>CAOKZL010000717.1:0-613314 GCA_948472985.1 Iguana delicatissima | reverse complement strand
ATCATAAAAAAGTGTTTAAAATTACTTAAGCCATTATGCAAAAACTTCAAATCCAACATTCAAAGCACTATCATAAATGTTTCCCAAATGCTCCTAAGGACTTTATGAGATCTATTTAATTGAATGGAATTAATAATACACTTACTTACTATATGAAAGAGGCTTCCTCCAAATTTTAAGGAAAACTCAATGGCATCAATCAGTTTCTTGAAGCTTTCATCTTCAAGGGGAAAATGGTGTCCAAAAGTCATGGCACATATCACATTGGAGACTGAACTGGTGATGGGCAAGGAAGGATCAAAGGGCTTCCCTGCAGTTAAATTAAGTTCTGTTAATATCAATTCAATTCCTTCTCCTAATACTCTAAATTGGATGTCCTTTTGGAGAAAGAAAATATTGGGATCTCTGATCACTTATTTTTGTATTAGAAATCAACAAAAATACAGTATTTCAAATTCCATCCAAAGAGCATTACAGATCAAACAAAGATTGCTGCAGGCTGAGACACATGCCAGCATCGGCTCCTAATATTACATACCTTTTTCATGTGCAAAAACCTCTATAAGCTGCTGAGCTTGATCTTCTATTTGGCCCTCGATGCCTTTTTTCCCCAGTCCCAGTTTCCGTAGAGTAACTAGTCCAAAGTGCTTCTGCTGCTTCCAGATGTGTCCATTTGACACTATAATACCTGAGGGCATCAGGAATAAATATGCAATTACTACTCAAAATATGGTTTAGGTTGCTACCCTAGAAGAGGCAAACTTTACTACAGACCAGTAGTTTTTAACCTTTTCTTTACCAGGGACCCCTAAAAATATAATTGGTAGCTGGAGATCCCCAAGTCTTAGTTCAAGATCTAAATATTTAAATTTAGATTCAAATATTCGAATATTGATTTAAATATCCATAGTTCAGCACCCAAGCCACTACGCAGAGCTTTTCAAAGTTTCCATGTTAGTGACACATTTTTTTGGACATTCATAATTTCACGACACAGTAATTCAGTAAATGGAGGCAGCCCTTCCACCCAAGTCTGGCCTGCTGCTGCCCTCACCGAGGTCTTCCTTGACCCAGGGCACTGGTGGGAGAGGCAGCCCCTTCATCTGGCCGTGGCCCCCCACTGCTGCCGCTGCCCTCATCAGGTTTTTCCTCGGCCTGGGGTGGCTATAGCAGCAGTGGGAGAGGCAACCTCTAGAGCCAAGCCTGCCCAACTACCCTTGCCAGGGTCCTCCTCAGGCCGGGGCAGCTCTGGCGATGGTGGGAAGGCATCCCCTCCACCCGAGCCTGGGCCACTGCTGCTGCCCTCCCCAGGGTCTTCCTCAGGCTGCAGCCTGGCCCGCGGCAGTAGTAGAAGAAGCAGCCCTCCAAGTGTTACGTTCACGTGACACATCTACACGCTGCAGGTGACAGACTAACGTGTTGCGACACACAGCTTGGAAAGCTCTGTACTACACCATGTACTACACTCTTGGCAAACTATTTCCAGAATTCACTTTCTTAGGGCCTACACTGTTCTAGTGCCGTTATTCCACGTGCAACTTCCTGTGGAATTCTGGGGTTTGTAGTTTACTGAGGACAAAGAGCTCTCTGGATGAGAATTCTCAATGCCCCCCCCTAAACTCCAAACACCAGGATTCCACAGGAGGTTGAAAGTGGAGTAATAGCACTATAACAGTGAAGTGAGAAAAGACCCTTAGTGTAGTTTCCAACTGATTAAAACTTTCCCAGAAGGATCATTTGTCCTCAGGTATTTTCTCTGGAGGAAGGTCTAGTATAACCCCTTCACAACTTACCCTTTCCTCTTCCTATAACTGCAATGAATGGAGTCACTGGCCGCTCTGATAATTCTTCTGAGTGATTGATCAGCCCTTCTCTTACAGCTTGGAATCCAGACAGGACTACCACTGGTAAATGTCCTACCCATAGAGTGAAAATGTTTCCGTACTGTTTGGCCATCTGCCATTTGGATAAAAGCAAGGAGAATAAAAGCGATAATCAGATGAATCAAACAATTTCAGGTTAATAAGTGGATGCTAGCCATCCTCAGATCTTCTACAGTCTCTGGCCTTGAGAAGCTCCCCTCCCTGCCCTCATTTCCCCTTCAATTCCTGCTGAGAACTTCTTTTCTCACATTATCTTCATGCTCCTACAGTAGCCTCTCTCAAACTCTTTCTTATATTTTGCCAGCTAGGATTGCCAGCTCAAGTTCATTGTAGGCCCTGAGGTTTCTTGACCCAAAGCTGAATGCTAGGATGGTCATTGGTGAAGTCATTGAGTGTCATTAAGTACAACCACAGTTGCTCACAGCTTGTCATTCAAACTCACACACATAGAGACAGACATAGGCCATATCTGCCCTAGACTGTTATATGCTATCAGTCCACTTTTAACATCTTTCAGAATCCTGGGATTTGCTGCTTTAGGGAAGGGCCCTTGAGGGATTCCATAGGATGTTGAAAGTGGAATAATAGAACTACAACAGTATAGTGCGGAAATGGCCAGAGAGGGAGAGAGAGAAATTAAGACAGAAAACACAGCTAAAGGGGCTGTTCCCAGATCAAAAAGAAGTGAAGGGATTATTCCTTCTTACTTATTTAGGAAAATGGGGTGAACAATATTTAACCTCGTCTACTTTGTTCAGGCCAGAAAGTAGATATAGAGCAGCATGGAGGGTGAACCCTAGTGCCACAGTGATTAGCAGAGAAGAGGAGGTTAACAAAGTAAATAGGTAGACATCCTCTTCTGGAAAGTCCTTGGAACTTGCAGGTCAATCAACCTTGCAATTGTAAAGTGTTAATCCCTGAGAAGCAAGGCGGCACTCACTATTGGGCAATAAGCTAAACTGAAGTAGGTTACAAGATCAAGGTTGGCAGGATTTGGCTCCTCTGAGTATGAGCAGAGTGCTATCTGTGAAGCAAGGCACTCCAACACTCCATTCTGCAGCGGAAAAAAGGGGGGCAGTTAACCTGTGATTTATGCCCTTTTTCTTTAACCAGTGCTGCAAATATCCACCTCCCCTTTCAGTCTAGAGAGCTTTGACTTCATACCCAAACTGACGTTTCACATAGGCACACCAATTTTTAAACACTCCACACACCTCGGATTTCTGTTTCAGGAGATAGCAGAACATGTACCTGCTGTAGTCATCTACCAGGAACATCACATACCGTGCCTCACCCTGAAACTTGGGCATGGGACCAATGAGGTCAGAGTGCACGAACTGAAAAGGCTGCGTAGAGCCCCTGGCTTTAAATTTGGGAAATGGCTGCACCTTAGATTTGGACTGTTTGCAGACAGCACAGTCCAAAAAAGCATCACAAGGGTTAACTCTGCAGTCCTTACAGCACTCAGGCAGTTTCCTTAGAAATTGGAAACTGGCATGCCCCATCCTCTTATGCAACAGGTGGATGCAATTATCGTGCTGGGGCTTATTGCTATACGCATGTGGGTGTTTTGTTTTGGCAAGAATTTGTACAGCCAGTCTTTGAGCTCACTGACCGCACACACAGCCCCATTTCTGATTACCGTACCCACATGTCCAGAGAACAGAACGTCATGCCCATTCTGTGCCAAATCAGATACTGACAGCAGGCAAAATTCTAACGAGGGCACATAAAGTACATTGTCAAGGTATTTCCCCAGAGCAGGAACAAAGGCTCCCCTCACGCCTTCCACCCTGCATTAGACTCATTAGCAAGGGAAACAGAGTCAATGTTTGCTTTGCCCAGTGTCTTAAATATACCCCTGCTATTAGCCAGATGTTGAGAACACCCACTATCTAGCAGCCAGAGAGTCCCTTGGGTTTCACAGCCCTTAACCACGGCTGAAACGGGCAGCATCTCCCCTTACAAACAGTCTACTGCCAATGGCATGGCAGGTCCAGCTAGGGAGTTTAACTGGCAGCTGGTCAAGGCAAACACCAGCCTTTTTATGCTACCTTGTCACCCTGAAACATGTGGGGTGACGCAATCAGTGCTCTGGCATGTGGCCTTCCCTAATATACAAGACAGAGCCATAACAATCCTGCTGGCCTTGCACCTGGCTGTCTGGCCACACCACCTCTTCTCTCTGCAGTCCAGTCAGAGGAAACCTTTTCCTGGCCGGCAACAACCTTGACATCCTGCATCAACACCGAAATCCCTAAACCACATTGCATAGATCAAGTTTTATAATCAGCCATATCTAGGGCATGCTGTACCATCAATTGTGGGCAAGATGATGTTGGTTCAAGGGCCAGATTGGTTCCAAGCAAAGATAGTAGGAGGAAGACAACACCTAGAGGTGAGCAGGAGCATACACTGCCAATATATGTCTCCAGCAGGATTTCCTAAACTGCTCTCTCTCTCACTCATAATCCTCCTCCTCTTTGTTCCCTCATCCAACCAGGTCTTTAAAAAGCTTTCACTTACCCCAGTAGACTCTTTATCAAACCTCACTGTAGCACAGGAAGAGTGATTTTTTTCTTTTGAAACAACAGTTGCAACCACATAGTACCGCTCTCCCTCACCCCCCCCCCAAATGCACCATGCACTGCAGTTAGGCTTTAAAAAGCCACCACCAATGGCTGTAGACCTCACTGCAATGTGGGAGAAAGAAGGAGAAAATGCCTCCTCTCAATGACTAAGGGGAGAGGAAGGAAATTGGATGCTCTGGATAAGAACCTCCCGTAATCTGGGCTGAAGATCCCCATCCCTATATACGCCATCCTGCATGCTGATAGAAAAGGGCAGGCAGAGAAATCTGTTTTATTCCTTTCTTATCAAGTGAATGGCATGTGAAATGTGTGTGAGACTGGTGTGTCACATAAGAACACTGGATGTGAGGACCTTTGTGTGTTTTCAGTCATCCTGTAAAACTGGTTGGGAGACAGTGGGGCTCTCCAAATGTTTTTGGACTCCATGTCCATCAGCTGCATCTCACCTTACAATGGCCAGGGATAATGGGATACGTTGTCTAGCAATAAAAGGACAGCCAGAACATCACTGTCTCTCTGCTGCAACCTCTTGAGAAAGTCAATGTAGGAACTGCAGGGAGTGTTTGGTTATGGATTCCTGCAAACTGCAGGAAATAGAACTTTCCTCTCCTCTGGGAAAAAAAAAACACACACTTTCAGGTTGTTCAGAGTTTAAACAGCAGCTATGTTCCTTTCTTCCTAAATGCACCCAAGGTAGCTGAAACTAAAATCTAGGGGAAACGCCCATGTTATTTTCTTGTTTTAAAAAGATAATTATTGTATCTTATTATAAGGAAGGTGAATCTTCAGCCTCCAGGCATAATTCAGCCTGTGGTAGCTGAAGGCCCCAGTATCAGTGGGGCATGAAATCTGCTCTGGGGTTTAATCTGAACCTCAGATAAATTATCTCAGGTGCTGAAAATATTTTGCAGATATGGTTCATTCATCAAACTTCATACTTTGCAGGAGATATCCAAGAGTGATCTGTATCTTCAAAATATTTTTGGCATCTTGGATTGCTCTTTGAAAATTCAGATCAAACCCTAGAGTGGATCCCATGCCTCAGTGAACAGATTCCATGCCCCATGGACATCTGCCACTGCATCCAGGCCTCAGAGATTCCCCTTTGGGTCCACAGAGGGCCCTCTTGAACCCCTTCCCTGTCTTTAAACCCCACCCCCTTTGAACTCCACTCTCTGTCTCTCTCCATCCACCCCTCTTCACTTTCCTACTGTCAGCAAGTGAAAATAGCAGCAACGATATTCTTCACTTGCCCACATCCTCCCCAAGAAAGGAATACTCAGGGCAGCTGAACCCAGCCCACCTGGGATACTATGCCAACGTTGGCACTCCTGTAACCAGCATTTGGGTGAGGAATGCAGCTTGATGCCCGTAAACTTTCCTCACCTGGGGAAAGCAATGATGACTCCCTGCCTAAGTAACCAGCTAGAAGGGCATATGGCTTTGTCCATCCAATACCATTCTTTTGGTGCCTGTGCAGGGCAGGAAAATCAGCTTCCCAGACACCATTGTTATCAGGGGGGATAGAATCCAGGATATCTGTGATGTTATGGACTTTGGGAGCTGGGGGAAGCATTATTCATGTAAGTATGGTTCTTTACAATGTATTATATATAAGGTGATATAAGATAAAAATTCTTGGGAGTGGCAACTTTTGCATGCTTAATTAACTGGCTAGTTAGTTTGTATGTGTATTGCAGGCATAGAGGGGACTGCCTAGAGTAAACTTCCTGTTGTTTGGTCAACACCCACTTCCCCTTACATGTTCTCTTCCTCTTCCCTTTTGTTCTTTGGCTTCCCTGCCAGCATGTGGTCTTCAATCCTCTAGCAAGCATGCTTTCTTGTAAGTGTGTGAGTTCTTATTTTCATCTTATTTTCTTCAAGAATTGAACCTGTGTAGACTATGCACAAGATTTTGTGAGTAAATTTTTCATATTTTTAATCAAACTGTTTATCTTTATTTTGAGGTACATTAAGTGTGTCTGGGGTGGAGATGATGAAATGGGACAGGTGATTTGTTCAGCTTCTGCTGTGCATTACAAAATATTCCGCTGATTGGGAGATTTATTACTAAACATCTCTCAATTCCCCAACAAAAATATATTGGAAAAGGGTGAAAATATGGAATGTAGGGAGTGACTGGCTGGATGTTTGGAGGGATTTTATGAAGGCTAGCTGGATGTCAGTCTGAGTGTGCTGAAGTTATAATTTTAAGTGGGAGATATGAGTTAGAGTTAGTTTGTTGGGGTCAGTCAGATTTTAGATGCTTTAAAGAATACGGTTGGACCTCCACAATCACTAAGGTCAGGAGCTCAAGACCCTCACAAAAGTGGAAAAATCTCAAATATCAAAAGTGTGTGTGTTTGTGGAAAGGGAGTCAAGGCATGGTGGGAAGAACGGGCACCCAGGATCCAAACCAGGTCAGGGGAAAGAGTGGGAAGGAGAGGTGGGTTGGCATGGTAGCCCTATATTTCTCTTCTCCCATCCTTGGGTGTGTGTAGGACATCAGGAGAGGGTTTGTGGTGCTGAGAAATTGGGCTGCAAGCCATCCTTACCTGGCCAAGCAGTTGTTGGTGGAGAAGGAAGAGGATTAAAGGCAGTTTTTAAAAGGACTGTGCAACCTAGAGGAAAATCTCTCCCAAAAGAGGAGCACCTGAGGTAGGGGAGCAGCAGTAGAAGAAACTCCCAAATAATAAAATCCGCAAAAGTCCAACTGGCAGATATGGAAGACTGACTGTAATCTTTAACTTTACATTGAATGTATCTACTTAATAGATTGTTTTTGTATTACGTACATATATACCTCTGAGAATGTTTTGTTATAGTTATTGAATGCTTAAGTTCATGCACTAATAGTTACTTTGTGATTTGACTTACTACCAAATATATTTTGGTAAAGACGTGCTATTTTCTGTCTTCAGTGGTACAAGAACCTACCTACATGACAAATGTGTTTGATCTCTGTTGCAGGCCAAAAGTATGTTGACCTTCATGTCCACCTTCTCTCCTTCTTTCCTTTGGAGGATCTTCCACAGCATATTTGTAGATAAGAACAAAGGGCCTCATGGTGCAAAGAGAGGGAGGGAGGGAGGAAGTTGCATGGCATGCACAAAAGGTATTCCTACACAACACTGCCTTCTGTTCATTGTACATTCATACGCTATTTTTACCACTAGGGGAATCCTTGGGACAAAAAACGGAGCTGGGAAAAGTGCCTTTTTGGACTACAGCAGCAACACGCAATAGCTGCACTGCCCAGGAGATTCTGAGAGATCTAATATATCCGACAGAAGTAATATTTCCAAACTCTGGCAAAAAAAGGTAGACAAACTTTAATAATATCACCACTACTACAACAAAACTTACTACTAATAATTTTCCATATCAAACTTTTACCAGAATATTTTTTTTCTAACTATGTTTTCTCTAGTAAACATAGTAAGAAAATAATTCACAGTGATCTTCATTGACTTTATGACTCAGTTTCACAAGTTATTTCTTAATTATTTAGAAAGAAGTACCTTTATCAGCGTGTCTTCATTAATTCCAAAGCCAAATCCAATTCGCCACATGGCTCCAATGACAGGAAAGGCAAGAGGTCCGGGGGGTAATGTCGGTGTGACCACTTTTGTTTCAAATAGTACAGAAGCAGAAGAATCACCAGCAGAATGATAAGAAATATCCGGATCCCCTCCATTCTTCTGTTTTCTCTTTAGCTGTTTACTACCAGCTCTGGGAGACACTGCAAGAGGGTGTTGGGTTTCCTCAGTGATGATGCCACCTTCCTCCTCTGTAATTATCTCTTTACTGCTAACATCCTTTAATATACTCCAAGTATTAAAGGAAAATAAACATGTAATTATCTTCTGATGTCACATCCCAGTAGGCTTAACATTTTGCCCTCTGGACATCTGTCATAGTGGCACACTGTAGTTTAATTGTCATGCATCATCGTTACCAGGCTGTACACCCTCACACTTTGATATGATTTAATTGGTAAAATATATTAATTGGTTTTGATATAAAATGTGCCTTGCTATGGCTATATGTCTGAGCTGGACAAGAGGAAAAGACTGACCAACCACATGCACTGTGAATTAGGTCAGAAACCCCCTCCAGATGTAGCCAGGTCATAGTCAGGAAATTACCACATAACTCCAGAGATGACTTGCAGCTAGCCTTAATATCTCTGCCTTTTGGAACAATAGCGACTGGGACATTCCCACCAAAATGCTGATTATCTGATCTCCTTTTCCTCTGACCAGACAACCTTTCTTGTGTCCTAAAACCAAGAAGCACTGAGCTATCAAGGCAATCATTAGCCCTTTGTCACTTAAAGCTAAGACCATTAGCCCATTCCGGACCTCTTTGTCCACTCCATTGTTTTCTTGGCCAGACACCCATGCCCTCCAGGCAGAAATTGTGTATAAATCCCCCCAGGTTTGGCCAGTCAATTTGCAGTACACCAATTGCTGGTTGCCATTCCGCCACCCTGATACCTGGTTGTGTGCTATGCTTAGATGCAAGTCTAAGCCACATTGCTGCTTCTTTGCTACTCTTCTAGATTGGTAAATATTACCCACAGTGTCCTCAAATCTTGCTGTCTAAAAATTTCCTCTCTTTTTCTTCATTTAACCTTGTGTGATTACATGACTGTTTGGATCTTGAGTATGTGATTAATTTCCCTAATAAAATACATCTAGTTTATTTTTGACTCTCTGGCTGGTTCTTCCCTGCACAAGACAGAGTAAATGTCAGGCAGTCAGTAGCACTTGCCGCTAGTATGGGAATTAGAGTAGTTGATTAGAGACAAAGAAGTAGAAGCTAGGCTGGTACCAAGGTCTGGGAAACATCTGCAGGGAGATATTGGTGCTACAGCCTGAGAAGAATGCATGGGTGGGCCTGGAATCTTAACAGCTTGTTCGCTCCTACCTTGTTAGTCTGAGCTCTAAAGTCTGCTGAGTGTATTTGTAACCCTGTGACTTGGGGGTCCCGGGAGGGACGCCCAAATAATTAAAACAAATACAACAAGATGGGGAAATTAGCTAAGGCACTCTCTTAGCTAGTGAGAGGCAGGGTAACTTAGTGGGGATCTTTTACCCAATGTATACAGCGTCAGGTCAGTGAGCAGACAAGCAGTTTAAACTAATAACAATATTTATTAAACAATTATTAAGAAAACATAGCCTTACTACTAAATAAGAAAAGGAAAAGAGAGTTTTGGGGAGTGAGTGATACGACACCTTTCTCGTAGTCCTGAGAAGCCAACTGGAGGGAAGGAAACCCGGCGTGGCAGCCAAGAGGAGCTCGCAGCGGCAGCAAGGTGGGATGGAAATCCAAGCATTCCAGCGAGAGGTCCAAGCGTTCCGAGCAGTCCGAGGAGCTCTCGGAACTGGGGATTTTTATAGGGGAAGGAATGACCGTGGGCTAGTCTGGTCTTGGGCGAAAACAATGAGTTTTGGACTGGAGGCAATGTCTTCAAAGGTCAGAATTTACAAGATTGAGTTATGGACCGAATTGACAATAGTATGGCCAGTATGTAGATGCCACTAGCTCAGCAGTTAAGCACTTAGCTTGCCAGGGTGCCCTCTCGGGGCAGAGGTCTCTTTGTTTTAATACACATCTATAATGAAGGTGTTTGTTTCAGGAAGTCCCCTAAAGCAGATCTGGAAGTTTCTGGCTTGCTTTGGTGTAAACAACTGTGAATAGCCATGCCTAGCTTCACGCTTGTTCGGTGGCCTCACAAACACTTGGCTGGCGGCAGAGCAGGGCCGAATTACGATATCAAAATGATATCTAAAGGTTATCAAAGGCCAGGCCAGTTCACGGTGGTAACACACTGCAGTTTCAAATAAACTATGCTTTGCTGAGAAGCTTTGAGACTGTGGTTCCTTGAATCCTGACAGCAAACACTGATGAAAAAGATTTTGTTAGGTTATCCCTCTCTCACAGGCCTCCTGATTTTGAGTGAATAATTCCCCACCTTTGCACAGAGGTACTGGCATCATGAGCGAACCCCTGAGCCACCCACATTTTGAGGTACCATCATGTGTTCCTCAAACAAATTTGGCAAAAGTGAGTCAAAGACAATATAAGACCAATTTTGTACCACATATGTTTTTTTAAAAAATGGACCACATGTACATGAAATATACATGTACACGAGAAGACCTGTGCTTAATGAGACTGAAGTCCTATCAAATCGAGCATCTTGTCTCTAACAATGGCCAGCTTGATGCCTATACGAAGGCCACAAGCAGGATTTAAATGTAACTTCCCAACAGGATTCTGGCCTTTATTTGTTTCCTCCCACAAACAAAGTGTTTTAAGACTTTCTAGTCACCATTTTTTCAACTTGGTCAGCTCCTGCCTACAATGACTGACATCCTGTTGAGTTCTTATACATACATAAGTGCCCAAGTGTTTGGATACTTCTTTTGCCTGATGCATAGTGGTCACATTCAGTTTTAGCTTACAAAAGTGGAGTTAAATATGTGGTACTCCTATACATCATTATTTCACATCATTACATACCGACTGCATGGCATTGTCAAGGTCAGAGACCTGGGCAGCAAGCCAGCCCAGAGAAGGGAGTGTGAGAGCCAGCAAAGTCCAGCCAGGAGGAGACAAGCAAGCACTTTACACAAGGGAGTTCATTTACCAGAGCGTCAAGCAGAAGCTGTAGTCAGAGTTCCAAAAGCCAAGGGTCAAGAGATCAATTCAAGGTAGCAGGAACCGGGTGCCGGGAGCAAGGAAGAGGCAAGAGAAGGGCTTGAAAGAAGTTTGCCACAAGCAAAGGAAAGCTTCCAGGCAGGCAGTTATATAGCCCCAGGCCCAGGTGTGGCTAGTCACTGCTTCTTGAACTTAATCAAGGAAGCCTCCCTTTGCTCAGCTCTCTTGAGTCCCCGCCTTGTTTGTGGGCTGATTGGCACAGGCTCCAAACCATCTTCAGAATCGGATCCCTGTTGCCCTAAAGGAGCAGGCAGAGGAACGTCCGCGCCTGCTTGGTCCCTGGCAGCAGGGGGAGCTCTTGAGCTGCAGGACGCATCTCCAGCCAGAGCCACAGGGACCAACAGCTGCTGCTCGTCAGCAGCAGCTCTGAAGGGGGCTTCAGTTATCACAGGCATAATGCATATTAATTGTTTTGTTCTTAATTGCCACCAAGTCAACTTTGGCTCTTTGTGACCCTTTGATTGGGAGACTTCCAAGACACATTTTCATCCATAGCTCTGCTTAGATCCTGCAAACTCAGGGGTATGGTTTCCTTGGTTGAGTCTATCTACCTGTGAGGTCTTCTTGTTCTACTATCTCCCACTTTATCAAGGGTCATTGTCTTTTGGTAAATTGACAGAAAATATTACTAAAGAGAAAAGAGAAATAGAACAATGATTAAATATAAAATTGTCTAGCATGTACAGCACCCCCCCCCCCAAAAAAAGAATCAACATGGCTTCTGCACAGGTACATCTGGTTTCACTATCTTGTCAAGATGCTTTCAGAATGTCAGTAAACACACAGACAGGATTGGTCCGTTATATACTGTATTTGCTGGCATATAAGACTCACATTTTCCTCTGAAAAATACCGTTTGAAAATGGAGTGTGTCTTATATACCAGCAAATATGGTACTAACTGTAATCCTACTGGTGTCATCCACATAGGTAAATTTAGGCAAATTTCCTTATATATGTGGTTCTCCTTTTTTATTTCATTTCATGGTTGCATAACCAGAGTTCCACAAGTGTAACTATTTCATATGCCATTACCTATTTTTGGATGGTGCAAAACTATACATCAATGTCTTCTAAGTATCACTTGAATCACTGTGCATTCCCCACTGCATGTTGCAACAATAATCAGCCACACTTGCAGAAATGCTATTAATTGTACAATACCTGAATTCAACAGTCAGATGGTGCTGTGCAGCCATTGCATTTTGCTTACTTGTTTATTTTATGTTCTGTCTTTTTCTGGTACAGGACCAAGGACAGTACACAACCAGTTACAACAAGTGCCACTACAATCTCTTTTATACTAATTTTATTTAAAACAAAACAATTAAATAAACAATCCTATTAAAACTACTAAAGGCTCATCCAGATTGATTGAAAAGTCCTAGATTTTGTTCCTGTTCTTTCTGATTTCCTACTGGGTTAAAATAAACTGACCTGGGGAACTGGTATCCAACATATCTGATCATACCAGGAGCAGACAGAAAATATTCTAGAATAAAAAAAATGTGTATGGATCTCCACAATAACATTGGAAAGAACAGAAACTAAATCTGGGACTTTCTGGTCCTTTAAACCTGTCTGGACGCATGCAAGAAAAAAATATTTAAAACCAAATTAAAACGTAGTCAAAAGTAACATAACAACATATGCAATTCCACTGTTCTGATAGTCTAATGCAGATATGTTTAATTGGCATAAAATAGAAATCATATACAATGACTGGATAAGGCCATGTGGAAGAGGAACTGACTGGAAAAACAGCTCAGAGACGATCTCAGAGCATGGCTGAGTAAAACTTAATGGCTCTTGCAAGCAGAACAAAAGGCATCTTTGGAGAAGAACAAAACCGCTGTGGTTTGCATATCCTATGGAAAACCAAGCCATAAGCTACCAACTTAATTTGACACCCAGTTGTTGGAAAACTCAAAGAAAGAGTTTTTGGTTGATTGATAACTCTGGATCAGAAAACAGGAAGATTTCAAACAAATCCATAATTGCATCTATCCTTTTCCTGATCCCTGATCACACAGCCATCAAGATCTTTTGCCCCACCTGCCTGATTCAGCCATTTGCCCTTTTCCAGAAAGGGCGAGTGTCTGCTGTGTGTGTGTGTGTGTGTGTGTGTGTGTGTGTGTGTGAAAATTCTGCCAATTCTGATAAATATAGTTTTAATTGAACACTTGACTTGTCTCTTGTGCAGTCTGACTCTGTAAACATAGGGTTAAAGATCTTGCAGTATTGCCCTACCCTCCGCTAAGCAGTGTTCCGCTAATTTCCCCAACCCTTGTATTTTGGATCAAATCAAGGTGTCCCCAGGGACCCCCAGAAGTCAGGGTAACAGATGACTGTAGATTTACACTACGGGAGCAAAATGTTGGATCTTAATCATTGTTTACATGGCTATCCAAAAGGCTTTTAGCAATGTCCCTCATCAAAGTTTCCTGAAAAATTTAAGCAGTCATGGGATTAGCTCAGAGACCCTCTTATGGCTCAATTACTGCTTATAGAGTAGAAAGCAGAGAGTAGAAAGAAATGTTGAGTTCTCTCAATGAAAGGATATAAAGCGAGATCTGTATACCAGTCTGTGATAATGGGGCTTCCCATTATCTAGACTTAGTAAAAGGGGGATACTTCCCTCTTCAGGTAAACCAAGGGTTAATGAGGTGTTGGGGTTAGATTACATTTTAGTGTGGGTCAACATCACAGGTCACAAGGTGAGAACTGACCAACCACAAGGGAAGAGGTGGGCATCTTGGAGATGCTTCGAGATGCTTCTTGGGAGAAGTTATAAAACTTCTGAGGAAGGCCATGTGGCCAAGAGAAGAACAAAGAGAAAAAGAACAAAGGAATCTCCGAGAGAAGAGATCTGGCCAGTCGTAGGCGGGCAGGCATGCCACGCCTCCTGGCCCCTCTCTTCTCTCGTAGAAGATCTAAGCCTATGAACATCTCTGAGTACTAGAATAAAGTAGTTAGCCGCGTTAGGCTTTAATTATTTTGGAGTTGGCTGATCTACAGAATGTATCTGTGCTTTTATATCTGTTTTTGTCACTAATTGTAACTTAAGCGTGCCTGGGAGGGGGGAGCCTCTCATGTGTATTATTATCTTGTTTATTTGCATGCCTTGAATAAATACTTTCTGTAAAACCTCTGTTTCTCTCCATTCCCACGCCCGTCTTTGGCACGCGCTAGATAGGACTTCTCTCACTCAGAAGGGGGGAGGTGAGAGGGAAGGAAAGGTCCTTAGCATAGAGATTGCTAATCCAATGAACAGCGTCCCACTGTGTTGTTCAGTTAATTCAGAATTCAGTGGGTAGTGGCAGCAAGAATTAATGACGCTGGAGGAATTACCGGCCTTTTTCAAGGATGAGAGTCAACCTTGGGAGGCTGGCATGAACTCCAGTATGACACAGTTCAAAGATATGTGGGTTATTTTTCATTGGTTCATAAATGGCCTATAAATGATTTATTCATAAATGGAAACCATGCCCTGTAAGAAGTGGTGTACGGAGCAGAGTACGTTTAGTCTGGAGAAGAGAAAGTTAAGAGGCAACATGATAGCCATGTTTAAATATTTGAAAGTGATAGAGAAGCCTAGAAGCCTGAGAATGATGGGATTTAGAATAGCCCAGAATAGTATAAAAATGAGTTAACTAGGCTTACACAGGCCTCTACAGACCTTTCCCCTTTCTGATTACCTTTGTGTTAATAGCCTGTTTTGTTATTCAAAAATGGTGAAGGCCAGTGCCTAGGCAGGGGCCGCCTGACTTGGAAAATATATGGACAAATTGGAAATGGAGTGCATACTAATGATAACAAAGAAGGAGCTGGTTGTGCCGGGCCCCCCCACCCCACCCTTATGGAATGTAAACAGGGCCTACTTCGAATAAACAACAGATAGGTGCTTAGAGGGGGGGCCCTATGTGACAGGACCAAAGTGCAGGCTCCACAGTGCATATCTGAAGCCCACCAACTTTATGTACAGGTGATGTGACTTTGTATGCTAATCTCATTTCTTATGGGAAGTATAAATGTGTATGCCTTTCTTTGGTCTGCACATTTGATTTGAGAATCCCCCTGGAAGCCTCTTGGTTTCAGCCTGGCTTGAATAAAATAATTTTTTGAATCTTCTGCTTGTGTGTAACTTTTGGCTGTGTTGCGCTCCAGAGAAACTGGCCCATGGTTGCTAACAAATGGATGTCATACTGTTACCCTGATTTCTGGGGGTCCTGGGAGGGACACCTAAATATGCTAACAATGAAACAATTTGGGGAAAATTAGCCAAGAGCACAAGCTAGCAATGCGAGAGGCAGGGCAACGCAGCGGAATCTTTTACCCAATGTCTACGAGGTCAGGCCAAGCCAAGGAGCACACCAGGTTTAAGAATAATTGAGATCTTTATTAAATACAGACACACAATGCATGCAAAACACATGCACTCAGATAACTCTAGAAAATAAAGGTTGGAGTGGTATAGAGGAATTTTCAGAGGGATTGTTGAATTGGGTGATACGACACCTGTCCTGAAGCCCGGAGAGGTCTGAAGATTGAGTTCGTTGGTCTGGAGTCTCAGTACGTGGGACTGAGGGGACAGCTCGCCAAGCAGAGCAGCAGCAGGATGGGATGAAACTCAGGAGCGATCCGAGGAAGGTCTCGGAATCAGAGGTTTTTATAGGGAGAAATGTAACTGCAGGCTAGTCCGTTCTTGGGGGAAACAATAAGTTTCGGGCGCAAGACAAAGCTTTTGGAAAGGTCAGATTTAACATGATGGCTTTTAGTCCGAATTGACAAAGGAGAAGGCAGTATGCAGATGTGCGATGCTTGCCAGTTGAGTGTCAGCTGGTCAAGTTGCTTTTTCGGAGTAGAGAATCCTTTGTAGGTATCATGCATACATAATGGAGTGTTTACAGGGAAGCCCCCTAAAGCTATGATCTGGCAGTTTCTGGCGTGCCTGTATTGTGTTTGAATATTACAGTGATTAGTGGCCATGCCTAGCTCTGTGCTTGTTCGGGTGCCTCCTGAACACGTGGAGAGGAATGGGAAAATGAAGCCAAAATGATATCTAATGTAATCTCCAGTTCTGCCTGAAAACTGCAGTAACAATACAGAAGATGGGGCTGGTTTGTTTTCTGCTACTCCAAAGAAAAGGACACGGAGCACGTGTGTACCACTGCCATCGCAAACGGGGTTTCAGCATGGGCAATGAAATACAAAGGATTGCATTAACGACTCTCTCATATTACATTATGATATTTGTTGCAGGCTCGATCCACCACAGATGGTACCTCTTGCCTGGAGGGCCCCCTCTACTGAGGTGCGGTCAGGCCGACCTACACCTTACAGTGACCAAGGTCTGAGGCAGTCACCCCTGCCCTCTCCATGGTAGCAACTTTGCCTGGCATTTTGTTATAAAACAACTGAGGCTCCCATCATCCCTGAAGTTCTGAATTCGAACCCGATTCCCAGTAGGCTCCTTGCCATTTTTTTGCATTTGTTAATTGCATTGGCTATCAACCGTGTCAGTCTTTCCTCCATGAGCTATAGGTCGATGGTTCCAGAGAGCCGAGACTACCCCAGACTCGTCCACCACCCCCAGGCACCGTGGGGCGGGGGTGAGTGCCGAGACATAACTATTCCAGCTGAGGAGCCCAGTCCGAGATGACAACCTGATCCCGCTGCCACAACTGGGGACCCCAGATGAGGCGATCCAGCCGCTTCCCAATGGACTTTATGGACTACTGTGCTAATACAAAGACTTCTGCCATTTGGACTATTCCGCTTGCCACTCTGCGAGCCACTTCCTGCAAAGAGCTAGCATTCCCTGGCTAGCTTGACTACAAACTTGGACATTTTGCTGCTGTTCCAGCTCTGCTTGGACTCACGTTGGTCATTTGCTCCAGTTACTAGACTTTTCCTGTTCCGGGGGGGGGGGTGCAGAGACTTTTGCTTGCACCTCCCCTCCCCTGGACTACGAACTCTCATTCCAGTATCCACACGGAACTGCGTGCTTCTCGGATTACTTCCATTGCCAGACCCTGCATTGGATTTACAGTGTTTCACAGATTATTTCATTTTGCATTGCTATATTTCCTTTCTCCATTGACGGGAGGGTTCTTTCATTGCCATTGCTATCATTGATTGCTACTGATATTGCTTCCTTTGCCATGATTTTGAAATTGATGTTTGTCTGTGTGAATGTGGTTAGGTTTAGACCTTGTTAGATAAGGAATGCTCCTTACTAGACAGGAATGTTGCAAAAAGCCTTTTGCTCAAAGGAGTGATACGACCCCGGAGTCTGTAGACTTCCATTCGGTGCTAAATTTGTTTTCAAATGTTTAATCGGAAAATGCCCGATATTGTTCCAATACCGTCCATTTTCGGGGGGGGGATTGTTACTGTGGTCCAGACCTACCCAGAGATAGCACTTGAAATCGTTTTGATATCAAACCATTCGGCTTTCCTCTGCCACCCCGCTCCACATGTTTGTGAGGCCTCCGGACAAGCACATAAACAGGCATGGCCGATAATTGCTGGGCATTCCATTCGCCACCCAGGCAGGCCAGAAAGAGCCGGTTTGTCGCTTCAGAGACCTCTCCGGCAAACACCTCATTGCTTATGCGCGATACTAACAAAGGCTCCCTGCCCTGAGCAGGTAGCCTAGCAAAGCTGTACTAAGCACTCCATATTTGCATACTGGCTACACTATTGTTAATTCGGCTGTAAATCAATCATGCTAAACTCTGACCTTTCCAAGGCTTTGTCCCGCTCCTAAATCGCATTGTTCTCACCAAGTAAGGTATGGCCTGCAGTCACAATTCACCCTATAAAACCCCCCGATTCCGAGACTTTCCTCGGATTGCTCCCGAGTTCCAGACTGCCTTGCTGCCATTTTGTTCGGCGAGCTCCCCTCAGGGAACTGCACTGAGCTTCTTCCTCGCACCCCAACATCGCTCTCAAACTACAGGACTACGAAACAGGTGTCATATCACCCATTTCCCTCTAAAAATCCCTGTTTCTGATTCCTTAGTTAGCTGTGTGACCGTAGCGTCTTTAATATTTGTCTGTATTTAATAAAACATCATTTTTGCTATTTTAAACCATCTGACTGCTTGACTGACCTGACCCCGTAGACACTGAGTTGCAAGATCCTGCTAAGTTACCCTGCCTCTCGCTAGCTTTAGTGAGTGCTCCAGCTAATTTCCCCCAAGTCGTTGTTGATTTAGGTGTCCCTCCCCAGGACCCCCAGAGATCAGGGTAACACTCAGTCGCCAGTTTTGTTTGAGATGAGGGTATAAATTCTCCAGTTCTGGGGGACTGTGTGCAAATCTCCAGCTCAGCCTGAACAACACAAGCTTGCTACAATTTCCAAGGCTTAATGGAGTGGTTGCTGTGACTTGGAAAGACCCTCCTGGGGGTTGGGAGGGGTCTGCATAATTACTTAGTTAGCTTCCTTCTGGTAGCACAAGTGCTGACTTTCCCCTCTATTCTTCATCTGCCTTCTGGCTAGAAACACGCAGGCTAGATTAAATATTCCTTATCCCATCTCCCAAAGGAATCTCCCATCTTCCTAAGGAAGTGAGAAGGAAAATGGCCATCCTTTCAGCTTCATCTGGGAAAAGACCCTTTAGCCAAGATTTCTATCCTAATTTCGAAGAAGCAAAAATAGTGTGCATGGATGCTTGTGTCTGAACAATAAGCTGTGATCAACTGTGGTTGGTATTTAATGCTTAATGATGTCTCCAGAGGCCATCCCTAGGTCTCCATTTTGGCCTGAAAACCTCGGGGCCTGAGATGATCCTGAACTGGCAACCTTATTTACAAATATGGGGAAAAAAATATAGACACACCCTCTCTCAACATGGCCATTTCTTTTTTTACATATTTATCTGTTTGTTTATTTTAACACAAACAATCTAATTTATAATCAAAGCAATATATATTTTTAAACAATAAAGAAACAAAAGAAAAAGAAGAAAAAGAAAAGAAGAACAAAACATATAGCTAATACACAGTATGGGTCTGAACCCCACCCCAAGTTTAATGACAAGTAAAAAAGAAAAAAGAGTATTCTACCATTACAGAGCCAATTAAATAATCCTACTAATATTATTAATAATCACAAGCAGAGATTATTACATCATTAGATTTCTTATTGCTCAAACAATCCAAAAATGGTTTTCAATCTTTCAAAAAAAATCTTCAATTGGCTGATCCTTCAGAACCCATATTAATTTTGCCATTTGGGGCAACTCAGCAACCTTAACAATCCATTCTTCCATCATTGGTGCTTCAGTCTGTTTCCTAGTTTGAGCAAACAATATTCGTGCTGCTGTTGTCGTGTATTGAAGAAGTAACCCATATTTACTTTTCAGTTCTTTGTCCATAATGCCCGAACAGAAACACTTCTGGCAACAGTACAAAATCTACCTTCAGTTTTTTTTTGTTAACATATACATTTTAGACCAGCAACCTTTTGCTTTTTTAGAAGTCCATCATATATGAAAAAAAGGAGCCTTTCTTATGTAGATATCCCTAATATTGATTTGAAAAATTCTGAGACATTTTTGACAGCTTATATGGAGTTAGATGCAACCTATACATCATTTTATACAGGGTTTCTTTTAAATTACTGCACAAAATAAATTTTATATTTTGGGGTCACATTTTCCTCATACATCGCTATGGATACGATGCCCAAAATTTGTGGCCCAACTTCACTTGCACACTTTTATGGGTTCATCTTCTGTTTCTAGTTTCAAAAGCCATTTATATAGTTTTTAAGCTGCATCATCGTCATTGTCTTTACATAACTAAATCAACCTCGATTTTCTCTAACTTCTATGGCTACATTTCTCTTATCTTGATGAAGTATGTCCTTAAACTGTATATAAGCAAACCAGTTAAGATCTTTGCCTTCCTTAAGAATCATCTCTCAATTTAAATTTCCAGATTTCCTATTCAAAATACAAAAGATCATCATAAATCAACCACCTCCAATTTTAGCCCTTTTTTTTAAAAAAAAAAAGGCTTCCTGAAGTGAGGTGGCTAATATTATTTCAGGAAAAAGTCTCTGTCTATAATTATACCAAACTTAAGGAGAGTCTTTCTAAAACAATAATTTTTACATTCAACATGTGTCTTGACTTTTTCATACCAAAAGTAGTCATACCAAATAAATCTTACGTTATAGCTTTAAATTCCAAGAGTCTCACATCTCTAAGCAATATCCATTCTTTTAACCATACAAAACAACAGGCCTGATAATACAATTTGGCATTAATGACTGTCATACTGCCAGTTTCCTTAAATTTTATGTGCCAAACACATCTGGAAATCTTCTTCTGCCCCTACACAAAAGGCATTTCATTTCCTATCATAGGGATTGTTTGGAAAAGAAATAAGAGCCTTGACTAAACATTTGCTTTTATTACTGCAATTCTACCCAAAAGGGATGAATTTAAATGGATATGGACCTGATATGAACTCCCAATCACAAGATAGCAAGGTAAAAAAGAGAACAAGAAAGAAAGATAGACATGCACACACAAGTACTTTGATCAAAGGATCCCAGGAAGGGATGATTTATTCTTTCAGGCTTCCTTTCTTATACTATTTTTACATTTATATTAAAGAATGCTTACAGGAAAGGAAAGATTCATGCATCCGCATTTAGCAGAGTCACAGCTTGAACACATGTTACATTCTATCTGACCCTTAAGTTCCTGACTCCACATGACCCCGTTACATCCTAAATCATTATCAAGGTATTACTAGCATTTCAAGAGATCCTCACTTTTACATACAGATTATAAACAGAAGCAGAACAGGATAAACAATTCTAGAAGAAGGTTGTTTGACGAGCCACAATTGTCCAAACGATCAATCAACATTACATTAAATGATTAACAATTATGACTTCTCCAGTAAATTTCCAAGCATCAGATTTCCAGCTTAACAATGATGGCTATTTGCTATGTCAGGATATCAGGCAGAATGTCTCTGCATGCCAGTTTTGGAGGAACATCAAGAAAGATCTGTAACCTTTAAGTCTTGCTTGTGGACTTTGTATAATAATCCAGCTGTCCATTGTTAGAGATAAGATGCTGGATTTGGCAGGACTTCAGGCTCATTAAACCCAGGTCTTTTCATGTATATGAGTATTTAATGAATAAGTGGTATGCTTTTCTTTTCTTTTCTTTTCTTTTCTTTTCTTTTCTTTTCTTTGTGGCGGGGGGACCTGTGTGGCACAAAATTGGTCCTATACTGTCTTTGACTCCTTTTCACTTAATTTGTTTGAGCAACACATGATGCATCACAAGTAAACCACAGTGTGCTGCTATGGCAGATGCCCAGAGGGCAAATGTTAAGACTACTTGGAGATGGCATCAGAAGATAATTGCCTATTTAACACCTGGAGTATATTAAAAGGAGTTCATTGGACAGAGATAACTACAGAGGAGGAAGGTGGCATCATCACTGAGGAATGAAACCAACACCCTCTTTCGGCATGTCCCAGAGCTGGTTGGAAATAGCTAAAGAGAAAGAGAAGGCAGGAGAATGGAGGGGATCCAGATATTTCTTATCATTCTGCTGGTGATTTTTCTGTTTCTGTACTTTTTGAAACAACAGGGGTCACACCGACATTACCCTCCTGGGCCTCTTGCCCTTCCTGTCATTGGAGGCATCTGGAAATTTGTATTCGACTTTGGGAATAAGGAAGAAATACTGATAAAGGTACTTCTTTCTAAATAATTATGCAATAACTTATGAAGCTGAGTCATAAAGTTAGTGAAGATCATTGTGAACTACCTTCTTTCTATGGTTACTGTGGAAAAAATAGTTGTGGGTTAGGAAAAAAAACTATTCAGATGAAGGTTTGATATGGGAAATTAGTAGTAGTATGTTTGGTTGTGGTAGTAGTGATATTATTAATGTTTGTCTACCTCAGAGTTTGGAAATATTGCTTACCTGAAACACAGCTCTTAGACTCTCCTGGACAGTATGGCCATTGTGTGTTGCTGCTGTAGTCCAAAAAGTCACTTTTCTCAGCTCTGCTTTTTGTCCCAAGGAGTGCCTCAGTGGTAAAAACAGGATATGAGTGTACAATGAACAGAAGGCAGTGTGGTGTGAGGATACTTTTGTGTGTGCAACGAGACTTCCTTCTCCCTCCCTCCCTTTGTAACATGCAACCCTTTGTGCTTCCCCACGAATCTGTTGTGGAAGGTCCTTCAAAGGAAGGAAGGAGAGAGGATGGAAATAAAGGTAGACTGAGACTACCAAGTCCTTAGTAAAATATTTTTGGCAGTAAGTCAGATCACAACATAATTTTGATTGCATGAACTCATTAAACAGCTTTGTAGTCCATAAGCAGAAGTTCATTTCAAAATCAATCAGCCTGGTAATTCAATAATGGCATAAATTCTATTGTTAGTCCTGACTAGAAGAATTTGAATTTATGTATGTGTTAACTCATTGTTCGACAATTGATTCAAAAAGTCCACTCGAGCTGTGACTTGTAGTTGTTGTGTGCCTGTTACTGCAAAATTGCCTGGGGCCTAATGAAACTTCAGAGAATCTGAAGTGAAATAAAAAGGCAGATTTTAATAGAGACGATGAAAAATTACAATTAAAGATTTCAATTGTACAATTAGACTGGCTGAGAAAATAAGTGCCGGACACATCTCCCATTTGAAATTTATATTCCCTTTGTCGCTGGGGCATGGTATCCATTCTAGGGTTTGACCTGAGAATTAGAAGAGTGATCCCAGATGCTAAAAATATTTTGAAGATACGTTACACTCTTGGATAGCTCCTTCAAAGTTTGAAATTGAAATTTTTAAAATTTGTATTCAAATATAAAATCATAGAATCATAGAATCATAGAAATGTAGAGTTGGAAGAGACCACAAGGGCCATCCAGTCCAACCCCCTGCCATGCAGGAAAACCCTCAAAGCCCTCCTGACAAGTGGCCATCCAGCCTCCGCTTAAAAACCTCCAACGAAGGAGACTCCACCACACTCTGAGGCAGTGCATTCCACTGCCGGACAGCCCTGACTGTCAGGAAGTTCTTCCTGAGGTTCAGGTGGAATCTCCCCTCCTGCAGCTTGCATCCATTGCTCCTTGTCCTGGTCTCAAGAGCAGGAGAAAACAAGCCCACTCACTCCTCGACATGACATCCCTTCAAAATCAAAATACCTAAGCCACAACACATTTCTGCTCTTCACTACTCTTCTGGACTGGTAATTATAAATCCTCCCAAACCCCTCAGACTCTCTATAATTTTTCCCCCTGTCTCTTTCAGTTAGCTCTTGTGTGAATGCTTTCCTATATGTATCTTGTGTGCATGCATGAGTGAATTCCCCCCAGTAAAACACATTTTTAGCTTACTTTTGAATCTTTGGCTGGTTCTTTTCCTGTGTGTGCGCTAAACGCTGGTAGGAAAGATCTCGCTAAGTTGCCCCCCTCTCGCAGCCTCCTGATTTTGAGCTAATTAATTCCCCATTTTGTTAAGGAGGTATTTGGCATTGCAGGGTGGCCTTTGTGGCACCTATGCTTTGGGGTAACACCCTTTATATCATGTTTATCTTCATTCTTTAAGATTAGCTATCACCAACTCTCCCCGTGTATTAGTCACACATGGTAAAATGTGCCTCTTTCTGACCCACATCAATGGTCAAAATTCTTATACGTCTTTGAT
The DNA here is from genome assembly GCA_948472985.1 of Iguana delicatissima. NCBI lineage: Eukaryota > Metazoa > Chordata > Lepidosauria > Squamata > Iguanidae > Iguana > Iguana delicatissima. The sequence goes on along the minus strand of CAOKZL010000717.1, from coordinate 589,411 downwards.
AATTTGTTTGGTGATGTATACCAACTGTAATGTATCTCTTATAAATTTGCTGTAATGTCTTGTGATATTGCGTATTTCATTCTTTTGTTCTGTGTTTTCCCCATTGGGTCATTGGAACTAAATGTCCTATTTTATCATCTTTTGTTTACAGTTTCTTCTTCAGATTCCCTCTTTAACAATGCTCCATAAATTGATAAGGCTTTCATACTTACTGTAGAGACTATTATTTCTAATTCTGTTCCTTTTTTTTATATGCCATTCAATTTTATTTCAATTTTTAGTTTCTCTATGAGTGGTGTATACAACAGCCAATGACAATTCACTCCGTCTTTTTAAAGTTCTCATTTTTTGATTCTCTGATCTTCTTGAAGTACCAAAGTATCTTTGTGCAAAATCCGTTTATTTTTTCTCTTTTGTAGAAAGCTTCATGTGGTGAGATCCACATAGGTGTTTTAGTGCAGCATTTGGATTTATATTTCATCCAAGACTTCAATAATGGTTCTCTTACATAATGATTGTTGAAATCCACACTGACTGCATCTTTACAATACCATAGCTGTACATGCCATCCAAATCTGAGAACTAAAGCTGATTTTACAAGCACCAGTGACACAGGGAGCGAGATCCTCCACGTCCTTCCTTTCCCGTGCTACCCACCGTCTCCCAACATATCAGTGTAAGAAAGGAAGTTCTCAGCAGCAATTGAGTGGAAAACAGGGACAGAGAGGGGAGGTTCTCATGGTCAGAAATGTCAGGGGTGAGGATCTGATGATGGGTAGTGTTCACTTAGTAAGCTTTCACTTACTAATGTGAAATAGTTTGCTTTATCTAATTGTAATTTTTCTTCTCTTTGCTTTGATCTGAATGACAGATGGCCAAACAATATGGAAACATTTTCACTGTATGGGTGGGACATATACCAATGGTGGTGCTGTCTGGATTCCAAGCTGTGAAGGAAGGACTGATCGATCACTCAGAAGAATTATCGGAGAGGCCAATGACCCCATTCTTTACAGCTGTAGGAAGACAAAAGGGTAAGTTGTGAAGAAGTTGTACTAGACCTTCCTTCAGAGAAAATATCTGATCCTTCTGGGAAAGTTTTAATCAGTTGGAAATTATACTAAGAAAGTGAATTCTGGAAATAGCAACTGTGTCGTGTTTGCCAAGAGCCAGCATGGTGAAGTGTTGTTACCCTGACTTCTGAAGGTCCCCTGAGGGACACCTTGATCTGCTCCAAAATGTAAAGGTTGGGGAAATTAGCGGAGCACTGGCAATAGCAAAATGACGGGCAGGGTAACCCAGCAGAATCTTTTACCCCAGTGTTTACAGGGTCAGGCCAAGCAAAAAGCCAGAGGAACGTACTAATAAATGTTTTTTATTGATAAAAATATTCTCACGCACCAGCACAGTCACTCACACACATACACAATGCCTATCAAGAAGAGAAAGAGGTGAAAATTGATAGGGGATATAGCGGAGCAGGTGTAAAGGCGGTGACACTGCACCTATCCTGATGTCTTCAGTCCAGGAGCGATGAGAAGGATGGAGCTCAGTGAAGAGAAGCGGCTGAGAAGGTCACTCAATTAACAGAGTGCCAGTCTGCTAGCGTGGCAGAGAATTCTCCAAAGAGACCCTCCAAAACTGGGACTACTTATAGGGAAGAATGTACCTTGAGGGCAGGCTCTCTCCCAGGAAGAACAATGGCCAAAATAGAAGGAAAAATGCCACACTATAGGAGCTTGATAGCTTACATGATTGGATCATGTAAATGGACCTCGCCTTGCAGGATTTTCCAAAGTCAGAGTTGCTCAACCTGGGGAAAACCCGATAATCCCTTCAAGTTGGCTATTCTTGGTTGAGGACTCTTTGTTCATGCTGATGTGTATCGCCTGAAGTCTCCTTGAGAAACATGACTGGGGATTTTCCTGGCCTTGACCTAGTTTCGGTCATTTGACCTACCTGTCTATGTGCCCACCCAGGGAATCTCTCTGGTATGGCAGGCATATTTGATATCAATTTTATATCTCCCCGGGACAGGTTATGCCAGTGGGATAGCAGTGTGGTTTGGGCACTGGACTGAGACACCAGAGACCAGGATTCAAATCCATGCTCAGCCATAGAAACTCTCTGATAGGGGTGCCTTAGGGTTGCCATAAGTCTGAAATGACTTGAAGGCACAGAGCAACAAAAACAAGTCTATCTTTGAGAGGCAGTTCACACAGTTTTCTGGACAGGCAGCCCCTACTTTTCCTTTATGTAGGTTTTCCACATTATGGTGAAGAGCACTTCCCATGGTTGACATTTCTAGTGACTGTGATTCATGCAGTTAACACTAATTAACCATCAGCCAGATGGAAAATACACGACTGAAGGAGGTCGCATATGAATGTATGCACATCATTCAATAACAGTCCCAGAAACTGAATAGAAGACTCTTTCAAGGGCAATTTATTTTTGGAATCATAAAAGCAATTTTTTTAAAAAATAAAAATATTAGCCATTCAACAATACCATAAATGAAAGTAGCAACAGCTAAAAGGATAGGCCAACTTTTTTAGTGCATTAAAAGCAGATTGACAGACAGCATGGTGTAGTGGTTTGCACATTTGACAATAACCCCGGAGACTAGAGCCTGATTCCCTGCTCAGCCATGGAAACCCATTGGGTAAATTTGGGCATGTCACACACTCTCAGCCCCCAGAGAACCCTGTGATAGGTTTGCCTCAGGATTGCTGTAAGTAAGAAACAACTTGAAGGCACACAAGTGGGATGGGTGGGGTGACGGGCAGGATAAATGTAGTAATATCTTTATTGGGAAAATAAATTTGTTGGTTGTGGGTTGAACACTGATAATTTTGTATTAATCACTGGAATAATACTTTTCTATGTATATCAGTGTTTAACTGTAATTAGTTAATTATTCAGTAAAAAAAAAAAACAGCAACAGCAAAGGGAGATTGGAAAGGACTCTGAAAACAACCAGAAAGAAGAATCAAATATAGGAACTAGGCCACCACTGAAAAGGCCCTGTCTCCAGTTCTTACCAATTGGATGGCATAACACAACACCAGTTTTCTCCATAGCAACAATTAACTGTATTGTTTGAGACTATTTCCACACCTTACCCATCTCCATCATTGTCCTGTTATAATTCTGGTGGTGCTACTATGAGGATGAAAGTGTGACACAAACACCCTCCTCCACACCTGTCTGTCTGTCTGTCTGTCTGTCTGTCTGTGGAAGGGTAGCATGAATGACATGCGCCTTCCTTCCACAATGCAGACAGCCACTTCTCCTGCTGCACTGGGGAAGGAAGCGCCTAAATCATGCTTCCTCCCCTCCCACACAGCTGCTGGAGATGGGAGCATCATGCAATTGTGGACCATTACCGGATTTTTTTCTGGTAATGGAATATCCCGCAATTGTGATGAGTGGGGACACATTGGCAGCAGGACTGCAATGACATTGTGCAAAAGTACAACTTGCAGACTGCCAGGAACACAGACCCATCGCAGTACAGTGATGTTGTGTGGAAATGGACTGACTGTGTAAATTGCAGGAATTAGGGGGTTCCTGTCTACTGTGACTCTTCAATTTCAGATGACCACAACTTTTTACTGAGTGAACTGGTATGAACCAACACTGAATGTTTCAAAAAGAAGAGAAGGAGCACATCTTCAGTTTCTGAAGCATATAGTGGTGGTACCAGTGATTTGCTATTGTACTAAACAGAGGATGGTTCTGAATTAAATCAGCAAAATTATGTTGTAGGGTTCAAAATCATGTACCGTGTCTGGCTTATAGTAAATCTTGCCTTTTCTAGGGGAGCAATCTAACCATATTTGTGAGTGATAATTGCACACTGATTCTTGATATCTCAGGTATTGCATTATCAAATGGACACACCTGGAAACAGCAGAGACGGTTTGGACTAGTTACTCTGCGGAAATTGGGGCTGGGGAAGAAAGGCATAGAAGGCCAAATAGAAGATGAAGCTCAGCAGCTTATAGAGGTTTTTGCACGTAAAAAAGGTATGCGATATTAGGAGCCGATGCTGGCATGTGTCTGCGGAAAACTTTGTGTAATCTGTACTGTTCTTTGGTTGAATCTGACATATTTTAGTTGATTTCTAATACAAAAATAAATGGTTCCTTGCCCCAAAAGGAAATATTAGAGTATTAAGAGGAAAGGTTGAGCTGATATTAATAGAAATTCATTTGCAGGGCAGCCATTTGATCCATCCCTGTCCATCACCAATTCAGTCTCCAATGTGATATGTGCCGTGACTTTTGGACACCGTTTTTCCCTCGAAGATGAAAACTTCAAGAAACTGATTGACGCCATTGAGTTTGCCTTAAAATTTACAGGGAGCTTCTTTCAGATGGTAAGTAAGCGTATGTTTAATTCCATTCAGTTACATAGATCTCCCAAAGGTTCAAAGTCCTTAAGAGCATTTGGAAAACCTTTATAATAGTGCTTTGAGTGTTGTATTTGTTCAAGGGAGACCAGAATAAATCCTGCAGAGTTAAATCCTCACATGCTATGTAAGGCACCTCTTTGGTGGTCCCTGATATTAAGTATGGTTTGGATGGGCACCATACCTAATTGGCATCATATATAATTGGCAACACACTTTAATTGGCTCTGATATCAAATTCAAGCCTGAGAGGTGACAGAGAGGTCAAACTGAGCGAAAGAAAGAATTTGACTATAAATGTGAGAAGGATAGGTCAACTCAGAACTTCCTCCAGGTAAGACTGAGTCATTTGTTAGGCAAATACACACCATTACTGTGGCTAATAGGCTTAAATAAAAGCTGGACTTCTCCAGGGAATCCAACTGTGAGGAGCCCACCAGGACACTGATTGACAGATATCCATCCCTTGTACACCTGGATTCTTTCGTCTGTCCTCACAGCACCCACAATAGACAGCTATTACAACACCCATCATGTCTTTGTCAATCAAAGCAATAAGCCCATCAACAGGTGAAAGACTCATTGTCCACAACAGGTTCCCTTTGTCTTGCATCTGGAACCTTCACAGCCACAAGGCATTTTCAAGGTACAAATTCCCCTGATTTCAGGATGCCCACTGCAAAAGGGTTTTTCTGAAGAAGTGTGATGGGCTCCGGAGATCTCAAAACTGGCATTGGAGTGCTGTGTGTGACCTGCACTTTGCCCTCCTCCCTCCACCCAAAACATTTTAAGAGGCTCAGAGACTATCCAGAACACAGTCCTCCCTCCACATTTGCATGTTTGACAGTCACAAATTTGATTATTGGCGAGCATGCATGTCTTCTCCTTCATTCTCCTCCCCCCATTCTCATGCATTTTGCCCTGGCACAGAGAACTCATGTGGACACAAAATGGAAGGGAAAGGGGGGTGGGAGGAAGGCTCATGCGAGCCTTCCTTTTCCCGCTCCAGAGCTCCCACCTTTCTGTTTCCATGCAAAATAGAAGGGGATAGGGGAAGGCTTGCGCAAGTTCTCAGCACTGGGGCAAAACGCACAGGAATGGGAGGAGGAGCTCTGGAGGGGGAAAGGAAGGCTGACACAAGCCTTTCCTCACCATGCATTCCCTTCTGTTTTGCATGGGAATGGGAATTGGGGGAGCCCCAGAAGGGAATGGGAGGGGGAGCAGGGGAGAACTATTTGCAGTTTTTCCAGTTTTGCAAGCATTCTGTGCCATGAATTCTTGCAAAAGTGGAGGGACCACTGTGTATCATAGCCACAAGGGAAAAAGAAAAAAGAATCATGATTAAATTCCAGAGGAAACATGCAAATGAAATAGTTCATAGCGTCATCAGGTTAAGCCAGCCCCCAAATTGGGACATTTTAAAGCAGCTGAAAAAGTAGGACAACAAAGAATTAAGCAGGATTGTCCATACCAAACAGATAGGGTTAAGAATAGGCTATTGCTTCTCTAGCAACAACAGGAAAATTATGGAGACAAGGAGCAAGAATCATCTACTCCATTCCTTCTTTACAGCTAAGACATTCAGTTATCCCGAAGGAACGAGCGTGTGTCAAAGCTACTTTAGCTGATAGTGTTTCCTTGCCTCTTCCGTACTAACTGTAGGCTTTTGCTTTTTTCTTTTCTGTAGCTGTATGAAATATTCCCATGGCTCATTAAGCATCTTCCAGGCCCTCACAAGAAGGCACTATGTGCTTCACAGATGGTGCTTTCATTAGCAAAGGAAGAAATACAGAAACATAAGGAACAAAACTCCTTTCATGAGCCACGGGATTTCATTGATCACTACATGCTCCAAATAGAGAAAGTAAGTATCTGCTTTGTACTCAAGTGCTTCTGTTCCAAAGAATAATTACATTTCCTAACTATGATTGAATAGTAATACCTATCAGGTTACTATTTTCTTCCAGGCATCAGATAGTGACCTAAATCCTGCTCTACTCCTGACTAGAGTAGACGGATTGAATCAACTGGAGTAATCAATAATTCAACAGCTGATTCACAGTTCAACAGCTGATTAAATAGACTAACTGATAGGATTCCAGCCAACACCAGCACTAATCTTGCTTCCCTGAATTTCATCCGTATTAACTCAGCCACATAGCTTGGAGTTTAGGTAGGGGGAGTGGAGGGGCATGGCTGTGTCACACAAGGGCATGTGGCCACATTGTGCAGGGCACCCCCCCAAAACTGCTGCCGGGGCAGACCACCATTATCAACCCCCCTGGCCATATGCCTCTGTATTAACTTCAATGGCAGAAGGGCATTATTATATTCAATGCATTTTCTAATGAAGGAAATCTAATGAAGGTTTCACCTTAGATTATCCTGACAGCAATTCTGTGATACAGATGAAGTGGTTTAATTGAAACAGTTTAACAAGGGAAAAATTCACTATATTAACCAGCAGATATTTTTTTTGACGCCTGTAAACTCTTATATTTAATTTGATGTGTTTGATAAAGATCCTTTTTTAAAAATGTTTTTAATTAATAATAAAATACAAGCATAGAAAAAAACGGAAGACCAAACATAAACCAACAAGACCCAACAATCAACACAAACCATACTATAAAGGGAAGAAAACTTAATTCAAAGAGTACATAAAAAGGAATATATAACAAAACTACAAAACAAAAAATTAAAAATTGGTTCTCTCCCTAGTAATCAATCAGTCAAACATCTAACCATCTATTATCACCTTATATATCATAACAACTACATGTTGCTATTCTTATAACATCATAAATATCTAGCTACATATATATTTAATTAATAGGAAGGAATAGTATACTAATACATGGTCCTAAATTATATAGTAATAGTAATAGCCAACAAGATCTATTATTGATATTATTGTTAGTAATCTATGTAATGTAAAATTGGATTTGTTAAACTATATAACAATTAGACTTACAAAGCAACAATCAATTTAACTGATTTCAGCTTATACTTCCCATGTGAGTTTACGGAAAGGAAAAAAAAAGAAAAAAACAAGACTCCAAGTTGAAGTTAGAAGGCTTATCACCTTAAAATCAGCTTCCTTCTTTTTTTATTTCTATTAATTTAACAAAATTATGATAATTATTACATCTGTGGATAGACTACTGTATCTCTCCTTTTTTTAGACAATTTCAGGGTCATAAAGCTACTTTAGCAAATCATGTCCAGTATCTTCATCCTCATCTCTACCACTTTGTTCTTTGAAGTATCTTAGAATCATAGAATCATAGAATCATAGAAATGCAGAGTTGGAAGAGACCACAAGGGCCATCCAGTCCAACCCCCTGCCATGCAGGAAAACCCTCAAAGCCCTCCCGACAAGTGGCCATCCAGCCTCCGCTTAAAAACCTCCAACGAAGGAGACTCCACCACACTCTGTGGCAGCACATTCCACTGCCGGACAACCCTGACTGTCAGGAAATTCCTCCTGAGGTTCAGGCGGAATCTCCCCTCCTGCAGCTTGCATCCATTGCTCCTTGTCCTGGTCTCAAGAGCAGGAGAAAACAAGCCCACTCCCTCCTCGACATGACACCCCTTCAAATATTTAAACATGGCTATCATGTCCCCTCTCAACCTTCTCTTCTGCAGACTAAACATACCCAGCTCTCTAAGTCTGTCCTCACAGGGCATGGCTTCCAGGCCCCTCACCATTTTGGTTGCCCTCCTCTGGACCTGTTCCAGCTTATCCATATCCTTCTTGAATTGGGGTGCCCAGAACTGGACACAGTATTCAAGATGAGGTCTAACCAATGCAGAATAAAGTGGTACCAATACCTCCCTCGATCTAGACACCATACTCCTATTGATGCAACCGAGAATTGCGTTGGCCTTCTTGGCTGCCGCATCACACTGCTGACTCATGTTCAGCTTGTGGTCTATGAAGACTCCTAAATCCCTTTCACACGTACTGTTAGCCAGCCACGTGTCCCTCATCCTATATTTCTGCATACCATTTTTTCTGCCTAAGTGTAGGACCTTACATTTCTCTCTGTTGAAGTTCATTTTGTTAGCCTTGGCCCAGCTCCCCAATCTGTCCAGGTCCTTTTGAATTTTGATCCTGTCATCAGGCGTATTAGCAACCCCTCCCAATTTGGTGTCATCTGCAAATTTGATCAGCGTGCCCTCTATTCCTTCATCCAAGTCATTAATGAAGATATTGAACAGCACTGGGCCCAGGACAGAACCCTGTGGCACCCCGCTAGTCACTTCTCTCCAGGATGAGAATCTGCCATTGGAGACCACCCTTTGGGTACGGTCAGTCAACCAGTTACAAATCCACCTGACAGTAGCCCTGTCCAGTCCACATCTTACTAGCTTCTTTGCAAGAATGTCATGGGGAACTTTGTCAAAGGCCCTACTGAAATCAAGATATACTACGTCCACAGCATTCCCTTCATCTATCAAGCAAGTAACTCTATCATAAAAAGAGATAAGATTAGTCTGGCATGACCTATTTTTGAGAAATCCATGTTGACTTTTCGTAATTACGGCATTGTTTTCTAAGTAATTAGAAACTGACTGTTTGATGATCTGTTCCAGGATCTTTCCAGGTACTGATGTCAGGCTGACTGGGCGATAATTATTTGGGTCCTCTTTTTTCCCTTCTTGAAGATGGGGACAACATTTGCCCTCCTCCAGTCTGCCGGAACTTCTCCTGTCCGCCAAGAGTTTTCAAAGATTGTAGGAAGACATTCCACAACGAAGGAACTCTGCTAGTTCTTTTAAAATCCTAGGATGCAATTCATCTGGCCCTGGAGACTTGAATTCATCCAGAGTAGCCAGGTATTCCTGTACTACCTCTCTATCTATTCTGTGCTGCATTTCCCCTGCTTCCTCACCTGCTCCCCAACCGCCAGGCTGAGTGTTTTTATCCTTTTGGGAAAAAACTGAGACAAAGAAGGTGTTAAGTAGTTCTACCTTTTCTCTTCCCCCTGTGAGTAATTCACCATCTTCCCTGCACAGTGACCCTATCGTCTCCTTCTTTTTCCTTTTGCTGCGGACATATTTAAAAAAGCCCTTTTTATTGTTTTTAATGTCTCTGGCCAGCCTAAGTTCGTTCTGTGCTTTAGCCTTTCTGACCTTCTCCCTACATCTCCTGGCTACTTGTTTATAATCTTCTTTGGTGATTTCCCCCTTCTTCCATTTCCAAGTAAATCACATCCTTAACTCATTATCCATGCAGCTATTCCAAATCAAGAAAAAAAACCCAGTAATACCTATAACTTTATCATTTTTTCCTAAAAATAATTATTTTTATCCCACCCCTATGTTCATAAAACATTTCATAATCTCGTCTTCAACAACCACTATCCCATCATTTTCCCCGACATAACATTCCATTGCTTCCCAAAGCTGGACACAGTCCTGCGTCTTTTCCCACCACTTTGACTGCTAAAGTCCATTTCATATCTTCTTGCAAGTTCAGAAGGAGTCTCCTCCTGCACCTCAAATCTTGGTTGAAGGAATTCCTGAGACAGCCCTTGTAACCCCTCTTGCTCCAACCTCCTGAAAACGGAAGGACTTTGAATCTCCAGCTCTTTCAACACATAGGCTATCTCCTCTTGAAGAATTATTTTGTGGGTTTCCTGTGGTTTCTCCGGCACCTCCTTACATTCATCAAACTTAGATTCGCCAAGATCCACAAACATTTCTTCAGTATTTTCTTCTCCATGTGGGTCCTCTGTGATAGAATTATTTGAGCCCAACAAATCTGTTAGCTGTCTTTCTGGTTGTCCAAATTGCTTCACTACTTTATGTGTATAATCTCTAAATTCCATCAAAAACTCCGTAAAGTAAGTTGGCACCTTCTTTCGGTCACAGTCAATGTGTAAATCCATCTTGTTAAGCAAGTCAGAGTGAAAGTTCAGTCAAAACAATTGTTGAAGATATTTATCTTTCAGGCCGGGATAACCGTAAACAAAAACAAAAAAAATTCTCATGGATAGTTAGTTATTCCCTGTAGATGGTGCATTACAATGATTCACGTGGCAAATGTCCCAATTAGCTCCAATTACTTCCAGTTTAATATCCTCAATCCAAAATTCTAATCACTCCAATCACAAAATTACTTATTTTTTAAATCCACAGATATTAAGAAAATAGCATCTTCAAAAATCCCCTTCCAGAAATTTACATTTTTGATTTGTCAGAAACATGTATTTACTTTGGCAGCCTTAGAAAAAGAGTACTGTCTCTTTAAAACTTTCCTCCTCATGTGAGAGTAATTTAGCTTTAGGGAAAGATTTACAGCTGCAGCAAGCAATGGCTCCTTGCATAATCCAAAGCATTCTACTGAAAACACTAATCAGCAGATATTAAAAGTAAGTATAAATCCTTGCTGCTCTCCAGAGAAAGGACAGGACTTCACTTGCACGGATGCCTTAAATTTCTCTCTAAGATCCAAGCCCTCAGGAATCCTGATTTTATCCCAGAAAAGACCAGAAACACAGCAAAGTGGGTGGTGTGGAAATGCCTCCTGCCTCAGGGCCATAGTGCTGCATAGAAATTCTTAGCGATGGGTCCCACTGGTGAAGCAGCACACAAATTCACGCATGGGTGACTGAGTGTTTCTTTTGAGAAAGTCTGGAGGGGGGTGATTTGGGCAGCAAAAACTTCCTGGGATATCTTCCAGTTGTTGTGCCCAGCCTGGCATGCTCCCAGTTGTATCTTCCTCATTTAAAAAGGGTGGGAGGCAATTGGGTGTGCCGTCAAGGAGTGGCATCAACTGCCTGCTATTTGCACATTTCCCACTCCCAATATGGGAGGCACTTGGTGAGAGAGGCTTAGAGACCTGAGATGCTGGCTACAATTTTTGCATGGAAGGCCAGCCAAAATTGTAGACTCCCAGAATTGCTGTTGTAGTTATTTGCTATCAAGTGGAGTTGGACTTAATGACAACCCTATGAATGAGACCTGCAAGACCCTAGGCCATTAACTGGCCTTCTTAAATCTTTCAAGTAAATATACAGAGACAAAAACAAGAGTAAAAAACACATACATGCACATACCTGGCTCAGATATCTAGGATCTTCCTAAAAAGAAAGTACCCATACTTTCCTTTTAGGAAAATCCTAGATATTTGAGCCAGAATGCCCAAAACATTATTTTCTTTCCCAGAAATTCTAAATTTAATGGAAGACTAAATAAAGAAGCTAAGACAGCTTTATTATGTTCTATGCTAGTTCTTTATTCCATTCAGATACAAATTTTTGGCTGGGAAATTTACGTCACTTCAACAAACACTTATTATTATAAACATTTATAAAGAATGATTGTGGATTTAGATGTGGAACCTGTTAATTCTTCTAACAGATTGGAGATGCCACACTGCTCAAAGATGATGGCCCATTCAAGGTTATCCAAAGATGTTGCAACTGTAAATATTGCAGCTATTCAACAGTGAAAGTAAATGATACTTAAGTACCCATATTGAAAATGGTGGAAATTCTGCATATGAAAAAATTATATACAGCAAGCCTCCCTAAATACTGAGCAGCAGGTAGAGCCATGCTTTTCTCTCTTATATGTGCAGGTCCTAGCACTGTTTGAAGAGAAGAACCAGATAGTTTGGTTACCCTCTAAATTTACTCACAAGTAGATAATTACAAGAAGCAGCCGCAGCAGCTTCCCATGCCTTTGTGTGAGCCAGAAGATACGGCTTATGAGTGAAATGAAGATCCAGAAAATTAAATTTATTTTCAGGGATAGGCAACTGTACTTCTGGGAATGTTTGCCCCCTGTGTGCCACACTACACAGTTATAGCACTTTAATCCCACTTTAACTACTCTGACTCCATCCTATGGAATCCTGGAAATCTGTAGTTTTGCGAGGAACTTAGAATCCTCTGTCAGAGAACTCTAGTGCTTCACCAAACTGTGTATCCTGGGATTTTGTAGGATGCACTCATGGCAGTTAAAGTGGTATCAAAGTTCCATAATTGTATAGTCTGAAATCTGACCAGTTAGCCAAGAAACAATATGACTTAGTGTCAGATTTAGCTTATGTTGTAGTAGAACAAGAAACTGTCCCCATTCATTCATTTTATGGAATCTTGTATGGAAAACTTGGGTTTACTGAGGAACAATGCATCATCAGACTACAGAGCAAGAACAATGCATCATTACTGTAATAATGGGCTCTCCTGTTATCTGAGCAACATAGCTGATAGGTATAGTCTCCACTCCAGGTAAACGTAGGGTTGATGATGTGTTGGGTTTAAATTACATTTATTGGGATCAGCAGCATGAAGTAGCAACAGAGATCATGAGGGATAATTGCCGAGTGAGGAAGACCAGTTGAGGAGAAATGTGCAAATCTTCAAGGAACTTCCAAACAAGATGTAATAAAAACCTCAAATGGCCACAAGGCTCAGAGAAAGGCAAAGAGACAGATAAAGGGCCTGGGACTTTCCGACGAGGGCAGCTCCCTCACTGGGGCAGGGAGGAGTTTGGTTGCAGGGTGCATGAAGACATCCAGATTCCCAGTTTCTCATGACCATCCAAGACCTAGAACTCCATCTCTATTGTGAGAAGAATAAGTTGACGTGTGCCTGCAAGTCACATGCACACACACACAGAAGTAAAGAAAGCATTGAAGCGTAGCTTTGTAATCAATCATAAATCATATTTCCCTTTCCCATTTTTAGGATAAGAGAATAAATGATCCTGCCTCTACATATGATGAAGAGAACCTGGCTCAATCTATCCATGACTTCTTTATCGCTGGAACAGAAACTATTGCCACTTCTCTGAAATGGGCGATACTCTTTTTGACAAATCATCCCAGTATCCAAGGTAGAAAAGATCTCTGTGCAACAGAAATAAGGGACACTCCTAATCCCCATTGTAATTTGTTTTACAAAAAAACACCAAGCGAGGATTTGAACCCTGTCTCCAGAGCCATAGTCCAATGCTTGAACCTATGATAACTGAAGCCCCTGTCAGAGCTGCTGCTGACGAGCAGCAGCTGTTGGTCCCTGTGGCTCTGGCTGGAGATGCGTCCTGCAGCTCAAGAGCTCTCCCTGCTGCCAGGGACCAAGCAGGCGCGGACATTCCTCTGCCGGCTCCTTTAGGGCAACAGGGATCCGATTCTGAAGATGGTTTGGAGCCTGTGCCAATCAGCCCACAAACAAGGCGGAGACTCAAGAGAGCTGAGCAAAGGGAGGCTTCATTGATTAAGTTCAAGATGCAGTGACTAGCCACACCTGTGTCTTGGGCTATATAAACTGCCTGCCTGGAAGCTTTCCTTTGCTTGTGGAAAACTTCTTTTGAGCCCTCCTCTTGCCTGTTCCTTGCTCCCAGCACCCGGTTCCTGCTACCTTGAATGGATCTCTTGACCCTTGGCTTTTGGAACTCTGACTACAGCTTCTGCTTGATGCTCTGGTAGATGAACTCCCTTGTGTAAAGTGCTTGCTTGTCTCCTTCCGGCTGGACTTTGCTGGCTCTCACACTCCCTTCTCTGGGCTGGCTTACCATCCAGGTCTCTGACCTTGACAGAACTATTTACATCACACTTACTCACCTATGGTAAAATAATTGTCTTAAATAGGATAGGGCCACCATGACAGCATCAAACTTTTGTGATGTTCCTTTTCTTGAGTGAGAGAGCTCTCGGACTCAGTCTATCATTTGATTAGATGTTCTGTTGTGCAAGAAATCTTACTAAGCCAACTACAAGGTGAGGAACAGTAAAAATCTGGAATAGGGGCAAAATTCCCTTTGTTCTCATCTTCATTTGATTTTTCCGAATTCTTTCACTTCTAAACCAATACCCAAACTGAAACTTGGTTATTCCTCAAAGTTGCCATGCCTTTGAAATTTACCGTGGAGTTGTCCAGCCCAAAATATGCATATAGAAAAGTGTCTTATTAGGGAAATGGGTACATAAACGTGTAGTTTCATAAAATAACGTTTTACAATATTAGGAAACTGTTTTTAAAATGTTTGTATCGGAAAAAAGTATGCGCACACAAACACACCCGATTAGGAGCAATTAGCACAAACATATGTACAGATTTTTCACACAAACCTTTTCTGTCAGTTTATGCAGATACACATACTTGGTTTTTTTAAATATTTTTTATCATTATATACCAATGAGCCTTGGCAAAAAACCTGTCTGAAGCACAGTATATTTAATATTGTCTCTCTTACTTCAGTGTGCTGCTGTTGCAACCAGCTTTAGGTCAGGCTTTAAACAAAGGAGTGGGCCTCATTCACCCGTTTAAGACCAAACACGTGGTGACTTCACCAGGGATGGGCAACTATATGAGGTTTGCGCCCAAGTTCACCAGCACATCCATCTAGCAAGCTGTGATGCCTGTGACCAGGAAGTGGTGTTACTCCCAGTTTCATTTTGAACAGAAAACCAAGCATTTAGGGAGCTTAGAAGACAACACTAAGCAAACCTTGATGTTTGAACTTGTGTTGTGGCAGCTTGGTTGTGATTTTTCATGCCAAAAATGGTTGTATGCCTTTGGGTTGTTTCTGATTTGATTTTCAGCTCATGGAAAGCTGTAAAGGGGGTCTGTGGGGAGTAAATGTTACAAAATGGAGGTTTGTCTCTGTCAGAGGGCACGTATGGGAAATGGATGGAAATGGGAAATGGATGGGGAATGGATGGAAGCGAGAAAGGAGAGTCAGACAGAGGGAAGAACTGACCAGTTTTAGAGAGCTATAAATGACAGAGAAATTCTAAGATTGAGATATTATAAGAAGACAAACCCAAACTTATAATGAAATGTAGGTACATTAGGACCTCCACATTCACTAGGGTTAGGGGAAAAAGTAGAAAAATCAGAAATATCATGTTGGATAAATAAATGCAATGTCATCTGCTCCATTGAAAAATACCTTTGATGAACATGTGAAACACCTGGGGAGTGACTAAGGCCCTTTCCGCACCGGGCTATTAAAACGGTGCAGAGCGACCTCCGACGAAGGTTTTCTGCACCGTGGAGTAGACTGAGGCGGACTACTTTTTGTAGTTCTGCGCCTCAGTCTGGTTCAGAGCAACCGGAACTGGTCGCGCAGCGTGCTCTTTAAAAACCTCTTTTAAAAGGTTTTTAAAAAGCATGGAGCGCGCGACTCCATGTCGCTCCGTCGCCGCGCTCCGGTGCAGATTTGCAGGTGCGCACTAGCGTGTGCCTGCAGATCTGCTGGGGGTGGGCTTTAGGCTGGTGAGCATCTCCGGTTGGTGGAGAGCCTCCACCAACCGGAAGCCGCCATTTTTGGATGCCGGAGCAGTGCGGAGCGATGAGCTTGCACTGCTCCTCGTCCCGACGGACTCACCCGGATGCTGAAGAAATCCAATGAGTCCCATTTTTGCACGATTCCTTTCCCATGTTTGGAAAGGGCCTAAGCTGACTAATCATGGCGAGGTGTTGCATCATGCTAATAGCCCTGACTGGTGACCTGTAAGCAGGAGTGCATAAAAGAGAAGCGTGGAGGCTCGTTCCCTCCCTCTCCTCTGCTTGCTTGAATGTATGTCTGCCAGTATCCCTGCATGTATCTCCGCCTGTGTATCTGCTATTGAGCTGTGTATCCTGTATATAGTTGTACATATAGCAACGGAGAGATTAAAGCCTCCAGGTATTTTGGATGACACACTTTGTGTCTGTGAGTAACTAACCTGTGGGTAGAGTGGTCAGAGCAATGATGTATCTTTTGTTGTAGCTGTACTCTGCTGCACATACTTTTTGCTGTTTTTGAAACTCTGCTGTATAAGATTGCCTCTGAGGCACTGTGTCCAGAGAGCATCAGCTTCGGAGATAATTTTGTCTTGGTACTTTAAATCATCTCCCAACATATCAAAGTGTGTGTGTGTGTGTGTGTGTGTGTGTGTAAAGGGAGTTGAGGCATGGTGCGGACAACAAGGAGGGGCCCAGAGACTTTGAGCATAATCTGGGAGTGTCAGGTCCCACAAAAAGTAAGTTGGTGGCTTTATTTGGTCCTTAGGATACAGTTATTATTATTGTTTGCTTGTTGTTATTGCTATATTTATTTCTCTTCCACCTTTTCCCCAGTTTGAGACTCAAAGCGCCTTGAACAAGTTAAAAAACACATATAAACAGGATATGAATGTTATGCTTGGACTGGGGGAAACCAGGTTCCTATTCCCATAGGGCTATGAAAAAGACCTAATGATCTAAACTCTTTCAAGAAAAAGCGGGACATAAATGTAATCCACTGATTATGATTTGGGATTCATTGTTTATTAAATTTATATGGATAAACTTGTAGTAAGTTTTCATTGCACATAATAAAAATCCATGAATAATTATGCAAATTTCCTGAAATGAACTGTAATGTTGAAATTAAAACTTTCATCCATTTCTTTCGTTTTCTACAGATAAAGTCCACAAGGAGATAGAAGATGCTTTGGGTTCCTCTTCCATCTGCTATCAAGATCAAAAGAAGCTGCCTTATACTAATGCTGTGATTCACGAGATCCAGCGTTTTAAATATGCCTTATTTTTTGGGCTCCTAAGGCAATCCTCAAAAGATTTCAACATGAGAGGTTATCTCATTCCCAAGGTACAGAATGTAGTTATGGAACAAGGAGCTTCCCAGAATAGTATTTTGAGAAATGTACCCTCACAGGACAGAGCCAGTGTAGTGCAGTGGTTTGTGCATTGGACTCTGACTCTGGAGACCAGTGTTCGAATCTCTGCTTAGCCATGGTTGACCTGCGGCAAGCTACATCTCTCAGCTTCAGAGGATGGCAAAAGCAAACCCCCTCTGAAGAAATCTTGCCAAGAAAACCCATGATAGGTTCTCCTTAAGGTTACCATGTGTCTGGAATAAGCTGAAGGCACACAAGAACAATCAACACAACTGACTTGTTCAGTGCTCCTTCTCTCTCTCTTCATACATATGTTCAAATATTTCCTTTTTCGTGAGTGACAAGATGCAAACATGGAAGGATTCACAGATCCTGATAGGTATAAACACTCAATTATTACAGAAAAAAATATACAAAACTTAGCAGTGAACTGAGATGTTCATGTGCAGTTTACAATAGCGGTGGTTCTCAAAGTGGGGACTGAAAAAAATTTGAATGGGTGGAGACCTGCTTGCCATGGGTGACTTAATTCCCCTTCTGCCTTTCATTTTTCCCAAGCCTCCTGCATTGGACATAAAAAGAATACTGGTTGGATTACTTTGTCCACTCACTCCATTAAATATAATGCTGCAGAATAACTACTCTGGTGCAGACCTACCATTTACCACCATTTGGGGGGCATGCTGGGGCGAGGAAAGCTGGGTGAGGCTGCAGCTGTTGATTGGAGGGCTATATTCTAATGGAGCTATGGAAGGAGAAGAAGGCAGCCAGCCTGTCTATGTGCCACCATTTGCAAATACAAAATACTTTGCAGCTAGACAAACTTGGGCAAGATAGGCCCAAGTACATTGGCCGGAATGCTGTTGGTGTCGGATACCTGTTGGTATCCCTTCCATTTATGGTTGCATTTTTCATCTTATCTATAGGCAGACAGGTCAGGGCCTAAATAGCCCAAAGGTACAAGAATCTGTCTGATCTTGGAAGCTAAGCAGGGTCAGTCCTGGTTAGGACTTGAATGGAAGACCACCAAGGAAGACCAGGTGCTGTAGGCTATATTTCAGAAGAAGGCATTGGCAAATCATCTCTGAGTGTTTGTTGCCCAAACAAAACAAAACACCTATGAAGTTCATGGGATCCATAGGTAGACAGGTGATTGGAAGAGACATGCTCATGCACATACACACGCATTAGACATGACCCTAAATCTTCATTTTAGCCCTCACTAGAGTAGCTATGAGGTCCATTGACTCACCATTCAGTGATTGATTTAATGAGTCTGTTCTAGCTCAGCTTAGGCAACAGGATGGCAGCCATATTCCATTCATGGTTCTGTACGCAGGGTTCCACAAAGTTAACCGTTTCACAGGGGCTTCTCGTCTGATGTTAGTCTTGCCTAGAGCAGAGCCACTGAGTCCTCTGGAATTACCTATGTTTTGACTCATCATGCAACAGTTGATAGAATGATTCTGTTCTAATTAAGACTAAGCAAGAAGGATATCTGCCATGCTTTGCACATTCTTGATTGGGGCGTAGCTATTTATCAATGCCTTCAGTTATACTGTGTGATTCGTTGAGACTGTAAAAACAGCCACTGTGCGTTCCTTATTGCAGAGTAAGACAGTAAGTAGGCACATTGGCAGATAACACATTTGGTTGCACAGTGTCTGTCTTTACCAGAAGGGTGCTGTGGCACAACCGTCATATAACTGGGTAAGTGTAGATTTCCATTAGGCAAGCATGATGTAGGATCACTACAACATGCAGGGTTGGGCTATGATAGGCCATCAGGTGGCCCATTCCCATTGAATCATCCATTCTAAGAGATGTGTGTTTGTCTCCCAATTGTTTTTTTCTTTCAGGACACTGCTATTATAACAGATCTACGCTCTGTTCTTCTTGATCCTGAGCAATGGGAATCTCCTAATGAGTTCAATCCAAATCATTTTCTGGACAAGGATGGGCATTTTGTTGCTAGAGAAGAGTTTCTGCCATTTGGTGCAGGTAAAAGTAGTTCAAACCAGCTGGTGATTTTGAGGTGAGCCTTCAGGGGAGTTCTTAAGATAAGATTTGCTGGAACCTCAACCCTTTGTGATATACTGCTGGGCTGCAGCGGTATTTTTTCAAAATGCAATTGCTGCTCTCCAACACAAAGTCAAGGAGGCAGCAAAGTTTCCATTGTAATTATGAAGCAATTAAGAGAGTAGTTGATGATGATGTTGATGATGATGATGATGATAGCAACACAGTGGACTGGTGGTATATAGAAACCGCAATTCCTGAACAGAAGTCATCTTAAAAATGGCCTGGAAAATATTAGATTAAAAGACAAAGATCAGCTCAATGGGCTGGGAGTGTATAATGGACCAAGTGTATGAGAAAGATGTTAAGAGTTCTGAACATTCAGGTATCCAGAGCAGCGACCTGGATTCTTCTCAGGTATGTCTAAAGCAATACAACAGAACTGAAACTGAAACTAGCATCTGAACCGACCCTGAACTGTGTCCATACTGCACAGTTATTGCAGATTGATACCACATCTTACAGAATCCTGGGATTTGTGGTTTGATGAAGGAATTCCCTGGTCTTCTCCCTTGAATTGGAGCTCTCTGGCAGAGAATTGTAACTACTTCATGAAACTACAAATCTCAGGGTTCTTGTTAGTTTTTCATTTACTACACTTTTTTTGTTAGTTTTTCATTTACATTTTCATTTATTTGCTTGGTTTAGGATGCAGTCCCATCTATGCACATCTACCAGAGAGTAAACCTCTTGAACTTAACAACACTTCTGAGGAAACATGTGCAGAATTAATGTTATTGTAACTGATTTATATGTACTATGGTAGCTTTCACTATTTTGTGACCACATGGATCTAAAAACAACACGTTTTGAGATTATCTTAGTGCGTGGGAATTTTAGTGTTCTACCATGACATTCTAATTATGATTATTAATTTATTTATATCCCATCTTTCTCCTAAAGTTGGGATTCAAGATGGCTTACAATTTGAAAAACAATACAGCTAAGAACATAGAATGTTAAAATAGAGTTCAGCTATTGACAATATAAAAATGTTTCAAAACTACACTTAAAAATATAAAATACCATTAAAGGGTAATGGTATTAAAACAGTTACAGTTAAAGCAGTAATAGCCAATGTCTCACACCTTGCACTGGTCTGTTTTTCATGACTACTCATAATCCATCCATTTTTCCCTGCCACAGTTGATCCTGGCCCCCCATCATAGATATAGTGAAATCTTCTGTTATTATTCAAAGGTCTGGTTTTTCACAGCATTATGTTCTACTTAGTGTTTACTAATGAAGTGGGGTTTAGTGTTCTAGTTTGCACATCAGTTATCCCTCCCTCCTTTGTTTCTTACTATTTCTTTTCTGTCAGGTAGTAGTAGCAAAAGTTGCTGCTGCTTCCTTCTCAGTTAAAACTACTTCTTTGGATTTTTTTTAACCCTTGAAAATTGTCTCTCTTCTTTCCCTTCTATACTTCCATTTCATGCATGCAAGAGAGAACAAGAGATCACAGAGTGAAAGAGGTAGAAAGAACTGCAAGGGCCTCAGAGTCCAATCCCCAGCTAAACAACCTCTGTTTACCGACCTCCAAAGATGGAGAATTTCCCACCCTCTGAGACAGCATATTCCACTCCTGAACAGTGCTTACTATCAAAGAACTTTTTCCCAATGTTTAGGTGGAATGTCTTCTCTTCGATTTTGAATATGATGGGATACTTTGAGAAGGTGGAGTGGAGCATGGCTTTACCAATTCACAGTCCAGTTTTCAGATTCATCCCTGTTTGCAGAACAGGATCTATGCTCATTTTCTGCCTTTATTTCCTCTGCAGGGGCTCGGGTGTGTTTGGGGGAGCAATTGGCGAGGATTGAGCTCTTCATCTTCTTGACCAGCCTGCTGAGGGCATTCCGTTTCCAGCTACCAGAAGGAGTCAAAGAACTCAATGAACAACCTGCATTAGGAGTGACAACTCCACCCCGTCCTTACAAAGTGTGTGCTATTCCTCGCTATAGTTCATCATGAAGCCTACAAAAATAATTACAGCAGCTAATTACTTTTTGCTGTAATTTTAAATGAAATTTACCCTTCTCTTAATCTGGTGTTCCTGAACTCCTCTACTCACAGAACCTGGAATAAATCTGTCATATATACAATTTTTTTTTTTCATTCTGATTTGCTGTTTTGCTCCAAGTGCTCAGTTTAAAGAATTCTTGCTGTGGATGAATGTAGGGCAGTACATGCAGTGTAGTAATTTGAGGCTGGACCAGTACTCTGGGAGATAAGGTTTCAGATCTGTATTTGGCCATGGAAACCCACTGGGTGACCTTCAGCATGCCATGATCTCTCAGCTTCAAAGCCAGGCAAGCCCCCCCCCCATGAACAAACCTTGCTGGGGGGGAAAAACCCTATGATTGGATCACTTTATGTTGGCCATAAAGCTGAAACAGCTTGGAGGCACACTACAGCACACAATAAATTGAGAGAGTTGCCAGAGCTTCTTGAGACATCCCATGTCTCCCACCTCCAGCATGAGCTGCATCCAGGCCACTGCATCTATCAGCATCTTATGGCAACATTTGCATGGGCAGCCTGTGTGGTGGCGGCCCCTCAAGCGGGGTAGAACTGTGAATGCAGAGAGGTGGGAAAGGCAGAACTTGGGCATCCTGGAATGGAGGGCGCTTGAAATGGTCCAATGATGAAAAGGACGGGTCAGAGGAGGGCAAGAGAAGGAAGTAGGGAGACGCAGCAGCGGCTAATGACTGCCATGTCAACAGGACAGGGAATCTTGTCAAGGCTTAGTTTAAACTTTAAAGGCAGCCAGGATTATAGCTCACTATGTACCAGATAAAAGTTGATTGTAACTGTTTTACTGTTCTGATTTTTCTTCTTGGATCTTGTGTCCCATTTTGGTTTTATGCTTGAGTTCTTTTCGTTGGATCTGTGGGTTGCAATAAACTGATTTACGTATGTATAAAAGGGAAAAACAACAACTAATGGTCTTGTGCTATCTTAAAGACTAGCAATTTTAGTTGGCACAAACTTTTAGCTTACTTGACCAAATACAAAGAGAAAACTTGCCATTTGTGGAAGGAAAGAGTTGGAGTCCCAAAGAAATTAAATGTAAAAATTATAGACGGTGAGCCTTATCTCAAGTATGGCCATTAACAAGCTGTGCTGAGATTTTGCATCAATGAGATTTAAAATAATGTTATGCCTACATCTCAATTGCACTATGCCACCTCATTACAGAATTACAACAATTTCCAATCAAACACTCAATGTGCTCTGATAAACAATGTACAGTATAGGAGGCCTAGTGGACCACAAGCTGAATGTGAGTCAACGTTGTGATTGAGCAGCTAAAAACGTCAATGGGATTCTAGGCAGCATCAATAGGAGTATAGTCTTTAGATCAAGGGAAGTAATAGTAGAACTCTATTCTGCTTTGGACAGACCCCACCCAGTATATTGTGTCCACCTGGAATATTGTGCCTCACAATTCAAGAAGGTTGTTGACAAACTGGAAGGTGTCCAGAAAAGGGCAACCAAAATTATAAAAGGCCTGGAAACCTTACCCTGTGGGGAGTAGCTTAGGGAGCTGGGTATGTTTAGCTTGGAAAAGAGTAGCTTAAGATAAGAGGGGCCATGATAGCCGTGTTTAAATATTTGGAAGGAGGTCATATGGAAGATAGGCAAATCTGTGTTCTGCTGCTCCAGACACTAGGATACGGAGCAATGGCTTCAAGCTGCAAATATGCCTGATTATTGGGGATTCCAAGACAATGTGCAACGGATGTGAAGATGCGTGGTTTTCTCATTCCTAAGGTATAGACGGCTGATACAGCCACGCTGGTGTAGTCTAAAAGATTATACTACGACTGTTTATATACTATGTCTTTTCATAGAAACGATTAACCATTTTCTCTCCAATGATAGGACTTCCTCAGACAGGTTTCCTTTGTAATCAGACTTGCAAATTAATCTAGTGTTTCTCTTCCAAACCAGCCACAAACAAAGGGTGCTAAATGGAAGAAACTCAGTTGAGGATAATCATGTGCTGTGCCAAACACAAATCTTTTGCCCCATGATAAATTAATCCTCCAGTTTGACCCTGAGTATGTACCAGGAAGTTACCTATCCAGGATGAGACAATTTCTCCTGTCACATCTGCTCATCTCCTACTTTTGCCATCGTTTCATTTTATCCATACCCTGCATCCACGCCTCTGCTGTGAATGAGAGGAGAATTGAGATTGTCTAGATGGATTCTTGAGCTGCAGTTTTTTAATCTTTCCAGGGGGCTTCCAGATTTATGCTCTGTTCTCTTTGATCCTGAGTGATGGGAAATGCCTGATAAATTCAATCCCTATCATTTTTTGGACCAGGAGGGAAATTTTGTAGCAAGAGAAGCATTTTTGCCATTTGGAGCAGGTAATATGCTAACGTCTATGAGTGATAACTGTGAGAAATAGTTGCAAGACAACGAAAGGACAAAGGACTATTTGCTCTGCTTACTTTGGGGCTTCAAAGAAATACAAGTAGACAATAGCGACTGAGGTTACCTGACAAATTCCTCACTATTCTGTGACCCTTTTTCTTATGACTCCTCTTCTTTCCATGAAAATGGCTGAATAGTGCAGCTGATACCAGTGCTGCGTATGAGGTAAGTACTGCCATTAGATTTTGTCACAGCTAGGAAAAATTCTGTTTTTGGGGTACAGTTTCTCAAGTGTCCAAGCCTAGATGGCCTCTGGCCATGCTGACTGAAGGTTTGGGGAGAAGTAATTGCAAAAGAGTAACTTTTTCAAATCCTGGATTTTATGCGTTTGTTACTCCGATAGGAAAACCCTATCCTGGGGTCTACAATTTTGATATTAAAATATGATTCTGTGTGCCAAAGAGGTCCCCTGAAGGGGCATGTAGGCAGGCATGATCGAGAGACCAAAAACCAGCCCAGGCCAGTAAAATCCCCCGTCACGTAGCCCCAGAAAGCCTCAAGATGGGTAAACCCATAAGAAACAAAGGATCCTCAGCCCCTGAGATGTCGACTTGAAGGGATTAATGTATTTGCTCCAGGTTGAGCAAATATCCCATCAGGCAGGGACCAGAAGTCCCACCACAAAACACAGCCAAAGATCCGGAGACTTTGGCAACACTAACAATGCCGTCACACAAAGGAAATTACCAATGTGGAGCTTCGTGCCCACTGAAACGCCTATTGTTCTCCCACTTGGGGAGCTGGTATCCAAAGTTTCTGATCATACCAGGAACAGACAGAAAATATTCTAGAATAAACAAAATCTATATAGATCTCCACACTAAAATGGGAAAGAACAGAAACATAACTACATGAATATAAATGCACCATGGAAGCAAAATATCAGATCTTAACCATTGTTTACATGGATATCCAAAAGGCTTTTAGCAATGTCCCTCATCAAAGTTTCCTGAAAAATTTAAGCAGTCATAGGATTAGCTCAGAGACCCTCTTACGGCTCAACTACTGCTTATAGAGTAGAAAGCAGAGAGTAGAAAGAAATGTTGAGTTCTCTCAGTGGAAGGATATAAAGCAAGATCTGCACACCCATCGAAACCCATATGTGGGTTATTTTTCATTTGTTCATAAATGGCCTATAAATGATTTATTCGTAAATGGAAACCATGCCCTTTGAGAAGTGGTGTACGGAGCAGAGTATGGAGAAGAGAAAGTTAAGAGGCAACATGATAGCCATGTTTAAATATTTGAAAGTGATGGAGAAGCTTGGAAGCCTGAGAATGATGGGATTTAGAATAGCCCAGAATAGTATAGAAATGAGTTAACTAGGCTTACGCAGTCCTCTACAGACCTTTCCCCTTCCTGATGATCCTTGAGTTACTAGCCTGTTTTCTTATTGACAAATGGTGAAGGCTGGTGCCTAGGCAGGGGCCGCCTGATTTGGAAAATATATGGATAAAATTGGGAATGGAATGCATATTATTGATAACAAAAAATGAGCCGGTAGTGCCAGGCACCCCACCCCCATTAAGAAATGTAAACAGGTCTCACTTTGAATAAACAACGGATAGGTGCTAAGTGGCCAGTGTATTGGGGGCATCCATGGTGTATCTAAGCTTATGAGTGCCTGGGACAACCATGGAAGTCGCACCCCGAGGTGCCGCTGCTCCCCCCAGCACCGGGTTGGAAGGATCCCAGTGGTGGGTGGTGCTGCAGCGTGGGGCAGAAGTGGGTGGGGCCATGGGGCGGGGGCGAGCTGCAGAGTTGGCAGGGCTGCTGCTGCCATCCCCCCATTGGGCTGGAAGGAGCCTGGCAGTGGGGGGGCTGCAGCAGGTGGGGGGCAGGGCTGTGGTTGGGGCTGGGGCTGTGGGAGGTGGAGCTGCAGGGGTGGTGGGTGGGGCCACGGTGGGTGGAAGGGCTGCTGCTGCCACTGCCCCCTTACACACATCTAGAAGGAATCTGTGGTGGGTAAGGCCATTGTGGGTGCTGGAGTGGGCCACAGGGCAGGTGTGGGTCTATGGAAGGAGGGGGAGGACCAGTGCTGGCAGGGGATGGGGTCTCAAGGGGTGGGAGGATGGGGCCGCAAGTGGTGAGAGGGCTAGGTGCTAAGTGGCTGATGTATTTGGTGTATCCGATGTGACAGAACCAAGGTGCAGGCTCTAATATCTGAGGCCCACCAAGCCTTACGTAGAAGTGATGTAACTTAGTATGCTAATGTCATTTCTTATAGGAAGTATAAATATGTATGCCTTTCTTTGTTGTACACGTCTGATTTGAGATTCCCCTGCAAAGTCTCTTGGTTTCAGCCTGGCTTGAATAAAAGGCTTTTTTGAATCTCCTGCTTATGTCTGACTTTTGGCTATGTTGCACTCCCGGGAAGCCTGTCCATTATCACTAACAAATGGATGTCATACGGAAGATGGGGCAAGCTTGTTTTCTGCTGCTCCAAAGACTAGGACATGGAGCATTGGCTTCAAACTACAGGAAAAGAGATTCCACCTAAACATAAGGAAGAATTTTGTTACAACAAGAGCAGCCCGCCTGGTGCGCCCAGGGCAGAGCAGACAATTAATCAACAAGCAGCAGAGCAAGGCTTACTCACAAGGCTAGAGTGGGAAATGTCCAAACAGAACTCAGGTTCCAGAGCAAACAAATCCAAGGGCAAATCCAAGTTGTAGTCAAACAGGCAGAGGTTCAAGGTAGTCCAGATACAAGAGAACATGGCACAGGACTTCCACAACTGTTGCTGGCTCTGAAAGGAAAGGACCAGCTGAAAGCCTATTATCTACTGATGCTGTCACCACAAGTGTTCCTTCATTAGGGCTCATTTGTTACTTAAATGCACTGAGCTTTGCAGCCCCTCTCTCTGATCTCGTCTCTCTTGCACAGTACACATCTGTGTTGTCTCATCCTCTGATATTTGTTCCCCTTGCTCAGGCCCCTACTGTTGTTTGTTATCTTCTTCTGAGCAAGCTTCTGGGAAAACTCCTGCCTCTGGGGAAACTTCTGCCTCAGATTCAGAATCCTCCTCCTCACTGCCAGGTTCTCCAAGGCAGAGCATGACACCACTCCCTGCTCCATCATCACCCCCCTGCTCCCCACAGGCATTGGCTTGCCAGGATGCCATTAGTGGAACCCTTGGACCAGAGCAGGGGCATGCACAGCAGAGGCATCTATCCAGGAGCACTCATCAGGCCAGTACGCCATCCAGTCAGTGAGATACTGCAGATGACCACAATGGTGCCAAGAGTCCAGGATCTGGGCCTCCTTGAGCTCATCTTCCCCATCGACTAGAACAGGAGGGGGCGGAGGCACCGGACCAAAGTCAGGATGGAAGTCAGCAGCTGGGATGAGCAGAAAGCAATGGAAGACAGGACGTATCCAGAGAAACTCAGGTAGCTGACAGCGGAAGGCCACTGGATTCAACTGTTCCACAATTCAGTAAGGGCCAATGAACCAGGAATCTAGTTTCCGACAGGGAGAACAATGAGGGACGTTCTTCACAGAGAGCCATAAGAATCATCGACTTGCAAGGGAGGCCCCTGCCAGTGTTTTTCATCTGCTCCCCATTTGTAGGCCTGCTTAGTCAAATCCAAGTGCTCTTGGAGAAGGGCCTAGGTGACCTGCATTTCCCAGAGCCACTCATGCACTCCCAGCACCACCAAAGCAATGGCAATCATGGGGAAAAACTGCAGGTGGAAACCGTAGTTGGCAAAGAAGGGAGTTTGCTGTGTGGAGGCATGGAGGGAGTTATTATATGCAAACTCTGACTGGGGAAGCAATTCGACCCAGTTGATGGCTGATATAGCAGTGGAGATACTGTTCCAGGACAGCATTGACCCCTTCTGTCTACCCATCTGACTGCAGGTGGTGAGCAGATGAGAGGTGGGGCTGGATATCCAGCTGCTGCAGCAGACTTCTCCAGAAGCGGGCAGTGAACTGAGGGCCTCTGTTGGACACAATCCCTTTGGGCAGGACATGAAACTGGAAAAGATGGTGGAGGAACAGTTGTGTGGTCTCTTTCACTGTGGGTAACCCCGAGCAGGGGATAAAGTGTGTCATCTTGGTAAACAGATCCACCACTACTAAGTTGGACATATTCCCTGCCAAAAAGGATAGGTCCATAATGAAATCCACTAAGACCATTTTCCATGGGCCAGAGGGCATGGGCAGTGCATGCAGGAGACCCATGGGCTTCCCAGGCTGGTCCTTGGCATGGCGGCACATAGAGCAGGAATGCACATACTGCACTACTTTGGCCCAAACTTAAGGCCACCCAAACTCCCAAGTCAGGAGGTGTAGTGTCTTATGAAATCCCAACCGTCTGGCTGGGCAGCCATCATGGCATAACTATAGAACTTCCTGATGGCATGGTCCAGCCAGAACATATGGATGACCCCTATGGTACAGGAGGCCATCATGGAAGGAGAAAGGGGACTCCTCCCTATCCCCCCGGTGTGCCTGCACCAAGGGGTCTTAGCATGGCCCTTCCTGTATCCAGTCCAGTAAAGAGGGCAGCGTCCAGGTAGCTGCAAAGTGTTCTGAGTGCAGGATTGTGGAACAGACATCAGTTCTGGGTGCAGACGCATACTCAGGGTTCCGCAACAGGGCATCAGCCTGCTGGTTCTGGGAGCATGGCACATATTTCAATTTGAAGTTGAAACAGGCAAAGAAGAGGGCCCACCATTTCTGCTGCTGGTTGAGCTTTCATGCTGTCTGGAGGTACTCTAGGTTGCGGTGGTCAGTGTGGACTTTGACTGGGTGAGCCGCTGCACTGAGCCAGTGATGCCATGTTTTGAAAGCCACCTTGATTGCCAGGAGCTCCTTCTCCCAGATGGTGTAAATGCATTCCGAGGGAGTAAGTTGATGTGAAAAATAGGCGCAGGGCAGGAGATCAGTGCCAGCAGATTGCAAAGATACTGTCCATATAGCCACATCAGACGTGTCAGCTTCCACAACAAATGGAGTCCGGGGGTCTGGGTGCTTCAGGATCAGTGTGGAGGTGAAGTGAGCCTTGAGGATCTGGAATGCCTGTTGAGTATTGGACATCCACCAAAAAGGCACTTTCCCACACAGCAACTGGGTAAGGGGGCAACTGGCTGCCAGGGAGGCAAAGTTGGTGATGAACTTCCAGTAGAAGTTGGCAAACCCCAAAAACCACTTCACCTTCTTCCAGTTATAAAGAGGTTGCGAAGAAATCACTGCCTCCATTTTGGCAGGGTCCATCTCAATCCTCCTAGATGATACCCCAGGAAGTCCACTTCTGCAAGATCAAATGCACATTTTTCCAGTTTGGCATATAGCCAATGCTCCTAGAGGTGCTGGAGTATGGCACAGACATGAGCATCATGGGCCACTTGGTTGGAGGAGTAAATCAAAAAGTCATCCAGGTAAATGATTACAAAACTGTCTAAATCATCCCAGAAAATGTCATTTACAAAGTGCTGGAAGACTGCTGGAGCACTGCAAAGACCAAATGGCATGACTATATATTCATAGTGTCTGAAAGGCAGTCTTCCATTTATCCCCAGCCTGAATTCTCACAAGCTTGTAAGGCTTCCTGAGGTCCAGCTTGGTGAAAACCTTGACATGCCGCAAGCACTCCAGGAGTTCAGGAATCAATGGCAGTGGGTCCTGGTTTTGGACTATGATCCAATTCAAAGACCTGTAGTCATTGCAGACCCTCAAAGAGCTGTCCTTCTTGTGGACAAATAGCACCATGGCACCTACCTGTGAGGTTGAGAGCCTAATAAAGCCACGGCTCATGTTCTGCTCAAGGAAGTCCTGCAAAGCTGCCAATTCAGGCTCTAGAGAGAGTACAGATGACCAGCTGGAATCAGTGCCCTGGGGACCAGGTTGATGGTGCAGTTATAGAGTAGATGAGGAAGCAGCCAGTCTGCCTCCTTCTTGTTGAACACATCTGCAGAGTCTTGATACTTGGCTGGTAATTCCACAGGGGGCTTTGCTGGGCCTCACTCTGGGGCAGAGTGCATGCGTTCTGGCCAACAGTGTTCTTGGCAGTATCCTGAAGAAAAGAGGAGCTCATTGTGGGACCAGGAGATGTGAGGGTCATGCTGAGCCAGCCAGAGCATCTGGAGAACCATAGGGAAATGAGGCACAGCTGCCACGTAGAGCTGCAACTGCTCTACATGGTCCTGGATCTCCAAGGTCACTGGGGCAGTCTGGTGACTTACTGGCCCAGAACGTAAAAACTGGCCATTAATGGTCTCGACTGGCTGAGATACCTGGAGTTGCTGGATTGGAATGTGGTGCCACATCACAAAGGCCAGGTCCATGAAATTGTTGGAAGCCCAAGAGTCAATCATGGTACCCACTTGGACTACCTGATGTTAATGGTCCCATATGGTAGCTGGCATGAATAAAAGATTCCACTTGGGCTCACTAGGGGTCCTAAATGGAATTCACCCCACCTCCAGACTTGGGAGACCATTCAAGCCTGGGAGTGCCCATTTCCTGGCTGGACAGGACCACGTTTCTTTGCTGGGCAACTCTATGCAAAGTGGCCAAGACCACCACAGTACAGGCATGCCCCACCTGCCTATGCTGCTCTTTCTCCTCTGTCGAAAGGTAAGACCTTGCTTCTCCCAGCTGCATGAGAGCTCTTCGAGGAATCACCAGAGCTGGACTGGGCAGGAGAGGACTGGGTCAGGAGGTGGTGGCCTGGCATGTCAGGAGACAAGTTTCCAGTTGGCCATTGATACACAGGCACAGCTCAATCAGCTGCTGCAGGGTGTTGGGAGGTCCAGGCAAGCTCATCCAAGATGTCATCTGGTAAGCTGGCTTAGTACTGGTCCTGCAAAGCTGCATCATTCCAAGCTAGGTCCTGGGCTTAGAGGCAAAAATCAGTGGTGTACTCTAACACAGTTCTTTTTTCCTGTCGCAGACAGCAGATTTTCCTATTTGCAGTCTCAACCCACACTGGGTCATTCCAGACACTCCTCAGTTCAGCTAAGAATGCAGTGTAATTGGACAAGACAAGGTCAGAATGTCTTGGCAGGGTCAGGATCCATTTCTGAGCAGAGCCAGTTAGGAGACAGCAAATGAAGGCTACTTTACTGTCATTCAGCTGCCCGGACGGAGATATATAGTTGACAGTGAGCCAGAAAACACTCAAAATCAGTAGCCTTGTCTCCCAAAAATTTCTCAGGAAGAGAGAGAGAGGAGTTTTATGCCTAGCAGGAGGAAGAGAAGGTGCAGCAGCCTGAGCAGGCTGGTTTATCTGTGTCTTGAGCTCTGCTACAGTGGCAGCAAGCTGAGAAACTTGGTGTCTGGGCAAATTGTTTTGTTCCAGCAGCTCCTGATAACTTAATGATGCTCCCTCCTCCATTATTTCCTGCAAAGATTTATGTTTGGAGGGTCAGCAACCTGTCGTGCCCAGGGCAGAACAGACAATTAAATCAACAAGTAGCAGAGCAGGGCTTACTCACAAGGCTAGAGCAGAAAATGTCCAAACAGAATTCAGGTTCCAGAGCAAACAAATCCAAAGGGCAAATCCAAATCATACTCAAACAGGCAGAGGTTCAAGATGATTGTGATAGATGCTGCTGCTGTGATTGAGGAGCAACTGATTGCGCCTGGGACCGAGCCAGTGAGTGGGATAGATGATGCCTCTGAGATCAAGGAGCAACTGACTGTGCCAAGGACTGTGCCAGTGAGTGAACAAGTCGACTTGCAAACATACCCTGCACTGAAAGGTCAACCAGAGACATAGTTGCCCCAGTCAGCTCTTGACGGAGAGGGAACCAGCAGTGATGCAGAAGAGTGGCAGCCACCTGTGCCCATCAGCCCTCAATCACAAAGAAGGCTGAAACAGGCTGCTCAGAGGGAGGCTGCATGGACTAGGTTGAGGAAACAATAACAAGCAGCACCTGTTCACAGTGGCTATTTAAGTCTGCTGGTGTGGCTGCTCTTTGCTTGCAGCAAATTACTAGCAAGCCCTCACAACCTTTGTGGCTCCTGCTCTCTGAAACCCTCTAGACAGATCTCTGCCCCCTGGACCTTGACCTGGCTTGGCTTGTGTTTTCCTGGTGTTTGGTATATTGAGACTCTCCTTGAAAGTATTCCTGACCTCCCTCCTCCCTTGCTGGCTGTGGCTCAACAGGGAGAGATTCCTGACAGTGATCCAGATACAAGAGAACACAGGGCCTTACAACCAGAAAGATCAGTTGCTGACCCTGAAAGGAAAAGGTCAGCTGAAAGCTTTTTATCTACTGATGCTGTTGCCACAGGTATTCCTTCATTAGGGATTGTTTGTTACTTAAACACACTGAGCATTGCAACCCCTCTCTCTGATGTCATCTCTCTTGAATGGTAAGCTTCTGTGTTGTCTCATCCTCTGATATTTATTCCCCTTGCTCAACCCCCTGCTGTCGTTTGTTATCTTCTCCTGAGCAAGCTTCTGGAAAACTCCTGCCTCTGGAGAAACTTCTGCCTCGCATCCAGAATCCTCCTCCTCAATGCCAGGTTCTCCAAGGCAGGGCATGACACAAACAGTGGAATAGGCTGCCTGGGACTGTGGTGGAGTCTCATTCTGTGGAAATTTTTGAGCAGAAACTGGATGGCCAACTGTCCTGAAATATGCCTTTATTCGGTCCAGCGATAGCAGGGTGCATACAGCGTGACTTGTAAGCTGCATGCAGCCCTCAGATCCCAGTTTTGTGGACCCTGAAATCCTTCACCAGTCTCCCCAAGCCTCGATTTTTTTAAAAAAAGTGTGATTTATGGAGGGCACTTTGTGCCCCCAAATCACACGGAGAGCCACAAATATGAGAAAACATGCAAAAATACCCTGTCATCCCTGTAAGCACCCCAGAACCTCATAACACCCACAACTCACTCTGCTTTCCTTTCAAAATGGCAACAGAAAGTAACTACATCACTTCCAGTTTATATTTTCAGAGGGACTGAAAAAAAAAAAAAAATGGAGGTGTCTGGGCTTGCTGTAGACCATGGGGGCACACAGGGAGAAATTGGCCCTGGCCCCATGCAGTTGCCTACCCCTGAGCTAAATGAATGTAGCTAATCACTTCTTGGCTCACTGCAGCCCCTATGTAGCTCTGTTGGGAGGGGGCACAAGAGGAAGAGGAGTCCTGAAGCAGGGGAGATGGGAGACAGAGTGGGATTCCACGGAGGTGGTATTTTATGCTCTTCATCCCCACACAAGTTCTTGGCCTGACTGCTGTGGGAGTGTGGCTCACAGGGCAGAGAGTCTGGGGAGAAACTGGACCTGGCCCCCATCTGGTTGGTCACCCCTGATGTTACCACTGTGAACTGGCCTGGCCTTTGGTAAACCTTAGATATCATTTTGATATCACAATTCTATCTTGTTTTGCCACCAGACAAGTGTTTGCAAGGCCTCCGAACAAGCACTGAGCTAGGTATGGCTATTAAAGCTGACTCATACTTGTTTACACCAAAGCAAGCCAGAAACTGCCAGGTTTGCTTTAGGAGACCTCCCGAAACAAACACCTTAATTAAGGTATGCACGTTCACACAAAGAGACCTCTGCCCTGAGCGGGCACCCTGGCGAGCTGGAAGTTCAACTGCCAAGCTAGCTGCATCTGCATCCTGGCTATCCCATTGTCAGTTTGGTCCTTAACTCAATCATGTAAATTCTGACCTTTCGGAGACATTGTCTCAAGCCCAAACCCCATTGTTTTCGCCCAAGACCAGACTAGCCCACGGTCATTCCTTCCCTAATATAAACCCCCAGTTCCGAGGACTGCTCGGACCGCTCCGGAGTGCCATCCAGCCTTGCCATCGCTTCGTTCTGCGAGCTTCCCTCGGCCGCTGCGCAGAGTTTCCTCTCTTCAATTGGACTTCTTCAGGACTACGAGAAAGGTGTCGTATCACCCATTTTCCCCCAAAACTCTCATTTCCTATTTCTAGTCAGCTGTGTGGTTGTGTTTTTCTTAATAATTTGTCTGCTTGTTAATAAATATCATTGTTGCTATTTTAAACTGTCTGATTGCTCATTGACCTGAACCTGTATACATAGGGTAAAAGATTCCCCCTAAGTTACCCTGCCTCTCACTAGCTTAAGAGAGTGCTCCAGCTAATTTCCCCATCTTTGTTTGGTTATTTGGGCGCCCCTCCCGGGACCCCCAGTTCACAGGGTAACACTGATCTGAAGGATACACATAGAGGCCAGAGCAAGACACCTGCATTGGTTTTCATATAAGAATCAAAGAAAGTGAGAATTGAGTGTGATCTATTCTTTGGTTCTCTCAGGATATTCAAGGTGAATACAGACATTGTTTTCTAAGTGGACGGCAGAAGTGGGGTGATGTGGCCTTGGGCACAGGTGCAAGGTTGTTATGACTAGCCAGAGGTCTTTTGCCTCATCACCACGTGAAGGCTGCCAAGAGGGAAAGTGTTTGGCCTGAGGTTGCTGTATACTTCACCTTTTGGGTTATTTTCCTAACTGGTCATGTTACTCTGCAAGAGAGAGATGTTTTGCTTAAATAAACTAACAAGCCCTGAGCCTACCTAATGAGTCTTCGGAACTGTTTTTTGCTCCACTGAATTTGCCAGGTCGCAGCGAGGTGACACTTCCTGTCAGCACTCTGTATAAGCTCTGAGGAGCTGTTTCATGCCAACCCTGACAGGTTCTGATCTCATTCTTAGGAACTCATGTGCCACAATAACAAAGATTTTGATAAACAGAGAACTTACATGTGCCCTATACGAGTACTATGAGCTAGCATTTGTTGTGGTGCCATGGAACAGAAATAATTACATCACATGGCTCTAATTATACATCAACGTGCAACCTTATTACCAATGACAATGAACTCAGGTCACCTCCAGGATCGATAGATCTCATTCATAAGAATCAGACATAATTCTTGTCAGAATCACGGAAACAGTGCCTGGGCTTGCTGTGGGAGTGTGGTCCATGGGGCAGGGAGTCTGGGGAGAAACTGGACCTGGCCCCCATGTAGTCGGCCGCCCCTGAGCTGAAAGAATCCAACCAGACACTTCTTGGATGACCACGGCCACTACGTAGCTCTGTTGGGAGGGGGTGCACAAGAGTCCTGGGGAAGTGGAGAGGGGAAACAGAGTGGGGTTCCACTGGGGTGGCATTTTATGTTCTGCCTGCCCACATAGGATCTCAGCCTAGCATTAACGTTTATAACGATGATACTCATAGAGGCCAGACCTAAAACACCTGCATTGGTTTTCATGTAAGAATAAAAGAAAGTAATAATGAATGTGATCAGTTCTTTGGTTCTGGTCTCATTCCTAGGGACACAACAATGAAGCATTTTAACAAATAGAAAACCTACATAGGACCTGTGTAAATACTATGAACTGGCATTCTTTGTGTTGCTGTGGCACAGAAATAATTACAGTACATGACCTGAATTAGATATCAACGTGCAAGCTTACTACCAGTGAAAATGAACCCATATCACCTCCAGGAGCAGTAGGCCTCATTCATAAGAATTAGGAGATGATTCTTGTGAAACAAATTTTTATTTACTAATAGGCTTGCCAGATCTCAGGGCCTGGCCCTGAGTTTCCAGTTTTGTCAGTTGTCTCCACATTTAAGGCAAGGGTATAAATTCTCCAGTTCAGGAGGACTGTGTGCAAATTTCCAACTCAGCTTAGACAGCACAAGCTTGCAACCATTTCCAACGCTTAATTGATTGGTTGTTGTGACTTGAGAAGACTCTTTTTTTTCCTGGTGGGGAGGTCTGTGTAGTCACGTAGTTAGCTCCCCTCTTGTTGCGCAAGTGCTGACTCTCCCCTCTATTCTTCATCTGCCTTCTTGCTGGAAGCAAGCAGGCTAGATTAAATGTTTCTTATCCGATCTCTCAAAGGAATCTCCCATCTTCCTAAGGAAGCGAGAAGGAAAATGGCCATCTTTTCAGCTTCATCTGGGAAAAGCCCCTTTAGCTAAGATTTCTGTCTTAATTCCAAACAGGCAAAAATAGTGTGCATGGATGCTTGTGTCTGAATGATAAGCTGTGAACAACTGTGGTTGGTATTTAACGCTTAATGACATCTCCAGAGGCCATCCCTAGGTCTCCGTTTTGGCCTGGAAACCTCGGGGCCTGGGCTGATCCTGAACTGGCAACCTTATTTACTAATATGGGAAAAAGAATATAGACACACAGACCAAACGAAGATAAGGAAAATATAAGCTGGCATCCTGTTCGGTAATTACCATGTCATAAGTCTGTCTTACTATATTGCAGTTGACAAACAATCTAATTTATCATCAAAGTAATGTGCATTCAAAAAACAAAGAAACAGAACAAAAAGAAGAAAAGGAGAAAAAAGAAAGGAAAAAGAAGACATATAACTAATGCACAGTAGGGCTCTGACCATCAACGCCGCCACCACCGCAGCCTGACTGTAATGACAAGTAAAAAAGGAAAAAACAATTACCATTACAGATCCAACTACTAATGTTATTAATAATCACAAGCAAAGATTATATCATTAGATTTCTTATTGTTCAAACAATCTAACTGTTAGAAGTAAGCCCAGTATAGATCTTAGTAAAATGCCAGTGAGGACTTAAATAAAGAGGCTGAGACAGATTCTCAGATCAAGCAGCCAATTGCACAATCGGATTTATTCAATTCTGCAGAATTGGGTGCTCGCCCTTGGTGGAGGGTGAGAGCACACCAAGCAAATCAAACATCCTATATTTAAACCTTCTTCCCGGCCGCACGTTTACTCCTCCCTTTCGCCGATAGGTTGTTGATTATCGGTGTGCACACTCTTCCCAGTCTGCCTATCTAAAAGCCCCCTCCCTGCTATTTTGATTCGTTAAAAGCACTTCTTTTGCCAAATAAGGAAAGCCCCCTCTTTAGCACTGTGTATTGCATTTGTGAGTTCTCCTATCCCACCCCCCACTCTTAACCTCCCATTTCTTAATTGTTTGTCATGTGGAAAGGGGAACTGTCTGGTTTCACAGCTTGGTTGTCTAACCCTGAGGCAGAGAAATTGTCTAAGCTTGTGGTCTATTTTAGCAATAGGCAGAGAAATACAGGAAGCCGGGCTCTCACCTCATGATTTGTCTTGCTGAAGCTAGGCTAGTTTGCAATATTTTATTTGCCTTGGATATCTGCCCTTTTGGGCTTTCAGCAGAACCATAACTATAATTCCCAATTCTTACATAACAATGGTTTCCAATCTTTCAAAAAGTCTTCAGTTGGCTGATCCTTCAGGACCCATATTAATTTTGCCATTTGAGCTAAATCAGCAGCCTTAACAATCCATTCTTCCATCATCAGTGCTTCAGTCTGTTTCCAAGCTTGAGCAAACAATATTCTTGCTGCTGTTGTCATGTATCAAAGAAGTAATCCATATTTACTATCCAGTTCTTTGTCCATAATACCAAACAGAACTATTTCTGGCAACATTACAAAACCTACCTTCAATTTTTTTTTTTTTTGTTAACATATACATTTTAGACCAGTAACTTTTTGCTTTTTTTTACAAATCCATCATGTATGAAAAAAGGAGCTCTCCTTATCTTGATATCCCTATCGTTGGCCTGAAAAATTGTGAGACATTTTCAACAGTTTATTTGGAGTTAAATGCAATCTATGCATTATTTTATACAAGATTTCTTTTAAATTGCTGCACAAAGTATATTATATGTTTTGGGGCCACACTTTCCTCATATATTACTATGGATATTATGCCCAAACTTTATGGTCCAACTTCTCATGCACACTTTTACAGACTCGTCTTCTGTCTCTTCTTTCAAAAGTCATTTATACAGTTTTTAAATTGCATCATTATAGTCTTTACATAACTAAATCAATCTCAATGTTCTCTAAATTCTATGGCTCCATTTCCCTTATTTTGATTAAATATGTCCTTAAGTTGTATATAAGCAAACCTTTGCCTTCCTTAAGAATCACCTCTCTTGATTTAAACTTCCAGATGTCCTGTTCAAAATACATAAGCAACCACCTCCAATTTTTAACCCATCATTTCTTAGTGAGGTGGCTAATATTATTTCAGGAAAAAAGTCTCTGTCTGTACTTATACCAAACTTGTACAAGAGTACAAGAGTCTTTTAATGCAATAATTTTTTTAAAATTTTAAAATTCAGTGTGTGTCTTGACTTTATGATACCAAAGGTATCATACTGAACAAATCTTGAATTATGGCCTTAAGTTTCAAGAGTCTCACATCTCTAAGCAATATCTATTATTTCAACCATATAAAACAATAGGCCTCGCAGTACAATCTGACATTAGAGACTCTCACATTGCGTTATCCCAAAATGTAAGTACCACAAAGGCCACCCGACGATGCCAAATACCTCCTTGCAAAAGTGGGAAGTGAATTAGCTCAAAGAGGAGGCTTGCGATAGGAGGTAACTTAATGTGATCTTTTCTACTGATGTTTATGGGCTCACGCAGAAAAAGAACCAGCCAAAGATTCGAAAGGAAGCTAAAAATATGTTTCATTGAGGGGAATTCACTCATGCATGAACACAAGATACATACAGTCACACATTCACCCAAAATTAATTGAAGGATAAAGGGGGAAATTAGGGATAGAGAGGCTGAAGGTTTGGGGGATTTATAATTACCAGTCCAGAAGAATAGTGAAGAGCTGAAATGTGGCTTGGCTTAGGTAGGACCTGTTACCCTGTTTACTGAGGGTCCCGTGAGGGACATCAAAATGTGCTCGACTATAGGTGGGGAAAATTAGCTCAGAGCACTGCTTTAGCTTTACGAGAGGCAGGGTAACTTAGCAGGATCTTTAACCCAGTGTTTACAGGGTCAGGCCAAGTCAAGAAGCAGACCGGTTTGGAAGCAATGAATGATCTTTATTAAATACAGGCACACAATGTAAGCAACACAAGCACACAGATAACTAAGGAAAATAAAGGTGTGAGTAAGATAGCGGGATTTTCAGAGGGATAGTTGATTCGGGTGATACGAAACCTGTTCCTGAAGCCCGGAAGAAGATAGAGAGCGATGCTGGGGTTCGGTGTGGCTCAGCATGTGGAGCTGAGGGGAAGCTCGCCAGGCAAAGCGGCAGCAAGGCGGTCTGGAACTAGGAGCGATCCCAGGAAGGTCTCGGAATCAGGGTTTTTTATAGGGAGAAATGTGACTGCAGGCTATGTCTTACTCAGGGACAACAATGGGTTTTGGGTGTGAGACAATATCTCCGAAAGGTCATAATTTAGCATGATGGACTCAGAGCCAAATTAACAATGGTGTAGCCAATATGTAAATGCAAGCCTTTGTCAAGTTGCCTGCTCGGGGCAGGGAGCCTTTTGTAGGTAGCATGCATACATAATGTGGTGTTTGCCGGGGAGGTCCCTGAAGCTGCGATCTGGCTATTTCTGGCTTGCCTGTATTGTTTGAGAATATTTCAGCAGTTAAGTGCCAAGCCTAGTTTCGTGCTTGTCCAGGGGCCTCACAAACACATGGAGAAGGGTGGTATGGTAAGGCCGAGTTAGGACATCAAAGTGATATCTTTTATGCTGTCGCCAAGGCAGCCTAGAGGCTGCAGTAACAGACCTAAGGACAGTTCTTGTTCAGGAGCCAGACAGACAGAGTGACGGGTAGACCTTCGAGAGACTGCACTCGGCATCCTAGAATCAGGAGTATTTGTACCCAAAAAATAGCTTGTGGCAGTGGAAGATATGTGCAGTCCCAGGTGTGGAACAATGGGAGTTGCAGCACAGACAATGGACTATCAACCCACTAATGTTCGCAGTGTTTGGATGAAAAAGACATAACGTGTATTATCATAGCTGTCTATTGTGGATGTTATGAGGCAAGAAAAAGGAGTCCAGGTGCACAAGGGATAGGTATCTGTCAATCAGTGTCCTGGTGGGATTCTCACAATTATGTTTCTTGTGAAATTCCAGCTTCTACCTAAGCCTGCTATCCACAGGAACAGCATCTATTTTCCTGACCAATGGCTTAGTCTTACCTGGGGGCGTGTTTACCTAGAGCGGTTTGTCCTCTCAATCACCTTTCAGGTTAGATTTTAATATCAGAGCCAATTAAAGCATATTGGCAATTAAACACGATGCCAATTAGATATGGTGCCCATCCAAATCATGCTGATATTGGTGACCCCCAAAGTGGGACCTTACAGCTGCCCCTTTCCTTACATTTTATTGTGAGTGTCTTTGCCTGCCAAACAACTCTGGAAATCTTTTTCTGTCACTGCACAAAAGGCATTCCATTTCTTATCACAGGGATTGTTTGAAAGAGAAATAACACCCTTGACAAAACACTTGCTTTTATTACTGCAATTCTATCCAAAAGGGATAAATTTATCTTTTTCAAAGTCTCTTTTAATTTCTTTCTAGACTTTTTCATAGTTGTTTTGAAATAATAAATTGTTGCTCTACATGATGGCAATTCCCAAATATTTAATCCCCTTTTTTTCACTTTAAAATTTGAAAGAGGAATTCATTGTAAAGCTGAAGCGTGTCCAAAATGTTAATTTTTTCGCCCCCAGAACAGACTTCTTTGAGTCCAATGGGTTTAGTGTCATTATCCACAAAATATACACAAGTTCTCAGTTTGTACTGTAATCTTTTTTTACCCTAATCCCATAGATTCTGTCATTTTGTCTGAAATCTTTCAGTAGAGTGTTCAATGCCAAAATAAAGAGTAAAAATGAGAGGTACAAACTTGTTTGATCCGCTTTTGTATTTCAGTCAATCTTGTTACATTGCCATTTATTAAGATCTGGGCATTTTGAACTTAGTAGATCATCTTTATTGCCCGAATAATATTTTCATCAGAGACTATTCTCTCCAATTTTTGAAATAAATAATTCCAAGAAATCTGATCAAACACTTTCTCTTCATCTAAATAATTAAAACAGCCTTTTTGTCATTATGATGTTCC
Source organism: Iguana delicatissima (assembly GCA_948472985.1). Taxonomy (NCBI): domain Eukaryota; kingdom Metazoa; phylum Chordata; class Lepidosauria; order Squamata; family Iguanidae; genus Iguana; species Iguana delicatissima. The sequence goes on along the minus strand of CAOKZL010000717.1, from coordinate 548,975 downwards.
AAAAATTCAATAATATTAAGAACAGTTCTTACATTATTCCTTATTTGTCTTTTTGGCAATATAGACAAATAAGGATATTCTGAGAAATATGCTTTCTCAATCTGCTTACCAAGATAGTAGTAAACATCTTATATTCATTATTTAGCAGTGAGACAGGTCTATAATTCTTTGTTAATGTCTCATATGTATTTTCTTTATGAATCAAAGCGCTTCTCCCAAGCATAATTTGTCCTGTTGCTGGAGAGTAACATCACCATTTCTTGAGTTTCATCATCTAAATTTTCCTTAAGCTTTTCCTCCAAATTCTGTATTTTCTCCAGCAACTTCCTCTTTTTAACTTCTCTTTCTTTTTTCAATCTGGAGCCATATTTTATAAATTGTCCTCTCATATAGACTTTGCTTACATCCAAACTATTGTGTGTTCTGTACCATTATTTAAGTTCACCTCACAAAATTTCCTCAATTCTTGTTTACATTGTTATAGACATTACATTATTATTTCCATCTTCAGAAATAAGTTGGGGAAAGCTTTGCTTTGCTCTCAGGGACATCATGATAGTGTTATGATCTTTAAAAAATGTGGTAAAATATCCATTCTCTTTACTAAATTGGCCATATTCTTAAAAATCCAGAACAAAGCTATTCTAGAAAAAGATTTGTGAAGATCTGGAAAAAAAAAGTATAGTCTCTACATTTTGGTTGTAAATATCTCCACCCATCTTTTACTCCAAAGTACGATCTATATTTAAAAAAGGTTCTAGGTAGTCTCCTTTGATCTTCTTTAATGCCTTTATTGGAATATTATTCTTTATTAGAATCAACAACTTCATTACAACTGCCCATACAAATAGAGCTAGTTCAGATATCTTTTTTTAAAAAATGTCATAAAACATTGATTTTTCATTATTGGGGCCATAAACACACATTATCTTATCATTCCATTTGCATTCCTCAATTACACATCTGCCTTGTCCATCCTCAAAAATCAATTTAGGGCATTTGAGCCTTGGTCCCCAGAGCTGTTATCCTGACTTCTGGGGGGTCCCATGGGGGACACCTTGATTCGCTCCAAGGTATAAAGGTTGGGGAAATTAGCGTAGCACTGGCATTAGCAAAACGAGGGGCAGGGGAACCCAGCAGGATCTTTTACCCAACTTTACAGGGTCAGGCCAAGCAAAAAGCCAGACAAATACACCAAATAAATGAATTTTATTAAATGAATATATTATCACGCACCAACACACTCACTCACTCATGCACACAAGGCCTATTGAGAAGGAAAAGAGGTGAAAAATGGATAGGGGATATAGCAAAGGGAATGTAGAGGCGGTGATACTGCACTTATCCTGAAGTCTTCAGTCTGGGAAGCGGCAAGAAGAATAGAGCTCAGCGAAGAGATGGCTGAGGGGATCACTCAACTAACAGAGTGCCGGTCTGCTAGCGTGGTGGGGAGTTCTTCAAAGAAACCCTCAAAAACAAGGACTCTTTAAAGGGCAGAACGTACCTCGAGGGCAGGCCCTCTCCCTGGAAGAACAATGGCCACAACAAGGGAAGGAATGCCAAACAACGCCAACTTGGTCGTTTGCATGATTGCTTTATGCTGGGTTGCCAGTGTGTAGGGTTGCAGTATTGGTTTATGTAGATGGACATAAATCCTGATAGGATTTTTCCAGAATCACCATTGCTCAACCTGGGGAAAACATGCTAATCCGTTCAAGTTAGCTATTCTTGGCTGAGGACCCTTTGTTTATGTGGAAGTGTATACTCTAGATCTTCTTGGACTACATGACTGGGGATTTTCCTGGTCTGATCTAGTTTTGACCGTTCAACCTCTTTGTCTATGTGCCCATCCAGGCAACCTCTCTGGTATGGCAGGCATATTGGATATCAAATTTATAGTTTCTGGGATAGAGTATGCTAATAGGATAACAATTCCACCCCCAAAAATGGACGATGAGCTTATGATATCGTACATTTTCCAATTAAACGACAAAATCATTTTAGAGCCAAATCAGGAGCAACCAGATTGAACATGATAACAGCAATAGTCCAATATATGTCCAGATGGGGGATCTGAAAGCAGATGCCAGTCATTGCACACATATCCCTTAAGTCCAAAAGTTGTGGTAGACAGTAACAGAGTCTTTGCAAAGGCAGGAGGCAAAAAGTCCATTCAGGAATGGCAGAAACATTCTGGTCAGCAGCAGTCGTGGTGGGGAGGCGGCGTGTTGTTCCTTCCACACCCCTCTCGTATCTGGAGAAACTGGGGTACAGTAGGAGTGAGCAGCATTCTCTGGCTTTCAGGGCCTCCAGCAGTCGCCTCACATGTTGAATCAGCATATGCTTGTGGCTGGCTGTCTCAGCATGGTTGGTAGGCTGGGCCAACATCTTTTGGGTGGATCAGGGTTCGAGATGAAGTCCTGCATTTTTCTGGGAGGAAGTGTTACTGCAGCCTAGGCCTACCTGGAGATAGCACCCAATATCGTTTTTGATATCAAACCATTCAGCTTTCCCCTTCCACCCCACTCCACATGTTTGCGAGGCCACCAAACAAGCACATAAACAGGCACGGCTGATAATTGCCGAGATATTCCTTTCTCCACCCAGGCAGGCCAGACATAGCCGGTTCATCGCTTCAGGGACCTCTCCGGCAAACACTTCATTAAGTATGCACGATACTAACAAAGGCTTCCTGCCCTGAGCAGGCTACTGGACAAAGGTTGTGCTGTCCACTGGTAAGCGCAGCATTTGCATACTGGCTACACTATTGTTAATTCAGCTTTGACTCAATCATGCAAAGTTGTGACCTTTCCGAGGCATTGTCTCGCACCCAAAACTCATTGTTGTCCCTGAGTAAGGCAGAGCCTGCAGTCCCAATTCGCCCTATAAAAACCCCTGATTCCAAGACCTTCCTCGGATCGCTCCTGAGTTCCATCCTGCCTTGCTGCCACTTTGCTTGGCGAGCTTTCCCCTCAGCTCCAGTAGCTGAGACTGCAGCAACCTCAGATCGCTCCTGAGTTTCATCCCGCCTTGCTGCTGCTGTTGTGCTTGGTGAGCTCCCCTCAGCTAATCGAACTGAGTTTCTTCTCTGCACCCCCGGATTTCCCGCAAGGTCCAGGATGACGAGACAGGTGTCATATCACCCACTTTCTCCGAAGATCTCTATCCTTAACTCAAGCTCTATCTTCTTAGCTAGCTGTGTGATTGTGGTGTCTTTAATATTTGTCTGTCTGCAATAAAGCATCATTTTCATTACTGTACATCTTTGTGGCTGCTTGGTTGACCTGACCCTGTAGATGCTGGGTTGCAAGATCCTGCTAAGTTAGCCTGCCTCTCACTAGCTTAAGTGAGTGCTCCAGCTAATTTTCCCCAAAATTGTGTGTTGTTGTTTGGTTATTTAGGTGTCCCTCTCGGGACCCCCAGTAAACAGAGTAACAGAAGTTAAGAGAGAGGTTAGTAGTAGGGCCCTCCAGCCTAAGGCTGGAGGCCGTCATGTGCAGATCCACTGAAGTTTTAAGGAGATTGGTGTTGACTTGCCTTTTCGGTGTGCAGCACTGAGAGAGAAAAACCAGTTTTTGCAGACCAAGGAAAAGACTGAGCCTTGGCTGTCTTGCCCAATTCACCAAGTGCCCTCAATTTTAGGAGCTGGCAGCTCATCCAATATGCTAAACCAAGACAGAAAACTAACAAAATTTGAAATGTCAGAGTGACACTGTGTTGTTCAAGGTTGGAGCCATGTTGCCTATGTTGCAAAAGGGGGAGAAGTTTAAAAGCTACAACGAAATATATACACTGAAATGGGAAATGTTGTTGAAGTGTGTTTCTTTAAGGTGGCTGCCAGCCCATGAAGGGAATTAATGCAGTTGCCTCCCTCTCAGCTGCTGCACAAAAGAGGGGGTTGCCCAGTCTGGGGGCTTTCCCTTCCAGTCCTTTGAAAGTACTTGTTTGTAGGTCTCTGAAATCACTGGTAAGAGTGGCAGTACCCACTCATGACCTGAGACCCTTTTGGCCAAATCAAAGCGGAGGCTGGTACTTACCCAAAATGCCTACCAGGGTGTCTTTTCTTTCGGTATACTTGTGATTGAGAAAAAGCCATAGACGGTCTTGGCTCCTCTCACAATCACCAGTGTAACAATGTATTGGTGGCCATTGAATGTGAATGTAAGCTGGCACCAGTATGGAGGGGAGGGCTGTAGCCACATCCAGCTCACAGTGGTATTTGGGACTCGCAGTTGTGGTCGTTGGCATCTCCCCTGATGGAATGCAATGAAGGAGAGTGTGTAGTGTCAAGTCAGAGTGTGCCAGGGTGAGTGCCTTTGCTAGACTGTGTTCTGGTTGGGCAGAAGCATGCTGCTGCTTGGATCCCCAGTCCCTCAGGAAATTCTTTTGAAAGAGGGCACAAAGACGGCGGACTCTCTTTGCCATGGATTCAAAGAAACTGTGAGTGTCTAAAAGCAGTCTCAGAGAGGGAACCACGGTGAGCCCTGGAAGCTTGGGATCAGCTTCCACTCACAGCGTGTTCTCCTTTGCCCGGCTCTCACACATGCTGTCAACGTTTTGTGCCTTGTCTGAACCTGTGGGAATTTCCTGAACCCTAGCCTTGTGCAAATCTGCTCAATGGTCTCAAAGCACCATGGTCTCAGGAGTGGTTGGACTTGTACTCATGGCTGGGTTGAGGGAATGGGTTTTTCCTGCCCTGGGTGGTCTTCTGGCAGGGACTCTCCTAGAGTCTGCACCCGGAGCAGAGGCAAAACCTCAGAACGAACTGTAGGAATTACAGCTTCCTTGGTGGCTAACTTTTGGTGTAGTTCTGCCTGCTCCTCCTCAAGCTTAGTCACTCTGTCCTGGAGCGCCTGAATCTGCAACGAGGGAGTTTCTAATATGGAGCGGGTCTCCTGCGCTGCAGACAAAAGTGCCAAGTTGTCTGCCAGCAAGGAACTATTTAGTGCCCGAGGTGAATCTAATACCTTGGCCTGGTGTCCCCCCGCCTCCATATCCAGTCGAATGGATGGAGTTGGGAGTGAACTTCCTATGCCTCACCAATTTGGGGTGCAGCACATTCAGCGCTGCCCCAGAGTCAACTAAAAGGGTGGCAGAGGATTTGTCCCTATCGATGTCTGCCTTCACTTGAAATCTTCCTCATCTGTCTAGCATCAGCCGAGCCACAATGTCGCAGGGGAGACTCCTGGACCGAGGGCATCCCTATTCGAAAGCTTCCAAGCTAGGATCATGCCCAGCAGGTGGAGGGCCATGAGTTACGGCATCCACAGGCTGCACACCTCCCGACTGGGAGTGCTTAATCAGGGCACCAAGGAGTTCCTCAGTTGGCCTCTGATCAAACTGGCTCATGTCGAGTCCAAGTTTTCTCAGCGCCATCCACAGCTTTGCCCTCTCCCTTAAATAAGCACACCTGGTAGGGTCATGCCCTCTGGACTCCTCCCAGGGAGCACTGGTGTCCAGGGTAGACCGGGGAGCCTGAGACTGCGCCACGGGGTTCCCTGCTCTGTTGGGCAGACCTCGGGAATCCCTGGCTGGCCAAGAGTCCTGTCTAGCTTTGGAGTTCTGCTTTGGAGGGGGACGGGAATTCCAGCTCCCCTTGGGAGCCGAAGCAGGGGCCGACCCTCTGTGTTGGGAATGGGGCCCATAATTGGAGTATGTCACCTTCTGTACAGGCTCCCAATTCCCTTGTTCCTTCCTATGGGGTCTTTGGGAGGACCTCAAGGCTCCAGTCGCACAGAGTAGGTCAGAGACCCTCTGGAGATTTGCATCAAAGTCTTCCTATGGGGTGGTCTCGAGATTTATGAGACCCAGGGCCGCCTTGGTCTCATGGTTCAAGCTTCCATAAAGGAGAGTCATGAACTGCATGTTGAAGTCCCAATTCCCCTGCACTATCTGAACCTTGTCGGCCAGCACAGCCAGAAGCTGCTTTCTGGCTACATAAGCCTCAGGGTTCTCTTTGGGGCCCTGTTGTTCCATTACATACAGGACTCCTGCAGTCTGTCCAGGCTATGATGATCTCCCTCATCCAGTTGTGGGCATCAAGCCTCACCAGCTTATGAGCGGCGATGGCTGATTCTAGAGTAGGAAGCTCAGAGGAAGACATGAACAACTGGGCCAGTTGGGTCAGGTCCTGACTATTGGCCATGGAGTGTGAATGGATCACCACATTCAGCCACATAATTCTAGTGTTCTTATTACGGGGGCCAAGTTGATCGGTGATCGCCTTGGCCTTGGTGGCTTTCCAGGGGATCCTGGTCTCTATCTCTTGGGCCTCTTCCTCTGCCTCATCCTCCCTAGCAGTCACCCTTCTTCTAATCATGGATCAGATCTCAACTCAGTGAACGGGGGCACTACTATCCACCCAGTCTGGGTTGCAGGAGTGAGTCATCATTGCGTCCTCAGGCAGTGGCTCCCTGAGGGCGGTAATGGGGAGCAAAGGGAGAAACTCCCGGCAGACTGCCAAAATGACAGCCTGCCAAGTTTACAACTCCTTCTCTAACACCTCCATCCTTTGATAGCAAGCCGTGTGGCTAACCATTTCTTGTTGCTCTTTGAACTGCTTCACCATGAATTTGGTGGCAGTTTTTGATTGGGCCAATTCTTTCTCCAAAATCTCAGCCTGTTCCTTCCAAGTCTGGGGTTGGAGGGTCACCTCACTAAGCTTTTGGGACGTGGTCTGCATGACGGACATGAATATTAGTTTGTCCGCCCACGTGACCTTATTCTCAGCTTGAAGCTGGGCAATTTCTTTGGCCATTTCTCCATTTGGGCTTTGGTGGCCACAAGAGTGACCAAGTCATCCCGCGCAGCGAGCCAAAGTCCCCACGCTGCAAAGGCATCCTTGGAAGGCCCGAAATGGGTCTTCACAGTTCTAGCCTGGATGTAAGCCTCGTGCAGTGTGAAAAAAGGGTTGGAAGTCTGGAAGTGAAGGGGTTAAATCCAGGGAATTGCTACTTGAACAGGAACATAAGCGAATTGAATTGAGTTTCTGAGTGGAACAGCAGATGTCCCTGTCTTATCTCAATTTTAGGAATGCAGGCCTTGCAACACTCACTCAAGGCGTTTTGAGAACTAAAAGGGAGTCAAGCATACTCCCTGGCTACCTCATTTTGGCCATATGCATCATTTTGTGTCAATTAGTAACTGAAGTCTTTGTTCTCCTGTTCTGGGTTGGGCTAAGCTCTAGATGTGATTGATTGCTGACATTGTTGACCAAAGGTATAAAGTCTAGGTGTTTTAATCAATCGGGGCGACAGTCCTGGAAACAGCTGTCGTCCTTGCGCAAGTGATTGGTAAAATAAAAAGGCTTTTTGATTTCCCCTGGAAACCTGGTCTTCGTCTCTTTTTCGGCCACAACAGAAGCTAGCATCCTTCCAAGGATATTTCCCTTTGTGGAAGACTCAACACTCCAGCTTTTCGGCTACCTTCTTCTCTTGCATGAGATTCTTCACCTCCATGCTGGTTCTCAAAGCTTCTGTTCCTAACCAACTCAAGTGTGACCAGGCCTGCAGTGACAGGGAGGATCAATGAGATCCCTGGGGGAATACTAAGGAGATTAACCTTACAGAACTTACTCTAAGAAAGGGGGTTAGGAACCAATCTACAGCTGTCCAAAGTGCCCTTTTGCCTTCTATGAGCCGGGGTTGGCTATCCACACCCTAAGCAAAAGGTAGGGATTCGATCCAGGGATGGAGAGGACAACTCCGGTCCTTTGGGGCAATCCTTCACTTAGACTCCATCTAAGCTGAAGGGGGAACACGAACCCTAATGGAATTCTTGTTGTGCCACCTGGCCAAGCAGCATGGGGAGAAGGAAATGGAAACTGACTGGATCGTCCCTAAGTTAGTTTTTAGGTGAGGGGCGCTTTCCTCTACCTTGGGAAAACTCCTAAAACCATGAGTCAGGCCGATAATCACCACCCACGCCTTCTACTAGTTTGGGAGTCACCACTCACACCTACACTTCCTGGCAGTCCAGGACCCACCACCAATGCTCCTGCCATTATGGGGTTCACTACCCATTTCAGCAAACTCTGTGGGGCTGACCACCCATGTGTTCCTACAGTCCGGGATTTACCACCAGCTTTGTTTCTAGATCTTCCCTGCAGTCGTGTATGCCTACTCTACTCAGTATGCGTGCTTGTGGGCTAACCTGGCCTATCTGCTAGTGCTCAGGATCCCAACCCACGATAGACCCAAGTTAGGGAGAGATTCCCAGGACAGCTTGTGTACAGCCCTTACGATCTGCCATGATTTACTGCTATGCTAGTGACCATGTAGAGGCGGCTGCCATACAGAAACCAAGATAGAAAGGGGGAAGAGATTCCCAACCAGAACAGTAGCTCTGTGGTTCACTCACTCCACAATCGCATACACACATGTTCCTAGCGCTCTGGGCTTTCAGTTGGCCATTGGATAGCTTAGAGTGCAGAAAGGAACAGCAGAAAACTCCGTGGAAATAAAAGAAAAGATTTCCACACCCATAATATCATCAACTGAGAAGGCTTAGAGGGAGATTAGACAAATTCACACAGGATAAGGCAAACAGGAAGAACCAGCATGGTGTAGAGGTTTGAGTTCATGTTGGACTTAGGCCCAGGGTTTGAATCTCTGCTGAATCATGGAAACCCACCAGGTAACTTAGGACATGTCTCACTCTTTCAGCCTCAGAGGAGGGCAATGGCAAAGCCCCTCTGAGCAAATCTTGCTGAGAAAACCCTGTGATAGATTCACCTTAGGGTGATCATAAGTTGGAATTGATTTCAAGGCACACAACAATCAACAACAACAAGGGGACCAATAGCTTATAGTCATGATGTCTATTTATTATCTCAAGATGTGAGGGAGAATACCTCTGCGTACCAGTTCTGGAGGAATATCAAGAAAGACCTGAAGTCTTTAAGTCTTGCTTGTGGGCTTCGTATAAGCATCTAGCTGTCCATTGTTAGAGACAAGATGCTGGATTTGACAGGACTTTAGTCTCATTAAACCCAGGTCTTTTCATGTATATGAGTAGTTAATGAATAAGTGGTATGCTTTTCTTTTCTTTTCTTGGCGGGGGGACCTGTGTGGCACAAAATTGGTCCTATACTGTCTTTGACTCCCTTTCACCTAATTTGTTTGAGCAACACACGATGTATCACGATTTAAACTATGTGTGCTACTATGGCACATGCCCAGAGGGGAAAATGTTATGGCTATTTGGAGATGGCATCAGAAGATAATTGCCTGTTTAAAACTTGGAGTATATTAAAAGGAGTTCCTTGGAAAGAGATAACTACAGAGGAGGAGGATGGCATCATCACTGAGGAAAGAAACTCAATACCCTCTTTCAGTGTCTCCCAGAGCTGGTTGGAAATAGCTAAAGAGAAGGCAGGAGAATGGAGGGGATCCAGATATTTCTTATTGTTCTGCTGGTGACACTTCTGTTTCTGTACTATTTGAAACAACAGTGGTCACGCCGACATTACCCTCCTGGGCCTCTTGCCCTTCCTGTCATTGGAGCCATATGGAGATTTTGGTTTGGATTTGGAATTAAGGAAGATACATTGATAAAGGTACTTCTGTCTAAATAATTTAGCAATAACTTATCAAGCTGCATCAGAAAGTTCGTAAAGATCATTGTGAACTACCTTCTTTCTATGGTTACTGTGGAAAAAATAGTTGTGGGTTAGAAAAAAATATTCAGATGAAAGTTTAACATGGAAAATTAGTAGTAGTAGCATGTTTGGTTGTAGTAGTAGTGATATTATTAATGTTTGTTATTACTGTTGTTATTGTTATTAATGTTATTAATGTTTGTCTGACCCTTTTTGCCAGAGTTTGGAAATATTGTTTACTTGAAGTACAGCTCTCAGAATTTGATGAGCGTGCAATCAGATAATTGGCTTCTTGATAAGGCAGACATAAGGTACATTGTTTGGGTGATTTTTCCCCCTGAGCTCCTTGTGGGCTGGAGGATGTCATGAAGTGTGGCCTTTGTTGTAGACTTTTCGAGAGAAGTCGGCTGTCCAGCTGTCAGGGGTATTTTAGTGGTGGATCCCTCCGTTGGCTGGGTTTTAATTGTATGGCTTTTGGGGTTTGTGAGAGCTGCCACAAATCCTGCCACTGCCACCAACTGTGAAGGTCATCCACCTGTCCCTCAGCTCAAATGCATCAAAGGCAGGGACCTTCTAGATGCTCTTGTGGTTTCTGTGCAAGACTTTATTAATCTAATCCTACCACCACCCTAGAATAGCTACTGCTACTACAGACACTGGATGTTGGGACTTAAGCATTCTAGTAGCCCTTACGGAACATTCCAGAGGCAAAAGTCTATTATACAAAAATGATTTATTAAACAGAGACAGACAATGTAAAGTAAAAGATTACAGTCAACCCTCCACATCTGCAGAGTCAATGTTCATGGATTTGATTATTTGCAAGTTTCTTCAATCCCTACTCCCTACTTCAAGAGCTCCTCTTTCAGGAGAACCTTCCTTCTAGGCAGCTCCAATCAGGCTACACAACCCTTTAAAAACCTGCCTCTAGTCCTCTTCCTCCACCACCAGCCACCTCCTGACCAGCTAAGGACAGCTTGCAGCCTGATTTCTCAGCACTACAACCTCTCTCCTGATGCCCCACACACAAGGAAGGAGATAAGTGAGAAAGAAGAAGCATAGGGCCACTATGTCAACCTACTTTTCCTTCCCTCTCCTGTCCCAGACCAGATTTGGGTCCCGAGTGCCTGTTCTCCCCACCATGCCTTGACTCCCCCACAAATATTTTGATATTTCCAATTTTTTCACTTTTGTAAGAGTTCTGCACCCCTAACTATGGTGAATGTAGAGGGCCAGCTGTACTTATTTAATTCATCTAAAATGCTGCTGATCCTAACTAACTAACTCTAGCTCACACCTCTCACTCAGAGTCCTAACTTCAACTCTCGTAGACTGACGCCCACCTAGCCTTTGTAAAATCCCTTCAAACATTCAGCCAATCACCAGTCACTCACAACATTCCATAGTCTCATCCCTTTTCAATAGAATTTTACCTTATATTATGTACTATATACAGCATACATAACCATACTTTCACAAATAAATGCAACATTCCCTCCAGCCCTAAAATTTCCCTAACGCCACAAAGTCCCTTTCAGCTCTATGATTCCATCTCCCTTGATATCATTGCTCCTCAGGAAGCTGAATCTGCCTGTCCTCTTGGCCACCACAAAAGGATGGTGTGGGATGGGCAAAGTCCTGTGATTCAAACGATGTAGTGGCTGAAGTGCCCCTTTGGCTAGTAACTTAGGCAGGGACTCATCTCTGCTTTCCCCAAGTGAGCAAAGCCTGTGGGCTTCAAAGGTGCTTTCTTCATGCAGACATTGGTTGGAGGAGTGCCAAGGTTGGCATGTTATCCCAGGTGGGCTGGGTTTTGCTGCAGATAAAATAGAAACCAGCTCTATCTGAGCTTAAGATCAGAGATTGAAGGAATGTCTCTGAAAATAACATTTCACCTATAGCAGAAAGCTTTTGAAAACTGAAGATCTAATGGGGTTGTTATATAGAATTTTCTGTCTGGTGTTCTATTTCCTGTGTCTTCCAGTAAGATGATGTAGTAAATACATAACAAAACACTCTCTAGAATTCCTACATTGATTATTCTCAAGAGAGTGCAGCAGAGGGCAGAGAAACTCTGAGGCTATTTTCGCACAGCATTTGCCATGTGAAAGGGTCCCTGGAGTGTCATGCGATTGTGAGGAGCAGTCCACATGATGCACTCGCAATCGTGTGACACTCCAGGGGCTGGCAGGTGCTTATCACACACTATTTTATTTTCGGCTGTGAACCGAAAATGGTGCGCGACTGCACATCGCTCCAGGGCCCCGTGTGCACTTGCCGTGTCTGCAGAGCTCTGGAGCCACGGCGCTCACGCTTCCTGCCCTAGTGCAGCCTGGGAAAATCCCAGGCTGCACTGTGGAAGGAAGAGGAGCGGCTCTTGTGCGAGCAGGCAGCAGCTGCGGAGCTGAAGCAACGGGGACGTGAGAGCTTCTCGCAAGAGGCTGCTCACGCAATCCCCCCACCCCAGCTCCGCAAAAAGATGAGTTGTGGAAAGGGCCTGTCCCCCTTTGTTGCTAGGCAACATATGCCATCATCCCTGGCCATGGGTAAGGCAGGATGTAGCTGATAGGCATGGAATCCAAAAACACTTGGAAGGCCCCACTCTTCCCCAACCAGTTTTCAGTTATGACTGAAAACCTGCAAGGCTCCTTGCCATGAAGGTTCTTATCAGTCACGCCAGTCCAGCACATATTTCCCATGTAGTTCACTGGCTAAGGAAGAAATAGAACGAGTTTCTCTGCATGCTTTCTTCCATCAGCATGCAGCATGTCCTATATAAGGATAGGGACCTTCAGTCTAACATATGAGAGGTTCCTATCCAGGATGTCCAACTTCCTTGTAGCATCCTGTCCCATTGAAAGAAGACATTTCCCCACCTTTCTCCCATGTTGCAATGAGATTTACAGCTGTCGTTAGAGGCTTTTAAAAGTCTAATTGCAGTGTATGGTGCACTTTTTTGGCAGGGGGAGGTAGTGCTATGAGGCTGCAAGTGGCCCCTCCAAAACAAAGTAATCTCCCTGTGCTACAGTGAGTCTTTAAAAAGTATATATTGGGGTCAGGGAAGGTTTTTAAAAGCCTGATTGCATGAAGGAGCAAATAGGGGAGGGTGTTGCATATGACAAACCAGGAAAGGAGGAGAGAGAGAGCAGTCTAGAAAATCATGTTGGAGGTACATATTGGTAGTAGGTGTCCCTGCTCACATCTAGGTGTTGTCTTGCCCACTGCTGGCAAACATCTCCCAGTGTCTTTGCTTGGAACTGATTTACCCTTGAGCCTAAATCATCTTGCCCACAATTCATGGTAGAGCAGGCCCTAGATATGGCTGATTATAAAATTTGATCTATGCAATGTAGCTTAGTGATTTGAGTGTTGGTGTAGGGTATTGTTCTTGTAACCTACCCCAGTTTAGTCTGTCATCCAGGAGTTCTTGCTGCCCTGCTTCTGGGGGATCAATACTCTAAACTGAGATATCACTGGAGGCTTCAGTGGTGCTAAAGTTGCTTGTGACAATAATTAGCTCATGGGAGTGCCTGTCAAAGAGGATTAGTCAGATATGTTACCCCAATCTTTCACATAATTATCCATAGTTCCCTCTTTTATCAGGCAAGTTAAGTTGTCTATCTTTATTATATCAATTAGCTTGGTTGCCCAATAACATTTTGTTGGGAGAAAATTTTGTTTCTATTTTTGAGCTCATACAATTCTTGCTGCCACAGTCATATAAAATACAATTCTTCAATGTCTTTGCTCTAATCCATCATCTAGGTTTACTAATACCCGTATTTGCTGGCATATAAGACGCAATGCCATATGAGACGCACCTCATTTTCGAACAGCATTTTTCAGGGAAAAAAGTGAGTCTTATACACCAGCAAATACAGTAAGTATATTTCAGATGTCATCTGTATTTTAACTCTGAGAATTTTTTCAATTTGTATATCTCAGGATTTCCATTTTTAAAAACATTTTCACATGTCCACCAGAGATGGTTAAAATGTGCCTCTTTCCAACTCAGATTTCTAGCATCAAGGGTCAAAATTCTTATACATCTTTGATAATTTGTCTGCTGACATATGCCATCTGTAATGTATGTTTTATAAATTGTCCCTAGTGTCTTGCAATATTGTGTATTTCATTCTTTTGATCCATGTTTTCCCTATTGGGTCATTTCAACTGAATGTCTCATTTTATCATAATTTTTGGCAGTTTCTTCTTCAGATTCTCTCTTTAACAATGCTCCAAAAATTTTTGACAAGGCTTTCATACTTTCCATAGAGACTATTATTTCTTATTCTGTAGCTTTTTTTTTTTTTGGTATCCCATTCAATTTTATTTCAGTTTTTAGTTTCTCTGAGTGGTGTACACAACAGCCAATGACAATTCACTCTGTCTTTTTAAAGTTCTTCTTGTGTTTTGATTCTGTGACCTTCTTCTTGAAGTACCAACATATCTTTGTGTGAAATCCATTTATTTTATCTCTTTTGTAGAAAGCTTCACGTGGTGAGAACCACACAGGTGCTTTAAGGCAGCATCTAGATTTATATTTCTTCCAGATCTTCAGTAATGGTTTTCTTATGTAATGATTGTTGAAATCCCCACTGACTGCATCTTTACTATACCATAGATAAGCATGCCATCCAAATCTGAGATCTAAACCTGATTTTACAAAAACCAGTGACCACAGATGGCAGGATCCTCCAACCCCTTCACTTTCTGGGCGAACCACCATCTCCCAACATTTCAATGTACGAAAGGAAGTTCTCAGTAGGAATCTAGTGGAAAATAGGGGCAGAGAGAGGAGTTTCTCATGGCCAAAAATGGCAGGGGTGAAGATCTGAGGATGGGTAGCATTCACTTAGTAAGTTTTCACTTACTTACCTGAAATAGTTTGCTTCATCTAATTGTAAATTTTCTTCTCCTTCCTTTGATCTGAACGGCAGATGGCCAAACAATATGGAAACATTTTCACTGTATGGGTGGGACATATACCAGTTGTTGTACTCTCTGGATTCCAAGCTGTGAAGGAAGGACTGATCGATTTCTCAGAAGAATTATCGGAGAGGCCAATGACTCCATTCATTGCAGCTATAGGAAGACGAATGGGTAAGTTGTGAAGAGGTTGGTACTAGACTTTCCTTCAGAGGAAATGTCTGAGGATAAACTATCCTTCTGGGAAAGTTTTAATCAGTTAGAAATTATACTACGAAAGTAAATTCTGGAAATGGCAACTGTGTTGTGATTGCCAAGAGTCAGCGTGGTGTAATGTGGTTTGGACATTGGACTAAGACACCAGAGACCAGGATGCAAATCCATGCTCAGCCACAGAAATTCCATGATAAGTTTACCTTAGGTTGAACCTACTTTTGAATGGTGGGGGGAGAAGATGGCAGCAGTGAAGTAAGGAGCATTTGTTCTGACTCTTTAAAAATTAAGCCTTGAAAGATAAGAACCTCAGAGATGGGTTTTAGAATTGGAAAGTTTTGGAAATCAGCCATAGGCCATTTGACCAGAGAGGAGCTGGATACTTTATATTTTGAAACAAAGACCTTGAAACTCTTTAAGACCTTATCTCTTCCACCAAGTGTTGTTTGGATGATAGTGCAAGCTATAATTGCACTGAACTCTTTGAAGTTCTGTGGAATGGATATTTCTATATCAACAGTATGGTCCTAAAGTGGAGGAAGATGGTGTCAACAGTTACAACAAGAAATAACGGTTGGAGACATTGCTGCTGATATTCAGTAAGTCAACTTCCATACTTACTTCTCTCTGTATGTACTTTCGCATGACTTACTCATCCACTCTACATAAAAATTTACTGTAACCAAACTGAGAGGTGGGAGATGAATAAAGAGAATAACTGGGATAAATGTTGATAGCATGGTGTTTACCAGAAGGACCTACCCTGCAAAGTAGTTCTCCAGAGCCTAGGAAAAGGCAAAATAAAATCACACAGTATTTCCAGTAGAAGAAGGAGAGTGTTGAAAATGTGAGTGAGAATGTGTTCATGGATCTGAAAATGCGTTCAAAATGGATCAACCTCTATACCTCCAGTATTGGGCTGGTCAGTAGATCTTAAAGGGACAATACAAGAACGCAGGACTGTAGGATCTTCATTAGATCTGGCCACAGAGCTGAATCTTGCAGAATGTATGTCCACTATGAAGGAATCACACCAGGTGGATAAAGCTGAAATGAGAGACAAAGAACTCATCGAAAAACTCATGCAGAGACAGATTCTTGAGCTTGCTTATAAGGGGTCGGCCTCAACATATAAATCTATTTCTATTCAAACTGAAGAAAAAGAACTAAGTGATTTTCAAATCCAAGGGACAATTCCTTATGGTTTGTAGCAAATTATCCCTTATCAAAAATTTTCTTCAGAAAGTAATGGACTGTTAACAATACTGGTTATACTATATAACCCAAGAGATAAGATCAGGACTAGAAGTAGCTGACAAATATCTCATGCGAATGCAGCTGGAAACAAAGAGCACTATAAGGAGCCATTCTAAAGATATTAATAAAGGGTCACATGAGGGAGAACAGAAAAAGCAGAAAAAAAGTAAAAACTTTAAAAATATAAGAAAGCAAGGAATAAAGCACATTGCTGTCAGTCAAGGGAGCTAAAGAGACTGATTAAATTGCTAGACACAAATATAAACTCAAATCCAAATTTTGATTTAAACAAGCCCTCTCAGAAGGCCTGTAAGAAAAAAAAGGAGAAAGAAAAAAGGACCAACCAATGTCATAAACTCACAGCAGATACCAGAGGAAGAAGGTGTGATACAGAAAAAAAAATGCAATTGCCCCCAGTGAGGAAAACATGCAGGATCCATGGGCAAATGTACTTAGCAATATGGGGAAGATGGAGGACAACAATTGTAATCCAAATTTAAGTTCAGCACATCATCGTATAAAGCCAAAGACAGATTTTTACTCAATAAGTGCTTGGAACCTGGTGATTATTCCACAAAAACTGATACTTGCCAACTACTCTAAACCTAAAAGTTTTCTTGCACAGAAAGAACATATATTACACTTCCTACACATTTAAAATGCTTTCTTCCCAGGAGCAATGAGGCCAAATGATATTGTTTATGTAGAATATCTGTATTTTGATGGAATTAATGCTCGAGCTGTAGTTACATTAAAGGACCAAGATTTAGTTAGCTTTATATACAAAACTAGGGAGATGTTCCTAAAACATAGATTAATAATCCTAACATTTTATTTTTTTTTTTGAAAGTCAGGTCCCACCAGTCCCATTAACTGGAGCTTCTGCCATTGTTTTCAAGGATAATAACTCTGAGACAATGAATAATATTGGAAATGTCATAGATTTAAACTGGAGTCAAGACTCTGACCCCTCTCACACTCATTCAGAGATCCCAGGTTCAAATCTGACAGAATTAGTTATTACTGATTGTTTAAATCAACCTAACACTGAAAGGGCTGAGATCTTTATGCCAGAAGAAAAAGCACTACTCATTTCTTATTGGAGATTGCCACATACTGTTCAGGTAGAGATTTTATGAAGATTTGACTTACTGAGAAATTGTTTAATAGGAAAACAGCTACATGAAATAGAAGGATTAGTGGACTTCATGGAGTACAATCTGACCATGGTAAATGAAGAAGGAGCTGGGAATCAAGAGACATCAAGGGAAAATTTCATGCAGTGAGGACATTTTGGATGTGGCTGATGTAGCTGAAGAGAAAGGAAAGATCTGGATTTGAAATGTATATGGAGCAACAGAGAAGCCTGGCTTAAAACATAATGAATATTTGAACAATATGGAGGTCAAAATTATCAAAGAATCCCCAGGAATAAAGAAAGATAATCCTAGAGGCCAGGTTACTGCAGAAGTAAACTTAATATTAAATAACATCAAGCAAAACAAGAAAGATCTATCCCTCATTGCAACTGAACTAAACCTTGGTATATTTAAGCCTTTGTTCTGGATGAACATGTGATACCTAGGTGAAGAGGAAGAAGGATCACCACAGAAAGAATCCAACTCAGTGGAAAATTTGCCTGGTGTGGTACACCCAGTGATCTCAAATATTAGTAGACTGTGCTCATCTACAGAAATTATTGAACACCAAGAAGAAAATTCATGGAATTCAGCCAAGCCACTCATTACTAAAGAACCATTCCACAACCGAACAAACCCCAAAATTCCATCTACTAGGGCATGACATGGACTAAATTGCTCACGTGGCCAGCTGAGATTCTTTTTATGGAATACTACAGGATGAAACAGGAAACCGGCAGACCCAGCCTTCTTGGACTTTATAGATAACTATGATATAATCTTGCTACAAGAGATTTGGGATAGGGAAGACATATTTTTAAATGGCTTCACAGCATATTTGCCAGAAGCAAATCCAAGCTCCAAGGGAGGATGACCAAAAGGTGGAGTGACATTACTGATCTCCACAAATATCCAAGGTATTAATATCAGACTTGAACCCTTGGCTACCATTGCAAATGCTCTGCTTATTAAAATCAAGTGGGCATGGTTACTTGTTATAAATGTTTATCTTCCACTGCAATGCCAAAATAAATTGGTGAAGGATACCTGGCACAAACTGGAAGACTACATTGGCAATAACTTCTCTATATCCAGAAGCCTTTGTGATAATGCTGGGGACTTCAATGCTAGAACAGGTCAAAATGAGGAAGACATTTCCACGTACCCCAGCCTCTAATGCATGAGGCTCTGAAGTTGCCAATTAAACAATCTAAGGATAACGGTTGCAATTATGCTGGGCATAATTTATACAAATAATAAATTGGTTAAATTTTGTAATTGTAAATGGATGTGTTGATGGTGATAAAAATGGTGAGTTCACATTTCTGTCTAGCCTAGGGGCATCCACAATTGATTATTTTATAGTCTTTTATGATCTACTAAGCATGGTCTCCAGGTATACTGTAGAAAAGTATGTTGATAGTGATAATTTGCCCTTAGTTCTCTTTTTAAATTGGGATCTTCAAATGACATATGCAGAACAAAATTCAGTGTTAAATGGAAATATTGAAATAACAGCCTCTCATGTTAGACGGCCTCCTAAGCTGGAAAATGACGTAAAGTAGCTATTGTATTCAGATAGGTGTCTTCATAAACAAAATGTTCTGTTGTCAGCAAACTCCACAGAAATTGTGCTTGGAGAGTTTCAAGAATTGAGTCTGGATCACAAAACTGAGCAGGTGACCTCCTACAAGTATTTAGGAGTAATTTTTCACTCACATGGAACCTGGAGGGTGCATACAAAATGTGCAATTGCAAATGTGCAGAGAACCATGGAGTTACTCCTCTCCTTCGTCTATAACAAGGGAGGACAGCACATCCCTTCTGTAATCCAGGTTTTCATGGCTGTAATCCAAGTGATAGCCCAGAAGTTATATGGCTCAGAAGTATGGTTACTTGATAATTTTGTCCTTCTGGAAGCTGTGCAGACTAAATTCTTGAGGGCAATATTTGGTATCCCTGACTGTATTCAAATTCAGTGACCCACTTAGAAGCAGGACAAACCTCTGTGGAGGCTCACGTATAGTTACGTAAATTTCATTTCTGGATAACGTTTGCACCAGTTGGACTGGCTCCACTTACACTAACTGACTCTTTTCAATCAAAGTGGAAACCGTCATTAAACATGAAATTACAAACCTTAGGTTTCTCAATAATGGCCATTCAAATCCTAGAGTATACTAGAGTTAAAACAGCTATCTCATAGAGAATTCAAGACACTGACTTTCAAAATCATCTAAGCCAAACAGCTTTATATCTTGCTCTTAGGACTAACAGAGGGCCATTTATACCCCCAAATTATTTGATAGATCTAACCGTTCCCAAATTCAGAAAGGCATTTACACTAGCCAGATTTAATGTTTTACCATCTGCATTGCTGGAAGGTAGATCCCTTACAGCAAGTGGGCTGGCCCATGCAAGGTGGGAGAAGTCAAGACAGTGGGTCCTGTCCTACTTCACTGCAATTTTTGTCAAGATCTTAAGATCTGTTTATATAACCCCAATCATAGAAAAGATCCCAGGTAGGTCTGAGGAATTTTATATAGACTATCTTTTGTCAGACTGGAATCCTCAGGTCACAACTGCAGTGGCAAGCTTTTGCACAGCAGCCATTAACCATTGAAAACAGTTAATGTGTTAATATTCTTATATTTGCAGATGAGTTCTTTCATGGTGGCTGTATGCTTGTTTTTTAAATATTTGAATTTTAGCACCGTCTACTTGTCGCTAATGTCAATTGTATTTTACAGTTGAAGCTTTTAACAGTATTTTAACAAATTTTAACACAATTTGTAGATGGGTTTGTTATGCTTAAGTTTTAAATCTTGTAATCTTAAATATTATAATTTTAACACTTACAAGTTGTTGACGTTAAGTGTATTTTATTGTATTTTAGGGTTGATGCTTTTAGCAATTTTTTAATGGAATCTACTATTGTTTTAACTGTATTGTTGTTCAAATTTGTAACTCTTGTTGGCTGTTTGCTGTAATAAATATTTCTCTCTCTCGCTACCTTAGAGTTGCCATAAGTCAGAAATGACTTGAAGACACAAAGCAACAAAAGCAAGAGTT
Organism: Iguana delicatissima; assembly: GCA_948472985.1. Classification (NCBI taxonomy): domain Eukaryota; kingdom Metazoa; phylum Chordata; class Lepidosauria; order Squamata; family Iguanidae; genus Iguana; species Iguana delicatissima. The sequence goes on along the minus strand of CAOKZL010000717.1, from coordinate 528,767 downwards.
TATCTTTGAGAGGCCATTCACACAGTTGTCTGGGCAGGCAGCCCCACCTTCTCATTTATGTAGACTTTTTCATGTTATGGTGAAGAGCACTGCCCCTTTAAAAATGATATTTCTAGCGATTGTGATTCATGCAGAAAACACTAATGTTCTACTGACATTTCAGCCAGATGGAAAATACATGACTTAGGCCCTTTTTGCACGGTGTTTGCCATGTGAAAGGGCCTCCGGAGCATTGCGCAATTGCAAGGAGCATTTCAGACGATGTCCTCACAATCACGTGATGCTGCCGGGGCTGGTGGGCACTGATCATGCACTATTTCATTTTCAGCGTGTAGCTGAAAATGGTGCTCAATCGGGCATTGCTCCAGGGCTCCACGTGCATTTAACGTGGGTGCGAAGCCTCTGGAGCCATGGCGCTCGCGCTTCCTCCCCCAGCGCAGCCTGGAGAAATGCCCGGCTGCACTGTGGAAGGAAGAGGCAGAGTCTTCATGCTGCCTGCCAGCCGGCAGGCAGCAGCTGCAAAACCAAAGCAGCAGGGACACGAGAGCATCTCGCAAGAGGCTGCTCGTGTGATCCCCGCGCCCCAGCGCCAAGAAAAGTTAAGTTGCAGAAAGGGCCCTAGGGATGTCACATATGGATGTATGCACATCATTCAATAAGAATCTCAGAAACCTAATAGAAGACACTCTCAAGGGCAATTTATTTTTAAGGTCATAAGAGCAATTTAAAAAATAAAAATATTAGCCATTCAATAGTGCAGTAAATGAAAGTAACAACAGCAGCAGCTAAAGGGATAGGCCAATTATTTTTTAGTCCATTAAAAGCAGATTGACAGCCAGTGTGGTTTAGCGGTTTGAGCACTGGACAATAACCCTGGAGACTAGGGCCTGATTCCCTGCTCAGCCATGGAAACCCACTGAGTAACTTTGGGCATGTCACACACTCTCAGCCCCCAGAAACCCTGTGATAGGTTTGCCTCAGGATTGCCGTGAGAAACGACTTGAAGGCACACAAGTCTGATGGGCAGGATGGAGGGCAGGGTAAATGTAATAATATATTTATTGGGAAAATAAATTTGTTGGTTATAGGTTGAGCACTGACAATTTTGTATTAATCACAGGAATAATACTTTTGTATGTATATCAGTGTTGAACTCTAATTAGTTAATTAATTAAAAAAGTAAAAAGAACAGCAGCAACAAAGGGAGATTGGAAAGGACTCTTTGAAAACAACCAGAAAGAGGAATCAAATATATATTCACAGGAACTAGGCTACCACTGAAAAGGCCCTATCTCCAGTTCTTGCCAGCTGGATGGTATAACACAAAACTAATTTTCTCCATAGCAACGATAACTGTATAACTATCTGAGGCCATTTACACACCTTACCCATCTCTGTCATCATCCTGTTGTGATCCTGGCACTGGCACTACCAGGATGGGAGTGCAACACGAACACTCCTCTCCGCACCTGGCTGGCCGCCTGCCTGTGGAAGGGTCATGCAAGTGACATGTACCTTCCTTCCACAGTGCAGTTAGGACTTCCTCTGCTGCACTGGGGAAGGAGGTGCCTAACTCACACTTCCTCTCTTTCCGCATAGCCGCTGTTGGCAGGTGCATCACGTGATCCGGGGCCATTACCAGATTTTTTTTGGTAATGGAATATCCTGCAATCATGATGGGTGGGGACACACTGACAGTGGGTCTGCAATGACATCGTGCAAAAGCACAACTCACAGACCTCCAGCAATGCAGCCTCATCAAGGGACAGTGATGTTGTGCAGAAATGGCCTGACTGTGTAAATTGGAGAAATTTGGGGTTCCTGTCTATGTCAGTCTTCAACTTAAGATGGCCAAGACTTTTCACTGGGTGAAGTGGACTAAACCAACACTGAATGTTTCAAAAGGAAGAGAAGGTGTATATCTTCAGTTTCTGAAGTGCACAGTGGTGATACTAGTGACTTACTATTGTACTAAACAGAAAATGGTTCTGAATTAAATCAGCTAAATTATATTGTAGGGGTTTGAAATCATGTACAATGTCTGAAATCATGTACAATGTCTGGATGCTTTAGCCTGGTTTGTAGTAAATCTTGTCTCTTCTAGGGTAGCAACCTAACCATATTTGTGAGTGATAATTGCATTTTGATTCCTCATGCCATCAGGTATTGTATTTTCAAATGGACACACCTGGAAGCAGCAGAGACGGTTTGGACTAGTTACTCTGCGGAAATTGGGGCTGGGGAAGAAAGGCATGGAAGGCCAAACAGAAGATGAAGCTCAGCAGCTTATAGAGGTTTTTGCACGTGAAAAAGGTATGCAATGTTAGGAGACAATGCTGGCAGTGTTTGCAGAAAACTTTGTGTGATCTGTACTGCTCTTCAGGTGGAGTTTGACATATTTTAGTTGATTTCTAATACAATATGATTCCTAATATGGTTCCTTTCTCCAAAAGGAAATACCAGAGTATTAAGAGGAGGGTTTTAACTGACATTAATAAAACTTCATTTGCAGGGCAGCCATTTGATCCTTCCCTGCCCATTACCAATTCAGTCTCCAACGTGATATGTGCCGTGACTTTTGGACACCGGTTTTCCCTCGAAGATGAAAACTTCAAGAAACTGATTGATGCCACTGAGTTTGCCTTAAAATTTGCAGGAACCTTCTTTCACTTGGTAAGTAAACCTTTTCTCAATTCCATTCAGTTAAGCATGTTTCCCATAGGTCTAGGAGCGTTCAGAAAACCTTTACCATAGTGGTTTGAGTGCTGGGTTTGGTCAAGGGAAACGGGAGCAAATCCTGGAGAGGTAAATCCTCACACGCAAAACTGGAGAAGTAAATAGTTGGCCATTTCATTCTTACATGTGAGAATGAGTGCTTTCTGTAGCTTTCTCCCATTTGCGGGATAAAATGGAGGTTGGAATCCTGCTGGGGACTCCAGTCTTCATAAGTGGAATTAAGTCTGTGAGAATTTGAATTGGGCAGTTCTATAATATCTGTATCTAATAAAGGGCTGCTGTTACCTTGTTATGTAGCAGAGTCAGCAAAGTGAGTTGATGTGAAATGGGACTGATGAAAACCAGGACTAATGCAGAATGGGATGTGCATCACATTGTTCCAATGTGGATTGTGCACCAATGTACCTTGGGCACTCTTGCCAGTATTCTATTATGCATCTTCATAATCCAATAAAGGAGTTTCTTAGTGCTTTTCCTATGGAAAGGTATGTAATGGTAACAGGTCATATAGGATTCTGGCAGAATATTTTTGCACAATTCTCACCTCAAATTTGCATATCCCAAAGTGTTTCAGGAAATTATTCTGCTCAGAAATACATACATGGATTTTTTTGTGTGTGAGTAAAGATTGTGAGTTTTGTGCATACTTCAAACACAAAGAGTACTGGCTTAGATTCCCCATCACTAGCTGCATTTCATAACCATAGAATGACAGAGCCATGTTACTGTCATTATACACAAGGATGTTAGAGAAGTACAACAGTGTGGGATGGGCCAACACACAAAATGTGCCATTGGGTGATGAGGGTTCTCACTCCACAATGGGGCACTGCAAAATTTGGGGTAATTTTTTTCCAGCTGACCACAGGGCTTTCCATTGAGCTCTGTTCAGGATTACCAGTGCCCTGTGGTTGTGTTGGGGGCTCTCCTTGCACTGCTACTGCACAAGGGCAGCCTGTTACACAGTGTTGTGCTGTTGCACATCATGACTGTTGCACAATGGGCACACTGCTCACCTGACTCATACAATGGTTCCAACCCTGTTCTGGAATTCAACGGTTGTGCAATCCTGAAATTCTAAACAGCACAATTTAAGTTGGGTCATTTCCACACTAGACCATTAAAGTGCTATTATTCCACTTTCATCTCCCATGGAATCCTGGGGTTTGCAGTTGAGGGAGGGGCATTTAGAATTCTCAGCCAGAGAGCTCTTTGGCCTCAGTAAACTACAAACCCCAGAATACCACAGGAGGTTGAAAGTGGAATAATGGCACTATAATATAGGGTCATTTCCTCACTACACTTATGGGATTGCCAGCCACAGTTTCTAGAGTGCCATGCTTTTTTGTTTGCAAAATTTCTGGATTTTGTGGAAAAAAGAGAATAACTTGGAACCACAAAATCCACATGCCTGCCTAGAAGCCATGGTTCAGAGCATGAAAAATGTGGTGGTGGGGATAAAACCAAAACCAACGATTTCTAAGCAAAAAACTCATATATTTCCATGTGGAATGATTTCCCAAAACACTTCAGGTTGTTTGAACACCACCACCACCAAAAAGAAAAAAAATCCTTTGCTGAAAATGTTATTGGGTTTTCTGAGTATTGGGAACCCATTTTTCAACCAGAAAAGAAATAATGGCAAATATTATTTCCATTGCTGTGCCTTGGATTCATTCCTGAATTGCAGGGACCCTAAAGTAAACTTATCATGGGTGGGATTTTTTGGGGAGGAGGCAGTAGTTCTTCAGAGGATGTGTGCTAAGGCTGAGAGTATGACTTTTCCAGGTTCCCCTAGTGGGCTTCCTTGGCTGATCAGGATTTGAATTCAGCACTCTTCTAGTCCTTGTCCAGTGTTCAAACAACTACACCACACTGACTCTCCAGCTGCACTACGATGTTGTTTTTGAGACACTATCACAATGAAGTGCATTTCAAGTCAGGACAACTTCTGGCCCTGGAAGTGGTAGGTCACTACAGCACACTGGCTCCCAGTTACCCTATCCATCCCTAGCCTAAATCATTTCTCACAATTACTGGGAAGATAAAAGGCTTCTCCTGAGCCTGCAAAGCCTGGTTTTAGAGAAGAATGTTGAAATTGTCTGGAAATGGGCGATTTTAGCATAAATAAATAATAAAATGATCTTCTTTTCCCAAAAGGGTTTTTCAGAAGGGGTGTGGTACAGTGGACTCTAAAAAGCTCAATACTGGCATTGGGGACTGCATGTGACCTGCACTTTGCCCTTCTTCCCCCACTTAAAACATTTAAAGAGGCTCAGAGACTATCCAGAATACAGTCCTCCCTCCACATTTGTGTGTTTGATCATTGCAAATTTGATTATTGGTGAGTGCACATGACTTCCCCACTCCCTATTCTCCTCCTTCCATTCCCATGCATTTTGCCCTGGCACAGACTACTCATGCTGACACAAAATGAAAGGGAAAGGGGGTGGGGGGAAGGCTCACGCGAGCCTTTCTTTTCCTGTTCCCATGCAAAACAGAAGGGGATACGGGGTGGGAGAAGGCTTGCACAAGTTCTCAGCACTGGGGCAAAATGCATAGGAATGGCAGGGGGAGCTCTGGAAGGGAAAGGAAGGCTAGTATGAGCCTTCCTTCACTACCCATTCCCATCTGTTTTGCATAGGAATGGGAAGAGGGGAGCCTCGGAAGGAAATGGGAGGGGGAAGAGGGGGAGTTATTCACAGTTTTTCCAGTTTTGCAAGTGTTCTCTGCCCTGAACCCTTGCAAAAGTGGGGGGCTGCTGTATATCAAAGCATCCTATATCAGTCCTGGCACAGCTGTTAAATCAAACAAAACAAACTGAATATCTCCCAGTTTGTTACTTACTTCCAGGCAGTAAGCAAGGAGTCATAAATAAAGTCCAGCAAGGTTTCATGGCAACAGAGTATCCAAGGCCAATCCAAGCATTTGTCAAGGCATCCAGCAAGTTAGCAGGTCAGATAAGCTCTGTCAACTCTTAGAGGGGAAGGGCACCAGCTAAATAGACCCAAAGCCTAGCGCAACTGAGGCCATTTCCACACGGAGTAATAAAAACGGTGCACTGCGTCCTCCGTGGAGGACCTCTGCACCTTGGAGTGGACTGGGTCTGGACTACTTAGTGTAGATCTGCACTTCAGTCCACTCCAGAATGACCCCAAATGGTCCTCCAGCGTGCTTTTGAAAGACCTGATTTTTCCAGTCTTTCACAAGCATGGAGTGCACCACTGAGAGCCTGCTCCCTTGTGCAGATTCGTGGGCTCAGACCAAGGCGAGCCTGCAATCTGCCAATGGCGGGCTTTAGGCTGGAGAGCTTCAGCAGTTGGTTGAGACCCACGACCAACTGGAAGCTGCCATTTTGGATGCCAGAGCAGAGCAGATCGACGACCACGCACTGCTCTGGAGCAGCCTGGACCGGACCGGGGAGCCAGAAGATCCGGTAAGTAGCGGAGTGGGGCAATTCCCTCTCCCTGTGCAGAAATGGCCTGAGACTTGATTGATTGTTGCCAGTTACAAATTCTGAGAGAGCGACTCTGGGTCTCTCTTTGCTGCCTGTGTTATGCGAAGCTGGGTCTAGGTGGGTATTCTTCTGTATCTGAAGAGGCAGGACTCTCTGTTGGAGCTGGCATCATCCCCTGTTCTGTTTCTGGCACTGTAACCTCTCTCTGTACAGCAGGCCCTGGCATGCCCCCTGTTTCAGCGTGTGGCATGCCTTCTATTTCAGACTCTGAGTCAGAGTCCATGCTCTGGAACTGGGGCATGACACAAAGCCACAAGGCAAAAAGAAAAAGGAATCATGATTATAATTCACAGGAAAACATGCAAATATAACAGTTCACATCACCATCAGGTTAAACCAGCCCCCAAATTGGGACATTTTAAAAGCAACTGAAAAAGTGGGACAACAGAGAATTAATTAGGACTGTCCTTGCCACACAGGGATCATTGAGAATATGCTGATGTGTGTCTAGCAATAGCAAGAAAATTGTGGAGAAAGAGAGTAAGGATCATCTCCTCCATTCCTTCTTTACAGCCAAGACATTCAGTTATCTCAAAGCAATGAGCTGTGTGTCAAAGCTGCTTTAGCTAACAGACTGTGTTTCCTTGCCTCTTCTGTACTAACCATAGGGTTTTGGTTTTCTCTTTCCTGTAGCTGTATGAAATATTCCCATGGCTCATGAAGCATCTTCCAGGGCCTCACAAGCAGGTGTTACGTGCTTCACAGATGGTGCTTTCATTAGCAAAGGAAGAGATACAGAAGCATAAGGAGCAAAACTTCTTTCATGAGCCACGGGATTTCATTGATTACTACCTGCTTCAAAGAGAGAAAGTAAATATCTGCTTTGTGTCCAACTGCTTCTATTTCAAGGAATAATTACATATGCTACTATGATTGAATAGGAATACTGGTCAGGTCACCATTTTGTTCCACGTATTGGATAATAATCTAAATCCTACTCTACTTCTGGCTAGAGTAATAGCAATAGCAATAGCATTTATTTCTATACCGCCTATCAACTAAGTGTTATCTAAGCGGTTTACAATGTATTTTTAGCTAATTGCCCCCAACAAGCTGGGTATTCATTTTACCGACCTACAAAAGGATGAGTCAAACCTTGGAGCCTGGCGGGATCGAACTCACAACCTTGTGGTTGCAGTACTGGCATTTAACCACTGCGCCTGGTTTAACCACCAGGGCTAAACATTCCTATTCTTCTCACAGGCCTATTGAAGCAATTAGAGTTACCTACATGTTGATTCACAATTCAACAGCTGATTAAATGGACTGACCAACAGGATTCCAGCCAATATCAGGATTAATCTTGCTCCCCTGAATTTCACCCATATTAAATTCAGTGTCAGAAGAGGATTATTATAACCAGTGCATTCCTTAATGAACATGTTGTACATGGTTTCACCTTAGTTCATAGAATCATAGAGTTGTAAGAGACCACAACAGTCATCGAGTCCAATCTCCTGCCATACAGGAACAAGTTGTATAATTGAAACAGTTTAACAAGGCAGAAATTCAGAAGATATGGCTTATGAGTGAAACTAAGATTCAGAAATTCAAATTCATTTTCAGGGATCGGTAAACTTCAGCTCTGGGAATGTTGGCTCCCTATGTGCTATACTACAGAGTTGTCACACTTTAGTGTCACTTTAACCACCATGACTCCATCCTGTTGAATCCTGGAAACCTGTAGTTTTGGGAGGAACTTAGAATCCTCTCTCAGAGAGTTCTAGTGCCTCACCAAACTATGTATCCTGGTATTTTGTAGGATGTACCTATGGGAGTTAAAATGATATCAAAGTGTTATAATTGTATAGTCTGAAATCTTGCCAGTTAGCCAAGAAACAATATGACTTACTATGAGATTTAGGTTAGGCTATAGTAGAACAAAAATTTGTCCCCATATACTAATTTTATGGAATTTTGTATGGAAAACTTGGGTTTACTGAGGAACAATGCATCATCAGACTACAGGGCAAGAACAATGCATCATTACTGTGATAGTGGGCTCTCCCATTATCTGAGCAACATAGCCGATAGGTATAGTCTCCGCTCCAGGTAAACGTAGGGTTGATGATGTGTTGAGTTTAAATTACATTTATTGGGATCAGCACCATGAAGCAGCAACAGAGATCATGAGAGATAATTGCCCAGTGAGGAAGACCAGTTGGGGAGAAGTGTGGGAAGCTTCAAGATGCTTCCAAGTAAGAGGTAATAAAAACTTTGAGTGATCACAATGCTCAGAGAAAGACAAAGAGACAGACAAAGGGCCTGTGACTTTGGGACTGGGACAGCCTGCCTCACTGGGGTGGGAAGGATCTTGGTTGCAGGGTGGACAAAGGTGTCCAGACTCCCAGTTTCTCATGACCATCCAAGACCCAGAACGCCATGTGAGAAGAATAGGAACGTTTAGGTAGTCATATTAGGGCTTGTGTTCTTTTAACCTCAGCTGAATATGACCTAACCTAATTCTGGAACATGAAGTCCAAAACATCTGGAGGACCAATGTTTGGGAACCACTGCATTGAACATTGCTGAAAGTTACTTCTGGTGGCCAAGATCCTACATTTCCACATGACACTGTTATAATGTGGGGTTTGCAATTTAGGGACAGGCCTTTAGATTTCTTACTGCTCCAAAAGTCTAGAAATGGTTTCCAATCTTACAAATCTTCAGTTGACTTATCCTTTAAAACCCATATTAGTTTGGCAGTTTGTGCAAACTCAGCAACCTCAGTACCTTCCATTATTGCTGCTTCAGTCCATTTCCAAGTTTAAGTGAACAAAATTTTTGTTGTTGTTGTCATGTATCGAAGAAGTAATCCTTATTTACTATCCAAATCTTTATCTATAATGCCTAACAAAAACTTCACTGGTGAGTTTACAAAATCCACCTTTAAAAATATTGGGGGGGGGGGTAGCAAGTAAATCTTTGACCAATAACTTTTCACCTGTACCATCCCAGAGTTTGAAAGATGATGGGTAGGGGAGGTCTTAAATGGAATGCAAAGGGCTACAGAATAGCTCCCTGCACCTGGGGCATTCATGAATTTAACCCACACTTACATGCACATATGTCACTAATGTGTGCAAGGATCTTTTCACACACAGTTATGAAACCTGATTTGCTGCTAGAATAATATGGAATTACAGAAGTAGTGCCTAAATGTCCTTAAAGGCACCAGATCCTATCTGATCTTGGAAGCTAATCAGGGACAGCCCTGGTAAGGACTTAGATGGGAGACAGCCAACAAAATACCAAGTGCTGTAGGTTATATTTTAGAAGAAGGAAATGGCACACCACCTCTGAGTATTCCTGACCTAAGAAAACCCTATGAAATGTAAGACGTTGCTGTAAGTTGACATGTGACTTGAAGGCACACGCACACAGAGAGAGAAGTAAAGAAAGCATTGAAGAGGAGCTTTGTAATCAATCATAAATCGCACTTACCTTTCCCATTTTTAGGACAAGAGAAGGAATGATCCTACCTCTACATATAATGAAGAAAACCTGGCTCAATCTATTCATGACTTCTTTATCGCTGGAACAGAGACGACTGCTACTTCTCTGAAATGGGCGATACTCTTTTTGACGAATCATCCAGATGTCCAAGGTTAGAGAGAGCTCTGTGCAACACATATAAAGGACGCTCTTGTTCCCCAAAGTAATTTTTCTTACAAAAAAACGCTGAGCAAGGTTTTGAACCGTCTCTCCAGAACCATAGTCCAACTACTCCACACTGGCTCTCCCATGGTACTCAACTCAAATAGGGTAGGGTCATCATAGCAATATCAATTTTTTGCCATGTTCCTTTTCTTGAACGAGTGTGCTTTCAGACACAGTCACTCAGCCACAATCTATCATTTGATTAGACATTCTGTTGTGCAGGAAATCCCATCAGGCTAACTACAAAGTGAGGAATAGGAAGTAAGGATCAGGAATGGGGGCAAAATTCCCTTTGTTCTCATATTCATTTGAGTCTATCCAATTTTTTCCTTTCAAATCAATATAAGCCAAAATTTGATTATTTTTCAAAATTGGCATGCCTTTGAAATTTACCGTGCAGTTGTCCAGTCCAAAATATGCATACAGAAAAATGTCTGTTAGGGGAAAGTGTACATAAACATGTCTAATTCCACAAAATAACATTTTATAATTCCCCAGACTGTCTTGTCCAGTACCTGTAACTTTTCCCCATATTCCCCAATCCAATCTGTATTCATAGTCGTTAACATGCAGAGGTTGGGTTCCTGAAGGAATGCAATGCCCTCCTCCTTGTTGCTGGGCCTTGTCTCTGTAGCGACCGGCTTATTCAAGGCCCCTCCCTGAACTGTCAATCCCAGGATTCCATAGAATCTTCACAGCCAGCCAACCATATGAGGTCTTCACCTGACGCAGCCAATCATATGAGGTCTTTGCCTGACACAGACAAACAAACTTTGACTTTTATATATTAGATTTTATGTCAGCATATACCAATAAACCTTTGTCAAAATACTAGTGAAACAGAGTATATTTAATACTGTCATCTACCATTACTATGCTGTTGTTGCAACCTAGGTCCTTTCCATAACACCCTTCCATCCAACTATGGGGATGGCAGAAGGACAGGACCACGACAATGCTTCTGCATGATGTCATCATGGTCCCATCCTTCTCCCGTCCCCAGGCAGCATGATCACAGGTTAAATCATTGACAAGTTTTCCCCATCAATGACCTGCAATCATGCCACCATCCCACACTTACCTGTCCTGCGGAAGGGCAGGAAGTGCAATGTTACCCTGTTTACTGGGGGTCCCGGGAGGGACACCTAAATAACCAAACTATAAAACACAATTTTGGGGAAAATTAGCTGGAGCACTCACTTAAGCTAGCGAGAGGCCGGGTAACTTAGCGAGATCTTGCAACCCAGCGTCTACGGGGTCAGGTCAATCAAGCAGCCAGATGGGTTTAAAGTAATCAAATGATGTTTTATTGCATACAAACAAATATTAAAGACACCACAGTCACACCACTAACTAAGAGATTAGAGATTGAATTAAGGATAAAGATTTTCAGGGGAAATGGGTGATACAACACCTGTCTCATCATCCTGGACCTCAGGAGAGAAGCCGGGGGTGCAGAGAAGAAGCTCAGCTCGATTAGCTGAGGGGAGCTCGCCAAGCAAAGCAGCAGCAAGATGGGATGGAACTCAGGAGCGATCCGAGGAAGGTCTCGGAATCAGGGGTTTTTATAGGGTGAGTTGGGACTGCAGGCTATGCTTTACTTGGGGAGCAACAATGAGTTTTGGGTGCGAGACAATGTCTCGGGAAGGTCACAACTTTGCATGATGGAATCAGAGCTGAATTAACAATAGTGTGGCCAGTATGCAAATGCACCGCACTTACCAGTGGACAGCACAACCTTTGTCCAGTAGCCTGCTCAGGGCAGGAAGCCTTTGTTAGTATCATGCCTATGTAATGAGGCATTTGCTGGAGAGGTCCCTGAAGCAACAAACCAGCTGTGTCTGGCCTGTCTGGGTGGGGAATGGGATGTCCAGCAATTATCGGCCGTGCCTGTTTGCGTGCTTGGAGGCTTGGAGGCCTCGCAAACACGTGGAGCGGGGTGGCAGGGGAGAGCCTAATTGTTTGACATCAAAGTGATATCAGGTGCTATCTCCAGGTAGACCTAGGCTGCAGTAACAGCGATGGCAGTGCTTTCTGCCCCAGCGCAGCCTGAAAAAGTACCTGTCTGAGCTCCAGACAGAAGTGGTGTGTCCATCCTTAGCTGGTCAGGCAACCTATCATGGAAAATGAGGAGGACCAGAGACAGGTTTTTAAGGGCTGCACAGCCTGGTCAGAGCCACAAAGAGAGAAGGTTCCCCCGGAAAAGAAGTACCTGAGGGGTGGGAAGCAGGGGTTGGAGAAACTCACAAATAATCAGATCTGTGACAGTGATGTGAGTAAATAATAATGGTACATTTGAGTGTTAAGAATATTGTGTCAATAGGTAACATATGAGATTGGAAGAGGAGCATGGCAAGCATTAACACATTTAATGTTTTATTGTGTTAAGGTGGTAGATCACATTGCTCTTAACTGAGACCTATGGAGGCCTCAACAGAGGAAGGAAGGACTTCTGAAGGAGGACAGTGTAAAGACAGGAGCTGGGCAAGCCTGGCAGAAGGCAGCCAATCAGAGCTCAGGGAACGCTGTGAAGGGGGGCTGTGGAGGATGAAATGTTATAAAATGGAGGCTTCTCTCAACACACCCTATGTTTTTGCAAAGTGGTCCAGCGGATATCCTGGCAGTGGCTCTGCCAGGAGGGGATTGCAATGGGAGTGGTCCCCTCTGCACTGGCTTGCTCCCTGAGGAAGAGAGCACGATGGGCACACCCCTTCCTTCCGCAGCACAGCTAGGTATTTTCCCAGGCTGTCCTAGGGCAGAAAGCGCAGCCATCGTGCTTCTGGGGCTTCCACAGGACAGGCAAGTGCAGGATGGTTGTGTGATTGTGGGTCATTGACGGGGAAAACCCACCAATAATTTAATCTGAGATTGTGACACCTGGGGATGGGAAAAAGACGGGAGCACAACGATGTCATGCAGAAGCATCATTGAGGTCCCATCCTTCTCTGGTCCCCATTGTGGGATGGGAGGGTGCTGTGGAAAGGGACTGTGTCAGAGGGTAGAATGGGGAAAAGAAGGCCTAGCGATAGGGAGCAGATAGAATAGAGACAGGAGAGTCAGAAAGAGGGAAGAATCAACCCTGGTTTTGGGGAACTATGAATGATCAAGAAGTTCAAGGGTTAATGTGTTATTTTCTGCATCGTAATAAATTCCCATTTGCTTTTCTTTGTTTGAACAGTGTCTGTCTGTCTCTATCAAATCTAATAAAGGGGTTTTTCGCACTTTGGGAAGGAAACGGGGCATTCTGTTACTCACCGGACTGGCGTGCTCCCTCTGATGATCCACACTGATCCAGAGCAGCGCATGGCCACACTACACACTGCTCCGGGGATGAAAATGCCGGCTTCCGGTTGGTGGAGGCTCTCCACCAACCGGAGAAGCTCGCCAGCCAGAAGCCCACCCCCAGAAGATCTGCAACCTCACGCTGGTGCGAGCCTGCAGATCTATACAGGAGCGCAGTGACGGAGTGGGGCGCGCCGGGCTGTTGAAAGACCTGTTTTAAGCGGTCTTTCGATAGCACGGCGAACCACCAGTTCTGGTCATTCCGGAGTGGGCTGAAGTCCGAAACTACAGAAAGTAGTCCGGACCCAGTCCGCCCCCAAGAGCAAACGTCCTCGCTGGAGGACGTGCTGCCCCGTTGTAAAAACAAAATGCAGAAAAGGCCAAAAAGTCAGGTCATACTTACCACCACAAGCCCACAAAACATCACAATCACTGGTCTGGAGAGGGTTTGCATTTGCCTTCCTCTGTGGCTGGGAGAGTATGACTTGCCCAAGGTCACAAAGTGTGTTTCTGTGGCTAAGGAGTGATTTGAACTCCAAAGCTATAGTCGAATGCTCAAACCACTATAACATGCTGACCCAAGATTTGCTTTTGGAAAAAAAAAAGAGGGGTCCAGAGACTTTGGGCATAATTTGTGAGTGTTGGGGCCCACAAAAAAATAAAATAGAGTAAATTGGTGGCTTTATTTGGTCCATAGGATGCAGCTGTTTTTTGTTTGTTCTAGTTATATTTATTTCTATCCCACCTTTTCCGCAGTTTGAGGCTCAAAGTGGCTTTGAACAAATTATAAAACACATAGGCCACTTCTACATTAGATTGTTATAGTACTACAGTGTCCCTCCCTAAACTGCAAACCCCAGGATTCCATAGGATGTTGAAAGTGAATAGCGCTATAACAGTCTTGTGCGGAAATGGTCAGAGTTAAAAATATGATAGGAATGTTATGCTTGGACTTGCGTTCCTATTCCCATAGGGCTATGAAAATGACCTCTGAACTCTTTGGAGAAAAAGTGGGACATAAATGTAATACAGTGATTGTGATTTAGGTTTCATTGTTTATTAAATTTATATGGATAGACTTATGGCATGTTTTCATTGGGTATGATAAAAATCCATGAATAATTATTCAACTTTTCTGAAATAAACTGTGATATTGAAATTTAAACTTTCATCCATTTCCTTCATTTTCCTCAGATAAAGTCCACAAGGAGATAGAAGGTGCTTTGGGTTCCCCTGCCATCTGCTATCAAGATCTAAAGAAGCTGCCTTATACTAATGCTGTGATTCACGAGATCCAGCGTTTTAAATATGCCTTAATACTTGGGGTCCCAAGGCAATCCTCCAAAGATTTCAACATGAGAGGTTATCTCATCCCCAAGGTACAGAATGTAGTTATGGCTGCACTTTCATATCCCAAGAACAGTGAGCCTCAGAGAATCATATTTTGAGAAATGTATCCTCCCGGGCCAGAGCCAGTGTAGTGCAGTGGTTTGAGCATTGGATTATGATTCTGCAGACTAGGGTTTGAATCCCTGCTCAGCCACGGAGACCCACTGGTTGACCTTGGGCAGGTTACATCTCTCAGCCTTGGACAATGGCAAAGGCAAGCAAATCTGAACAAATCTTGCCCAGGAAACCCCAAGTTAGTTTCTCCTTGAGCTGTCAGAAACAAGTTTAAGGCACACAAAAACAATCCACACAAGAATGTCTTGTTCAGTGCTTGCTCACTCTCCCTCTCCCTCTCCCTCTCCCTCTCCCTCTCCCTCTCTCCCTTTACATATATATGTTCAAATACAGTCATCCCTCCACATTCACTAGGGTAAGGGACACAGGACCCCTGTGAAAGTGGAAAAACTGTGAATAACTTTAGGCCCTCCAAAACCATATTTAACACAAGTATGATCACCATATTCAACCCACCATGAGTTCCTTTGAGGCATCAAGGTTCCTTCACAAGGCAGAAGTGGGGGGCTGGTGGGGCTTACTGCCACCTCAACTGCTGCCCCACACCATTTTTAAGAGGGACTTCCAAGCCTCATTCACAGTTTCTCAGTCTCATGAGGCTTGCGGTCCCTGTTAAAAATGGCACAGGGAGGCAGCAGAGATGACAGCAAATAATCTATGAATAATCAAATCTGCAAAAGTGAAACCTGTAAAGGTGGAGGGCTGACTGTATTTCCTTTTCCATGAGAGAGAAGATGCAAACTTGGAAGGATGCAAAGGTCCCGATAGGTGTAAACACTCAGTAATTATTACAGAAAAAAGTACATTAAACTTGGCAGTGAACTGAGATGCTCATGTGCAGTTTGCCATAGCAATAGTTCTCAAAGTGGGGACTGAAAAAAATTTGAACGGGTCGAGACCTGCTTGCCATGGGTGACTTAATTCCCCTCCTGCCTTTCCTTTTTCCCCAAGTCTCCTGCATGTGACATAAAAAGATCACTGGTTGGATTATTTTGTCTACCCACTCCATTAAACATAATGCTGCAGAATAACTACTCTGGTGCAGCCCTACCATTTACCATCATTTCGAGGGCAGCTTGGGATGAGGAAATCTGGGTGAGGCCGCACAGTGGCACCCCAGGTGGCATGCTTTTGGGGACACCGCCAGGCCACTCTCCACACACTGGAAGATGTCCAGTGACTAGATGGACACTGGAGCTTCCTAAAGAGGTCTGCTGGAGGGGTATGCCACCCTGGGAAAGGGGGCTGTCCTTTCCCCCACTTCCTCTCCCCTCTCGCCCAATCTTGAGTCAAAACTGTTTCCAGCCAAAGCAGCAGAGCCAACACCAGCAGACCTCCGGGTTGGGCAGAGGAGAGGAGAGGAGAGGAGAGGAGAGGAGAGGAGAGGAGAGGAGAGGAGAGGAGAGGAGAGGAGAGGAGAGGAGAGGAGAGGAGGAGCCATGAAGAGGTGGGGAGAGGCACACACTTCCTTCCCCACCCCATCTCCAAGACCAGGATGAGCCCAGCCAAGCCAACTCTCCAAGGAAGAAGAGGGGGAGAAAGAGAGAGGGCACTTGCCACTGCAGGAATGCTGGCATGTCTCTGAGCACATGCAGAGCACCCCCTCTGAGCATGAATGCCAGAGCCCAATCACCCAATGCCAACTGAGCAGTTTTATTTTATAAAAACTGCTCAGTTGGCATTGGGTGATTGGATAGGTCCTCCCTCCCTCGAGAAGGGCGGCAAACTCAGGGACTGCCCCCGGGCTGCAAAAGTTCTAGCTACACTACAGAGGTTGCAGCTCTTGATTGGAGAGCTATATTCTAATGGAGCTATGGAAGGAGAAGAAGGCAGCCAGCTTGTCTACCTGCCCCCATTTGCAAATGCAAAATACTTTGCAGCTGAACAGATTGGGGCAAGACAGGCCCAAGTACATTGGCCAGAATGCTGTTGGTGTCAGATACTTGTTCGTATCCCTTTCACATATGGTTGCGTTTTTCATCTTATCTATAGGCAGACATGTCAGGGCCTAAGTAGCCCAAAGGTAGAAGAATCTGTCTGATCTTGGAAGCTAAGCAGGGTCAGTCCTGGTTAGGACTTGAATGGAAGATCACCAAGGAAGACCAGGTGCTGTAGGCTATATTTCAGAAGAAGGCATTGGCAAATCATCTCTGAGTGTTTGTTGCCAAAACAAAACAAAACAAAACACCTATGAAGTTCATGGGATCCATAGGTAGACAGGTGATTGGAAGAGACTTGCTCATGCACATACACACACATTAGACATAAGCCTAAATCTTCATTTTAGCCCTCACTAGAGTAGATTGGGGTCCATTGACTCACCATTCAGTGATTGATTTAATGAGTCTGTTCTAGCTGGGCTCAAGCAACAGGATGGCAGCCATACTCCATTCATGATTCTGTAAGTAAGGTTCCACAAAGTTAACCATTTCACAGGGGCTTCACGTCTGCTGTTAGTCTTGCCTGGAGCAGAGCCACTGAGTCCTCTGGAATTATCTATGTTTTGACTCACCATGCAACAGTTGATAGAATGATTCTATTCTAATTAAGACTAAGCAAGAAGGATATCTGCCATGCTTTCCACATTCTTGATTGGGGCGTAGCTATTTATCAGTGCCTTCAGTTATACTGTGCGATTCATTGAGACTGTAAAAACAGCCACTGTGCGTTCCTTATTGCACAGTAGTACAATAAGCAGGCGTATTGGCAGATAACACATCTGGTTGCACAGCATCAGTCTTTACCAGAAGGGTGCTATAGAACAACCATCATATTACACAAACATGATGTAGGATCTCAGCGACTAGAACATGTAGAGTTGGGCTACAATAAGCCATCAAGTAGGTCATGCTCACTGAATCGCCCATTCTAAGAGATCTGTGTGTTTGTCTCCCAATTCTTTCTTTCTTTCTTTCTTTCTTTCTTTCTTTCTTTCTTTCTTTCTTTCTTTCTTTCAGGAGACCGCTATTATAACAGATCTACGCTCTGTTCTTCTTGATCCTGAGCAATGGGAATCTCCTGAAGAGTTCAATCCAAATCATTTTCTGGACAAGGATGGGCATTTTGTTGCTAGAGAAGAGTTTCTGCCATTTGGTGCAGGTAAAAGTAGTTTAAACCAGCTGTTGATTTCGAGGTGAGTCTTCAGGGGTGTTCCTAGGACAGTGGTTCTTAACCTGTGGGTCCCCAGATGTTTGTGACTTCAGCTCCCAGAAGCCCCAGCCACTATGGTCAATGCTCAGGGCTTCTGGGAGCTGAAGTCCAAAAACATCTGGGGACCCACAGGTTGAGAACCACTGTCCTAGGATAAGATCTGCTGGAGCCTCTGCCTTTTGTGAGACACTGCTGGGCTGCAGTGGTATTTTTTTCAAAATGCAATTGCTGCTCTGCAACACAAAGTCAAGGAGGCAGCAAAGTTTTCATTGTAATTATGAAGCAATTAAGATAGTATTTGATGATGATGATGATGATGATAATAATAATAACACAGTGTATTGGTGGTATACAAAAGCCACAATTCCTGAAGAGAGGTCATCTTAAAAGTAGCCAGGAAAATAATAGATTAAAAGACAGACAATTAAGATCATCTTAATGGGTTGGGAGTGTATAATGGACCAGGTGTACAAGAGAGATGTTAGTATTCTAAACACTCAGGTCCCTAGAGCAGTGATCTGGATTCTTTTCAGGCATGTCTAAAGCAATGCAACTGAACTGGACACGAAACTAGCATCTGAACCGACCCTGAATTGTGTCCATACTGCACAGTTATTGCAGTTTGATACCACATCTTACAAAATCCTGGGATTTGTCATTTGGTGAAGGAATTCTCTGGTCTTCTCCCTTGAATTGGAGCTCTCTGGCAGAGAATTGTAACTACTTCATGAAACTACAAATCTCAGGATTCTGTAGGATGAAACCACAAGGATCTAAGTATTGGGACTTTCTAGTGTTGCAACACCTTTCACCACTTTCTTACTTCTTCCAGTCAGAACAACAAAGGAGGCTGAGGATTTTTTAGATTTTCATTTTCTACTCTGTTTGCTTGGTTTAGGATGCAGTCCTATACACACCTGCCAGAGAGTAAACCCTTGAATTTAACAACACTTTTAAGGAAACATGCACAGAATTAATACAGTTGTCACTGAATCATATGTAACATGGTAGCTCTCACTGTTCTGTGACCACATGGATCTAAAAATAACATTTTAAGGGTACTTTTGTGCATAGAAATTTTGGCATTTTGTCTTGGCATTCTAATTAAGATTATGATTATGGTTATTCATTTATATCACACCTTTCTTCCAAAAATTGGGATTCAAGATGGCTTACAATCTGAAAAACAATACAGCCAAAAATATAGAACATTAAGTAACTGACAATATTGAAACGATTTAAAACTATACTTAGGAATATAAAATACCATTAAAGGGTAATGGTATTAAAACAGTTACAGTTAAAGGAGTAATAGCCAATGTCTCACACCTTGTCCTGGTCTATTTTCCATGACTACTCATAAATCAATCCATTTTTCAGACCACAGCTGATCTTGGCCCCGATCATGGGTATAGTGAAATCTTCTGTTGTTAGTTTAGTGATCTGGTTTTTCACAGCATAATATTCTGCTTTTAGGGAAAGTGTGTACCAATGAAGTGGTTTTGGGTTTTCCTAGCTTCCTTACATCCTTTATCCCTCCCTCCTTTGTTTCTTGCTATTTCCTTTCTGTCAGGTGGTAATAGAGAAAAGTTGCTGCTGCTTCCTTCTCAACTAAAACTACTTCTCTGGATTTTTTAATCATGGAAAATTCTTTCATCTTTCCCTTCTACACCTACATTTCGTGCATGCAAAAGAGAACAAGTGATCATAGAGTGATAGAAGTAGAAAGAACTATAAGTCCAACCCTCAGCTAAACAACCTTTGTTTACCGACCTCCAAAGATGGAGAATTTCCCACCCTCAGAGACAGCCTATTCCACTCCTCAACAGCGCTTACTATCAAAGAAGTTTTTCCCAACGTTTAGGTGGAATCTCTTCTCTTGCATTTTGAATATGATGGGATACTTTGAGAAGGTGGAATGGAGCATGGCTTACCAATTCATAGTCCAGTTTTCAGATTCATCCCTGTTTGCAGAACAGGATCTATGCTCATTTTCTGCCTTTATTTCCTCTGCAGGGGCTCGGGTGTGTTTGGGGGAGCAACTGGCGAGAATTGAGCTCTTCATCTTTTTGACCAGCCTGCTGAGGGCATTTCGTTTCCAGCTGCCAGAAGGAATCAAAGAACTCAATGAACAACCCGTAATAGGACTGACAACGCCACCCCATCCTTATAAAGTGTGTGCTATTCCTCACAATAGTTCAGCATAAAGCATACAAAAATAATTACAGTGGCTAATTCTTTTATCATTGTAATTTTAAAGGAAATCTGCTCTTCACTTATTCTGATATTCCTGTGCTCTTCTACTCTCAGAACCTGAAATAAGCCTGTGAAATAACTTTGCTTGCAGAATCTCAAATAAACCTGTAATATGTAAGAGATTTTTTTAGATTCTGATTTGCTGTTTTGCACCAATTGCTCAGTTTAACGAATTCTTGCTGTGGATGAATGTAGGGCAGTAAATGCAGTGTAGTGATCTGAGGCTGGACTAGTACTCTGGGAGATAAGGTTTCAGATTCCCACTTGGCCATGGAAGGCCACTGGATGACCTTCAGCATGCCATGATCTCTCAGCCTCAAAGCCAGGTAAGGGGAAACCCCCATGAACAAACCTTGCTGTAAAAAAAACCCTGTGATAGGATCACCTTATGATGTCCATAAATCTGGAACAGCGTGGAGGCACACTACAGCACACAATAAATCGAGGGAGTTCCCAGAGCTTCCTGAGATGTCCCATGTCTCCTACCTGCAGCAGGAGCTGCATCCAGGCCACTGCATCTATCAGCATCTGCTGGCAACATTTGCATGGGTAGCCTGTGTGGTGGCGGCCCCTCAAACTGGGTAGAACTGTGAATGCAGAGAGGTGGGAGAGGCAGAACCTAGGCATCCTGGAATGGAAGGCGCTTGAAATGGTCCAATGATGAAAAGGACAGGTCAGAGGAGGGCAAGAGAAGGAAGTAGGGAGACGCAGCAGAAGCAGCTAATGACTACCATGTCAAGTCTTTTCAAGGCTAAGTTTAAACTTTAAAGGAGAATAGGCAGATAGAACATATTCTCAAGGGTTTAAAGAACCCACCTGCAAAATACAGTCACTGTCATCTATTTTGGGTTACTTTTAAATTTTGAATTAAAACATAGAACCATTGAATCTTAGTGGTGGAAAAGACTGCAAGGATCAGTTTGTTAAACCCCTGCCATGCAGAAATACACAACGAAAGCACTCCTGAAAGATGACCATCCAACCTCTGTTTAAAAACCTCCAAACACAATGAGTCCTCCACCCTCAGAGGCAGCATTTTCCACTCTCAAACAGTTCTTACAGTGAAGAAGTTCTCCATAATGTTTAGGTGGAATCTCTTTTCTTCTAATTTGAATCCATTCATTTGTGATCTACTCCCTGAACAGCAGAAAACAAGCTGGCTCTATCTTCAACTGGACATCCCTTCAGATATTTAAAGATAGCTATCACATCACCTTTCAGTCTCCTCCTCTAAGCTTAGCTTACCCACCTCAGTTCTCATAAGGCTTGGTTTCCCGGTCCTTGATCGTCTTGGTCACATTTCTCTGGGGGGGTTCCAGCTTGTCAATATCCTTCTTGATCTGTGTTGCCAGAGGTGAGGTCTGACCAAAGCAGCGTGGAGTGCATTAGAACTTCCCTTGATCTGGACACTATGCTTCTATTGATGCAGGCCAGAATTTCATGGAGCACATTAACTGGCATGCTGACATGGAAGCCACTAGCTGCCACTGGGGAGAAGTGATAACTTCATTTAGTTCACTTTTTCTATAAGAATTTTTCAAAATTCCCCAGGGCCTCAGGTCCATTTGGGAGAAGGAGTTTGAAAGTGAACTCATAGAATCATAGAGTTGGAAAGGGCCTCGTGAGCCATTGATTCCGCCCTAGTCAATTCAGGATTATTACCCAAAAGGTGGGGGACTTTGAGATCCTCCAACAGTACCAACATCTCCTTAGAAAGGTGGAGAATTATAGCTCAAAGGAGGCCTGCAAGCAGAAGGGTAACCATAGGACCTTTTCACCTGTGCATACCAGTACTAATTGTAGGACACTAGTTCAGAGTCAAAAGAATGTCTTTACTAGAAGAATTCACACACACATGCAAGCAATCAAGCAGTCTCATGAACCATATAAGGCTAGCAAAGGTAAAGGAGGGAAAGAGTTTTATTTCAGGTGACAAAGAACTGATGGGAGTCATGATAGTGCCCTAATGTCTGGGCAGGTGAGGGGACAAAGTGGAGTTTTCATTGAAGAGGTTACAGATTGATGACCATTGGTTGCTCTATTGCAGCACTTTCTTTCACCATTGAACCTGAAGGCTGAGTCTTTGAGGAAATTATCACAAGCCCATCAATGTCTGGGCTTCCCAACTAATCCTTTCGAACTTGCAACCTGGTCATGCTGAGGTCATCTATCTTAGCATGAAGCTCCCAGCAAAAGTCCATTTTCCATATGGCGTTCAGCCATATGTGCAAGATTTATATTTATTTATTTTATGCCATTTAAACAATATTTATGGCCAATTATACTGTATCAGAGATTGGGGATGTATGGCATGGTAACAGGATCTCCATCTAAAGACTCCCCAGCAGGTAGCTGTCCAGTCTCTTTCTGAAGGTGTCCAGGAAGGAGACCCCACTACTTCTCTGGGCAACTGTTTCCATTACCTAACTGCTCTTACCACCAAGCAGTTTCTTTTAACGTTCAATCAAAATCTACCCTCCTGCAACTAAAAACTATTCAACCTGGTCCTTCCCTCTGGGACAGCAGAGAACAGACCAGCCACCTCCTCTCTGTGACATCCCTTGAGTTTACTTAAAGCGTGTAATCACGTCACCCTCAATTTTCTCTTTGCCAAACTGAATATGCCCAGCTCCTTCACACTCTTCTCATATGTTTTGTTCTCCATACATCTTATGATCTTTGTGGCCCTTCTCTGAACCTGCTCCAATTTGCCTTTATGCTACTTAAAATGCAGGCTCCCAAAATTGAACACAATACTCATGATGAAGCCTGACCAGCACAGAATATAGAGGGGCTATTACTTCCCTTGACTAGAAACTATGCTTCTAGTAATCAATGCTAAAGCAGTATTTATCTTCTTTGCTATCGTATCACATTGCTGGCTCATGTTCAAGTTATGATCAATAAAAATTCCAAGATCCTGTTTTGCATGTAGTACTATTGGTTTATGTATCCCTCATTTTTGTGACCAAAGTGTAGAATTGTGCATCTGTCTCTATTGAGTTTCATTTTAGTCTTCATCTTCTGGATGAGCTTGTTGGGGTACTCATGTATCACCTACAAGAAGGGAAAGAGTACAGAGGTGCAAAACACAGTATAGCATAGCGTAGTGTATTGGATATCTGTGATGACAAGGCGTCCCTATCCTTATATGATGTAAAAGATCGTTAAATCTTGTTATGTTAAATCTTATGTAACTTATTATGTACCCTTCAGTTAGAAAAATTAAACTTTTTGCTGAATAAGCACTTAGATAACAAGCAACAGCAATTTTCCTAGTTTATATATTCTAATAGACCTATTCTCTGATATGCAGTGAATGATGATAAGGGCTCATGCCCTGATAGGAATAAAAAGAGTTTCTTGGGGATCTCTCCAGAATTATGGTGACCAAAGCTGCAGGGAAATTCTACTGACTGGCTGATATGAGAAAACAGGAGACCTCACTCCTAATACATGAAGTGATCCTGACCATATAGTGTAGCTGAATGGTGGGAGGTTTAGAACAGGCTAAAGGAAGTATCTCTTCCCACAGTGCATAATTAAACCCTGGGATTTATTGAGGGGAGTAATGACGACCACCAACTTTATAATGATATTCAAGAAAAATAATGGAGGACAATAAGGCTACCAACTGCTACTAGTCTGTAGCTAGTGTTGGAGGCAGTATAGCTCTGATTAGCAGTTGCTAGGGAAAGGAAAGGGCTGCTGTTATACCAGCGTCCTGCTTTTGGGCTTCCATGAGTTTCCTGGTCAGCCATAGTTGCAAGAGAATGCTGGACCAGATATGTCTTTGGTGTCATCTGTCAGTCTCTTTGAGTGTTGGGCATCTTCAGCAAAGGCGTACGGACAGGGGGACGATGAGGGCAGTACGCCCCGGGCAGCAATTTTTTGGGGGTGACCCATGCAATGTGACCATGCCTCATGTGACATGGCCAAGCCCCTGCCACTCCACCTGCCCCCGCCCCCCCTTACCCACACTCCAAGCTAAGGGGCTGATCTTCAGGGCAGCTGACAGTGGGGTAAAACAGGAGTGAGGAAAAGACATCACACATATCACATGCAGTGCACAGGACCCTACAGTGCAGCCCTGAAGCCCCCATCCACATTTTTTAAAAAAGATCTCCTGCCTGCTATGTCAACTCAAATGGCAGAAAATGGTTGAACACTGCAGAAAAGCTTGGAGGTTTGGCCCCCACAACCTGCCCAAGTACCTGCAAATCTATTTCCTGTCCCAAATAAACCCAAAATCAAACTAGAAACAACCAGACATGATTTCCAGTCCCATTGGATCCAGTGGCATTGCGCTGGGATGGGTATGAGGGTGAAAAAGGGCAAGGTTCCTCTCCACAGTTGTCTATCCCCATGTATAATAATAGATGGGGCGGGATGACAAGGCAGGCACAACTTGATTGTGCCTAGGCCCATAAGCAGAGGAGAGGCCTTCTCTCCATCCCAGCTGCCACTGCCCTGGTCTCAGAGGGAGGGAAGACAAGGCAGTACCTGCTGGACTTAATCCACTCCCACACTGCCATCCATTTTTCCTTATGAAACATAAGGAACAGGGACAGGGCTACTGTTAGTTGGATTTGGAATTGGTTGACCGACTGAACCCAAAGGGTGCTCCTAACCAATGGCTGCTTTTCATCCTGCAGAGAAGTGACTAGTGGGGTGCCACAGATTTCTGTCCTGGGCCCAATGCTATTCAACATCTTCATCAATGACTTGGATGAAGGAGTAGATCAAATTTACAGATGAGACCAAACTGGGATGGTTGCTAATATGCCAGAGTACAGGATTAAAATTCAAAACGACCTTGACAGATTGGAGAGCTGGGCCAAAGCTAATAAAATGAATTTCAAGAGAGATAAATGTAAGGTCCTACACTTAGGCAGAAAAAATGGAATGCACAAATATAGGATGGGGGACACATGGCTGGATAACAGTACGTGTGAAAGGGATCTAGGAGTCTTGGTAGATCACAAGCTGAACATGAGTCAGCAGTGTGATGTGGCAGCCAAGAAAGCCAACACGATTCTGGTAATGGTAATGATACCTCTCTATTCTGCTTTGGTTAGACCTCATCTGGAATACTGTTTCCAGTTCTGCGCACCTCAATTCAAGAAGGATGTCGATAAACTGGACTGTATCCAGAGGAGGGCGACTAAATTGGTGAAGGGTCTGGAAGCCATGAAGCCCTACGAGAAGCGCCTTAGGAAGCTGGGTATGTTTAGTCTGCAGAAGAGGTTAAGAGGTGACGTGATAGCCATGTTTAAATATTTGATGGGCTGTCATGTCGAGGAGGGAGTGGGTTTGTTTCCTGGTGCTCCAGAGACTAGGACAAGGAGCAATGGATTGAAGCTGCAGGAAAGGAGATTCCACCTGAACCTCAGGAAGAACTTCCTAATGGTCAGAGCTGTCCAGCAGTGGAATATGCCGCCTCGGAGTGTGGTGGAGGTTTTTAAGCAGAGGCTGGATGGCCATCTGTTGGGAATGCTTTGATATGTATTCCTGCATGGCAGGGAGTTGGACTGGGTGGCCACTGCGGTCTCTTCCAACTTTGTGATCCTGCTTTTTACTGCTTTTAGTTTTTTATCCTTGCGCCACTCCCTAACCTCATTTTACCTTCATACTTGCTCTACTTGTTGATACATTGTTTTAGCTCCGGCATTTTAATTGGTGTTGATAATGAAGGAAGACAGAGGGAGTTACTTTTCTTCTACTACATTGTTGATAACTCTGTGGAACTCCTGACTGAAATAGAATCATGGCTATCTTTTCCTGGCTCTAAATATGGTATTTACAAGACAAACCTGCAGTGAAATGGGAAGCTCCTCTCCTCCCATGTTTGACTTACCATAGAGGAAGAAGCAGGCAGAAATTCCTGCCTTCTTTCCTTCTAAGGGTGAACCCGACGAAAGGCAGGTCATAGCTTGTCAAAACCCTCTTGACTGGTCGATAGAATCTCCCTGGAGAAGGCTTGAATTTTTTACAAATGATGGGACTCCTGTGCCAGCAGCAGATTTGGCAGCTGAAATAGCTGAAGCTGAAGGCTTGGTAGGACCAACACAGCACTTAACTAATAGCAGTGAGAAGATCACAAATAATTGCAAGCAGATAGATCAAATTGCTCTAGAGCAGTGGTTCTCAACCTGTGGGTCCCCAGATGTTCAAAAACTTCAACTCCCAGAAGCCCTGAGCATTGGCCATAGTGGCTGGGGCTTCTGGGAGCTGAAGTCCAAAAACATCTGGGGACCCACAGGTTGAGAACCACTGCTCTAGAGCAAAGTGACTCCCCAGTAAAATTTGACTCAGCTGATGAGTTTTTTAAAAAACAACTGTGATTCTATGATTTGATGATTCATGTTTTAATTAGATTGTAAGCCTGAGGGCAGGGAAGTGCTTTGTTCTTTTACTTGTAAAGCACCTTGCACAGTAATGACACTATACAAATAAATGGTAACAGCAAGAGTGGCGGCGGCAGCAGCAGCTGCTCTGTGTAGAAAGCTAGCTATTGTCATTAGAAACTGTTGAATGCACAAGGGAAAAATGGAAATAACAGGCTGAATGATAAATCTGTCAACTTCCATTTCTTTTGCAACTGAATTTTTAAAACTTAAGTCCTTTCCACTGAATTTATGAAGAACTATGTGAACTTTGAGCGAAAAACAAAATAGTAAATTCCTCAACCATCTACACCGGTCAAATTCAGTAAGTGTCTAGGATCAGCTGGCATCCTGTTGGTGACATATGCAGAAATAAATTGGCTTCTGCCTGCAGGTCAAAGTTTTGCACTACTGTGCAAGGCAAGTATTCATGTTTTGGAGGAAAGTGCATCACCATCTGGAGGCTCATATGTTCCTCATGTTAAGAAGGCTATACAAACTCTCTTTTAGAGGCAGCGTACATGTTCAGCACAATTAAAGAGCATACATTTTCCTCTTAGGTTAAAGGTCAGGAGGTAGGTCAAAAGGCAATTGTTGGCAACAGATGTCTTTAAGTTGTTGCTATTTTAATATTCATATACACCATAAGTAAAGTTTAATTTAAAGAGTCTGTGTTTAAATCTTTGAGTAATTTACAGAATCAATTATCATGAAACCCGACGGGTTTGTTCTGTAATGTTATAAATATGGCCATTTCTGCACTAGCCTGTTACGGCACTATGATTCCGCTTTCAACCTCCTATGGAATCCTGGGGTTTGCAGTTTAGGGAGGGGCCTTTAGAAATCTCAGCCAGAGAGCTTTTGGGCCTCAGTAAACTACAAACCCCAGAATGCCACAGGAGGTTGGAAGCGGAATAATAGCACTATAGCAGTGTAGTGCAGAAATGGTCTAATATAATTAAACTATAATTCAAAAATTTAAGTAAAATAAAGGGCCTAAGTGTTAGTGATATTGTTTCGTGTTGTTTAATATTTTTGTTTTCAGTGTTTTTTGTGTGTGGTTGATACTATTTTATTTTTATGTTTAAATGTCAATAATTTTTTTTTTTTAAAAAAAGAGGCAATTGTTGCCATGATGGGAGAGTCCCTGGCAGTGGCTGCAGTGCGGTCATGTAATAAGAGGTGTTTGGAAAAACCTTGCTCCAGCAAGAAGGGGTTGCCTGTAGTGGCAGCAGCTATGACAACAATCTCCAGCAGGTTCAATAGCACAGTCGTGTTCTGGGACTCAAGCTGGCGGCTGATGGACCTGGAGAACCGCAAGAGCAGTTAGGTGGCCAGGCAGGCAGGTGCAACCGCAGGTTCTCAACAGAGAATGCACCTCTTGTTGCCTACACCCATGGTGGACCACTCCCACCAACCCACCCTTTGTATGCCACTGAGTGGAATTTTCCATGTAATTTGAATCCATTGGTTCATGTCCTTGTCTTTCTACAAAAGCAGGAGACAAGTTGGCTCTACCTTTAAGCTAAACATAGGCCATTTCTGCACTAGACTGTTATAGCGCTATGATTCCACTTTCAACATCCTATGGAATCATCAAACCCGACGGGTTTGTTTTGTAATATTATAAATATGGCCATTTCCGCACTAGACTGTTATAGCACTATGACTCCACTTTCAACATCCTATGGAATCCTGGGGTTTGCAGTTTCGGAAGAGGCCAAATTTCCATACTTTCAAGTTCACAGAAGACAGCCTAATTACTTTCCCAACCCAATCATTGCCCAGTTATGACCATGATCTGGACCTCACTAAAGAACTGTCATATTATTAAATTATTACATTTGTTTACTCCCAGGGAATGACAGTGTTTCTATTTCTTTTATAGCAGCATGCACAACCTTTTCAGAGCCAACGGTTGCATCAGGCTAGGCTGTGGAGTGATATTGTTAGGCTTGAAATTTGGGGCTCTCCAACTGGCTATAGAATTAATATTTGATAATCATTAACTGTGATATTAATTGGCGTTTTAGATACCCAGGGCTCACCGAGCAACCTTGCTCTAGAATTGTTTACTCTTCTCTGCTTCTGTTTATAATCAGTACGTACAAGTGAAGGACTCTTGAAATGCCAGTAATATCTTGATAATGATTTAGGATGTAACAGGGTCATGTGGAGTCAGGAACTTGTGCAGCCTGTGACTCTGCTAAATGCTGATGCATGAATCTTTTCTTTTCTGTAAGCATTCTGTAATATAAACATAAAAATGACATAGGAAGGGAAGCCTGAAAGAATAAATCGTCCTTCCTTCCTTTCTTGGATGGATCCTTTGGCCAAAGTTACTGTGTGAGTGTATTTTCTTTTATTCTTTTACATCTCTTTACTTTTACATTTACTCTTCCTACCTTCTGTTTGGGGTTTAATCCAGCTCTGTATCCACCTGGGGACACAGTGAAGACGTGGTTCATTTGTCCACCCTAACAATCTAACTCAAGAAAGATTTTTTTAAAAATGTAACTGGCAGTCACAAATTCCTCTCAATGACATGAAACTTGAAGGTACATGTAGACTTTTCTGAGTCTTCCTTCAGACTGCTCACTGGATATATTCGTAAATTATCTCAGTTTAGGCCATTTTCTTTTCTATCCAACTCCAATTGTGGTTATAATTTATGATGCTCTACAGTGGGGAACAGCGCAGAGCTGGTAAGAATGGGGATAGGTTGTCAGTCCTGTTCTAGTTTCCTTGTTGAGTTTCTTCTCTTCTTCTGGCAGCTGGAAATGGAATGTCCTCAGCAGAGTGGTCAAGAAGCAGAAGAGCTCAGCCCTTGCCAGCTGCTCCTCCAAACACACGGAATCCCCTGTGTAAGAAGTAAGGGAAAGGTGGTAGGTTAGTCAGAATAAGCGCAACCTGTAACAATCACGCTCTTCAGGACATCCATTCAGGTCAACAACCAGGCTGGCATCCTGTTGATGACCTCTTGTTGTTGTGTGCCTTCAAGTTGTTTCCAGCTTATGATGACCAGGGTTTTGTGCGGCTGAGAGTATGTGATAGGCCCAAGGTCAACCAGTGGGTTTCCATGGCCGAGCGGGGAACTGAACCCTGGTATTCAGGGTTGGAGTCCAGTGCTCAAAAATCCAGGCTGGCATCCTGTCCTGTAGTTATGAGATCACAAGCCAGAATTAACAATCTCATAACCTTGGGGAATTACCTTTAGGTCATTAACGACCCAATACGATGCCCAAGACTTACCTTTTCAGCTAGGCAGCACTGAAGAGTTTGCAGGTTGGGGCACCGGGAAATGATGTCTGCCATACCCTCTCAGTCATGGGCCATGTTGAGACAAGCAATTGTGGCAGGACACCGAGGTATCTCTCCAGTTGTCTGTTCTCACAAACAGGAGAGCACTGCTCTCATCATTTTCCAATGCTGCGGTTTGCAGCGTCTTAGAAACCTTCAGCTAGGGCACTGACTGGCTGAAAAGGTAGGCTTTTGGGGTAGGGTAGCATCATCAGAATTAGCTACAATGTTGGAGCTCCTTAGTCATAACTTTGGCCATTTCCACACTAGACTGTTATAGTGCTATTATTCCACTTTTGACATCCTATGGAATCCTGGGGTTTGCAGTTTAGGGAGGGGCCAGCCAGCCCCTTCCTGAACAGCAAATCCCAGGATTCCATAGGATGTCAAAAGTGGAATAATAGCACTATAACAGTCTAGTGCAGAAATTGCCATAGTCTGATGATGCAAGCTCTCGACTGCAATGTCCCCCCTCCCCCTGAACATATCGCTCTTTGTTTGGTCACTGCAGAGGGAGGAGCATGCTACCTCGCCCCACCCCTCAAGACTCACCTATCTCCTTTCAGGGAACCTTCCTCTTCCACCTAGTGGCCAGCGGAGAGTGCAAAGTGTCAGAGAGGATCTGGCTTTGGCCCTTTCACATTGCACAATTATAGAGCTATTTTTAAAAATATGTTTCTATCCCATCTTGTCCAAATGTTGGACACAAAGTAGATCTGGGAAACTGGAAGAAGATAAGAGCCTCAAAAAGCCTTTTGGGGTGTGGGGGCTACAGATGGCACCAGGGCCACATTTTCCCCACGTTTGCCTTATACAAAACTATGACTCATTGAAACAACCTGGGACATACAGTAAGATATGTCATCCATATTTACCTGATCCAAATAGCTGAAATTCTTCTTTGGCTACAAATTTTCCACTCTTATCCAAAAAATGACTTGGGTTGAATTTTTCAGGTGTTTCCCATTGCTTGGGATCAAGAAGAACAGAGTTCAGATTCGGATTAATGAATGTTCTCTGAAATTAAAAAAAAAATAGAATGTATGCATTTCAAAGTTGAATTTTGAACTTTGAAATACTAGCATTTCCACATTCTAAACGTTCCACTGTTATTGCCATGATTCCATTCTACAGAATTCTGGGATTTGTAATTTAGGGAGGGCTTTTTAGAATTCTTTGCCAGAAAGTTTTGGTGCCTCACTATACTACTAACCCCAGGATTCTATAGGATAAAGTCATGGCAGCTAAACTGGAATCATAGCAGTTGTTATCATACCATACACTCCCACTCCATGATATGATTGCCAATGAACATTGTTTAAATAAATTATACACTGTTATGGCTGAAGAGCCATGCTGACAAAGAAAACTGAATGAAAACATATAAAAGTAGGTCAGAGGGGACCTCAGGGTGTGGCCAGGTCATAGTCAAGGGATTAGTTGGGAAGCCCTAGTGCTAATGAGCTTGCAACAATCCCCTCAATGACTCAACCTTCAAAGACAATATCACCCAAAACGGTCTCAACGGAGCAACTGATTGCTGCCACCCTGTTTCCTTTTCCTGTCCATAAATCAACAGCAGGCAATATAAACACAGGTCAAAATGGCAGAATAACAAGCAAGGGAAGCAAACAGAAGCATGCACAGGAGAAATGGTCAGTTGATTGCTGACAAAAGCTAGAGGAGAAAGGCTCCATTCTTATAGGTTCCAAGGTCAGTGCAGCTGGTGCCTGATTAATTGGTGCTTGGCATAAATTTGCTGGACATGATGCAGAAGACCCTTTTGGTGTCTACAGTGGGCAAAGGTAGGTATGGATAGATCATTCTCTGTGTCAGAATGAGCAGGGCTCCCTGCTGGGGCTGACACTTCTGTCCCTGGGGCAGGTGGTGGTACTGTCTGCATTGCAGGTTCTGCTGTAGCAGCCTCTGTGCCAGGGCTCAGAGCAGCTTCTGCTGTCTCAGACTCTGAGTTTGAGTCTAGGCCCTAGAAGCCCATGATACTTCCCACCAAAATTCTCCTTTGTTTTCTCACTTGCCCACCAAAATTCTCCTTTGTTTTCTCACTTGCCCAGCTATCACAATTCCCATCAATGCTTTGTCACCTAATGCTAAGGCCATTAGCCCATTCCAGACTCCATTTTTTGCTCTGCCAGAGAGCTATTAACACCTTCCCCCTCTGGGAGAAAACAAGGTATTTAAACCCTGGCTCTCAGCCAGACAATCTGTAGGACACTGGACATAAGCCATCACTCTGCTACTCAGATTCCCATTCTTATGCTACCCCCAGACCCCTAGTTTCAACAATATCACTTTGTTTCTTCTCTGCAGGATAGGTAAATATCACCCACTTTGCCCTAACTTCTTGCTATCCAATTTTTCCTTCCTTTCCTTCTGTTAGCCTTGCATGGTGGTGAGACTGCTTGAATCTTGCATGTGCTTGTAATATTCCCCTATAAAACATACTTTTAATCTCCAAGTGGTCTCCCTGAATTAGTACCGGTATACATAGGTGGAAGATCTTGGAATATTACCCCTCTCTCGCAGGCCTCCCTTTGATATAGTCATTCCCCACTGTTCCATGGAGGCACTGGCATCACAGGTCGACCTTTGAGTCATCCACCTTTTGGGGTAACACAGTATAAATGTGTCACGTGAAAGGGCCCTTGGCTGCCGAGGCATGTATCTCTGATAAAATCCTTTTGTTACAATGAAAGTATCTTAATGGTAGGGAGCACATGTTTCTCTTAAGGCCTGGTTGACCTCACAGTATCTCTGGACAGATATGTCAGATTCTACAGAATTGGAAGAATTGGGCAGGACCGTATCTCAAAGCAGATGGGGGCACCTCTTATTAACTTGTGGTTCCCCAGTATATCTTTCGCACACACACTGGGAATCTGCCTGTTCTTCTCCTTCGCTGATCAAGGAAGTTGAAAAGCCTGCATGCCCTCTCAGATGAAACTTCAAGCAATTGCCTTTGGAGATACCAGATGAATTCCAAACTAGCTTTGTCTGCCAATTGCCTTCATCAGTCAATGGAAATAATGGGAAGAAAAACACCTCTGAATTGGTGCCTGAAGGCTGTCTCCCAGTGGTGCTGGTTCAGATCAAAAGTAAGGCTTGGGAAAGAAGATAGTTTACACAAACAGTTAGAGGTTCCCTTTAACTGCTCTATACCTTGGGCATGAGACAACCAAGGAAGTCCACATCCTTTGCAGATTGCCTGATTATTCTGAATAAAAAGGCATATTTGGTACGCTGGATCTCATGAATAACTGCACAGGTATAGGGCAGTTTCTTCCAGTCTTGATAGGAGATTGAGTGAGAGGAGCCCAAAGCACCTTCCATCTCCTGGTAGACCTTATCTGGGGAAAATGGAGAGAAGGTGGAGAAACAAACTTTATTTCAGACGATGTCTATATCTCAGGGAACTCATGAGGCATTCCATATTAAATTATTCCATATTGTTCTGTTACAGGCAATGGCCAAGATCCTGTATCACAGATGTTTTCAAATGTGTAATGACATACTATCTCCTGACCCACGTCCCCAAGCCTACCTAAGGATGAGTTGAGAAAGGAATCCTGCTTCTGTTCATCACATTACAGCTCGCTGGTGGAAGGGGGCTGGAAATATCATCCTGCATCACCCCAATTGCCAGCAGAACAGACCTCCATCTCTTGGTGTAGCTACTGGCTGTTAAGGTAAGCTGAGTGAGCACATTTGCGTTCATGGTGACAGTGCCATGACTATAAACACAAATACTGAACAGCTACAAATGCTGAAGTCTAGCTTACATATTCATAACTGCTCAGCAGGATGCCAGCCAATGTTTCCATTCAGATAATCTAAGAATGCTTAGATTATTTATTCTATACCCAAGAACGCTAATTAAAGTGCTAAATATCTACTCTGCTCCATATTACCTAGGTCTACCTCTACCCATTTGGTGCCTTTCAGATGTTTGTGATTACAGTTTTCACCACACATTTGTACATCTCCTAAACCTTACTTGGAAATATATAGAATACTTAGGAGTCATATGGCATGCCTAAATTGATCTTGTAAAGCACTCTTCCTTTGACTTTGTGCAATATTCTGTCAAACACCATTTGACAGTAACTAATATCTCTAGAAACTCTATATAGAACGTGTGGTCTTTAGACTGTATCTCTAAGTGTTGCACTGAAGAAACCTGGAAAACAATTGAGATGAAGAGAGGAAAATCTTGATATCTTAATGAAGATTCAGTGGCACTGAGATAACCTTTAAAATGTGGCTGTGTCTCTACTGACCATAGTTACATACAGATATAATTGTATTCCACTGTGAAACATTAACCCATTTTAACTGACCAGGTTCCATTCTATGGAATCCCAGAGTTTGTAGTTTAGCAAGGCACTTAGCACTCTGTCTGAGACTTCTGAATGTCCCCAAGAACTGCAAATCCCAGGATTCCATAGAATGGAACTATGACAGTTAAAGCAGAAGAATAGTGCTATCATTCTGTGGTGTCAATGAGCCCCTCCAAGAGAAGGCAATATCTGGGGAGATCTCAAAAATCAGCTAAGATCAATTTAAATTGATGCATTAAAAATATTATCAATCTATGTCAATTAAAGTTAATAAAAATGGCCAAAAGTAGCCCAACCATCAGTAATGGAAGATCCCAATAAATGAATTAAATTTACATGAAGGAGCTGGCTCAACTCATTAATGTCATTGCTTTTCAATAACTGTATAATTCTGACTCAGGTCAAGGTTGTTTGAAGGACTGTACACTCCCTTACAAACCTGTCCATGTTTTGAGATTTGAGGCCATTTCCGCACTAGCCTGTTATAGTGCGATGATTCCACTTTCAACATCCTCTGGAATCCTGGGGTTTGCAGTTTCGGGAGGGGCCACGTGGCCCCTTCCGAAACTGCAAACCCCAGGATTCCAGAGGATGTTGAAAGTGGAATCATTGTGCTATAACAGGCTAGTGCGGAAATGGCCCTGGTGCGGGCACACTTCTCTCTGTCCCACCAACCTTACAGATACAACTGGTGGCAACACAAAAGAGGGCCTTCTCAGTGGCTGCTCCCAAGTTCTGGAACTCCCTTGCCAAAGAGATTAGACTGGCACCTTTCTTACTCTCTTTCTGTAATCCGCCAGAGACCATCCTATTTTAACAGGCCTTTGGGGACTGATAGTTTAGGTGAGACAGGCCTTGTACAAGGTTTTGGACTTTCAATTTGTTATTTTTGTTGTATTGTTCTGCTTTTTATGTGTTTTTAACTGATTTTATTTTTTCATAATTTAATTTAATAATTCAAAATAATAATTTTATAATTTTATAATTTTATATTAATAATTTTATAATAAATAATAAATTTAATTTAATAATAAATTTAATAATTTAAATAAATAAATAATTTTAATTTTGATTTAATTTAATAATTTAATCACTTTTTAACCTTTTAACCTTAGTATTTTATTAATTTTTAACTATGATTAAAAATATATATTGTCAAACCACCTTGAGTACCAAAGTGGGGAAAAGGTGAGATACAAGAACAACAATTTTCCTTTAGTTTTATTAACAAATTGGGGCAGAAGAACAAAATAAATTGTAATGAACTATTTCTGTGCTCTTTTTTAAAGCTACGTTATGGAACAGCATTACCACTTCCACAACATAAATCAAGACAGTCCAGTTTACAGTGGCCCCTCCACTTTCATGAGGGTTTGGGATGTAGAACCCTTGCAAAAGTGAAGGTGCACATGTGATTCCCCCAACATTTCCCTGCCCTCTTGTCTGGGTGTCTGCCTTCCTTCTCAGCGCCCAGCAAAATGCAAGAGAATGGGAGGAGGAGAATGGCTGGTGAAGGCATGTGTGCACCTCGCGAATAATCAAATTCATGAAGGTCAAACCCATGAATGTGGAGGAAAGACTGTAATTCCATTTTTCATAGTCTTTCTAAAATGCCAGTTACAAATATGTTCACTTTGAAATGAGACCCATTTATTTATTTAGCTGCCTAAGGCAACAGTTAGTGTTGGTACTATGAGTGATTTTTTTTCTTTTCCTCATTTTAGGATCTCAAGAGCTCTTCACATATATTAATGAGTGTCTAAAAGGAATTCCAATCAACTATTGAATCAACATCAATTGTTTTCTATAAGGATCAATACTGGCCTTTGCTTACATTGCACAGAGCTTCCTCACCTTGGATATCTGGATGAATTGCCATGAGGAGCAGTCCCCACTGTAGAGAAGTGGCAGTTGTCTCTGCGCTTGTGATGAAGAGGTCAAAAATGCACTCAGCCAGTTTCCCTTCATCGTAAGTAGAGCTGACACGACCCTTGGTCTGCTATTAGGAATAGAAAGACAACCTGATTATAAACAAACTCAGGCTAAGATGCTGCATCAGACACACAGCCACAGTGTCATGGCTACAATCTGTCTCTCAGTCTGATCCCCTAAATCCATTTAAAAATCCAGCCAGCTGCACTGAAGGACAGAGTCTACGGAGTCCTGTCTCAGCTTGCCAGCTCTCCACCGATTCCTGGCGGGAGGGGGCTTGACGTGTCATCCTGTAGCGCTGCAGAACTCCATCCCTTGGTACAGCTGGTTGGATTTTAAGGTGGGTTTCAGGGGCATTTATGATTCCGGCAATGATACTGTGATCACAGACATGAACAGAAACTGATGCAAGGTCATAAGCTTAGCTTACGGACATTGTAACCAGTGGGATGAATACGTATTTTCCACTGACTCAGTACATATTTGAATGAGGAATGGTAATTAAGCTTTAGTAATTAATTACAAGGATAACATTTATTATTATTAATAATAATAATAATAATATAGAAACAGCAACTTTATTAGTCTTGGTCATTATCATTAACTTTACTTAACTTTTCCCAAGACTGGCACTCAGGGCAGCTTACACCTTTAAGGGATTGCAATAAAAAACTACAAAAAGCAACATTAAAACTAAACTACGAACCATACTAAAAACATACATTAAAAAAGATGTTTAAAACCATGAATAATACAATTTAAAACAACAGAGCACTTACAAACCTTTGTTAGAAACCTCCAATTATAAAAAATTATAAAATTATAAAATTCTGTCTGAATAAAAAAGTATTCTAGCCTCTGTAGGGAGGGAATTCCAAAGTCTATGGCCAGCCAACAAGAAGGCCCTCTTTTAATGAATGTAATGTTTTCAATTTTCAGTGTTTTGACTTTATAAATTGTTTAATTACTTTTTAAATAGCTCTTATATTTATACTTTTATTAACAACTTGGTATAGTTTTATTCTGCATTGGTTTTATGTATGTTGTTGGCCACCTAGGGTCTTGTTATTAGAAGAAAGGCAAAATATAAATGAATAAAATAAGTAACACATGAATCTAAGCAGTTATTTTAAAACCGTGACCATTTGAAATCTGGGGACATCCAACTGCAACCAGTGTAAACCAGGATCATTTCCGCACTAGACTGTTATAGCACTATTATTCCACTTTCAACATCCTATGGAATCCTGGCCTTTGCAGTTTAGAGAGGGGCTAGCTGGCCCCTCCTAAACTGCAAACGCCAGGATTCCATAGGATGTTGAAAGTGGAATAATAGCGCTGTAACAGTCTAGTGCGGAAATGGCCCAAGTCTATGGCAACAAGGGCTGGAAACCTGATGGTGTTTTGTACATGTGTAAATTTTATTGGGAAGTTCTTGGACATTGCTGTATGGTGTGTAGCATTTAGGACTGGTGATTGCATTCCTTTGCTGCCATCCATTCACACTACACAATTATAGTGCATTTATTCCACTTTAATTGCCATGGTTCCATTCTGTGGAATCCTGGGGTTAGGAGCCTAGCTAAGCACTGGAGCTCTCTGGCTGAGATTGCTAAATATCCCTCCTTAAACTACAAATCCTAGAATTCCACAGGATGGAACCATGGCAGTCAAAGTGGACTCATAGTGCTATAATTCTGTAGTGTGAATGGGCCCCTGTTTGTGCATTCAGTTGCAATACACTGCCACTACACACTAAGGTTTTGTAGCACTATCAACACACAACTGAAGATTTCATGCTACAGAACGTCAATGTATGATATTGGCCAACTTGTCTTTCAGGTATTCTCATAGTTATATGGGGATTATAATCCATTTTTGTGGCTGACATTAATGAGGGGAAAGCGCTGCAAGGAAGGAGCAGAACCAAATGTAAATCTTTCCAAATGGTCAGAAAATTGTGAGGGGATTCCTGAAATGTTGCATTTCAGCCTAAGCAGGAAATATCATTTGACCATCGGTTCACACACAAAATAGATACTTACTTTCTCTATTTGAACTAGATAGAAATCAACAAAATCCTTGGGTTCACGTAACGATTGACAGTCCTTATGTTTCTTTATCTCCTTCTTTATAAAGGAAAGCACTGATTTCCTGGATGACAAGGCTTTCTTCTGTGGTCCTGGGAGACATCTCATGACCCATGGGAGCAATTTATAAAGCTACAGGAACAATAGATACCATAGTCAGAATCATCTTGCCCATAGTATTTCCAGTTTCTAGTATGGATATGAAAATTGGACAATGAAGGAAGCTCACATGAAGGAAAGTAGTTCATTTGAAATGTGGTGCTGGAGTTCTATGGATGCCATGGACTGGTAAAAAAAACACAAATGAATGGGACTTAGAGCAAACCAAGCCTGAACTCTCGCAAGAAACCAAGATGATTAAACTGAGACTGTTCTACTTTGGACATATAATGAGATGACAAGACTCATTAGAAAAGAAAACACAGTCAGCCCTCCACATTTGTGGGTTTGACATTCACGGATTTGATTATTTGCAAGTTTCTCCAACCCCTGCCCCCCCACCTCAGGTGCTTCTTTTTCAGGGGAAACTTCTCTCTTGACAGCTCTAATCAGACCACGTAGCTCTTTAAAAACTCACCTCTGGTCTTCCTCCTCCTCCTCCACCAGCCACTGTCTGGCCAGCTAATATCCTCATTTCTCAATACCACAAGCACTCCATGCACCCAAGGAAGGAGACAGGCAAGAGAGAGGAAGTACAGGACCATCATGACAACCGTCTCCTTTCCTTGACCTGGTTTAGACTTTGAGTGCCCATTCTCCCCATGTGTGTCTCAGCCCCTTCCCAGAAACACACAAATTTTGAGATTTGCGAATTTTTCACTTTTGCAAGGGTCCTGTGCCCCTAACCCTAGCAAATGTGGAGAGCCAACTGTAATGCTTGGTGGTGTAACCACTAGAAAGTCTTCTCAACAGAAAGGGAAGGCATTAGGTTTCGGTTCAAACCAATCATGCCAGGAGGTGCAAATTTTTGTATGGTGCCAACTGCTAATCAGGAAAGATGGGTTCAGCAGACATAGCTAAAGGGATTGTTCTTTCTGTAATCTTCAGCAGCAGATTGTACAAAGCACCATCACCAGAGAAGTAATTCCTCTCTGTCCAATGCAGAGCTCCTCCTTCCCTTACATTTCCATGCCTTTGTTTTAAGTGAGGGTTGGGTAACTGTGGAAGGCTAGAAGGCAGTGTTAGACCTCCCATGAAACCTTGGAGGGTTGCACCAAGCCACTAAAATAAAAGTCTCCAAATATCCCCAAATGCACTAGGCACATTTTCACCTGATTTCTAGACCTTCTTAGGGTTCTAGAAAGGCACAAGAGGAACCTTTTTTTAATAATAGAAAGTGAGTGCAAGTCCTTTCCAGTTTACTTCATTTTTTCAAAAAGGGCCTCTACTGGGCCTAAATTAGATGAAAATGCATTTGGAGAAAAAAAAAACCCAAAATCAGCTTAGCACCTTGGATAGATCCTAGGAAATTTGGAATAAAACTGAGAGGAGATTCACCACACCCATAATATGGAAGCCACCGTCCACCACTTCTTCAAACCTTCCCCAGCCTCTCGGCCACATCCTGGAAGGACAGTGCCTGGCTGAGAGGGGATAAAGTCCAACCACTGAGGCTCTCTGAACGTGAGTAGTTGATTATGAGCTTTGATGGGACTTGTTTGTTTGAGCATGAAAGCAAAAGACTACTCACTACATAAATGAAGCTGCCTCCAGATTTTAAGGCCAATTCAGTCTCTTGGGTCAGCCTCTGAAAACTGTTGTCTTCCATGGGATATCGATGCCCAAATGCCACTGCGCATACCATATTGCAGACTGAATTAGCAATGGGTAACAAGGGGTCAAATGGCTGCCCTGAAAAGGAAAGTAATTTACAGACATTTTAAAATGCTGTCCTCTTAATACTGAGAGTGAAATTTCATGCTAGGGCTAAGGAATCCTTTTTTATACACGAAACATCATTATCCAAGACACTGAACATTATACCGAGACCCCAGATTCGGATTCGTTTCTCAGGAGATCTTTTGAGAGAAAGAGCCAGTTGGGTGCCAGCTGCTATTATTTGTAACCTGTTGGCAGAGTTGTTTGTTTGTTTGTTTGTTTGTTTAACATGCCACTTTTCTCACACATGAGAACCCTGCTAAATCTATTAAAGGTTTCCACCTTTACAACAGTAGCCCAAAAGACCCTCTGTGAATTTCTAAAGACACCAGAGGTAGACTGCTGCAGGAACCAGTTGTTTTAGTTGCCACAG
The DNA here is from genome assembly GCA_948472985.1 of Iguana delicatissima. NCBI lineage: Eukaryota > Metazoa > Chordata > Lepidosauria > Squamata > Iguanidae > Iguana > Iguana delicatissima. Next base: position 488,388 of record CAOKZL010000717.1, on the reverse strand, counting down.
TCAACCTTGCCCTGCAGTGATAACACAATCAGTTTTAATTTTTGGTCTCATTTCTCTATTTTCTGCCTTGTAATGTGAATATTGGTCTCATAATGCGAGAGTTTTGGCTGCTATGGTTTGCTTTAGCAGCTATCTTGCATTTACATAATGTACCCTTCAACATTTCACAAAGGAAAATAGGGACAGGTGAAGCCAAACAACACTGCAGTGTGCTCAAGATGACAAATGCTATTAATAAGACAAAATAGAAGAGAGGTTGGAGCAGTCAGTTTTTATCTGAGCCTACTAGGAAGGGCAAGGCTGTTCCCCTTCCTTTCTCCTTCCTTCCCAAATTCATCAAGTGCAAATCACTTTTGTACTCTGAACTCTGTTTGCAGCAATTGAAGTAAGCTGAGCACAAAGGGGGGTAGTGGGAGGAGGGAGAGAAACTGAGACATTTCAAAAGGAGGCGAAAAATAAGGCAGCAGAGGATTAATCCAGATCGCTCCTGCCACAGTTGGACAGTATGTCATAATGGTCTGCTGTGGACGTTGTACCACAGGCAAATAAAACCAATCTGAATCCTACTAGAAAAGAATGGGAAATGCTCCAAAGTCTACTGTGAAGTGTTCAGAGACGGTGGACAAACATTTGTGCAGAGTAAGATATACATCAGCATCATCTCCTAATGCTATGTACCTTTTGTGTGTGTGAGAGTCTCAACCAGCTGCTGGGCCTCCTCTTGGATTTGATGCTCCACACTTTTCTTCTCAAGTTCCAGCTTCTGCATAGTGGCTTGCCCAATGACTCTTTGCTGCTTCTGGATGTCTCCATTTGAAAACACAAGGTCTGTAACCATTAAGAATCAAAGGGAGGAAAAAAGGAGTCAGAAACTATTATAATCAGCTAGGGTCTGCATCACTCCCTCAGAGACCAGGGTGATTCAGTACTTTGAAAATTTACATCTTGATATGTGTTCCAGAAGATTTTAGTAAGCGGTTGTTGGTGAAGATATTTGTGTACAGTGTTAAAAAAGAAGAAGGAAGGAAGGAAGGAAGGAAGGAAGGAAGGAAGGAAGGAAGGGACATGAAAGCACACACTTTCATAGACTCATGTCCATTTCTTTCAACAATTATAAAGACATAGTTAGAAACCATGGAATATAAGTATGTACAGTGTTGTTTCCAATACTGAAAAAAGACATCACACTTTAAGTGTGTCTCTGCCTTTTGATACCAGTCTGCACTCTCATGGGAAAGGTTATTGGTTCAAGACTCATGGAGATGTGCACATTCATGCCCAACATGCAGACACACTTATGGAGGAGGCCTTCACATTGTTGTTTTGGTGTGGGGAACACTAGAGCAACACAAAGGTTTCTCTCTTGAGTCATAAAGCACACAGCTGTCTTAGGTCATTTCCGCATGGGGTATTTGAAACGGTGCAGTCCATCCTCCAGGGAGGATGTCTGCACCTGGGAGCAGACTGGGTACGGACTATTTAACGTAGATCTGCACCTCAGCCCACTCCAGAGAGACCCCAAGTGGTCGTCCAGCGTGCTTTTGAAAAACCTGTTTCTTTCAGTTTTTCAAAAGCATGGAGCACGCCACTGCTACCTGCTCCCTTGTGCAGATTCGCAGGCTCACACCAATGAGAGCCTGCAATCTGCTGGGGGCGGGCTTTAGGCTGGCGAGCTTCAGCAGTTGGTTGAGATGTTACCCTGTTTACTGGGGGTCCCGCAAGGGACTCCAAACGTGCTCAAATATTAGTGGGGAAAATTAGCTTGGAGCTCAAGTTAGCAAAACGAGAGGCAGGGCAACGCAGCGGAATCTTTAAGCCCAACGTCTATGGGGTCAGGCCCAGCCAAGAAGCACACCAAATGTGAAATAATAATTTTGAATTTTATTAAATACAAGCAGACAGTGTATGCAACACACTCACACAAGTAACTATAGAAAATAAAGGTAGGAGTGGTATAGAGGTATTTTGAGAGGGATTGTTGAATTGGGTGATACCCTGTCCAAAGCCCGGGGTAGATCAATGAAGAAGTCCATAGATGCATAGTCTCGGACGGAGACTGAGGGGAAAGCTTGGCAGATGAAGCGGCAGCAAGGCGGGATGGAAGTTCAGAGCGATCCGAGAAAGGTCTCGGAACTAGGAGTTTTTATAGGGAAAATATGACCGTAGGCTAGTCTGTACTTTGGGAAGAACAATGAGGTTTGGGCGCGAGACAATGTCTCTGAAAGGTCAGAATTTAGCATGATTGAGTTAAGTCTGAATCGACAGTGGAATGGCCAGTATGCAGATGCAGCCTGCTTGACAGTTAAGCGTCTAGCTTGTCAAGTTGCCTGCTCGGGGCAGGGAGTTCTTTGTATCAGCGTGCGTCTTTAATGAGGTGTTTGTCTAGGGAGGTCTCCTAAAGCGAAGATCTGGCTTAATCTGGCCTGCCTGGGTGGAGAAAGGAATGCTCAGCAGTTAATGGCCATGCCTAGCTCTGTGCTTGTTCGGGGGCCTCACAAACACTTGGCCGAGGGTGGCAGAATGGGGCCGAATTGTGATATCAAAATGATACCTAATATCTTCCAAAGCAAGGCTAGTAAACTGTAATAACAGAGACCCTCGACCAACTGGAAGCCACCATTTTTGACGCTGGAGCAGTGCGGAGCAACGAGCATGCTGTATGAAAATACATGTGTATTTCCATAAGCATGAAAACTGACACTTTTTCTACACAACTTTTACTAATATGTAGTTCCTGCCAGGAAGCTACTCATTTTTGAATTTTTTTTAATATTAGAAGACTGCACTACAAAACTCAGGGAAATGAGAATACCAATAAAATAATTGCATCTTAGTTCACATATTAGTTCAGTTAGTCTCAGTTAAGACAGCTTGTCCCAAAACACAAACCAAACAAATTTTTCATCATCTGCGTCTGAGACTTTGTTCTCTTTTAAAAAATCATGTTTCTGGTGAAAAGACTAGCAACAGCTCTCACTCTTCATAATAACTTACCCTTCTCATTTGTTACATCTTTCAGGAAAGGAGTCACGGATTGCTCACCCTTTTCCAATGGCTTTTTCAGCTGCTGTTGGGATCAAATTAAAAAGAGTTGTTAAACTCAGTTCTTTCACATTTGATTCTCTTTTTATTCAGACAGATCTTGGACCCTTTCACACAACATAATTCCAGCACTATGATTCCACTTTTACTGCCGTGGCTGCATCCTATGGAGGACTGACAGGGTTGCCTTCCACACATTCTAGTTCTTCATCGAGTTACAACAGCAGTATCAAAACAGTATTGATGACAAATTTGGAATGAAGCCTGTACAAAACTGTGGGCTTTATTGCTTCTAGCATACCCTCCAAGCATCCTGATTTGGCAAGGGCAGTCCTGGTTAATCCTCTGCCATCCCACTTTTTCAGATGCTTTTAAAATGTACCAGTTTCTCTCTCTCCCTTTCCCACTTCCCCCCTTTGTCCTTAGCTTTCTTCAGTTGCTGCAAGCTGAGTCCAAAGTGCAAAGTATTTCCCACTCAGTCAACTCAGCAGAGGGAAGAGGAGAGGAGGAGCAAAATCTTGCCCTTCCCAGAAGGCTCAAAAGCAAATTGCTGCAGCTTCTTCTAGCTTGTGTGCTGTTTCTTGTTAATAACTTTTGCCATCTTGACTATGGCCATTTCCGCACAGGGTATTTGAAACAGCGCAGTCCGTCCTTCAGGGAGGACGTCTGCACCTGGGAGTGGACTGGGTCCGGACTAATTAATGTAGATCCGCTCCTGAGCCCGCTCCGGAACGACCCCAAGTGGTCATCCAGCGTGCTTTTGAAAGACCGGAAAAATCAGGTCTTTCAAAAGCACAAAGCACGCCACTGCGAGCCTGCTCCCTTGTGCAGATTTGCAGGGTCACACCAATGCGAGCCTGCAATCTGCCGGGCGCAGGCTTCAGGCTGGCGAGCTTCAGCAGTTGGTCGAGACCCTCGACCAGCCGGAATCCGCCAATTTGGATGCCAGAGCAGTGCGGAATGACGAGCACGCACTGCTCTGGAGCAGCCTGGACTGGACCGGGGAGCCAGAAGATCCGGTAAGTAGCGGTACGGGGCGATTCCCTCGCTCTGTGCGGAAATGGCCTACATTCCAGTGTTCGCTGTCCCTACATATTCCAGTTTTCATCTGTGAAATGTTAAGGATATAGTCTAAATAAACAAATGTTTACAAGGAGGAGGAGGAAGAGGTGGAAGACAGCACCACTACTACTGCTACTCTCGGATTGTCTTTGCTCCACCTTCCTATAATAAGCCATAAATTTTCCTCTTCTTTTTGGGGAATGTTACTGAGATGGGTTTGGCAACTAAAACCATATGGTGTGCCAAGATCTGGAAAAAGAGGGAGGTAGATGTGATTTTATAATGCAGCAGTTGTTAGGATATATTGCACCATCTAGTACATTATCTCGGAAGGAAACAGAAGGAAAGCATGTAGAAATACTGGTGTTGTTTGTTCTTTGTTTCATCTACCTGTGTTTACACACTAGGAGCTTTAGCCACCTGTGGGCTGGAATGAGATCAATCTGAGTGATTAAAACAACCACACTCATTAATAGAGTAGTAATAAATTCCTAATGCTTGGAGGTATCACAGGGCTCTTTGTTGTACCTGTAAAATCTGTGCTTTTTGAGTCAATCCCTGATGTCTCTTTGGGAAATGCTGAAACACTAGCCTTTTGAGACAGACCAAGACATTTGCAGGTAGCTTTAAATTATAGGCAACAGGCAGAACACTACTGAAAAGTCTGTGTATCATGTCACTGTTGGATTTTTTGCATTTGAGCTAGAACAGATTGGCCATTAAAATTACAAACAAATCTCTATCTTTTTTATTTCTTTCCAGTCAAATTCTTCATAAAGTTTCCTGAACATCTCCTTGCTTCAGGGCTGTGGCTACAATGGGGGAAATAAAGGATTTGCCCCCAAATAAGAATTCTGCCCCTGCATGAAATTTCCCTGCAGTCCTCAAATTTCTAGCATTACAGAGAGGGCGACATGAAAAAATCATTCATATCTACAGCATTTATATTTGCTATATTCACTATTTTTGGGGAGGTGGCTTTCTGTGCTCCTTTTCCTTGGGTGCTTACACTGTGTTTCTAAACACTCAGCTGAAATTTTAAGTTTTTTCAGTGCTAGAAACTGAAGCATTGAAGGAAAATGTCATTTGGGCAGAATTATTTTCTGGGCTTTCCTCTGTGTCTTGCTTTCAATGTTTTAGCGCTAATCTTTTACATGAGGTTAGTTTCGTCTGTGAACACATGAAAAACATCCCAGATTTGTGACATATACCATTATTCTTTTGAATTATTTTTAAAGGATTTCTGTATTTCTCTTTTATCTATAGGCTGAGAGAAGCTAGAATCCATGTATCTTACACATGTATGAGTTTCCCTACGGAACTGTTTGGATATTTTTGCCTAATATAAAAAAGCCACATTTATTTCAAAGTTTAAGAAGTGAGGTTGTGTATGTGGTGTTATTACACATGCATTCCCGAATCGCAGTTCAAAGGATACCATGAAGGAAATGTTACAAAATCTAAGGCTTGACTCTGTCATAGGGCAAACAGGGGAAAAGATGGGGAGCAGTTGAAGTAGACAGGAGAGTCAGAGAGAGGGAAGAACTGACTCTGGTTTTGAATGAATGACTGAGAAGTAAAAGAGTTAACACATTTCAAACTTTCACTCATTGTTCTTTGTTTAAACTGTCTCTGGCTGTCTCTATCGAGCCTGATGAAGAAACAGGTTACACTTAACACAACGAGCCCACAAAACAACATAGCCACTGTTTCGCAATAAAGGGCTCACCTTGAGACCTACGTACCCAATCAAAAAGGGGATTAAGAGGGGTAACAGGCAAGGTGAGTGACAGGAACCCAGGGTTGGAACTCCAGGGCCACCCTCATGAAGAGATCTGTCACAGATGTATGTTCTGCATGCAACATATATGCACATGGCAGTGCGTTAACATTGTGCACTGATTTGTGTTGCGCATGAATGCGCATGCACATTGGTTGTGCATTTGGTTCCATGTTTGGTAGCTTGGTTCATTTTCATAATATTTCCATTCAACACAAGGGTTGTGTTGGTTCACTTTCACAAAGTTGCTGTCCAGTACAAGGGTTGTGCAGCACAAACAATGTGTACCAAGAATCATAGAACCATAGAGTTGGAAGAGACCATGAGGCCATCCAGTCCAGCCCCCTGTCGTGCAGAAATACACATCAAAGCACCTCCAACAGATGGCCATCCAGCCTCTGCTTAAAAACCTCCAAAGAAGGAGACTCCACCACACTCTGAGGAAGCATATTCCACTGCCACACAGCTCTGCCATCAGGAAGTTCAAGTGGAATCTCCTTTCCTGCAGCTTGAATCCATTGCTCCTTGTCCTAGTCTCTGGAGCAGTGGAAAACAAGCCCACACCCTCCTTGACATGACATCCCTTCAAATATTTAAACATGGCTATCATGTCCCCTCTTCACTTTCACTTCTGCAGACTAAACATACCCAGCTCCCTAAGCCACTCCTCATAAGGCATGGCTTCCAGATCCTTCACCATTTTGGTCACCCTCCTCTGGACACACTCCAGCTTGTCGATATTCTTCTTGAATTGAGATGCCCAGAACTGGACACAGTATTCCAGATGAGGTCTAACCAAAACAGGATAGAGTGGTACCATTACCTCCCTCGATCTAGACACCATACTCCTATTGATGCAACCAAGAATTACAGTGCCTTTCTTGGCTGCCACATCACACTGCTGACTCATGTTCACCTTGTGGTTCACCAAGACTCCTAGATCCCTTTCACATATAGAGATTTATGCTATGTAACTTCAATGTAGGATCTCAGCCTGAGAGATCTTCCGTTTTCTGAGTAAGATTCTCAAGGCAGAGGATAATGAATCTACTACTCTAGGCTTTCTTTTTTTTCCCTATATTTTTTAATTATAAAATAAAAAATAATCAAATTTACAAAGTATTCTTATCTTAATCATATACAGAGTTTCACAATAAAACTATTAAAACATTAAATAGTTTCCGTGTATTATTCTCAGTTTCTAGCACCCCCCTTTACCCTGGTTTGATCTTTCCAATTATGTCTATTTACCTTGAGATCTCCTATATCCAAGATCAACATGTAGACTGGTCTCCTTTAACAGATAAATAACCTAATATTGATTAAACTTTCATTCATAGGCTTTCTTGAGTAGCACTGATTATCTAGATTCAGTTCAATATGGCTTCCAACCCAGATTTGGCATCAATACTATTTTGACAGTGTTGTTGTAACTGGATGATGGAGTAGAATATTTGGAATACAACCATATTAATTCTCTCCAGGCAGGTTCATAGCTTACACTAGTAGTACTGACTATGAGATTCTTCTGGACCAGGTACCTAACACAGGAATTGTGTGCACAATACTGAATTAGTTTGATGCATTCCTGAACAGTACCAGAATAGTTTCAGAATGTGGTGCTGGGAGGAGGAGACTGCTGTGTTCTTTCAGCCTTTCTCAACCTGGTACCCTCCAGAAATACTGGACTGTGCATTCATGAATCCTCCAATCGCAAGACACCCCCTCCCTTCCCACATTCCCTTGCATTCAAGTTTATCACCTTTGCACCATCAAATTCTACACCCTTGATGTTTATCTACGTGAAAATGCTGAGTGGAGCCACATTCTTTTTTGCCTAGATCTTTAATCTCTAACAAATCTGATTTTGCTGCTTACCCCACCCCTAGCTGTTTTTACTCTTTTATTGCTGTTTCATTCATTTAGTTTTTAGCAGAAGAATTACTTATTTGGACTACAGTGCCCAGAAATCCCCAGCCCATGGCCCTGCTTAGCAGAGAATTCTGGGCCCTTTAGCTCAAAAACTAATTTTCCAATACTTTGGGGGGTTTTTTCAGTATTAACTGAAATGTATTATTTATATTTGAACAGCAGAAGTTGCTTTATGTTAGGCTAGATATGCCTTTGGTTTAATCCAGCATAGTTCTTGTTATACTCCTATGTCTTGAAAATCATCTTAGTTATAAAGGTGAGATATATCTTTTATAAAAAAATAGCATGAATTGATGAAATAAAATCAAAATGAATTAAAATATGTACAAAAATGAAATGGATGCAAGTTTGGGGTGAAATGAGAAGCTGTGAAACTCATTAGATGAATAATTGTGCATAAATTTACATGTTAAAGGATACTTCACAGCTGGAAAACAATCAGTACTTTTGCCAACTAGATGGTTGAGCATCTGTAAAAAGGTTCTGTGAAATCTAACAGCATTTATCCACAGTTATCACTGGAAGAAAATAATTCACCATTCCCACCATCAGTTTTTTTTTAAAAAAAAATCAGTTATTTGGAAAGAAGTACCTTATTAAAAGTGTCTTGATAGAGTCTGATCCCAGTCCGCCACATGCCTCCCATGAGAGGAAGTGGAAGAGGCCCAGAAGGATAGCATCTCCGTGACCACAGCTGTCTGAGAAAGTGCAGGATCAGAAGACCCACTAACAGAGCAATCCAAAATAACCGTATCCCCAACATTTTTATGGCTTCTCTTGCCTTGTTATCTGCGTGTGCAGAATGAATGCTCTTGAATGGCCTTGGCTGTCATCACTCATATCTCCAGTTCCTCCAGTCCTCTGGCAACACCCTTTTATATTAATCATTAGTTAAGTGAGAGTAGGCAGCAGGTGGCCTCTTACATACACTAGCAGCCCTGGGACGAAACTCTCCAGTCATATAGTACAGTGGGTTCTCAGTATCAGTTAGAGTTCTGTTTGAGTCCCCCAGCCAGTGGATACCAAAAATTGTGCATGTTCATGTCCCATTGTGTACAATAGTGTAGTAAAATGGCATCCCTTATAGAAAATGGCAAAATCAAAGTTTGCTTTTTGGATTTCTCTTTTAATATTTTCAAACTGTGGTTGGTTGAACTTGTGGATACAGAATCTGTGGATCTGGAAGGCTGACTGTACTATTAACGCTAATGATTCGAATATTCATAATGTACTTTTGTGTACCAGTAGTGTGCTTCTTATTAGATAGGGTTAATTCTATCATTTATTGCTCAGTAATTGGAGGAAAAATACTGTAATGCATGTTCCACTTGGAGAAGAGAAGAGTGAGAGGTGGCACAATAGCTGTCTTTATATATTTCAAAGGCTGTCATCTCATCTCATGCTGCTCCAGAGACCCAGAACACAAACCAACGGTTTCAAAGTACAAGAAAAGACATTCCACCTAAATAAAAGGGCGAACTTCTTGACTGTAAGAGTTTTGACAGTGAAACAGACTGCCTTGATGTGTGATGGATTCTCATTTGCTGGAGATCTTTAAACAGAAGTTGAATGGGCATCTTTCAGGAGTGTTTTAGTTGTGTATTCCCTTATGGCAGGAAGTTGGACTAGATGGCCTTTCCAACTCTATGATTCTATTAAAAACTAGATACATGACCCACGTCTGAGAAAGAGTCTTCTTTGCTCTGGGACTAGATATGGAATGTTGTCTTCCTGGAGATCCCATCAGTACCAACACTGTCTTCTTTCCGGAACCAGACTAAGTTATGGACTTAAATCCTGTTGGTAGTCCCTTGTGGAGTAGACCCATATAATCAATGGGATTTACTTACATATTGATTCACCATTCAGTGATTGATTTAATGGGTCTATATAGAAGGGGCTTTTAAAAAAAAGTAAATAAAAAAAGTAAATAAACCAGAAGTTCACTTCTGATTTGCTTTCTGCTCTTAAGAAAGTCCTCTTCTTGGCTAAAAACAATTCAAGAGGGTCTAGAATACAGTGAATTTGCTCTTCATTTTTCTCAGTGGACATAGGGAGAATCAATTCAGCCCGCCCCTCAATGGTCATCCTGATTTACACTCACACTATGGGTACTTTTCCACCAGTAGTTAGTGGCACACTTGGTTAAAGCATTTTCACTGGGTGTTAAGTGGATACCAATCCTGCTTAAAGCAAGAGGTGGTGGTGTTTTAGATGTTATTAGAACAATGCCCCACTGTGATCTCTCTTCAGGAAATGTGTCATAGGGACTTAAATGACAGGCTGTTAAAACTGGTTCTGAGCTGGAAATGGTCTTGATATTTCCCAGTCACAAATGGGAGAATCTGACAGTAACTTGATCCATCTTTTTCAAAAAGGGGGGCGGGACCGAATAGTCTTGTGTCATCTTAAAAGCTAGCAATTTTATTTGGCATAACATTTTGTGAACTACAGTTTACTTGACAAAATACAAGGAGTAAACTCACCATTTGAGGAAGGAAGGAGTTGGAGTCCCAAATAAACTAAACGTAAAAATTATAGACAGTGGACATTACCTTAAGTATGGTCATTAACAAATGGTGGCTGAGATTTTGCATCTACGAGATGTCACATAATTTTGTTCTCACAAAGTTACGTCTCAGTTGCACTATGCCACCTCATCACAGAATTGCAACGATGTCCAACCAAACACTCAACGTGCACCAATGCACAATGTACAATATTGGAGTCCTAATAGACCACAAGCTGAACATGAGACAAAAGTGTGACACAGCAGCTAAAAAAGCCTGTGTGATTTTCAGCTGCATCCATAGGAGTGCCCTGTCTAGCTACCTTTCCGCAGCTTACCTTTCCGCAGAGGTGGGGGGGTGGCATTTGCGTGAGCAGCCTCTTGCACAAGGCGCTCACTTTGTTTCTCCTTCCTTACCACAGCTGGCTTGCTGGTTGCGCAAGCGCCGCACGAATGCCCTGCCCCTTCCTACTGCAGCGCACCCTGGGAATTGCGGGCTAGCACTGAGGCAGGAAGTGCGACCAGCCCGGCTCCTGATGTACCGCAGCACAGGTAAGTGCGCACGGGCCCTGGGAGCCTCGCGCGACCGCGCACCATTTTTGGCTTGAAGCTGAAAATGAAAAGCTCGTCGTATGGACCACCACTTCCATTTACACGATGCTCAAAGGGTCCTCTCACAAAAGAAACTGCATGCAAAAAGGGCCTGGATCAAGGGAAGTATTATTACCACTCTATTCTGCTTTTGTCAGACCTCGCCTGGAATACTGTGTCCAGTTCTGGGCAACACAATTCAGGGAGGATATTGACAAGGTGGAAGGTGTCCAGAGGAGGGCAACAAAAATGATAAAAGGCCTGGAAATCATACCTTTTGAAGAGTGCCTTAGTTAAGTGGGCAAGTTTACCTTGAAGAAATGAAAGTTAAGAGGTGACATGGTAGCCATATTTAAATATTTGAAAGGAGGTCATGTAGAAGATGGGGCAAGCTTGCTTTCTGCTGACACAGACATTTTTGTATAGATGAGCTGATTAACCCACACACTGAGATAAAAGCCTGTCTCCCAACTCCAGCACCTTCCCTGGCCTAAATGAAAACAAAGGATTTTCTTTTTATCACACTACAGCCTAAACTCATTGTTAGTCCCAACAAGAAAAAAAACCCATCCATTAAATTTACTTATGGGTTGGCTAACTATTCAACCATTCACTCAATGGGTCTAATTGGAACTAATAAATCGAATTCAGCTCTATCTATATTAATCATCCTCTCTGTATCATCACTCAATTACTGTTTGATAATGACCATTCTTAAGTTAATGATCGCTGTTTATACTGTTTATGCTTATACTGAATTTCCTTGTGACCCTGCTCATCATAGTCTTCCATGCACTCAAGTATGAAAATAATAATCAGCCAAATGAAATAGGATTCCATGCATCTGATGAAGTGGGCTGTAATCTGTGAAAATTTATGCCAGATAAAATTTGGCTTGAACAAATTATTTTATTTAATAAGTTTTTAATATCCTTCTTATTTAAAAAAAAATACTCAAGGCAGCTTACAACTTAAAAAAAAGATGCAATAAAAAAAAGATGCACTTAGGATAACAGATCATATTAACTACTTGGAAAATCATTGGCTGGGGTGGGGAAGGACTTTTCAGACAAATATATTTTTATTGATGGTGGAAATACCCAAGAATGAGACCCATATAATTCAGTGGCCAGATCATTTTATATGGTGTGTGCTGTCCTCTGCACCACGTCCAAACAAGTCTCACTGGACTGTCATATGCTGAGCAGAGCTTTGCCAGCCTTTAAGATACCACAAGAAATTTGGTGAATTCTATATGACATTGATTAAAAATGGATTAGGTTGAAAGATAATAAAGTTTTGAATTTAGAAGGCCATGATTTAAGATTCGGATGGCACATATAGTTATGGCATGGAAAAGTTAATGCTTTTTTTAATTTAATATTTTTTTTATTACACTTAGGGTACACTTGGTAACAGCATACTTAGTAATAAAGTTACATTCAGTAATAGCAATAGGTTAAATTTAGTTTGAAAAGGATAGAAATAAGAATGAAATTACTAATAGTATATTTTTTAAAAATATTAATTATGAGAATAAATAATAGCAATGGGTATAATCAGAAAGAGATTCAGATACATATAACAAAAATATATAATCAGTATGATTTATAATATGTTGAATAAATACATTATGTTAATGGATTTAGAGAGAAATAGGAAAGTAAGCATTTTTCTGTTGTAATTTTTTTCTTTCACTTTTATGTTTATCAAATTATGTATTTTTTATTTTTTCCTTTTATAATTAATAAAAATATATATCATTTTTTTAAAAAAAAATGTACCACAACTATTGTACTTACTACTGCGGACTAATACAGCTACTCCTTGGGTTTGTTTTGGGGGGGGAGTTGAGAGGCGGGAAAACTAAAAATTAGGGCCTTTCTGCACTACACTGTTATAGTGCTTTTATTCCATTTTCAACATCCTATGGAATCCTGGGGTTTGCAGTTTAGGGAGGGGCATTTCAAAGTCTCTGCCAGAGAACTCTTTGGGTTCAGTAAACTACAAACCCCTGGGACTTGCTGTTTGTGAGGGGTGTCCCCTCCCCATCACTGTGAGTCTTGGGGAAGGGTTACATGAGGGGGGCAGTGAATTCCTTCCTCTGCAACCAAAAGACATGTACAGGTGTAAGTTGGAGTTACATCCAGGTATGTCATTAACAGATAAGCCAGTGCGCTCTAGTGTTTGAGCATTGGACTATGATCCAAGAGACCAGGGTTTGATTCCCCGCTTGGCCATGAAAACCCACCAGGTGACCTTAGGTATGTCACAGAGCCCCAGAAAACCCAAATAGGAATTACCCTCAGCACCCTGTTAGTTTCTTTTCTAGTGATCCTCATGAATTAGTGACCCTAATAAGCTAATGTGTTACCCCAGAATGTGAGTGACTCAGGGGTCTACCAGTGATGCCAGTACCTCCACGTGACAGAGGGGAATGAATTAGCTCAAAATCAAGAGGTCTGCGAGAAGGAGGCAGCTTAATGAGATCTTTCCACCAATGTTTACTGGGTCACGCAGGAAAGAACCAGCCAGAGATTCAAAAGTATATTAAAAACGTGTTTTATTGAGGGAGATTCACTCACGCACACCCACAAGATACAAACAGTCACATATTCACAGAAGAACTAACAAAAGGATAAAGAGAGGTGAAATTATGGATAGCAAGGCTAAGGTTTTTGGGTTATAATTACCATTCCAGAAAAGTAGTGAAGAAGCAGTGGAGTGACTTGGGCCCTTTCCTCAACTCACCTTTTTGCAGAGCTGGGGTGCGGGGATCGCGTGAGTAGCCTCTAGTGAGAGGCTCTCGAGTCCCGATTCCTTCAGCTCTACAGCTGCTGCCTGCTCGCACGAGAGCCCCTCCTCTTCCTTCCGCAGTGCAGCCTGGGATTTTCCCGGCTGTGCTGGGGCAGGAAGTGTGAGCACTGTGGCTCCAGAGCTCTGCACACATGACAAATGAGTACGGGACCCTGGAGCAATGCACAATCGTGCACCATTTTCAGCTCACAGCCGGAAATGAAATAGTGCATGATTGGCGCCTGCCAGGCCCTGGAGCATTGCGTGATTGTGAGTGTGTCATGTGGACTGCTCCTCACAGTTGCGCGATGCTCCAGGGGCCCTTTCACATGGCAAATGCTGTGTGAAAAGGGCCTTAGACTTGTGTGTCTAAAGATAGTACAAAGCTGGGAATCACAGTGTCAGAGAGACATTCGGCAACTGATGACCTGCAAAATAGTTGTTCAAAACTGGGGATTTTTATACTATTTCCCTCCCTGAAGGGGTGTGAGTTAATTGTTTTCTGGTAGAGTAAATAAAATGGGTCTGGAATGGACTGATTGGTTAGGTAACGTGACTGGGCATGGTTTCAGTAGGAAATGAACATAGCAGGGGTGCTTGCCTGCATGTGGGCAGTTTGACTGTTTTTTTCATTGAGAGGATTAGCTTAGAGCCATTAAGTCAGGCTTTCTTGGCTAATTTTTCAGTGAACCTCTGACCTGGCCATGCTGAAGTTACCTTTTGGCCTGCTATCCAGTCAGTTTCCCTTTTCTACCTGGTCTTTCAGCCATAAGTAAGTATAATTTATATTTTATGCCAATTAAATATTTATGCCAATTAATATATTTTACCAATTAGGCCACATCAAAGCATGGAGGTGTATGGCCATTAACAAGTAACTCTACAAGTTGCCCTAGTAAGCTTGGAAATGATTCTTTGTGGGAGGGGGCTGTATTTCACAGACTTTTTCAACCAGCCTTGCTCCCTGCAATCTCAATAAAGAATACTCTGCAATCTCAATAAAGAATGCTTTTGCTGTACATAAATATCTGCTGGTGGTAATCTTGTGTATTTGAATCAATGGGTTTATGTATTGTGTTAATGCACTGTGTCTCTGTGAGTGTATGAGAGGAAGACTTCCCCAGGTTTTGCTTTGGCTCTGCCAACTGCCATGCTGACCTTGGGATCTTGGAAGATGTAGTCCAAAAACTGCTAGCCTTCACCTAGCTTGTGCCCTCCCTGCCCACACCTTTAAGAGAATATGTCCTTTGCATTAAAATGGTTTCTTCATTGTTGCTTTGTCGTGGCACAGTCCGTGTGCTTTTCTGACAGTGTTGCATTGGCACAAAGTGGGGGGGGGTGCTCAGATCATTTCAGGGTCTAAAGTTTCTGCCCCAAAACCTGAGACTTAGGGACAGCCCCTAATGATTCCATTAAATGCCACCCATAAAGTACTCAATTGCTCACAGCTTGTTATTTAAACACACACTTACACACCAATCAAAATAAAGAATATGTTTTCTTGTTTGAACAAAAATCTTAATTTAATGGGCCATCCCCATATCAATGCAAAATGAAGGGATTATTTATTCTCATTTACTTAGACAGATGAGATAAGGAACACTAAGGTCCTTTCCGCATGGCATTTTCCATGCGAAAGGGCCCCTCAAGCATTGCACAAATGTGAGAAGCAGTCCACATGACGCACTCACATTTGCGCGACGCTCCAGGGTCCGGCAGGGACCAATCACGCATTTTTCCATTTTTGGCTTTAAGCAGAAAATGGTGCATGGTCGTGCATCACTACAGGGCCCCATGCGCACTTGCTGTGCTTGTGGAGCCTTGGGAGCCGGGCCAGTCGTGCTTCCTGTCTCAGTGCAGCCTGAGAAGGTCCCAGGCAGCACTGCAAAAGGAAGAAGCGGGGCTCTTGCGCGAGCAGGCAGCTCGTGTGGAGCTGAAGGACCCTGGACACGAGAGCCTCTCTCCGGAAGCTGCTTGTGCGAGCACCACATCCCAGCGCCGAGAAAAGGTAAGTTGCAGAAAGGGCCCCAATCTAGCCTGCTTACTTCATAGCAGAGCAGAGGGAAAGCCCTGACAGCATAATAACTAGGAGGGAGAGATGGAGCTAATCAAATAAATACATAGACACACTTGTGCACACACACCTGTGGAGTATTAGAAGTTGGAGCAACAAATCAATGAAGGCTTGTCATTTCTAGCAAGGTGCTACTCTCTTAGCTAAGCTGGAGATTTGCACAGTATCCCTTCTTCTTATTCAGAGCTATGTCCCCTAAATTGGAGAATGTTCAGCTAGAAACATAACACAGAATCACAGAGTCGGAAGAGACCACAAGGGCCATAGGATCCAACCTCCTGCCATGCAGGAATACACAATCAAAGCATTCTCAACAGATGGTTTTACAGTAATCTATATCTGAAGCTATCTTGAGTCTCACACTGGGAGAAATGAAAGATTTTAGAAAGACAGACATACTCATTTTAGAGCCATCAGTAGTACTGCTCATACACTTGGAAACTATAACCTTGCAAGGTAATGGTTCTCCAGAATTGTGCTATGCCAAGCCATTTCCTCTCACCGTGACCTACCATATTGCCAGTGAAGGCCCCTCTCCCCTGCTCATTCTCCCCTGGAAGAGATTAAGGGAAATATCAGAAGAATCTGGCTGTGTTCCTGTAGCCAGACAACACACGATTACATCATCCACTGAGGCTCATCAGGGTCTTCCAGAGATCTAGGCAATCATTTAACTCCTCACTACAGAGACATAGTCAGACACTTACGTGATTTTCTCCCTCCCTCCTCTGGATACAAATAGCAATGGCTGGGGGGCTTCAATGGCAATGATGTAGATCCAGAGAGGGCTTTGTTTGCTACAGAAGGAGAAAGGGAATGCTTACCTCCACAGCAGCCAAAAACAGACATATGCATGCAGGGAGTCAACTTATGTGTCTGCATGCCATTAATAGGACACCAGCCAATAGATGCCAAGACACACTTGCTGTACCTCTGCTAAGATCACAGTAGTTGTACCTTTAGAGCTGGAAAACCAAGAACTTTCAAATCAGGGGTAGGCAAAGTAAGCCCATGGGGCCACATGATCCCCAAAGACTACTCTTTGGCTCTCAACCCTTTCAGATTCCCCATACTGCCCTTTTTTTTTTTTTTTTGGTCTCCCAAAAGAGGGTACATGGCCTCTCCTTGGAAGCCTCCAAGAGAAGCAATTTACCCTTAAATACGTTGCAGGATCTCACTGCGCTGTTTAACTTTTTAAAACCCTATATTTTAAAAGCAGGACTGGACTTCTGGATTCGTCCAGTTTTGAAGTAAACCCAGAGGGTGCCAAGGTCTGGAAAATGGTCCCCAGGCCCACCACAGTTGCCCATCTCTGGCAAAAAAAAAAAAGCAAAAAAGCAGATGATGGACAAAATAAGAGTGTCCAACCCAATTCGCACATTTTGAATTAAAATCAGAGAGTTTCAGTTGTTAATGTTTAAAAATAAATAAAGTAAATAAAATAAATAGAGTAAATAAAGGGGTAGATTTGGTTCTACCTAACCTAAATTTTCACATATGTTTTATGGACACATGTTCAATTAATATCCAGAATATATGTGGTCCTGAATTAGATGATGTTAACTTTTCTTAAGGGTGTTTCTTCCTATCAGAATAAACATAGCTAATTGGTTTGTGTGTGACATCTATAGATGCCTGACAGGTCACATTGCAGTGCTTCCTTCAGTATGCAGGAAGAAACTGTGGCGCTTACTTGTCTAAAATAATTGCAGTGTCTAAAAGGCTGTTAGAGGCAACAGAAGCAAGGAGCAGCATCTCTGAGGAAGGCAAAAAGCTGTCGGAAGAGGTCATGCTGAGCAGTCACATGTGCACTGGACAGACACAAAGAAAAGGAAAGCAAAGAAGGGAGAATGTTTCCAACGCTGAGGTGCCTCGTGACTCTGATTCCACGTTTGATTCTGCAATACCTGAAACAGCTCTGGCTGCACAGACGGTACCCTCCCGGGCCTCTTCCTTTCCCTCTCCTTGGAGGCCTGTGGTGGCTTGGGATCATACTTTCTCTGGATACTTTCCCTAAGATATTTCTATCTAAATAACCAACCGTCTGAGTCAGAGAAGCTTGGAAAAGAATGGTGTATAGCTTTCTTATTCTGTAGTATTTTATTTATGACAGCCACCCTCTGCAGCCAGCATCCTAACAGTGACATGCACAAGGGTAATTTCACCTTATGCTTGCATATGTTTGTGGGAGATTTTGGTCATTGATGAGGTTGGTGTTCTTTTCCTCTCTCTGCAACAACCAAAGTCATCTTGGACTCACCATGTCACTGTGATAGGTGTCCCCAGTGGCCATTCTGTTACTGGTAGAGCACAGAGGGGTTGAAGAAACTTCTGGCTATGTTCACATAACCAGATACATACTGATGAGATCATCAACCGAGAACCTCCAGAGGACCCTGTAGGATGTCATAGGGCAGAATTCCCTATGTATGAACAAAAACAGAGTATTCAATAGCTTGATACCCACCTGCTCATTTAACATTGGAATACTGTATATACTCATATATAAGCTGACCACAAGTATGTCAAGGGAAAGTTTTGGGACCAAAATTATGGATTTTGATATGATTCATGGATAAGTTGAGGGTCATTTTGCAGAGAGGGGAAAGCAGTAGCACTGCATGGCCACTGCCATTTCCCCTGCTTAGGCATTCAAAAAGGCCTTTTGCTACTCAGAGAAGTAGATGGATTTTTTTTTTTTAAGAGTTAAGGTACGGTATTAACAATTATCCAAAAAAAGAAAAGAACTATCCTCTTCTCTGAATAGAGTGGCAAAAGGTGAGAGCTTGTTCTGTCCTGGGGGAACCTAAAAGAAGCATCAGCCCCCTCTATTGTCTTGATGTTTCTTTGAAGGGAAGTGGCATTTTCCTACCCAAGCATTCGGGGGGGGGAGGCCAGAAACAGGCCAGCCCCTCCCAAAACTGCAAACCCCAGGATTCCATGGGATGTTGAAAGTGGAATAATAGCACTATAACAGGCTAGTACGGAAATGGCCTCAGAGATGAGGGTTTTGAATCTACTGATGCCTTTATCAATCACACCTATCATGGGCCTCCCTGGCAGGCTACTGAGACAGGTGCTCTGTACACCTGGGTGGGTAGGTAGAACCAATAAACAAAACACTTAATATCTCTCTGCTTCTGTGTGCTTGCAACATTGCATTGCACCATGTGTTGCAGCCATTGCAAGTGATGAGAGGTCTGTTTTGTTGATCTGGGCACAGCAGAGTGCTATTTCCATCCCTATCTCTGTGCAAGGAGGAATTGGAGTGCAACTCCTTCAGTACAAGGAGGAATTGGAGCAGGGATCCTCCTGTTACCCTGATTTCTGGGGTCCCTTGGGGGACACCTCAATGTGCTCCATGTGATGGGGAATGGAAACTATCCAGAGCACAAGCAATAGCAATGCCAGAGGCAGGGTAACCTAGTGGGGCCTTTTACCCAGTTTTTACGGGGTCAGGCCAAACCAAAAACCAAACAAAAATCCCCAATAAATGATTTTATTGAAGGAAAGTCTCACACACCAACGCAATCACGCACACACGCACCCAAGAGCTATTAAGAAACAAAAGAGAGGAAATCGGATAGAGGAGTATTGGAGGGGTACAGTTGGGATAATACTGCAGCTTTTCTTGAAGTCCTGGGTCCGGGAAGGTAGCGGAGAAGTGGGGCTCAGCACAGAGAGGGCTGAGGGGATCACTCAACGGACAGAGCAATGGGGTGACAGGGAGTGATCCAAAGAAGCACTCAAAAACTGGGACTATTTGTAGGGGAAAAAGTACCTGAGGGGCCAATCCTTTCACAAGGAGAACAATGGGTGTTGGAGCGATAATGAGGCTCCACCATGGCAATTTCCTTTGTGTGATGGGATTGCAAGGTGTTGCCAAAGTCTCAGGATCTTCGGCTGTGTTGGTTTGTGGTGTGACTTCATGTAAATGGTCCTCACCTGATGGAATATTTGCTCAGCTTGGGGCAGACACGCTAATCCCCTCAAGTCGGCATCTCGGGGCTGAGGACCCTTTGTTTATTGTGGGTTTGCACAGCTTGAGGTCTCCTGGGGCTATGTGACTGGGGATTTTACTGGCCTGACCTGGTTTTCGATCCTTTGACCATTGCTGCCTACATGCCCATCTGGGTGACCTCTCAGGCACATTGAATCATATTTTAATATCAAAATTGTAGACCCCGGGATAGGGTTTTTCCAATGAGATAACACTGCTGTGGATCATTGCACCAGAAATCACAGGAGAAACAGAGGTGGAAACATCAGTCTGCTATGCCCCAATTAACGGGGAACAGACCTACACCACTCACAAAGGCGGCTGCTGGATAAAGCAGCATTAGAGGGGTTCAGCCAGGAGACACTACTTAGTTAAATATACTTATGTATACTTTTATTATATTTTTTTTTTATAAAAGAAGAGTTTATACATACATCTTATGACATCATATCACCTTTTCATGTCTTCAAGCAAAACAAGAAAAAATTCATGTAGCTATCTAAAGAAATACTTAAAAGAAGACTCCCCCACAGGGTGGATACGGTTTTTTCTTATTATTATCATTTCAACCCCCTCCTCTATGAGATGAGTAAAGCCTATACATAAAAGACATAACACAACATAGATAATATCTCAAATTTTAACCTTCAAAATCTTCTGTTACATCTTCTATTTAGAGTCACATATGGCACTATACATTTGTCCACTCAAAATCTTTAAAAAACCCTTCATTTTTGTGGATTATATCATACTATCACACTTTTTGGTTCACAGGGTTTTATACTTCTGTTATAATTTCCAATTACTCCACTGCTACTTTAATGTCCTAAGATCTATTTTAAGATAGCCTTGTAATGGCTGCCATCTCCTCAAGTATTGGTCATCGGATTTATTATCTAACATATATGTTAGCCTATCCATTTCTGCCACTTCTAATAATTTATCCCACTATTCATCTTCTGTTGAGATGGTGTTGCTTTTCCAATATCTAGCATATACCATTCTGGCTGATGTTACCATATCAGTCTTCCTAATCTTCCTTCCTGATTTCTGTCCAAATTGTGGATACTGTCAGAAACCCACCAGAAGCATTCTTGCCCTCAGTAGAAAAAACTCACATCCAAAACTAGTCAGCAGTCTAACAGTCTTTATTGCGGGTAGTAAATCAAGCTAAGACAATTAAGTCACAGCAAAACGAGCCATCTCTAACAGAGCAGACAAAAAAAAGGAATAAGGAAACAGCCTGTTCAGAAGCCGTGTTTTAAGTATACATGTACAATAACAAGGAGCCTTTCAAAGCCATAACATATGAACACAGCTGCATGTTCCAGACAGCCTGATTACATACAGCATTCTCATGGGAAACTCTATCCTGCTAGCCTAAACAAATCCTACAAGCGGTTTTGCTTTCTCACCCACTGGCGGTGGGAAATGTGAAGCAAGGAGTCCACAATACTCCTCTACATTGTGACAGATACCAAGTAGAAAAAATTCAGGTTTTAACTCAATCCTGATCTCTAACACTTTTTGCATTTTTGATCATATCATATACCAAAACTTCTTTGCTTGGTTGCATTCCCACCATTGGTATATATAAGATTCCATTTCCTTATCACTTTTCCAACACAAATTCTTGACATTTTTAAACATATTAGCAATTCTCATTGGTGAGAGGTGCCACCTAAACAACTTTTTCAACACATTTTCCTGCAGAGTAAAATATACTTATGTATACTTAACTGAGTCGCTGATCTAGGATCTTGATATTTGTTTTTAATCTGTATTTTTCTTTTATTAGCTGAGGGGAAGGCTCATCGAACGAAGCCACAGCAAGGCGGGATGGAAGCCAAGAGCGATCCGAGGAAGCGCTCAAAATCAGGGGGTCTTATAGGGGAAAATGTGCCCGTAGGCTAGTCCATTCCCGTGGAATATAATAGGTTTCGGGCTGGAGACAAAGCCTCCAAAAGGTCAGTATTTTGCATGATTGAGTTATGACAGAGTTGTCAGTAGAGTAGCCAGTATGTAAACGCGGAGTGCTTGACAGTTGAGTATTTGGCTCATCAAGCTGCCTGCTCAGGGCAGGGAGTCTTTTGTAAACAGCGTGCATACATAATGTGATTTTAAAGAGTACCTGCCTTGAGGTCTCCTAAAGTGGCAGTCTGGCTATTACTGGCCTGCCTGGATCGGTTTTGAATAGTTCAGCTATTTTCGGCCGTGTCTGTGCGCGAGCTTGTCCAGGGGCCTCGCAAGCACATGAAGAGGAATGGGTAAAGAAGGCCAAATTATTGATACCAAGTGATATCTAATATACCACAAGCCTGGACTAGAAACTATGGTAACAACAGTGTGTTATCCATCTCTGTTGGGTTTGCAGGGCATACCTCAAGGACTTATGTGACACTTGCACATTAGTAAATTGCAACTTGGTGCAACTGGATATGCAAACAAGTTTGAAATGCATGATTGCATGCTCAATGCCCACTTGCATGCTCAATGCACAATGCACACCCTCACGTACAGTACACAACAGTGCCACTTGTCCAATGGCACTGCATGTTCAACTCTGCTTCTATAACCCTCTGCTGATTACAGATGTTACAAGATGGCCAAAAAGGTATACCCACACATACATGGAAACCAAGCATGCATAAGACAGTAATAGGATGTCAGCCAATGTCTATACCTGTTCCAGTTCTCAATATTTTATAAAAGTATCATAGAATCATAGAAATGTAGAGTTCGAAGAGAACACATGGGCCATCCAGTCCAATCCCCTGCCATGCAGGAACACCCTCAAAGCACTCCCGACAGATGGCCATCCGGCCTCTGCTTAAAAACCTCCAAGGAAGGAGACTCCACCACACTTCATGGAGGCAGCAGATTCCAGTGCCAGACAGCTCTGACCATCAGGAAGTTCCTCCTGAGGTTCAGGTGGAATCTCCTTTCTTGCAGCTTGAATCCATTGCTCCTTGTCCTGGTCTCTGGAGCAGCAGAAAACAAGCCCTCTCCTTCCTCTACATGGCATCCCTTCCAATATTTAAACATGGCTATCATGTCCCCTCTTAACCTTCTCTTCTGCAGACTAAACATCCCTAGCTCTCTAAGTCTATCCTCATAGGGCAGTGGTTCTCAACCTGTGGGTCCCCAGATGTTCGTGGACTTCAGCTCCCAGAAGCCCCAGCCACTATGGTCAATGCTCAGGGCTTCTGGGAGCTGAAGTCCAAAAACATCTGGGGACCCACAGGTTGAGAACCACTGTCATATGGCATGGCTTCCAGGGAACAAGGGAAAATATCAACATTCTCTCCCTCTCCCAAGAAAATAGACAAGCCTGTACCTTCTTTCTTGAAATTATTTTGTTAATATTATTGTACATTTTGATGCAATGAAGAATAGAAGTGAAAACATTATTAACAAAAATATTAAATAATCAGGGAGCATCCAAAGAGAGACTGTATTTTGTTCATCACTACTTTGTGGTAGTGGGGTTACCCATTTGTTGCACTTCACTCCCTAAGTCTTGTCCTGAGATCATTGTTGGCTGACTACAAACTATAAGGAATCTCCCTTGGGAGAATACTCAGGTCAGAATCCTGTTGGTGCCCAATGTATGTGTAACTTCCTCTATAGAAGCTTTTTTTTTTGTCCAACATAAACTGTACACATTCAGTTGAAGACTGCAGAATTGGAGTTGGCCTGTGTATTGTACAATGCACACTGTACACCGCTCAGAGGTGCATGTGCACATATGGTTATGCCTTTGGTTCCACATTTGGAACCACATGGAGGCAGCAAAGACCCTTTTAAATTGTAAAAAATTCCATCAAATCTTTGGTGTCTGAACAACAGTGAAGTGACTAGTGGGGTGCCACAGGGTTCTGTCCTAGGCCCAGTGCTATTCAACATCTTCATCAATGACTTAAATCAGTGGTTCTCAACCTGTGGGTCCCCAGATGTTCGTGGACTTCAGCTCCCAGAAGCCCCAGCCACTATGGTCAATGCTCAGGGCTTCTGGGAGCTGAAGTCCAAAAACATCTGGGGTCCCACAGGTTGAGAACCACTGACTTAGATGAAGGAGTGGAGGGTATGCTGATCAAATTTGCAGATGATACCAAATTGGGAGGGGTTTCCAATACACCAGAGGACAGGATCAAATTTCAAAATGACCTTGACAGCTTGAAGAGCTGGGCCAAAGCTAACAAAATGAATTTCAACAGAGAGAAATGTAAGATCCTGCACTTAGACAGAAAAAATGCACAAATATAGGATGGGGGACGCGTGGCTGGATAGCAGTACATGTGAAAGGGATCTAGGAGTCTAGATCACAAGCTGAACATGAATCAGCAGTGTGATGCAGCAGCCAAGAAGGCCAACGCAATTCTTGGTTGCATCAATAGGAGTATGATGTCTAGATCGAGGGAGGTAATGGTACCACTCTATTCTGCATTGGGTAGAGGTCATTTGGAATACTTTATCCAGTTCTGGGCACCTCGATTCAAGAAGGATATCGATAAGCTGGAATGTGTCCAGAGGAGGGTGACCAAAATGGAGAAGGGTCTGGAAGCCATGAAGCCCTATGAGGAGTGGCTGAGGGAGCTGGGCATGTTTAGTCTGCAGAAGAGAAGATTAAGAGGGACATGACAGCCATCAGTAAATATTTGAAGGGATGTCATGTCGAGGAGGGAGTGGGCTTGTTTTCTGCTGCTCCAGAGACTAGGACAAGGAGCAACGGATTCAAGTTGCAGGAAAGAAGATTCCACTTGAACCTCAGGAAGAACTTCTTGACAGTCAGAGCTGTCCAGTAGTGAAATGTGCTGCCTCAGAGTGTGACAAAGTCCCCTTCTTTGGAGGTTTTTAAGCAGAAGCTGGATGGCCATCTGTTGGGAATGCTTTGATGTGAGTTCCTGCATGGCATGGAGTTGGACTTGATGAACCCTGTGGTCTCTTCCAACTCTATGATTTTATGATTCTATGAACATCAAATTCCAGAAGTTGTATTGCAATTGCCAAAAAAATGTGACTTCACTGCGCTAGAGTCCTTAGATGAACCTAACGGTTAGCTCAAATGCAAGTTGGGTCCAAACTGTCTAAAAGAACATGTTCCCCTATATGAGCATATGTATATGCATGAGTTTTAACAGCTTTTCAGAATGGATTTCTCATGTTGCCACCACTGTTATAAGCACATCTGGCTAGGAGACACAAGAGGGCCTTCTTGGTGACTGCTGCCAGGCTGTGCTAGTTCTCCCCACTGGAAGAATCACCCCCTGTTCTGTTTCCAGCATTGTAACCTCTTTCTTGCATCGGGAAGAGGCCAATCAGCCTCTTCTGGAAGTGAGGAGAACTTGCACACTTGTCTCTGCTGTCCTTCCATCAGCAACCAAAGACTTGTTTGTTTGTTTGTTTGTTTGTTTGTTTGTTTGTTTGTTTATACAATTAACTGATTGTTGCAGAATGGTCTTTTAATAAGATCTATGTCCACCAGTATGGTGTAGTGCAGGCCTGCACAACATATGGCCCATAGGCCGCTTGCAGCCCGCCAAAGGATTTCATGTGGCCCACATCACTCACCACCTCCACCTCCAATGTTTATTCCTTTGGAGCATCACCCGCACTTCTCTTTTCCTTCTTTGTACGTTCCTGTCATGCCTTGCTTTCAGAGCATGGACTCTGACTCAGAGTCTGAAACAGAGGGCATGCCAGGGCCTGCTGTACAGAAAGAGGTTACAGTGCCGGAAACAGAACAGGGGGCAGTGCCAGTTCCAACCTAGAGTCTTGACTCTTCAGATATGGAGGAAAACTTACCAGCTTTGCAGTGCACAGGCAGCAAAGAGAGACCCAGCATCTCTCTCTCAGGATTTATAACTGACAACAATAAATCAAGTCTCAGTTGCGCTAGGCTCGGGACCTATTTAGCTGGCACCCTTCCCTTCCAGGAGTTGTTAGAGCTTAACCTACCTGTTATCTTGCTGGATGTCTTAACAAATGCTTGGATTGACCTTGGACACTCCCTTGCTGTGAAACCCTGCTAGACTTTGTTATAAATAAAGTCCAACATAAAGTTCAGTCAGAAACAGATTCCATGCTTACTGCCTGGAAGTAAGTAACAAGCTAGGAGATACTCAGTTTGTTTTGTTGATTTATCAGCTGTGCCGGGACTGAGATAGGACAGTTCCCCTCTTACCCCCTCCGCTGTCCCTTCAAGGAGCCCCTTTTTTTTCACCTTGCCACTGAAGGACTTGTCAGTGTGGGAAGGAAGGAAAGAAGAGGTAAGAAAAAAAAGACTGGCCAGTGGGCACTCTGGGGCTGCAAGGGCTGCTTGCTCAATTCAATGGAGGTTGTTGGCCCATGCTTGGCCCTGCACACTGATTGGCCTCTTCTTGATGCAAGCGAGAAGAGATCAGCTGGTGGGGGGCCCTCTTGGTTCCAGTCATTGGGCCACTGGAGAGACCTGGCCATGCGCCAGGCAGAGAGGCTGAGGAGAAATGGTGGGGGGGGAGAACAGAGTGGCCAGCAAGGAGAAAGGCCAGCAAGAGGAGGAGAGGAAAGGTGAGAGTCCCCTCTGCTGCCAGGCTTCGGGGAAGTAGTGAACCTTCTCAGAAGCAGAAGGGAGAAGAGAAGCAAGTGTGGCAGCAGGGACAGAAGTTGTTGTGGGCATATTGCTAACTCTAAAGCGAATCTGTCATGGGAGTTTCTGGGACTGAGAGTCTGTGACACATCCAAGGTCACGCAGTGGGTTTCCATGCCCCAGCAGGGAATCAACCCTGGTCTCCAAGCTCCAAGTCCAATGCTCAAACCAGCTCTAGGAACAAAAGGCAGGGCATGAATTCTCTTATGGTAGCATTGGCATTGGAGAGAGGGCGGGGAGTCCCAGGAAGACTTAGGGGTGCGCACACACTTGGCCCGATCCTTAGAGATGCCGATTGCAAAATGGAAAAATGACTACATAATGCTGGAGTGTGTAAATTTACTTGAGAGTAAGCTGGGCTGATCTCTTTCTTGTGTGTGGGAGCGGGTTGTAATCTCAGCAACCACTATTTGAGAGGAAAGGCATGAGACTTTTAAGTAAATATGCCTGGAGGCACTGTGGGGGGGAGGTGGGGAGGAGGAAAGACTGCAGCAAAAAACAGGCCCGTTTCCAGGCTTGCAACGCGAAGGAAGGAAGGAAGGAAGGAAGGAAGGAAGGAAGGAAGGAAGGAAGGAAGGAAGGAAGGAAGGAAGGAAGAGTAAAATAACAAGTGGGTTGGTCAGAGGAAGCAGGATTTGAAGCTGCTTGGTTGTGAACCGTTTGCTGATTCGGGATAAAAGCTTGAGCAGCTTCCTCCTGCCAGAGACTAAATATTCCCTTGGCTCCCTCTTATAGACTGAACATGTTTACTCAGAAATAAATTCCACTCAGTTTAATAGGGTTTCACTACTCGTAACAGATGGGCATCTGGGTAACAGATGTGCATTGAAATTTCCCTTTTTTATACTATGGTTTATTTTATTTGCAAAATAGTTTAATCATTAATTATACTATGATTATACTATATACTATAATTATTATGTTATTATTAGATAATTATAATTATTAGATAATTATTATTAATTATAATTATAAATCTAATAATAATTATAGTATAATTAGTTATACTATAGTTATACTATAAGAATTGTGGTATATACTATAATTATTATGTTATTACTAGATAGCTGGGGATATTTTCTGCTGTTCCAGAGACCAGGACAAGGAGCAATGGATTCAAGCTGCAGGAAAGGAGATTCCACCTGAACCTCAGGAAGAACTTCCTGACGGTCAGGGCTGTCCGGCAGTGGAATCTGCTGCCTCCATGGAGTGTGGTGGAGTCTCCTTCCTTGGAGGTTTTTAAGCAGAGACTGGATGGCCATCTGTCGGGAGTGCTTTGATGTGTGTTCCTGCATGGCATGGGGCTGGACTGGATGGCCCCTGGGGTCTCCTCCAACTCTACATTTCTATGATTCTATGATTCTATTGAATTGGCTAGACAAGAGTGGGGAAAATGTGGCCCATGGGCCACAAATGCTACTGTGGCCCTCTAGGCCAGGGTTTTCCAAATACTGTGCCATGACACGTTAGTGTGTTGCCTGAAGTGTGTAGGTGTGTCACCTACAATGTTGGAAAGCTATGTTATTATTTATAAATCAGGTTTTTTAAAAAAATATATGAAAGGTTTTCATGAGATATGTTGTCTCCCCATACATTCTGTTATTCCAATTTTTTTTTACATGTCCATATCTCTTACAAGGGGTTAGTTTAACCTCCGCTTTGCTAGAAAAACTGAATTACTGTGTCACAAAATGATACATGTCTAAAAAGTGTGTCAACAACATGAAAAGTTTGGAAAGCTTTGCTCTAACGCCCTGATCCACACCACCAAAGAAAGCCTCCCAACCTTTCCGTTGTTTTTTTTGTTAATGTGAAATGGAGCAATTTTCACTCAAAAAATGTGCCCAAATACACTATAATTGGTGGAAACTCCTTCCCACACATCCTTGGAACCCACTTAGTTAACAATGTTTTCAGCCATATCACAGTCAAAATAGTAACTCAGCCAAAATGGTTGCCAGTTTGGGCAGGAAACAACCAAAACCTGAGATAATTTGGGTCATGGATTAGCAAAAGCAGGTAAAGTGGAACTTGGTGGGGTGAGCGCTTTGAGTACATGATCCAAGCTTTTCACTCTATCAATATCTCTACTTTCTCCTGTTCTTAACGACTTTTACCTTTCACATAAAATTTGCTCAGAAAAGAAACTGGAAAGATGAGGGATTTTATAGGATCTCAGACATTTTTGTTCAGGACAGGTCAAGTGACATGCAGACATTGAAATCACTCCTGCAACCAGAATGTCTATCATAGTTCTAAGGACTTCAAACTAAACCCTTTCTTTAAAAACCAAACATTTCCAGAATGTTAAACAGGCCACTTACATATTTTACGAAATGCTTTAATATTAGTTGCCGTTAAGGTGTTTAAAGGACAATCCTCTAAAATGCATGATTGAGTGATTAAAAAGACTTAAAACCACTTCAGAGACTGATTTAGGATCAACTGCAGAGATATTATGAAGTTTTACCTTTTAAATCTGTGCCTGCAAGCACCAGAGAAGCCACCCACAAAGTTCCTTACCAATGGTATTTAGATCAAATTAAACTCTCAAGAACCACAGGGATAGTCAGTTTTATCCCTAAAAACTATTGGAAAGGGTATGGTGACATCTGCTGGTATGTTGGTATGTGCTGGAATGCCCAGCAGTACAAGGGTGCAAAGGTTCTGGTATAATGCTTTTCTTCTCCTAAATATGATAATTAGTCAAACAGTCAAATATGCAGGCAAAGAGCTTTTCTGTTATCAATTGCTGAAGAGCAAACTAATACGCTCTCTCATGAAAAACAAATTAGCATTCTTTCTACAGCAGCTAGAATGGTAATCTCATTCAGGTAAAGAAAAAGGAGGCACATCACAGCATACTAAAAAGACAGGCCAGAATCCTGTTACTGCAGTTTAGGCTTATTTGGAGATAGCACCTGATATCACTTTGATATCATAAATCGGTCTTATTCTACCACCCTTCTCCACGTGTTTGTGAGGCTCCCGGACAAGCACGAAAATAGGCTCGGCACTTAACTGCTGAAATATTCTCAAACAATACAGGCACGCCGGACATAGCCAGATCGCCGCTTCAGGGACCTCCCCGGCAAACACCACATCGTGTATGCACGCTACCTACAAAAGGCTCCCTGCCCCAAGCAGGCAACTTGACAAAGGCTGAACCATCCACTGTCCAGCGTTGCACATTTACATACTGGCTACACCATTGTTAATTCGGCTCTGAGTCCATCATGCTAAATTGTGACCTTTTGGAGACATTGTCTCGCACTCAAAACCCATTGTTGTCCCCGAGTAAGCCATAGCCTGCAGTCACACTTCTTCCTATAAAAAATCCCTGATTCCGAGACCTTCCTCGGATCACTCCTGAGTTCCAGACCGCCTTGCTGCCACATTGCTTGGCGAGCTCCCCCTCAGCCCCACGTGCTGAGATACATCGAATCCCAGCATCGCTCTCTGTCTTCTTCCGGGCTTCAGGAACAGGTGTCGTATCACCCAAACCAACTATCCCTCTGAAAATTCCACTATCTCACTCACACCTTTAATTTTCCTTAGTTATCTGTGTTGCTTACATTGTGTGCCTGTATTTAATAAAGATCATTCATTACTTTCAAACCGGTCTGCTTCTTGACTTGGCCTGACCCTGTAAACATTGGGTTAAAGATCCTGCTAAGTTACCCTGCCCCTCGTTTTGCCAACCAGTGCTCTTGACTAATTTCCCCAGATTTGCGTAATTGCAAGGTTATTTATGTGTTCCTCCCGGGACCCCCAGAAAACAGGGTATCAATCCTGTTGGTGACTTACATTTTCTTAAGTGGACTTAATATTGCAGGAAGTGGAACTGAGCACTTCCCATAACGTCCCTATCCAGCAAAGGGCCACTGTTATATTATTAGGGAGGGGAGATAGTAAAGTGATGGATGCCCAATGCGACATCCATGCATTGGGATGCCAGCTAGGGAGCGCCAATGTGCTTCCAGGACACTCTAGCCAGTGCCTCCCCATGCCTCTTTGCAATTCACTAATGGGGTTTCTTAGCACCTCTGCTGTGTAGCGAAGTATATTTATAATTATACAACATACATGCATGGTCTTTATTTGCTAAAATAAAGACCATGTGTTTTGGCCTGTGAATGCTTTTCAGGCCATCTTCTCACGTAACTGTTGCTTACCTTAAACAAAAGAGAGTTTCATCCGTTGCAGCCAAGCATTCTGAAACAGAAGAAAGTAGTAAGGACATTGCTTTATGACAATTAGATCTTCTTTGTGCAATGCAGTCAGTGGAATGAAAGACCCGGAGAGGCATGTAGAATAATTAACTTTTTCCAAACCACATAAAAATTCAGGAGCGTCAGGAATCAAAAGAATTACTCAGCTATCAACAGCAACAGAAAATGAAGACTGCTTCGTACGGGGGAAAGCTAACTGTTCATATGTTCAAGGGAACAAACTAGTAACTACAAACAATGAAAAGCAGCTGGGTTACTCTGTTGTTTCAGCACAGAAAGAGGGAGAAAGAATCCTTTGAAACCTTTAAGACTAACAAGTTTATTTGAGCATGGGATTTGGTGTCATCTTTAGTACGTGAGCCTCACAAGCTGGGAGAAGAGTCTTGGGTCATTTCCGCACTAGACTGTTAATAGCACTACTATTCCACTTTCAACATCCTCTGGAATCCTGGGGTTTGGAGTTTCAGGAGGGGCCGACAGCCCCTCCCTAAACTGCAAACCCCAGGATTCCATAGGATGTTGAAAGTGGAATAATAGCGCTATTAACAGTCTAGTGCGGAAATGGCCTCAGATTTCTCACTCTCTGGTGTCAAAGGACACACTACAAGAACGCACAGAAAGAACCAGACAATTTTTAATTGAGATTGCAGGCACTAGGAGATCTCCTGCTATAGGAAGTCTGCATATTGTTATATGAAACAAGCAAGAGCTTTTTTGCACAAATCACTGTTCAGGTGCCTAGTGTTCACATGAGCAATAACTTGTGCTTTCCTGCATTCATAGAATAGAAGTGGCAATATCATGGATTCATGATTTAGATATTATAGTGCTTAGGTAAGCAGACTGCTCCAGCCACGAGAAGACCAGGGACAAAGGGCAATAAAAGACAGGTAATAAAATTTCAGCAATAGAAAAGTGACTTCCTTTGAGATCCAGGTTATCCCTGTACCTGTGCAAAGCTAACTGCTGCGCATGGCCAAGAAGGCAAGTGCTCTTCGCACTGAGATCCCCCCAGAACAAGGGAACTGCAACAGAAACAGCATCTGATACAAAATGTAGGTTTGTTGCTCTATCATTACTCTTCTTCTCCTGCATGACTTTTTAACATCTTTTGCCTGATGAAGAAGCCAGTGGAGCTTTGAAAGCTTGCATAGTGGATGTTGTGCATTTCAGTCAGTTGATGAAGGTATTGCTATTTCGGATTTTGTTGTATTTTACTACCTGGCCAACATAGCTCTCCCTGAATATGTTTCCTTGGCGGAACTATGACGCTTCAAAATTATCCAAATGCAGTCCAATACTGCCATCTAGTGGCTTACATTGAATATGCAAAAGACACACAATTACCATTTAGCAGAATTTTGGTGGACAGTCAGCCCTCCACGTTTGCGGGTTTCGCTTTTGTGGCTTTGATTATTCACGGATTATTCGCTGTCACTTCTGCTGCCTCCCTATGCCATTTTTAATAGGGACTGCAAGCCTTGTGAGTCTGAGAAACTGTGAACTAAGGCTGGTAAGTCCCTCTTAAAATGGTGTGGGACAGCAGTGGAGGTGGCAGTAAGCCCCATCAGCCCCCCACTTCTGCCTTGTGAAGAAGCCCCCATGCCTCAAAGGAATCCATGGTGAGTTGAATATGGTGATCATACTTTTTCGTATGTCAAATATGGTTTGGGAGGGCCTAGAGTCATTCACTTTTTTTCACTTTCATGGGGATCCTGTGCCCCTAATCCTAGTGAATGTGGAGGAACGACTATATAAAACAGTAAGATTAGCTCAGACTTCCTTAGGCTATTAAGCTTCCATACATCTGAATTAAAATGAAAGGCACACTTCACTTTTATAGATTTCCTTTTAGATTCTGTAATATTTATACTCTAGGACCTACATTTTCCCAAAGAAACCAAAGAAATTTCTCTGTGAAGTATGATCCCTCTGTGTGTACGCAACTTCCTAGGAGAAGCTAACTGTGTGAAGCAAATACATAGCAACCACAACAGACAGCCTTCTGTCTTGACTGTACACCAATTTGTATGTATGTGTGCAGGGATGGGCACTTCTGAGTTCTATAGGCTTTTTTCTACGCTTCAGGAAATACTTTCATTGTGTCACTATTCTGTCCACCAACACAGAACTATGATCTTCCCAGCACACCTCTGGGAACAACACAACACTCCAGGATGAGAACATTTCAACAGGCCCCCTCCAGAGAGTTATTACGTGGAATCAGATTTTTAAGTAAATTAGTTCTCTTGCCATGACCAAGCTGAGGCCACCAGCTATCACTTGTGCAAAATGTGATCCCCTCCACAGCTTCAGAAACAACATTGACATCATAAAGAGGCCAACACAGAAAGAGGTTTAGCCATCGCGAACAAGTTGGACTGGATGCGGGAGGCTGAAGAGGTGTGCGCTGGAATCTGCTGCCTCCGAGTGTGGTGGAGTCTCCTTCTTTGGAAGTTTACAGATTCTGGATGGCCATCTGTCAGGAGTGAATCATAGAATAGAATCATAGAATCACAGAGTTGGAAGAGACCACGGGGCCATCCAGTCCAACCCCCTGCTATGCAGGAACCCGCTTCAAACCACTCATAACAGATGGCCATGCAGTCTGTGCTTAGAAACCTCCCAAGAAGGAGAATCAACCACACTCTAAGGCAGCATATTCCACTGCTGGACAGCTCTGGCCATCAGGAAGTTCTTCCTGAGGTTCAGCTGGAATCTCTTTTTCTGTAGTTTTTAATCCATTGCTCCTTGTCCTAGT
Source organism: Iguana delicatissima (assembly GCA_948472985.1). Lineage (NCBI taxonomy): Eukaryota > Metazoa > Chordata > Lepidosauria > Squamata > Iguanidae > Iguana > Iguana delicatissima. Next base: position 454,981 of record CAOKZL010000717.1, on the reverse strand, counting down.
CTCTGGAGCAGCGGAAAACAAGCCTGCTCCCTCCTTGATATGACATCCCTTCAAACACTTAAACATGGCTATCATGTCCCCTTTTAACCTTCTCTTCTGCAGACTAAACATACCCAGCTCCCTAAGCCGCTTCTCATAGGACATGGCTTTGATTGTGTTTTGATAGTGTTTGGATTGGCTTTGATTGTGCTTTGATTGTGTGTTCCTGCATGGCAGAATGGTCTCTTCCAACTCTATGAAGTGACTCTCTAACACTGCATTTTATAGGCCTCTGTCCTCAGATCCTGCTGTGGAATACAAGCAGCAACCACACAACCAAATGAAGGAACTTCTTCTATATGCGCAGAATCAAACTTTACAAGAAAATATCACAGAAGTCTCTCCCAGGCATCTGCCAACAAAACACACAAGCCAGGCAATCCTGGACACACTTCAGGAAGTGGTGCTATTATGGGCCATTTCCACACTAGACTGTTAGAGCACTATTATTCCACTTTCAACATCCTTTGGAATCCTGGGGTTTGCAGTTTAGGGAAGGGCCTTTCAGATTCCAGATACCCCAAGATTCCAAAGGATGTCGAAAGTAGAATAATAGTGCTCTAACAGTCTAGTGTGGAAACGGCCACAGTAGGGATGTCTGGTGATATACAATCCATTCACAGACATAAGTCACCAACACTCCAAGTTACATATGTTACCCCAAAATGTAGGTGCCACAAGGGCCCTCGTGATGCCAGTGCCTCCTTGCAAAAGTGGGAAATTAACTAGCTGAAAGAGAAGGCTTGCGAGAGGGGGGAACTTAGCGAGATCTTTTCTATCAGTGTTTACGGACACACACAGGGAAAGAACCAGCCACAGATTCAGAAGTAAGCAAAAAATGTGTTTTATTGAGGGGAATTTACTCATGTATGCACACAAGATACACACAATCACACATTCACACAAGAGTTAACTAAAAGAAAAAGGGAAGAAAAATTATAGAGAGGGTGAGAAGTTTGGGGGATTTATAATTACCAGTCCAGAAGAGTAGTGAAGAGCAGAAATGTGTTTTGGCTTAGGTAGGACCTAAGGGCAGTTCTCATTCAGGAGCCAGACGGACAGACCTTTGAGAGACTGCCCTGGGCATCCTGAAGTCAGGGGTATTTGTACCCTGAAAATGGCTTGTAGCTGTGAAGGTTCCAGATGCAAGACAAAGGGAACCTGTTGTGGACAACGGGTCTTTCACCTGTTGATGGGCTTAGTGCTTTGATTGACAAAGACATGATGGGTGTTGTAATAGCTGTCTATTGTGGGTGCTGTGAGGACAGAGGAAAGAATCCAGGTGTACAAGGGATGGATATCTGTCAGTCAGTGTCCTGGTGGGCTCCTCACAGTTGGATTCCCTGGAAAAGTCCAGCTTCTATTTAAGCCTATTATCCACAGGAATGGTGTGCATTTGCCTGACAAATGACTCAGTCTTACCAGGAAGAATTTTGGAGTTGACCTATGCTTCTCACATTTACAGTCACATTCTTTCCCTCACTCAGTTTGACCTCTCTGTCACCTTTCAGGCTTGAATTTGATATCAAAGCCAATAAAATGTGTTGCCAACTACATATGATGCCAATTAGGTATGGTGCCCATCCAAACCATACTGATATTGGGGACTCCCAAAGCGGGGCCTTACACATAGAGCAGGCATACTTCAGAACTTACATATTTCCATGGAATCTACAATGTTTAAAGTGGCAATATTAAAGAATCATACTATGGTCTGAAACCTATTGGTACTCCCAGCTTGAGGAACCTCATTGAATCAACGAGATTTATACAAGTGTAGAATCATCATTTTCTCCCACTTACAAAGACAGAAGCTTTCCGAGGTTTGTGGTCTGAACACCCGTCGAGCGCCTTCCAACAGAAGCTTTTATTAGTTTGCTGTGCAGTAAAGGTCCCCGGCCACGCAGCAAATCAAGGACCCAGATAAAGGGTTTATAATCCTTTAAATACATTTTGTCAGCATTATTGGATTGGTTGCAATTTTTAGGATCCATCATTTGACTGGTTCTTTACAATGCAACCTGTTTCGTCAAAACACTCACTTTGTTACTTCACCATCTCTGGCTAGCATCTCCTTCTGCAATATATTCTCAGGTCATGCTGACATACTAGTTTCCTTTCTTAGGCCATTTCCGCACGACACTCTTATAGCGCGATGATTCCACTTTCAACCTCCTATGGAATCCTGGGGTTTGCAGTTCCGGGAGGGGCCGGCCGGCCCCTCCCGGAACTGCAAACCCCAGGATTCCATAGGAGGTTGAAAGTGGAATCATCGTGCTCTAAGAGTGTCATGCAGAAATGTTCTTACTCATATCAGGTTTGGCTCCGTCTAATAAGGAATCCTTTGATGTCCCTCATTATACCTTTATCTATCCCTTCATCAGCTTGTCCGTTTTTAACTTTCTCAGGTGGCTGTTTAGCAGCTACAACTCATTAGTCTTCAAGCTAGTTCTTGGCTTCCTTTTCACATGTCTTTCCCATGAAGCCATCTTTAGAGTTCCCGTAGGGAGTATTACAGCAAAAGCTTTTATCAACCATTTCTGCAAACTAATAATACTAACCATACCAATCAGCTTAACAAGCTAATAAAAAGCAATACAGTCACATTTGCTAGGGTTAGGGGCACAGGACCCCCCGTTGAGAGAAATAATATATATATTAGCTTCTGCACTTGGTATGCAGGATTAATAGCATGTATTAGTAGCATATATTTTAGCTTATTTGTATAACACATATTTTAGATATATGTACACATAGATTCCAAGGTGGGGGTTTTTTGGTATTTCGGCCTCTGCAATGCACTATGTCTAAAGTAAACTGCTTTCCAGAAATTGTTATAGAACAAAAGAGGGCCTCTTAGCCTTGGATCTCCAGAGTGAAAACCAGACTGATAAAGCAGTCTGAGAGACAACAAGGCTGTCTGTAAGGAGTAAACTGGTTGATAAGGAATACAAGAAAGAAGGCTGGGATTGTTCAGGGGTAGGGGTGGTTAGAAACTCTTAAGATGATTACACCAAGGGGCATTTTGAAACCGCTAATGAGAATAGAGGGCATGCTCATCAAATCTGCAGATGACACCAAATTGGGAAGGGTTGCTAACACGCCCGAGGACAGGATCAAAATTCAAAATGACCTGGATAGATTGGAGAGTTGGGCCAAGGCTAACAAAATGAAATTCAACAGAGAGAAGTGTAAGGTCCTACACTTAGGTAGAAAAAATGGAATACAGAAATATAGGATGGGGGACACGTGGCTGGATAGCAGTATGTGCGAAAGAGATCTAGGAGTCTTCATAGACCACAAGCTGAACATGAGTCGGCGGTGTGATGCGGCAGCCAAGAAAGCCAACACAATTCTCGGCTGCATCAACAAGAGTATGGTGTCTAGATCGAGGGAGGTACTGGTACCACTCTCCTCTGCTTTGGTTAGACCTCATCTTGAATACTGTGTCCAGTTCTGGGCACCCCAATTCAAGAAGGACCTGGTCAAGCTGGAGCAAGTCCAGAGGAGGGCGACCAAAATGGTGAGGGGCCTGGAAGCCATGCCCTATGACAGTGGTTCTCAACCTGTGGGTCCCCAGATGTTTTTGGACTTCAGCTTCCAGAAGCCCTGAGCATTGACCATAGTGGCTGGGGCTTCTGGGAGCTGAAGTCCACAAACATCTGGGGACCCACAGGTTGAGAACCACTGCCCTATGAGAATAGACTTAGAGAGCTCGGGATGTTTAGTCTGCAGAAGAGAAGGTTAAGAGGGGACATGATAGCCATGTTTAACTATTTGAAGGGATGCCATGTAGAGGAGGGAGCGGGCTTGTTTTCTGCTGCTCCAGAGACCAGGACAAGGAGCAATGGATTCGAGCTGCAGGAAAGGAGATTCCACCTGAACCTCAGGAAGAACTTCCTGACGGTCAGGACTGTCCGGCAGTGGAATCTGCTGCCTCGGAGTGTAGTGGAGTCTCCTTCTTTGGAGGTTTTTAAGCAGAGGCTGGATGGCCATCTGTCGGGAATGCTTTGAGGGTGTTCCTGCGTGACAGAATGGGGTTGGACTGGATGGCCCCTGGGGTCTTTTCCAACTCTACATTTCTATGATTCTATGATAATGAGACACCTTGAATGTAATATGAGAATTAAGGATACATGAGGGAAATGCATGATCAGTGCATGATCACTCATACTGTAAATATGGAGAAGGGGAAATGTAACTTCTTAGGCGATCCTGATAGGTTGTAAACCCTGGGGTCCTATCCCATGGGATCCCAGGGGAGGGAAAACCTGCGGCGGGGACAGGAGATAAAACATGAGGTATTCAACTCTGGGGGTGTCCTTCTCTCTGGGGAGCACCCGCTTCTGCAGAAACGTACTTTTAATAAACATTGATGCTTCAGCCGATCCTGTGCTAAATTGTTTTATGAGTCTTCTTAGCTATTTTTCACACCGTGAAAGTGGAAAAACTGTGAGTAACTGTACGCCTTCCTAAACGATATTTAACACAAAAAAAAGTATGAGACCATATTCAATCCAGTGTGGATTCCTCTCAGGCATCAGGGTTCCTTCACAAGGCAGAAATGGGGGGCTGGTGGGACTTACTGCCAGCTTCACTGCTGCCCTACACCATTTTTAAGAGAAACTTACAAGCCTCATTCACAGTTTCTCAGGCCATTTCTGCACTTGACTCTTATAGTGCTATTATTTCACTTTGAACACCCGGTGGAATTCTGGGATTTGTCGTGTTTTGGGGGGGGCATTTAGAATTCTCAGCCAAAGAGCTCTTTGCCCTCAGTAAACTACAAACTCGAGAATTCCACAGGGTACTGAAAGTGGAATGATAGCACTATAACGGTGTAGTGCAGGAATGGCCTCAGATTCATGCGGCTTACAGTCCCTGTTAAAAATGGGATAGGGATGCAACAGAGGTGACAGCAAATAATCTGTGAATAATCAAATTTGCAAAAGTGAAACCTGCAAATGCGGAGGGCCGACTGTATTATATTTTCTATGTAATATCCATTTTCATTTTCTTAGGCCATTTCCGCACTACACTCTTATAGCGTGCTTATTCCACTTTCAACATCCTATGGAATCCTGGGGTTTGCAGTTGAGGGAGGGGCCGCCTGGCCCCTCCCGAAACTGCAAACCCCAGGATTCCATAGGATGTTGAAAGTGGAATAGCACGCTATGAGAGTGTAGTGCGGAAATAACCACTGATGTAATGAGTATATTTTAATTGGGGATACCAATATAATTCAGGCCCATATGTGTTAAACAGGTCACCAATGCAAACAGATCTGTATTATCACCGTGCTTTGTGAATGGCAAACAATGTAATTATCACTGTCTATATTTTCTGCATTACGGTTGCCTCTCATTTTGCTGTTTATAATCTACCACCATCCCACGCTGCTGTGTTTATGCATCCCTTATGCATTATGTCATTTCATGATATGTCCAAAGTACGGTCTCTTCAGCTTGGGTGTTTTGGCTTCTAGAGAGAGTTTGGGCTTGTTTTGCTTTCAGACCCATTTATTTATCTTTTTGGCAATCTGTGGTATTTATAGAACATTTCTTCAGCACATTTCAAACGAGTTCTCTCCCTATTAGCTTTCTTCACAGTTCAACTTTCACAACATAGGCCATTTCCACACTAGACTGTTATAGTGCTATTAATCCACTTTCAACATCCTATGGAATCCTGGGGTTTGCAGTTTAGGGAGGGGCTGGCTACTGAGAAACGGCCATAGAAATTGAAAATACATGGGCCTTTCCACACTCACTGTTATACGTTTTACTCCACTTTCAAGATCCTGGGCCTAGGTTTTCATTTATTGAGGCCAAAAACAGGCTTTTTTTGGGGCTTTTAAAAGGGCCCCCCAAACTGAAAACCCGGGATTCCAAATGTTAAAAGTGGAATAAAGATGAGAGGAAAGAGGCGTACCAGGTTGACAGGGAAAAATTAAAAAGCCATTTATTAAAAACCTTTTGCGAAGGGAACATTTATTTCAGTACTGTTGTGTCAATTAATTGAGGTAGCATCACTATATACCTTTTGCCTTCTATGTCAGCAATCAATCATTTACTTAGCCCGCCCATCACTGGAGAAAAAGATCTTTGGTTAACTTTTCCATTACATCTTTGACTGGATACAGTTACGAAGAGAACAAAAGGGTTAGTTTACAAGGTTACTTAGAGTGATACAAATTAATGGTTGCAGCCAAAATGAGAGAGTATGCCTACTCCCATTTATTTCCCCAGACCTCTGATGTTGCAAGGCTATTTTCTAAAATTTGAGATAAGACAGACATCTGCTATTTACTCAGAAGCACAATTCAATTCGCTTATTTTTCCTATGCAAGTGGCATTGGACTTAACCTCTTCTTTTCCCCCCTTCATGCTAAATTCAAACACTTTGAATTTCTAGCATGTACTATTTCCTTCCCTTATAACACAAATAATATATAACAGCAAACTACATAGCAGTATTAGGATTCACTAACACACATTACACTTACACGCTGTTCCCAATAACGGAGGGGGTCTGATTTTGCGTGGGGACGTCCGGTGTAACCCCAAAAAACAGCCCCAATCTTCTCTCCTCAGGAGTTGCTGGGTCTGGTGTACACTTTGGGGTTTCCCGAGCAAAGGATCCCCTAGCCCAGAATTCTTCTGACCCCCTTTTTCCAACCACCTTCGGGAATCCAGCTTTCTCCTTCCATTGTTGACATTAAGATTAAAAAACAACACTTTTAACATGTAGAGTAAAGTTTGGGCAGATTTAGGAAAGCCATTATGTTAGTGCAAAGTACTTCTGCATACAGTGCTTTTACCCATACTTACTTAAGGAACCCAATAATCTTGTCCACATGCCTGCAGACCACTAGAATGTTCTTCCTATTTGTATACTTCAAAACGCATTTTCCCTTTTTGCATTCAACTTATTTACATAATGACAACAGGTTATATTTTACCAAAATACTGAGTACCCCTTACAACTGAAGAGATAGTTTCATGCTGGGCTGACAGCCAACCCACCTGCCTTACATGAAGCCCAAATTCCCCCCAGGGGGATATGTGTTATCATGTACCTGCTGCTTTTATTGTGAATCCTTTTCAATTTTGGCCAGCCAAATTATATCAGTTTGTGCCCCAAGTGAAAAATAATAATCCCAGGAGATGAACCATATACCTATTTGCCATTGTAAAAACTGGTTGCTTTCCAAAACGACTAGGGAACCCCCCCCTTTTTTGTCACACAACTCAATAAAGCCTATGCTGTAAGTGAAAGAATTAACATTAGACATTTCCCTGGGATCCTTTTTCCAATTACACAATCTTCCAACCCCTAGTGATAAAATGGAAAAAATTTCCTGCCCTTCCTATACCTGTCTCAATCTATTTTTTTCCCACATTCAAATCTATCATGCATGTGCCCCATTTTAGCATTTTGGACCTTTACCACAGTGGGGGTTGTCACTACACCAAGGCCCCCCCATTTCCCCTGGTTTGAGAGGGTGTGCCTGTGCTTGTAGGGAAAGAAGCCCCATTTTAACATTTTCTCCCTTGTCGACCAGAGCTTTCCCTAACACACTAACTCTTTCCTGTAGAGTTATGTTCCCTTAATCCATTAAAGGGGGTTTTTCAAAGGTGACAACTTCATGACTCTGTGAAGTATATATTGCATCTTTTTCCCCCATATGATGGGGTCTGGGAAAAAAAAAAAACACTCCTGGTTTCTCTGTTGTGGGCTGCACAGGGAATGAGAATGAAAGGTTCCTAAAAAATGGGCTCAGAAATAATGGGGATCAGCCGCTTGTCCTGTGCTGGCATCCAGTCCAAAAACATAGCCAGGGCTGTTATTTGGACCATACACGTTGAACTACTAGTCTCCAGGATTTTGTTTCATCTTCTCCAGTTTCCTTAAATTCTGAGGCTTGGGTACAATTGACTCCCCCGGGGACTCCTGCACAGAATTTTTAATTTTTGTCAGGGACAATGCAGGTTTTGTTTGAGCCTGTATGATGTGTGGGCTTTTTCAGGGCTGTTGTCGGCTGTTAGCTGTCTCACAGTTGCTCTCTCTTTTCCTTCTCCTCTGCCTTCTTCAGCCAGAGTCCCTAACTGCAACTCCACTGCCAACTGGAGAGGCGCTCTATCGCCTCAAAAAATGTTTTTTTCTCCCCCCCAACTCAAGGTGCGCCGTCACCTTTTTACTTGCTCGTGGGGTGCCCACACCTTTTCCCCCCCGCTGGGACTGGGGGGGAGCCTTTTTTTCCCCCTTTATCGGGAACGGGGAGGGGGCGTACTTTGCAGTTTACTTTTTCCCGTTTCCCCATGCTTTTGCTGCCAACGTTTCTCACCAGAATAAACCCGAATCCTTCCCTTTGCAGTTTATGGGCGAAGAACAAAACTTTTCCTCTTAACTGCTGACCAATGCCATTTTCATGGAGTTCTGCTGTCGTCTTCCAAAAAAGGATTCTCACCATACATCACCTCTCACTTGGTCCCTGCTGCTTTTACTTTCCCCCTTACCCACATCCTTCTCTGACTGTCTTCACCATCTGTCCAATTTTTCTCATCTATCCCTTTTGACACTGGGCACATTGGCACACTCCCAAAACCCCTTCCTCTTCTGGGTTTTCCTACCACCTTCTCATCTTCCAACCTCTACTCATTTTGGATTTTTAAAAAAACTTACAACTCCCAGCATTCAAAAGGGTTCCCCATCCAAGTACTAACCAGGCCCGACCCTGCTTAGCTTCCAGATCAGACGAGATCGGGCGTGTTCAGGGTGGTCCCGTAGGCAGCTAAGGCCCCTTTCTCCCCTCGTAGCCCCTTGCAGCTCCTGAACTTTTGGCTGCATTTTATTTCCTTTTTTCCTCCCTTTTTAAAACCAAACATCAGACAAACTGGGAAGGGAGGGGGTGAACCCCCCCCTTTCCAAACTGACTCCTCTGTCCCCTGCTACTTTTTGTCGGCTCTCCCTCAGCCTCCGCTGCATCCGCCCCTTCCATTCTTCCCCCCCCCCATCTGCCCTCCCTCCTTGGCTGGCACCTCAGCTGGGGGGGGGGTGTTGTTTCACATCGCTTCTCCTCCAGGAAGCCTCTTGAGCTGCACCCTTTTCCCCCTTTTCTGGGTTTTTTTCCCCCCCTCTGTCCCCCCAGGGGGAAGGACAGGCAAAAGGGAGCAGACAGGGTCCGGTGGGGGTGGAGCGTGGTTGTTCCTAAAGAGCTGCCGCTCCAAGGCCTCTGTGGGGCTCACCTCTCGTTCTTTTGCTTTGGAATTAAGGGTTTTGGGGGGAAATTTTCAGGGACTAAATGCCACATTCCTGAACTTTCCCAATCTAGGCCTCTGTTTCTTTCTCTCCCCTTGCCCTTCCTCCTGCCTGCTTGGAGTCTCAACCCTTTTTTCCCTCCCTTCTTCACTTTTCCACCAACTTGATAATCAGTGAGCATATTCATCTGGTCAAGATTATTTGGATCCCACCCTGGATCAGCTAGGGGGAAATCTGCCCTTCTCGGTGCCCTCCCGGCTGGCTCGCCATTCCTCATGCTGGATTTATTTTACTCCTCAGTAGTGAACAAGGTCAAAAGCAACTATTGACAATCCTGCCAGTTAGAGACATGTGAGGCCATGATTCTGGAGCAAAGTTCTATTACTTATGGTCTGACATGGTGAAGGGTGTGTATTGATAACTCTGAACTCACTGGTAGCAGCACCAGTGCCTCTGTTAGGGGCCACTTGGACTTCTGCTGCTGGCACTGTTAACCTCTTCCAAATTTCTTCTGAGTCTCGTCCACCACTGCATACACAGCCTCAAGTGATGGTGAATGGATGGGAATTTAAACTACAGCTCATTAAATATTCAGTGAAGTCTCCTTTCTGCCTTTTCTAAGACATGGGGAATTTACTAAGGGGAAAAACTTTGCTTTCTATCATTAAAAGGGGAAACTGCCTGCCCCCCCTTTCTTGTTCAAAAGGAGTTTGGGCTGGGTTTTTAAAAAAGGGGTGTCAGTTTTTTTTTTTCCTTTCCTTTCCTCTTTCAAAAAAGGGGCAAGGGGAAATTCCCGGTGAGTGCAGAGTTTCCCTTCCCCTTTTTTTTTTCCCTTTTTCAAATGCATTTTTTTTTTTAAAAAAATAGACTCTGCCTGAGTCTGCTAGAGGAGAATCTTTTCCAACTCCTGGCATGTCTCCATGCAACACCTTAAGGGCTTATTATTTTCTTTTTTTTTTATCAACTCTCTAACTTTATTTCTGCTATTCCAAAAACCTTCTGCCGGGCCCCTTAAATTCCATCAAGGAGGTCAGACTTGATCCTAGAAAAACCCCTTATTTCCTGTCATGCCCAAAATTGCTCCCACTGCCTCTTGGCATGGAACAAAAGGATCCCTTTCCAGTTAATTGTAACATTAACATGTAAAGGGGTCTCTGCAGCCCTTTGGATCCAACCTCAAAATTCCCCCTGCCTGAATTGCAAAATCAGGTTTTTTTTTTAACCCCAAGAGAAAACAATGAGACTCTGCATTGCTTCCTCACTATTTCTATTAACACCTAGGTTTTTGCACTGACTTCATTTCTGCCATTTCCCCGCCTCTGGCTAGTTAACTTTTTGGCTTAAAAAAACAGAGAGCCCAAGAAGGAAGGGCTTCAGGAAAAGGCTTCAAACACTGGGGAGGAAACAAACCATTTTTTTTTCTTTACACTTTACACTACAAAGGAATAAATTTATAACCCCCTTTAAATTCTTTTTAAAATTTTTTTATCGTACACTCTAAGGGGGGGTTTCCGTTTTCTCCCCCCCCCATTTCCTCCCAAATTCCCGACAAGACACAATAGGAATGGATTTTACACACAAATAAGGGGTCTGTGCGCCCACACACGGGTTTTACTCCAGTCACTCCAGCACTGACTTCCCCCGGACGATCACGGCATATGCAAAAAATGCAGTGCTGCAAGAATTTACACACATCTTTTATTAAAAAAACAACCTCCCATCTGGCCCATTAAACCACACCTAGACATTCATTTATTATTCCGCCATACCAAAAATTTTGGGGTTTCTCTCTTCACTGCTAAGAGGTACTCGGCCGAAACTTCGAGGGTGATAGTTCCCCCTTCCCCCCCCCAAACATGGGGGGTCTACTCACCAGAGGGCCATGGGAGGCTTATTTTCCCGCTGTAACCCGAGGGCCTTTTACTGGATCGCTGTCGCCACGGATGCCACCACTCCCCCAAACCCAAAACCCCTTCGACAAAAAGGTCGAGGGCGCCCTGGGTTTTGTCAAGGGGGGGCCCCACGTAAATCCCTCAAGGGGGAAAAAATAGCCCTTCCCCCTTTCCCCGGGCCCAAAGCACCAGAAATGTAGTAGCCAAAAAAGGCGATCCAGGTTGACAGGGAAAAAAAAAAGCCCTTTATTAACAAACCTTGCGCAAAGGGAAAGTATTTCAGTACTGTTGTGTCAATTAATTGAGGTACATCACTATATACCTTTTTCCTTCTATGTCAGCAATCAATCATTTACTTAGCCCGCCCATCACTGGAGAAAAAAATCTTTGGTTAATTTTCCATTACATCTTTGATGGTACATTTGGGAACAAAAGGGTTGTTTACAAGGTTACTTAGAGTGATACAAATTAATTTCCCAAAATGAAGAGTTTCCTACTCCCATTTAGTTCCCCGACCTCTGATGTTGCAAGGCTATTTTCTAAAATTTAGATAAAACAGACATCTGCTATTTACTAGAAGCACAATTCAATTCGCTTATTTTTCCTATGCAAGTGGCATTGGACTTAACCTCTTCAGCACTATATGATAGTGCGGAAAAGGTAGTATGGAAATGGAATGGCCTGACGGGACCCTAGCCACGTTGCCAAAAGGTTAAAAACGCCCCTCCTTGTAACGTCATGTCCTGCTGGAGCCGCTGCTGCCCCCCTGTAGTAGGACCTCGCACGGGAAAAAAAGGACCCTGCCGGGGGTATCCCATATCTGAAGTTTTATCTGTTTCCCATCAATGGTTATCATTTGAGCACCAAATTCTACACCTGTGGTAAACTCATGTGCTTCTACAACTTTGACTTAATTTTAATGTTCACTTAATACTACAGTATGGATGATGCTGACTATCCCTTTATATTTGGAAGCCTGAAACTACTAAGGCCATTTCCACACTAGACTGTTGCAGCGCTATTGTTCCACTTTCAACATCCCCTGGAATCCTGGGGCTTGTAGTTTAGGGAGGGCCTTTAGAATTCTCACCCAGAGAGCCCTCGGGCCTCGATAGGCTACAAACCCCAGAATTCCACAGGACGTGGAAAGTGGCACAATGGCGTTCGAACAGGGCACTGCCCCCCCCCCGCCGCCGCCGCCGCCGCGTCTCCCACGGCCTCCATTTCCTAGGCGGAGAAATCTCCCCTTCCCAGCATCCTTTGCGGTTGGCCAAAGAAATAGCGACGTGTCCCGTCCTCCTGCCCTTCCCCACCTGCCTGCCCTCGCTCGACGGACTACGTTTCCCGGCAGCCACCGCGGCGGACGGCAGAGGCTGGAGCTCTGAGGCCGGGCGGCAATGGCGGCCTCCTGCGCGGAGATCTTACGGAGAGAGTTCCCAGAGCTCGACGGGGAGATGTTCGACTACGTGACCGGTGAGGCTCAGGCGGCGGGGAGAGGAGGGCCGGCCGGTTCGTTGGCTGACCGACCGACCGACCGACCGTCTGGTGGAGCCTGGGCTTCGCCGGCCTTCCCTCCCTCCGGGAAGCGGACTTCCAGCGTGGCTGCGGGGGCGGGAGAGGAGTAGAAGCTGTGGGAAGACTTGTGGGTCAGGACGCGGGCAACAGACGCTCAGGGCCTCTGGTTCAGCCCCGGTTCCCCCCCCATAAGGCCATTTCCGCCCTAGCCTGTTATAGCGCGATGATTCCGCTTTCAACATCCTGTGGAATCCTGGCGTTTGCGGTTTAGGGAGGGGCCTTTGAGGCCCCTCCCTAAACTGCAAACCCCAGGATTCCACAGGATGTTGAAAGCGGAATCATCGCGCTATAACAGGCTAGGGCGGAAATGGCCTTGGTAGGGAGAGCCTCAGGCTTATCGCGCGATGATTCCGATTTTCATATTTACAGTGGAATTTCTTTTTCCTGCCCCCTCCACCGCTTATTTTTTCTTCTGCGTTCTCATGATTTTTTTCATGGGGGGCTAATTCAAGGGGATCGTAGGGCATGTCTAGAGTATCCTCATGCGGTGGTAAAGCCTTCTTTGTTTATAGGATCTTCTACTCTGACTGATGACAGATGTCAATTATTTTTTAATAATATTTTCATTTAAAAAAAGAATAAATCTTTCAAGAAGGAAAAAAAGTTACAGCGTCAAAAGTTGCTATTCCTTGCAATTTAACATTATCTTTCAACCCCTTGGTTCCATTTTTTTTTGTGTTTTCTCCAAATTACTTCCTCTTTTTTGTATTTGCCTTACAACTTCCTTTATCTTTTTCTTATCCATTTATGTTCATTATAATATGCACACTTAAACATATAGTAGTTCACTTAAACATTAAACAAATAAACATCCTTTAAATTCAGTAAATTAACCTTATATCACCCACTTTCAGTTTTCTATTACTGATTGGATCAAATGTAAGGAAAGATAAGATTTACTGGCCAGGTGTCATTTAAGGCTCTTGCACACACTTTTTTGAAAAAAAGAAATAAGTCTATAACCCACTTTATTTTGTTTTTTAAAATATATTTCTTCGCAATAAGTTTGAAACTGGTTGGAAGTATTCAAGTGGGTTAATACAGGTTTAGGGGGTCTTGCAACAGAAACAAATGTTTTTCAGCTAAATGGTGGTCGTGGAATCATGTTACTAGGAGGCAGATTTCTTTCCCAGGGCGTTGTATGATGAGGGAAGCTGGTCGTAGTTAGTTGTGCTATTCACTGAGAAATCCTTCAATATTTAATTTATTATAGCTAGTTGGTGTCATACATATATTCCAAAGATATACATGTATAACCTAATTAACCAGCTCTGTGCCATTCAGACATGGGCTACATATGCAAATTTTGTATAAGTGCTTAATATAGGTCAAAAGAGATGAGTAATGAAGTTTGCTACAGAAATATAGGAGAGATTGATCACGCTCACTATTCATCTCTCGCTGGCAGAGGCTGTCCGTGGTCTCAGATAAAGGTATTTCCTAGCTTACCTGAGCTTCTGTAACTCTCCTGTCCCTGCCTTCTGTACTCCAGATATGATGACTACAGCTCCCATCAGCCCCAGTCAGGGTAGTTGCTAGCCTGTGACAATGGGAGATAGTCCAGCATCTCTGAAGTTTCCCAGGTTGAGGATGATGGCTGTAACTGGTTCCAGTTTTGCTTCTTGTCAGTTACCCAGCGTTGGATAAGCCAACATACTTCAATAGATTGTGGGGGAATCACGCAATTAATACTTACGGTATGATGTTGGTGTCTTAAGAACGTCTTCCCTGGTTTTAATTTTTCCTATTCTGTGAGTTTAATGAGCAGCTTTAGTGAACATCTTGCTCACTTAGCTTCTAACCCTTATTTGCAAGAAGGAAGTCGTCATACCATCTTGGGCATACACATGGAATGCTTTGTGTGCTCAAATCCCTGATAATAGAAATGCTGAGAAAGATGTGTGTTGTCAAGCCTTTTTCTTGAATGTGTAAATGTGGTCTTCCATCTTCCTCAAACTTCATCTCATGAATTTTTTTCATTCATAAAAATGTGCCCTTAGCTTTCTCAGCCCTTGACCTCTTAAGATGTCTGTGAGGGCCCTTGTGGAAAGGATCAGTATCCCACTTATAGGTATTTGAAAGGAGGAAGTGGTGAAAAAAAATAGATACGAATGTCACATCTGAAGTGATGCACAAGTATTTTGTGCTCAGGATTGTATTCTTATTATGTGAAATTTCTCTTAGCTCCTCCGGCGTATTTGTCTCCCATTCTTAGCTGAATGTTTGACACGCTACTTTTCCTATGTATGTCATTTGCACCATGTGATCATAAATATGTTTAAATGCCCTTAATTTCAGCTGGAGACATTTTCAAGTAAATATGTAGCTTTCACCAGCTGCCTGTTCTCTAAAGTCCTGAAACCTCCTCCAGATCGTACTTCTAGCTCCATACTGATAAAGCACTTTGCCTGTTCATTGTCCCTCTTCTCCTTTTTTCTTTCTCCCAAGGACTTGCTTTGATACTGAGAAACTTTTGTAGAACTCAGACTGGCCATGACTAGCAGTGAGGGTGCGGGGGGGGGCGCTGTTTCTCAGATGGAGGAGGATTGAGCGCACAACATTGTGCTAGGGAGAAGTAACTCATAGACAGCTGAACCACTTTATAAGCTAGGTACACATGATCACACTTCTTTTACCCTGGGTTAAATAACCATTCCATAGTTCTGTTTTTTAATCATGACTGTATTTTAAATAGGCCACCTAACTGGAAGACAAGGGAAAGAACCCTCTCTCCTTTCTTTAACTTCCTGGGATACAAATATAAATGGGTGGGAAATTGTCTTCAGTAATAGGTACTATTTTACCGTTTTTTCCAAACATATGTATTAGTTCCCTCTTTAGCCTTTTGCTGAAAACATCTGAAGAACCACATGCTTATTCTTACTTTTTTTTGTACCTTACTGAGCCTGTTTCACTGCTTAGCTGCATGTGCTTGATTTTTTGTGGGGTGGGAGTGAAAGGTTTAAGTCTTAACAACAAAAATGCAGGTGGCCAGAAGCCCATTTTGGTTTGAAAAAGACTTTTTGATCTTAAACAATGTGGAGAGAGGGCTGCAAACTGCAACTCCTGGAAGCTTTCCTAAAACATCTGTTCACCTTTTTTTGGTTAATAAAGAATGGTTAAATGACTCTGAAATATCCTTGAGGGCCATGTAGAGTCCCAGTGCTATACTTTGCCCATCCCTGGTTTAAGATGAGCATGATTACTGCAGAACTCAACTATTTGGGGCTTGAAAGACTCAAAAAGAGAAGCTATCTAGCTGTAGGTGAGATTATATTATGCTGCCCTAAATCTTGTATAGCTAGAGGTTCACTAGTGCTGAAAAAAAGTCTTAAATTCAAGGACTTGGAGCAGTTAATAAACAGTTTGCCAGCATATTAAAAACAAAGGAAATTTACCCACTGCTGACTGTCTCTGGCACATTGGCTTTTAAAACAGAAAAGGTTTTGAAAAATGGGCTGAGGGTGCTATAGTATTTTAAACTGAACTGTTTTAGTTGCTTTTTATCTATTAATAGTATTTTATCTTTTTTAAGTTTTAAAGCATTTTAATGTTCAGTTTTTATATGCTTTTAATTGTATTGTTTTTTAATTGCAAGCCACTTTGAATCCCAGTTTTGGGAGAAAGGCAGACTACCTTTTATTCTTATTCTTTATTGAGGGGATTGCCAATCCCTCACATCAGACAGCAGAAGACACATTTACCTCCCTTTACCTTCGTTGCTTCTGAGGAGAAGCAAGATGAGCATGTAGTTGACCAGTATGGGTGGCAGCGATTTTGGTAACAGGGCAGAGGCATGTTGGAACTGGTTGCTGCTCATGCCCAAAAATGTGGCCCAGAATGGGGCTATGCCTTACTGGTCTCTTGTTTTCCCTCATCAGGGGTTCTGCATAGTGGCAGCACAGACTTTGAGTCAGTGGATGATCTGTTTGAAGCAGTGGGAGAGCTCTTGCAAGATGTCTCCAGAGACTCCAAAGATGATGAGGACATCCGTGCTATCTGCCAGCGAATGTATAATGCCCTTCACCTGTAAGTTCTCTCTAATGGACATTGGGCAGGTGGGAAGCCTGAGGTTCTCTTTGCAAGCAGCTATAAACAGACACAAGGGATGGGGCTAGTGCTCAGAGTAGCATATGAAGCTGCCTGTGGGGATCCATATTGTGTCAGGATCTTTAGACTGGTGGAATTGCAAAATGCTAACTGCCCTAGGAGAGAGCCAGCATGGCATAGTAGGAGAAACTAAGGTTCAGATCCCTGCTCAGCCATGGAAACCCACTGAGTGACCTTGGGCAAGTCACACTCTCTCATCACAAGAAGAAGGTAATGGCAATTCCCCTGAAGAAATCTTGCCAAGAAAATCTAAGACAGATTCACTGTAAGTCAGAGTCGATTTGAAAGCATGTAACAGCAGCTAATATGTACAGTGGGCCCTCTTTACTCACAACCTACACGTGCACAATTTCCAGGTTGCACAAAGCATCATGTCCCTGTATGCAAAATAGCAGCAATGCTTGTGTGGACACTCTGAAGCATCTCTGCAGCTGTTGCTACCGCTGAATATACAGTCAACCCTCCACATTTGCTAGACTTTGGGGTGCAAGACCTCTGCAAAAGTGGGAAAATCACAAATATCAAAATGTGCATGTCTGTGTCTGGGAGAAGGGGGGCAAGGCATGGTGGGAGAAATGGACACCCAGGGTCCAAACCAAGTCAGGAGTTTGGGGTGGGCCATCATGGTGGCCCTATATGTCTCTCCCATCTCCTTCCTTGGATGGGGAGAGCATCAGGAGAGGATTAGTGGTGCTGAAAAATTGAGCTGCGAGTTGTCTTTAGCTGGCCAGGCAGCCGCTTGTGGAGGAGGAGGAGGTCTAGAGGTAGGTTTTAAAGGGCTGGAGAAACTCACAAATAATCAAGTCCATAAAAGTCAAACCTGTAAATGTGGAGGGCCAACTGTAATGAAACGCAAGATAACATTTCTTGGACTTCTTAATTGTGTTATGTTTGGCAGGGACAGTGAAAATTCGGGAAGAGATGTACAGGTGCTCCTGGATGCCCCAATTCAGATTTCTAAGATCACAGACAGTTATGGTGAGTAGCACTAGCAGGGAAGGCCCTGTTGTATCTGTACTCCCCAGAACGTAACAAGAGCAGAGCTTGGAAAAGTTGTTTTTGAGGGACTACAACAACAGCCAGATTTCCTTAGCCACCATAACCAATGGCTATGCTGCTTGTGGGATTTTGAGAGAGATAACTTTTCCAAGCTTGTTTCAGTTTCTTTCTTCTGCTCCTTCCTCTCCCTTTGTGGTCATTTCTGCGCTATACTGTTATAGTGCTATTATTCCACTTTCAACCTCCTATAGAATCCTGGAGTTTGCAGTTTAGAGAAGGGACTTTAGAATTCTCAACCAGAGAGCTCTTTGGCTTCAGGAAATTACAAGCCCCAGAATTCCACAGGATCCTGCTGTCCAGCCTGTAAAAGTGCCTTTTTCCTTTCTTTCTATGCATTCCAAGGGCCCTTTCACATGACATAAGTGTAGCATTATGATTCCACTTCAACTACTATGATGACATCTTGTGGTTTGTAGTTTGTTGAGGCACTAGAGCTTTCTGACTGAGAATTCTAAATGCTACTCCCTAAACTGCAAATTCTGGGATTCAATAAGATGTTGCAATAATAGCTAAAGTGGAATCATAGCACAATAATTTTATACTGTGAACAAGCCCCAGAAGTGGAGCACTCTGACTGCAAGATACTGAGCAGGACTAGTCTCTGGGGTTACTTGAAAAGCATTTGGTGGACATTATCTCCTCCCCATCTCCTCATTGATCTGTTAAGCTGCACCAGCATGACAAGTCAAAGCTGTACGAACCAGACAAAAGAGTGTGTGCATGTGCGGGCGCATGCAGGCATGCATACACGCTTATGTGTGCATCCCCATGTGGGGTAAACCTGGGAGTGAAATAGCCTGTTAGTTTTAAATGCATGTTCAGCTGTTTTTAATCCTGAGTTTTATTAATATTGGTATTTAGTTCCTTTTCAACTTCTGTAAAGTAAGATTTTAGCTAAATTGTGTTTTATTACTGTAAGCTACCTTGGCTCCCATCTCAGGAGAAAGGTAGGATATAAATTTAATAAGTATATCAAGAGAATCAGTTAATGAAGACTTTATATTTAGCGTAAATGGAATGTGGTGTTTTTCTAAGAGGAAGGTACCCTCTTGCTTGCAGATTCTGGGTTGGACCTGCTGCCAGGGCTGCTGCTGAAGAGAAATCAGAACTCGGTAGGTTTGTGCTAGAACTGGAGGGCCCTGTTGCTATTGACTCCAGATTGCTGAGTCAACTCAGGTCGTACAGTGGAATGGTAAGGACTATCCTAATCTTTAGAGCAAGGTTAGGCAAAATGCAGCCCTTCAGATGTTGTTGAACTACAGCTCCCAGCATTCTTCACCATTGACTGTGCTGGTCAGTGCTTCCGAAAGCTCTGATTTGCCCACCCTCTCTAGAAGCTCCATGGGTCCCAGCTTCTTCTTTTATACTTTTCCAGGAAAGATGATGTGGTAGCATCTCCTCCTCCTTGTATTATGAAGACTAAGGGTGTATCTGCACTATAAAATTATAGCAGCTTGATATCATTATAACCATTAGGTCTTATGCAGTCCTAGGATGCTTAGCTTGATGAGGCACTTAGACATCACTGTAGACAGGCACTAATTCATGGTACCACATCAAACTGTAACTCCCTGTGTAAAGCAGCTGTCTCTTCAGACTTATCCTTTTGTCTTGGCCTCTTTGTTCAAGGGAGAGAAGGATCAATTGTGTTGTATTGTTGCACTTGTAATTGTCATGTGAGGGAGAACCAAAAAGCCTTTACATAGAATCTCATGTTGCAAGGCAGAATATATATACCTGCCTCTCCTCTTCCAACAATTCAATCTGCTTTTCTGTGGTGTGCTACTATGAAATGGAGAATGAGGTGTTCAGGGCAGCCTAGCTGTACAAGTGAAACAAGCATATCCAAATAACTGAAGCAAGCAGTTTTGGAGATGGTGACCACTTCTAATGTTTGCTCTTGCTCCATCTCCAGATGGTGAATGCCAAGAAGCTGGAGAAGGCAGAGGCTCGCCTCAAGGCAAAGCAGAATAAGAAGCAGGAGAGAGATTCTTCCAAGTCTGGCAGCCCACTGTGAGTAAGGGGGCTATCAAATTTGAGCAGGAAGGGCTTGGTTGCTGTTTCTCAAGAGCCTTTGTGGAGGGGGCTTCCTGAGAGCCTAGAAGCAAGCAAAACCAAATCCTGTGGACTGAATGTTGTTGCCACATGCAGATAACTTGCTGCTGGAGTTGGGTATATCTTTCCATTGATATTGGAGAGGAGTCTGAGGCATCATTTACTTTTCCTCCCTTTTGGCAATAAGCTCCATTCAGCTGCACAGGCACCCTAAAGAGAGAGAAGACACCGCTACCAGCAGCTGACTCTGAGGGAGAGATGGGGATGTTGACCAAATTCATGATGCTACAGAGCTGGTGATTTTTGCTTGTTACCTTTGCTTTTCCCCCACATCTTGCTTTCAAGGCATTTTTGACATTAAAAAAACATCTAAAGGCATCCCAAAGGAAGCTGGCAGTATATGTCAGAACTGTTGGGAGTTGTCATTTTCTTCTTCAGGGAATGCCTTGGGAGCAGAGTGGGCAACAGCGGCTGCAGGGCAGCCATGAGTAAGGTAGCAGTAGCAGCAGGTTGGCAAGCATCTGTGGAAGCGGTACACCGACATCCATTTTCTCTAAAACTTTCCCCCTCCTAATACTCAGCCATAGTTTGCTTTCAGATTTCAAATTTGTGGGGGGTGGGACTAGAAAAAAAAAGTTTGGGGCCACATGCAGTCTGTGGACTGCACTTTGCCCATCCCAGATGTACAAAGCTTTGTTTTGCAGGCAAACGTTCTGTCCTGCCAACCCACACCTGCAGTCTGAAATGAGACAGCCCAGAAACAAGTTGACTGTCTCAGTGAGAACTGTCAGTGTTGTGCTTGTGAGGGCCAGTGCGTACCATGGTGTGGGGAAATGTTTTTGTGGTCCCCTGAAGTGAATGGTCTCTTTTGTTTTGTGGCTGGCAACAGAGTACTTGAAGAGGCGTCTGCCAGCCAAGCTGCCAGCAAGAAAGAGACCCGTCTGGAGACCTCAGGCAAGAACAAGTCCTATGATGTGCGCATTGAAAACTTCGATGTGTCCTTCGGTGAGCGGTGAGTCCTCCTAAGCAGCCAAAGTTGGGATGTACACCAGTTGGCTATAGACAGGGATCTCTCAGTATGGATTTTATCCAATAAACGTACGTTTTAAAGCAGTCTGGGAAATTTGCTGACTTGGACTGGGCACAGAAAGTAAATTTCACACCTGCTGGAATGGCTGTTTTCCATAGTGTGACTGGCCCTGTGACAGGGTTCTGGGGCTTTATAATCTGTGAGACTTGAGATCTTGGTTCCTAAAGGACTGATTACTCTGGGGTAAACAATCATTACCCATCTGATGCTTTAAATTACAGTGGACTCCCTGTATCTGTGGGGGTTCTGTGCCAGGATACATAAAACACACCCACCCCATGAATGGCGACAAGCATGACTATTCATGTCCCATATTATTCAGTGGCAATAACATGCATGCAGATGTTTCAGTGTATCCACATTCATGTTACCATCATTTTATGTATAGGACATGACAGGCTGGGATCACTCAAACTCGCACACCCAGAAACCATAGATGTAGGAGGTCCACTATACAGTTCCTATCAGCACCAACTGCTGGAGCCATTAGTCAGGAAGTATGGCAGTTTTAGTCCAAGTCATCTGGAGGGCACAGAGTTGTCTGTCCAACCTTGGCCCAGTTGAATGTAAACCCTGCTGCACTTGAATAATCGTGAGAGACTATCTAGAGAGGAAGAACATCTAGAGAAAGGTTGTAGAAAATGATTGAGGAGAGAACCTCCTTGATTGTGACTGCTCATTTATGGAAGGCCTTTATGCTGGCAGATAGGAATCATTCTATCTTGTAAAAGAAATAGTTTTGCTGCCACTTTTTTATCTTGTTACTTTGTTGTTTTCTTACCTGTATATTATGCCTTTGACTATTCTATTAGCCAAAAGAGGGGTGTTTTACACTGAAGTGTGGGTATATACATTATAAAATGAACCAAAAAAATTAAAAACTGGTTTCTTATGAGCTAGCAGTTGAGTGGTTGAGGAGATATTACCAACTTCCCTAATCTGATATTTGCTGATGTTTTGACTACAGTTCCCATCGACCACAGCTAATATGACCAATGAAGTGTAGTGGGAACTGAAGGCCAAAACACCAGGTTCAGGAAGGCTGAGCTTGGGAATTGGAGGCAGTGACTGAGGGGTATTGAGAAAAGGGAGACAGGCATAGGATAAAACGTCAGGCATGGCTTGCATTCAGAGGTTATACATTTTGCTGCTTGAAGGTGAAGCTGGTGCTTAAGGTGAAGTGGTTGATGCATTTAAAGTAGACTCACTCATGCAAACCTAATTATGGCTCCTCCCACAAGGTGTTGTTATGGCATTGTACCATATGGCATTGCTTGGAGTTGAAGTTTGCTTCAAAGACTTTGTGCTGTTTTATGAGGAACTCTGCTTTGGGCTAGTGGCTGATACTTAGGCTGTCCTAAGGCCTGTCCATTCCCTTGTTTCAGCGTCCTCCTCACAGGGGCAGACTTGAACCTGGCATATGGACGGCGGTATGGCCTGGTGGGCCGGAATGGGTTGGGCAAGACCACCTTGTTGAAGATGATTGCCAGCCACAGCTTGCGCATCCCCTCACACATCAGCATCCTCCATGTTGAGCAGGAAGTGGCAGGGGATGATACGCCAGCCCTGCAGAGTGTGCTGGAGTGTGACACCACCCGTGAGAGTCTGCTGAAGGAGGAGAAGGAGCTGACAGCTCGGGTCAATTCAGGAAGGTAACTCTTTTGTCATGATGTATACCGCACAGCTCACTTAACTCACACATAGCACACCTTTGTATAGAGCTGAATTTAACTTGCCATGTACAACCTACTACACTCTCATCCTGTTCTGTTTCAGAGGACAAGGCACTGAAGGCACCAGATTATCTGAAATCTATGCCGCGTTAGAAGAGATTGAAGCAGACAAGGCCCCAGCAAGGTACAATAAAGTTCTTTTAGTAGAGACCAATGTACATCCTCAGCCTGTATGGAGATGTCTAAGAATCTCTGATCAAAATGCATGCATGCTATACCTATCAGTCCAAGAGTCCAGGTCAGAAAACAGTAGTTTTCTGGTGTGTGTGAGGTGCTATCTGTCAGCTTGAAACAGAAAGGCTACTAAGAAACAAAAACACTCTCTCAAATGAAAACATAAAATCTCTCCCAAACAACCATAAATACTCAAAAAACAATGTGATGGCTCTCTATTCTGAGTCTGGTGTAGGTTGAGTCAGTGGATATGTAGATATGTCAGTCCCCAGGTAACTGGTGGCAGGAATCCTGTTGATTAATTCCAGCTAGAGTAGATCAGCTGAATGAATTGTTGAATAGTGAGTCTCTTCCAGTCAGGACTTAACAATAAGATTTGAACCAGTACTTCCAAATTTGGTCTGCTTGACAGATGTAGATGAGAGTGGGAGGAGGGAAGAAGAGAAAGAATGATTTCTAGAAAAAGGTAGAAAAACAGATATGGCCCTTTTTTCTCATCCAGGTCCACACAAGTAGTTTCTGTAAGGAAGCTTCACATAGCTGGTTCTTTCTCTAGCACATCACAGCCTGATCAGAGCCACTACATAAAAACAGTTTTGGAGATGCTCATGATGAGGCAACGCTGTTAGTGTAATTTTGTTGATGTTTTATGGTTGTAGCAGAGAAACCCCACCTCCCTACACTATTGTAACCAGACCCCACAAGCTATGGTAGAGAGTACCCTTGTAGACATTAAATCCCCAAGCAGTGTTGCACACCTGAAACCCCAAATGTGGTCAAAAGCAGAGGACTGAAATAGCAAAAATCAGAACAAAAGCATTTCCATTGCACAGGAGCAAGGTCCTCTCCTCTGTCCAGATACTTTGGAAACAGAAAAGCCAGGCAAGTACCTCCCCCTTGTCTCTTAGAAGTAGGCCGGAACATTCTCACAAGAAAGGAAGTGAGCTCACATTCTTATTTATTGAAATGCCAGACCAAAGTGAATAATGCAATAAGACTTCTCGCTTATACTAAGAAGAATAGTAACCCCTTCAAGATCTACTTAGAGCTGTATGATGGTGTCCTGTGAACCAGGCAGGTACCCAAAACCATCTCTTGATGTGGGGAGGTATCATGCTGACCCCATCCTCTAATTGCCATTTCATATTATTACAAGTAAGCTGATTCTTGAACAAGAAGCATTGCAGAAAAATTACAGGTTGGATTCAAGGAAGCTGCAGTACTGCATGTTAGAATCTTGACTAGAAAACTGAGATTCATGTTCCCAGGAGGAGGAGAATATGCCATCATGGCATTGGAGTGTATGATTTCTCCTAACCCTGTTTCTTTTCTGTGTTTTGATACAAATGGGCCTCAGAATTGCTCAAAACAGACTGGGAGTGCTTTTCTTCCCCATGAGCAGAAAAGTAGCCAGCTGGTAGAAGGACAGTTTTGAGTAAATGGCAGCAGAAGAAGAGGTGAAGCAAAGCTCACCTTAGATTCCACCACAGAGGCCTTGCCTGAATCCAAGCTTTCTGATATATAATGTTCCCAGAGGACGAAAGCATACAAAACAATTCTTTATTGACAGAAATTGAATATAACAAAGTGGTGTGCAAAGGCCATTTTCTGCTTTTTATTGTATCTCTGGTAATAAGTTCTTGACTACTATTTGTGCAATGCTGTATTAACAAAACCTACAATAAAATCGTTAAAAATGGAAAAAAAAGTATCTCCTTTTCCTCCTCTCTGCAGAGCTTCAGTTATTCTGGCTGGGCTGGGATTCAGTGCAAAGACACAGCAACAGACAACCAAGTAAGTGATCTCTACTGTAGTTGACTGTGATGTGAGCCATTGAGAGGCCTACCTTTCAAAAGGAAAGGACCTTGACTATGGTTAGGTATGGGTGGAGGAATCTTGATGACCCTCACATTACAAAGGGGGTGGGGCTTGAGAGCAAGTCGCCAATACATTTTCAGTCTGAATTCATGGTGCTTATGATGACATATAAAAACTCTTGAGACCTCCGTGAAGAACCATCTCTGATGGTCTGAAGTCTTCTGGAGAAACCCTTTTCTGCATCCTACCAGTGTGGTCAGTATAGTGTGTTAAGTAATGGAAGAGGGCCTTCTCTCCTATAGCACTGAGGTTCTTCCATATTCTTCCCTTGGAGGTTCAGTTGGCACCAACACTGACTTCAGTTCAACACTTTGCTCATCAAACCCTTGGGAATAACTGATTTATTCCACAAAGTCCAGGTACATGGTTTGAAAGTATTTTAACCTTTTAAACCAAGATTTTATGGTTGAATATGTCTTTAGTCTGTTCAAATTATTTGTATTCGTTTAAAATACTTTAAGCTTCTTAAATCAATTTTATTTGTATGCTGCTTTAAGATTTCATGACATGGGGTGGGATATATATTTTAATGAACAGTAACAGTGTATTGAATCAAGGTGGCTGCGATGTCCACCTTGGTGTTCTTTCATACAAGCACTCATAAGGCCACCTTTAGCTAGCTATAACCTGATTGGCCCTTGCTTGACACAAGGAATGTGATGCCTCCTTTGTTTGTTCCCTCTCCCCAGAGAGTTCTCCGGAGGCTGGAGAATGAGGCTGGCTTTAGCTCGTGCTCTTTTTGCCAGGTACGTCACACTGATTTTGTTGCGTTCAGGTTCCTGTCTTGAAATTGCACTGATAGTGGAACTGATGGAGTTTCAGCAAATCTGAATCTTTAATTTAAATTTAATTTAAATAGTTATGACAGTACTGTGAAGCACCTAGGAGTGTTACACAGCCTGGAATTCTTGCATACTGAGTTGGAGAGAGTGTTGCTAGTGTTTTGCATAGTCCTGGCCAAATCATCACCTGGGAGACCCAGCTTAGTGCATTAGGGCAGTAGTGTTGAAATTGATGTCACGCATAAGTTTGAATCTGTGCAGCTGTGTATGCTATCCTGAGGTCCTTGGATTAGGGTGGGATACACATATGAGAATAATTTATGCATCACTTAAGATGCTTTGTTTGCATGTTTAAAAAACAATATCCTAGGTTTAGGATGACTTAAAAGGCAGTTAAGCGGCACTTTCAGAAATTAACTTTAGAAAGAAAAGTAGCCAAAGCTAAGAAAGACAGCAATAAGAACAGCTTTAAACTAGGGCTGTCATATTTCAAACATATCATAAGACAATATTCATTAGAAAAGATGATAATGCTGGAGAAAGTGGAAGGCAACAGGCAAAGACAAAGACCGCATGATAGGTGGATTGAGTCAGTCAGTGAGGCCACAGACCTGAATTTGCTAGATTTAAGGAGAACAGTTGATGATCAGGGCTTTTGAGATCTCCCATTCATATGGTCACCAGAACTGGAAGTTGACTTGCGAGCAAAAAGCAACAATGACAAAGCATATGTAGTAATCATGAAAAGCCTGGGCCCATCAGAAGGTCTTGGTCTGATCCCTAAAGCCTGATAGTCTAGGTGCCAAGTGGGAAAGGTGAAATATAAACTGAATAGCTGTTAACAAAGAGGCCTGGAGAGTATTGAAGATGCCACAGCTGTACTAAGGAGTCCTCTCTAACCAGTTGCCACTTATCTAAATTTTTGGTGGCAAGAACACCCGGAAAAAGGCCTTGGATGATGCATTTAATAAATAAAGCAAAGGTGGAAAAGGTAATGAATCACTGAACACTGAAAGGAGCTACAGTAGGTAGCTGGGTTCCTTAGAATTTCCAGAAAACGCAGACATCATGTTGAGGAAACAAGCACCATTTATCTCTTACATTTTTGGAAACAGTAGTGCTTAAACTATTGGTATTTCTGCTGCAAACACTGTGAATGAGAAGGCTCTGAGGAGATTTTTCTAGTGGCATTTGAGAAGCTGCTTCAGTCAATCCCAGTTCCTGGACATGTTGTTCTTCTCTGATTCCCCTTCCTTTGAAATGCCAGCGTCTTTATTCCAGTTTCAACAGAATTACAACTTCAGTTGTTTCAAAAAACGAGATAGACACAGAGCTCAAAAACTCGTGCAGTTTTCAGAACATGACTTTGAATCTGCCAATTATAAATGTGGGAATACTTGGGCAGTGTGTCATAGATCTCCTAGGTATATGGCGCAAAACTGTACAAAAGCCCAAGCAGGAGTTGCTAGCACAAGCATTTCTGGGATCTCCGAGCAAAAATAACTAGATGAGACAGTCAGGGTTCGTTTTGCAAGCTGTATTGCAAGACCATGATTTCCCACAGAATGAGCTGTCAGAAATTGTTTTGTTGAAGCAGCTGCAGTCTGAGTATCGGTATTGATGTTCACCTCTTTCTTTGTCCGCTGCCCGCTTCTGCATCTTGCTGGTTGCAATTCCCTCAGGCCTGACCTGCTCCTGCTTGATGGTAAGTCTTTTCTGGAAACATGTGGGAGGACAAAAGGGGGACAGTGCATAAGGTGCCTTGGAAAACTAAGTGTTGAATACATATTTAGTAAGGGCTGGCATGCTCTCCCCAGCCCCCTCCTGTGTGGGTTCCCTTGACCACTTCCAAGGAGCTCTCAGTAGTTTCCAGTGTGACGTTTGAATAAAGGAGACTTTGGTTTGCAACAACCTCAAAACTGGGGCCCCGTTTTGAAAATCATGTCTCAGTTTGATAACTAGAGATATGTATGAGGTCCAGCCTCATTGCTTCTCACCTTGCACAGGATCACAGAATTGGAAGAGATCACAAGTCCAACCCCATTCTGCCATGGAGGAATACACAATCAAAGCACTCCTGACACATGGCCATCCACTCTGTTTAAAAACCTCCAGAGAAGGAGACCCCACCACACTCTGAGGCCGTGTATTCCACTGTTGAACTGCTCTCACCATCAGGAAGCTTTTCCTAATGTTTAGATGGAATCTCTTTTCCTGTAGTTTGAAGCCATCGCACTGTGTCCTAGTCTCTGGAGCTACAGAAGACTATCATGTTCCATCCTCCATATGACATCTCTTCAAATATTTAATAATTTAATAATATTGGCTACCATGTCACCTCTTTACCTTGTCCTAGTGTGAGCCAAGAAGCTGCAGTTCACCCTACTTTCCATTACATCAACATAAGAAACTTTAGTTGTTGGCTTCTGAACAAGGCAGAATGTAAGACTATGATTTAAAGTTGGTGTCCAGACCCTTGCTTGTTTGGAAGCCATTAACTGTAATATAATGGAAAAT
Source organism: Iguana delicatissima (assembly GCA_948472985.1). Classification (NCBI taxonomy): domain Eukaryota; kingdom Metazoa; phylum Chordata; class Lepidosauria; order Squamata; family Iguanidae; genus Iguana; species Iguana delicatissima. The sequence continues at coordinate 426,816 of CAOKZL010000717.1, read as the reverse complement.
GTACAGTTAATTGCAGCCGTGTTTCCAAAAACCAATGAGGGGAAGGGTGAAATGACTGCTTTCCCTGGAAGATCTTGGAGGACTGAACCCGGGACCTGTGTATGCACTTTGTATGCCTTAGCATAGAGTTATAGCCACAGTTTTCTAGACATCCCACCTCCTTTATGAAGAATGTCTGCTGTTCCATGTTTTTAATTGCAGTTGTTTCTTAAGTACTTAACTCCTTCCCAAAGAACTCCCTTTTTGTTCATTTTCAGAGCCAACCAACATGCTGGACGTGAAGGCAATCATCTGGCTTGAGAACTACCTGCAGGTCTATATGGGAATTGAATGCACAAGACATAGTGGAGCTTTTGCCAACCGAGTGTCCTCCACATGTTCTGGCCTACAGCTCCAAGCATGGCTCATAATTCATAATTCTGGGAGGCTTAGGTGTGAGCCTCTGGAGTGCAGGATGTTGAGGACGGCTGACACAGCTTTCCTTCTGGATTTGATTGGGAGGGCATGTGAAGTCATGGCTGTGCTGTAGCGCTCTTTGGGAACTAGTTTGGGTCCTTTGATCTAGCTGCAGTTTCCACCCTGCCAGACTAAGTTTCCTTTTTGAATGCTGCCTCTTCTAGACCTGGCAATCAACGATTCTGGTGGCGTCCCACGATAGGAATTTCCTGAACGCTGTGGCCACTGATATTATCCACCTGCACTCGCAACGGCTTGATAGCTACCGTGGTGATTTTGAGAACTTTGTCAAGATCAAAGAAGAGCGGCTGAAGAACCAGCAGCGCGAGTACGAGGCCCAGCAGCAGTATCGAGAACACATCCAGGTGCGGATTTGCAGAAGAGCAGAATGTAATTAGGAATGGGGGCAGCGCATACCTAGCCCTGCTGTAGAAATAGCTGCAAATCACTGCAGTCTGGCAGAAGTCAGATTGGGATCCTCAAATGCAGGGCTGGATCCCCCGCCCTGCCCCCCTCATATGTTTAAAAATACATATTGGTGCAATTTGGGGGTCATTTTTACCCTAGAACCATGCCAGAATGCTCCAAACTGGGCACAAGTGCAGTAGTTTGTCTTCTCATCCCTCAGGCAGCCCCAACAACTTTCAGTCTTTTTCTTCATTTGGATATCTTCCCAAAGTAGCTACTGGGAGTAACCATTATTTGTTTTATAGCACCATAAAGGTACACGATACTGTACAAAAATAATACAGCACAACAGACAACCCTGCCAAGAACATACAGTCTAATAATTGTGCCAGTTCTGGTCCGCCCAGATTCCGTACATACCCTGGCAACTGCCGACCCCTCCTCTAATGGACCTGTTCAGTGGTTTTCTGTAGATAACCATCAAAGCTTTCTGACTCCACCTGTTTAACAATAGTTAGCTTGTTAATATCCCACCTTTTTCACAGCACTGGACCCAAACCAGGTTACAGCCTAGATTAAAACAAAGTACAGTTAAAAACCTATTAATAAAATGAAAAGACCATTAAAACAAGCATTCCTGTTAAGAACAGTAAGAGCCACCGTGGTGTGCTGATTTGAGTGATGGACTAGGACCATGGGAGATTAGGTTTTGAATCCCCACTCAGCCATGGAAACCCACTGAGTGACCTTGAGCAAATCATACCTCTCTGCCTCAGAGGAAGGCAGTGGCAAGCACCCTCTGAAGAAGTCTTGCCAAGAAAACACTAGGATAGGGTCCACATAAGACAAAGACGTCTTGAAGGTATACAGCAATGATAGCAGCAATAAATTAAAAATATTAATTTAAAACATTTCAAAACATACACGAAATATAGTAGTTACTGCACAGACTATTAAAGGAACCTTCTGCCACAACCTGTCAGCAGCCAAAAGCCTATTTTAAATTGTTTTAATAGTCTGATTTGATTTTAACCCTTACCTTTTTATGTTTTAAACTATATTGTCCCCATTTTAATTTGTAGAGCCCCTTGGGTTCCAGTCTTGCCTAAAAGGCATAAGTGAAGTTAATAACAGGAGGAGGAAGAGTAATAACAATAATAGGCGTTTGCCTATCAGGAGAAAGGGAGTAGAGAAAAGGGAGGCCTTAGTGTGCAGGAATTTCAAAAGGTGGTCTACTTGTCTTATTGAGAGCTAGTGTAGTGGTTTTGAGTGTTGGACTAGGACTCTGGGAGACCAGGGTTTGAATCCTTTTTTGGCCATGGAAACCCACTGGATGACCTTGGGGGAAGTCACAGCCTCTGAGCCCCAAAGGAGGGCCATGGCAAATGCTCTCTGAGTAAATCTTGCTAAGAAAACCCTGTGATAGGTTTGCCTTAGCATTGCTGTAAGTCAGAAGTGATGTGAAGACACGCAACAACAGGTCTAGTTCTGCAACTAAAATGAAGACTACCTTGGTGTGTGGAGAAGGGAAGGAATTCAGGAATAGATATTTTTGTGAAAGAACTGTGAGCTCAGTTCTGGGGCCTGAAAACACATCCTTTGGTTAATTCAGAAGTTCCTTTAATGTCACTTCATATCTAGCTCTCTCTTCAGTTGGCGAATCTCTGTTTTCTAGAAGAAAACAAAGCATATCCCTTAAGCTTGAAACTTTCCTATCCCTGAAAAGAGGAAGCATTTCCCTTCTTTACATATAGATGGAATACCATTTTGATCAATTGGTAAAAACATGTAGATTAATTAAGATTTTCTTTACTGGGTAACAACCTTAAAATAAGTCCTCTGCCGTGGAAGCCAATACCCTGTGTCCAAAGCACACCACATATACATTTTATGTAATTCAGTGTCTAAGGTAAGTATCTTTTTCTCAAAGAATTTAAACTTTTTGCAAGTTCTGTAGTATTAGAGGGCTAGCAAGCATGTTGAAAGTTGAGGCAGGTTGAGACAGGTAATGGAACCTTTTCTACCCAAATTTCTGATCTTTGTCTTAATAAGACCCACATATCCGCTGTTAATATAAAATGAGAAACTACCTCCCACCATGGTGACATAGTTTCAATAGTCTGCCTATGGGTATATAGAATCCACAGGAGAAAAGGAAAAATAGGTCTCCAAGTGCTCTATAGATCATCTTTATTATTTGAGACAAGCCCAACACATTTTGGCCTACATAATTGTTTCAGTGGCTTTCTTCAGGGACTGTATAGAGATAATGTAAATACAAATGTCAGATTAAAAATCGAAAGAATAACACATAGTTATAATAATATCTATTAAAAATATCGTAATAAATTTTATCTTCTCTATATTGCTTAAAAGCCTATACCGGGCTTTCAGAATGATATGCCATGACACGTTAGTGTGTCGTCTGAAGTGTGTAGGTGTGTCACCTACAATCTTGGAAATGTATGTTGTTATTTATAAATTATATACTTTTAAAAATATATGAAAGGTTTTCATGAGATATGTTGTGTCCCCATCTTGTTATTACAATTTATGTATGTGTCTGTATTTTTTATAAGGGGTTAGTTTAACCTCCAGTTTGCTAGTAAAACTGAATTACTGTTTCACAAAATGATGTGTCTGAAAAAGTGTGTCACTAACATGAAAAGTTTGGAAAGCTCTGGCCTGTACGTACCAGTATATGCAACTATCAGCAGAAATTTCCAGAGCTAGAAAATCTTTCCATTAGCTGGAATAATAAACAACTAAAGAAACAGGCTTAAAGGTTTTTATTATTTTACAGATGTTAGGAAGAAAGGGAGGGAAAGCAAAGGGAATGAGATAGCCTTCAAGGACATGTGATGTAACCCAGGCTAGAAATTTTTTTTACAGTGACTTTAAAACAAAGTGGGGGAAAAAATCAAGTTCTTCATTTAGTCCCTCTGGAATCAGAGATCTTAATTTTAAGATCTACTCTGCTTCTTAATAATGATTTTTCATTGTTGTTTATTTTTTCTATGACCCACAATTTAAAGTCTGTTGCAGAATGACAAAATTCCACAAAATGACCAATTAAAGACGCATCTACTTTTTGTTTCTTATATTTGAGAGGTGCTTTCCTATATGTTTTTAAAGAGGTCTTCTTGGTTTGTGCACATACATCTTTGGGCACTTGCACTGTATAGCATAGATGACAACTTCTATTGCAAGTGGTAAATTGCAATAGCAATCAGAGGTACACTTTGGCCTGATTTACCACTTAAAATAGCAGTTTTGTTACATGCTTTTCAGTAGTTGTCCTCCGGCTGTGGGTAAATATAGTGGACCCTCCTCTTGTGCAACCTCTGCACACACAAATGTGAGGTCACGCAAAGCATTGCATCCCAATATAGTCAATGGATGCCACAGGCATGTGCGCACATTACTTATGGGGACACACACACAAAGACACACATTATGTCCATTGACTATAATGCAATGCAATGCTGGAACAGAACTCTTGCATATACAATGGACACACTGTAGAATATATTCTGTTCTCGCTCTACCCTTGCTATGGTTGCTACCTTGATCTTTGGGCCCCAGTGTTGTTTTGAGAGTCAGAGAAATCTAGACTATTCTAGGCTTCATTACATTGCTTAAATGTGAATTCCAAGGCTGCTTCTTTTTTTAAGTCAGCCCATTCAAAAGCACCAGTATGTTCTTGTACAGTTAAAAATAGTGTGCATCAGTGTGCATGCTCATGTGCTTGTGGCTGCTGCTGCTGCCTGAGAGGTTGTCATCTTCTCTTCCCTGTAGGTCTTTATTGATCGATTTCGCTATAATGCGAACCGGGCCTCTCAAGTACAGAGCAAGCTCAAACTGCTGGAGAAGCTGTGAGTATCTGCCCCCATTGGGCTGTGTGTCATGGGTGGATGGGGAAAGAGAAGATGTGTTAACTGGCACACTTTTGGGTTTGCCTGGTTCTGTGTGAAAACCACTGGATCTGTAGATTGGAGGGGTTAGAGATGGCAAGTCTTTAAAAAGACCACCACCAGAGTAGAAAAGTTCTTGGACAATATTGAATAGAACAGAGTAGAATCTTTGGGAATCTTTGCAGGCTAAGATAGTAAACTGTGCTGGGAACTTACCATTTCTCTTTGAAACAACTTCCCTGGCTACCAGTTTGTTTTCAGGCTCAATTCAAAGTGCTGGTTATGGCTTTTAAATCCCCATATGGCTTAGATCCAGGTAATCCAGAATACCACATGTCCCCATATGAGCTGCCAGGGTTTTAAGATCGGGCGGGGTGCGAGGGGAGCATTCTTTCACCTTCATGGATACATTTGATGAAGACATGAGAGACAGACTTCTCGACAATTGTTCCCAAACTGTGGCACTCTCTGCTACAGGAGACTAGCCTGGCCCATGCTGTGCTCTTCTGCTGCCAGCAATGAAGACCAAAACAAGCCTTTTGTGACTAAGTGGCTATGTGGAAAGGACTTTAATGAGGTGTATGTGCTGCCTTTGTTACTGTTCTCGCCACGGTTTTAAATTATCTTATATTGTTTTATAGTACTATTTCAGTGTGGCAGCGTATTTAACTTTTGAAAAACTTTGTACTATATTTGATTCATGTACTTGTTTTAATTCATGAGTGAGCTACCTTTGGTCCCTTTCAGGAGAAAGGCATGATAGAAATTAAACAATTAAGTTCTCTCCTTTCTCTGCTCTCATTTTACTGGGCTGAACTTCATGAAGCCAAGCCAGGGACCACAATGTCTGTATAATCCAATCCTCTGCCATATGCATCCCCCAAAATTGGCTATCCAGCCACTCTTCTAAGAACTTCAAAGAATGAGAGTTCTTAAAGTAAGGCCTCCTGCCTTATCACAAAACACGAGGAACATAAAATATGGTTTCCACACTGAACCAAGGAAAATTGTATCCCTTTGATTGCATCCCTTTGGGGAAGGGGACAAGTTTGTCTCACTGATTCAGATGAGTTGGGGTTAAACGATGGCACTGCCCTATGGGGCACTCTGGCTTGTGATCATTCTTGCATTTATATTGGCACATGCGGGACCCATCCTTAGATACTGCATACCTCCTGTTTGTAATGCCTCTGCCTTTCTTTTCTCTCTTAGGCCAAAACTGAAACCTGTGGACAAAGAATCTGAGGTGATAATAAAGTAAGTGGCACTAAAGAGAAATGGAGGACCAAGAGAAGGGAGGAGAAGCCTACTATCCCATAATCAAGAACCACTCTCCTAGTTGTCTTTTCTAAGGGGTGCACAGGTTCCTGGGCTATTGGAGCCATTGTTTGTCAATGTTGCTCCCCTACCACTATTTCATCTGGCCTGACACAAAAGTACTAAAAGTGGCCTTAGGCATGTTTCTCCTCCTCAGCTTCATTTACAAGATTATAATACAGGCCTTCCTGGCAAGGCTGTTGTAAGAACTGGAAGAAGATAATCTGATCAGTTATTAAGCTTGTATTATTCCTTTTCTCCCCACAAAACTCAAGGTGACATGCATCTGATTCCCAATTATCTCCCATCTAAGTACCAACCAGACTGCTCTAGCTACAGCTAAGTGGCTGGTACCCATAGTTTAGACTAGTTCCTCCAATCCAATATCCCCTAGAAATGTTGAACTACAACTCTCTTCATCACCACTGGTGGCTAGGATAATACAAACTGTTGTTCACCTGTTCTAGAGGCCAAAGGTTGCCCCCATGATGTGTGTGACATGTCTGCAACACAAAGAACACTGTTCTTTGGTATTTTACAGATACATAAGTTCCCTGGCACATGCAGTTGTACTTTTTAGACCTTTGCATAATGTCTGTATTCAGTTCACAATTGCATAAGTGGAGTTCTGCAAGTGTGACTGTTAAACACGTAGTTGTATATTCTTGGGTAGTATGTACCTATTCATCAGTGTTTCAGCATGCCATTTTATTCACTCAGCAAAAAACAGCCATTACACATCCACTGTTACACAAGCAATTTGCAGATACAGTTGGTTGCACAATGCCAGTGTTCAGCAAAAAGGCATTGTAGTGCAACTGCCATTTAACTACATGAGTGTCGATTTGCACTATGCAGGAAGGATGGAGAATATTGGCCTATGAATGTTAAATAGTACTGTTACTACCACTAAATGTTTTATATAGAGCTGAAATTTTGTTAGAACCCAGTAAATGATAAAGAAGGGAACTTTCCCAGCCACAGAAGGGTATGTGGGCCTTTGTGCTACTTCCTTCTGTGCTCAGCAAACTTGTGTTCCTTCCTGCAGGTTCCCAGATGGCTTTGAGAAGTTCTCACCTCCCATCTTGCAGCTGGATGAAGTGGACTTTTATTACGAGCCTGGTCACTACATTTTCCGCTCCCTCTCAGTCTCTGCTGACCTGGAATCTCGCATCTGTGTGGTAAATGGGGATTTTTCTTTCTTTCTTTTTTTTAATTGATGTTTTCACACAAAAAGAATGAAAATAAACAGAATAATAAATATTACAAACTGAGATCAGGCACTCTAGAAATTGTTCTTTGTTGTCAGGTAAAATTGGCTCACGAAATCCTCTAGTCATTAATAGACCCCAAAAGAAAGAAATGGGAGATTTGTTTAAGGCTCACAAACCTAATAAGCCAACTTACGTATGATCATATTATCTCACACCTTATATATCCATTCTTTGTGAATTTGGGAAGGTGATTTTTGCCTCCAGATTGAAGCATAATGGGGATGGCATTGCTGAAAAGACCCACTGTGACATTTCCCTTGTAGAACCAGGGGCTTCACAGCAAAAGATTCAGGTGTTCATTCAATGAAGATATTACTGAAACTAAACTAGAAAGGAAAAATTCTTAACAAACACATGGTGTTGTGATTCTTCTGCCAAGAGGAAAGCTTCACTTCTGTGTATGTAATAGTGGTGGGAACCCTCCTCAGGTACATAGGCAACAATTCATGTGGGGAACACAATTCTTTACATATTTACTTACATCCCACCTTCTTCCTAACACAGAACCCAAAGTGGCTTACAATATGAATTAAAACAGAATACAGCTGAAAACCAGTTAGTCATGCCATTAAAAACAAATACATCAGTTTAAAGCATTTTAAATTATAACATGAAAAGTTGGGGGGGCAATATAGCAGCCAGCATTGAAAGACATCCTGTCATTTCCACCATGGCTAACAGTCTTTTGAAATGAAAAGTTCTCTGCCTGCTGGTGGAAGGTGAGCAAAGAGCAGGCTGGTTTAGTCTGCTATGGAGCTATGAATTCCATTAGGGAGTAGCAGCCAAAAAGGCCCCCTTTCACATCCTCACCAAACATCTGATGGACTTCCCATTCTCTTGCTTACAGTGCATCGTTTTGCTCCACTTAATCTGAGCTTGCATTATACAAAACTTAAAAAGTATATGCTATAGAATGCATGTAAACTGAGAAGAGGGCTGACCAGTGGTGTTCACCACACACCAAGTATTGCTTCTCCCCAGGTCTTAAACCCAAGAACAAGGCTCTGAGGGGCTCATTGGTTTTTTGGTTCACATGTTTGTCCTTTCTTTTTCCCTTCTAGGTAGGGGAAAATGGGCTGGGAAGTCAACTATGTTGAAGATCCTGATGGGAGACCTGGCACCTGTACGAGGAATTAGGCATGCTCACAGGTAGCATCACCAGGAATAAGAAGAGTTGGTAGACATGTGGAGGAATGGGTTGGAGAGAGCAAAGCTCAGAAGTTGCTGAGTTCTAGAAACAACCTAGACTTCTAAGAGCCATCTGGAATATATACTTAGTGTTGCCTTTTGTCTGCCAGGGAAGCCTCCTGTGAAATTCTAGTGATGGTTTGAATTCAGGGCTTAGATAGAATAATCTTAGGAATGATGAGAATTTTTTTTCTAAATTACAAAATCAAGTTCCTAGTCATTGTGGACATGGCTAGGAAACACTTTGGAAATTTGTTGGATAGCTTTTGCTAAGATCTCAGAACATTAGAGAACCAAGTGTCAGAATTCACTGCTCATGGGAACAAAATCTCAGATCATTTTGGAACTGGTGTGAGGTGTGAAAATTCCTACTTTATGTAGTGTATCCCAAATATGAATTCAGGTACATTCAGTGACACATGATTCTTCACCTTCAGTCTACCTCAAAGACCGACAGCTAAAACATTGTGACTGAAATTTATTCAGAGGAGAAGGGAAGTATAAAAGGAGGTCAGAGGACCATTCATTTAGTCACCAGTCACAGTCACACTTGTCATAGATAATAGCCCCAAAATCTCCTCCCCTTTGAACCCTGTGTAAACTGCCCAGTCTTGTGCACGGAATAAGAATCCCATTCTACTCCTTCAGTCTTTGAGCATGTACAAAGGGTGGGGGGAAGCTTCTTATTTCATGCTGGCTTTGGAGAAGGCAGAAGTCACACAAATCTTTCTTAATCTTTTCACATTCCCATAAAGCACGAGACCAGTTCTTTAAACACTGTTTGAAAGCTTCAAGCCAGTAGAGTGTGCAACTGCTCTGTTACTTGTTGGGCAGAAGTACTGAAGCACTTAACGTCTTTTCTGTACCAGCTACATTGTCTGCCTGTGGATTTCCATGCCCAGCTTAAAGTGCTGGTGGCCATCTTTGAGTGCCTGAAATGATTTGGGACAAGTGCCACCTACACTTGTTGGGAACTTGCTTAGGCTGCAAGATCAGTCCTTGTTCACAAGCTGACTACTATGATTAATTAGATTGGTTGGGACAAGAGACGGTGGTGATCCAATCCGTATGGAATTCTCACAGGAGTTCCTTCCTTCCATGTTTCAGAGGTGGGATGCCTCCCAGCCAGAGAAGGAAATCATTCCTTCCATTAGCCATTTTTAGCAAGGGGAAGTTGTCCCTTGAAAATATCTCAGCCCATAGTAGTGTTTTCTCTCTCCTCTGGCTTGGCAGGAATCTGAAGATTGGCTACTTCAGTCAACACCATGTGGATCAGCTTGATTTGAACATCAGTGCGACAGAGTTATTAGCAAAGAAGTTCCCAGGTGAGCTTGGGCATTGTTGTGAAGCTAGTGTGGAATTCAGGATGGAAAGTGGCCCAGGTTTAATATAGCCAGTTATGAAAGTGAAGAAGGATACCTTGCTATCCTTCAGGTACCCTGCCTCCACTAGAACGTGTGCTTTATTGAGACGGCCAGTCCTCTTTGTGGATCAGTCCTTTTATGGATATCGTATTTAAAAGTATTCAGAAAGACATGAACATGTATCTTCTTTATTGCAGCTAATTTACTTAATGTTTTGCTCTCTTTATTATGTTCAGGTGCATCATCTGCAATTTAGTTACATCAGCCACAAGCCCCTAGTGCAATGGGTAGGGAGCATGTGGTCCTCCAGGTGGTGTTGGACTGTAATTCCTATCATCCCTAGCTAGCACTGAGGATGATGGAGATTGCAGGCTAGTAACATCTGCAGGGCCATATTGTCAGTCGCGTCCTTTTCCATGCTTTTCTCCACCTGAGGTCAGACACACGAGCATGCGATGCCCCCAAAGACATTCTCAAACCATCTTGCCATCCAGATTCTAGTAGCCAAGGACTTTCTTTCCTAGTCCTTAGTCCAGTTCATGCATGACAGTATCTCTGAATTTCCCTTCCTGCCTTGTTTTGCATCCTGCCCCATCCCTTTAATCCCATACTGAGAACAATTTGCCACAGTCCGCTTACTGGGGCCAGGGGCCACGTGTGGCACCACCCCCTTTGTAGCACAGGGAATTCCCCCACTCTGGTGGGGGTTAAAACATGGGCAAACACATTCCCGCACGTACCTTGTTCCTTTTTTTTTAAGTGTGAAAGTTTTGTTGTTTTTTAAAACTAAAAGTGGTCTCCTGGGTATTTCTGGATTTGGCAGGAGGAGTGAATGTCATCAGGATTCATCTGGAATGGAAAACTGGCTTTCAGTCTTTCTGTGTCTGGCCCTCAAACCCTAAAAATTGCCCCTCCCCCGTATTTGGCAGAACATCAGTACTGCTGTGCTTTAAGCAAGATATTTACTGGCAAAGAGAGAGCCATAAAATCCATGAACTTGTCCTCTCCTTTCCAGGGAAGACAGAGGAAGAGTACCGTCATCAACTGGGCTGTTACGGAGTCTCTGGAGAGCTAGCAGTCCGCCCCGTTGCCAGTCTGTCTGGAGGCCAGAAGAGCAGAGTGGCTTTTGCCCAGATGACCATGCTGTGGTAATTCTCATGTTTTCTTTGATGCTAGGTGTAACTCGACAGTTGTTAATGAGCAAGTAAATGTATTCCTGTGCTTTCAGCTTGCTGCTTTATCTTCTGCGAGGCTGTCATGCAGTCACAAAACACCAGCCTTCCTAGAAAGATGATCCAGTGAGCCATCATGTCCTTGGTCAAACCAATGGTCACACAGCAGCCATTCTTTAGAGCATGGGTGGCTTGGGGGGGTGTTTTGACTTTAATATCAACAGATCCCCCTTTCTTATAACCAGAAGTGGGTTTCTGACCACTTCTGCATTTTTATTTTTGGTGATCCACATGGCCTTCCCACCAGAGGGTTTTGGGGGCTGAAAATTGGCTCCTGGACTGGCTGCAGTTGCCTGCTTCTGCTACAAAAGCTGAATTCTCTTTCAGCCCTGTCTGCACTGGTCATGCCAAGTTGATGAACTTGGGGCTGTCTCCAAAGCCATTTGTTCTACCCTTCTTTGTGGCCCCTATACAGGTTGAGTGCCAAGCCTAGTATTTTGCTATGGCTTCTCTCAAAGCACCTTTGGAGTCACACTTCTTCTGCACTGGTGGAATGACAGCTGGTAAAAGCCATGATACTTCTGTGCAGCCTCTTCTGTTTCTGGGCTTATCTCTGTTGGAAGCTTGTCATTAGATGGAGGGATGTGTATGCTATGTTTGCCTTGGGACTTTCCCGGACTCAACTGAATCTTCTCTTCCTTCCAGCCCCAACTTCTACATTCTGGACGAGCCAACAAACCACCTTGACATGGAGACCATTGAGGCCCTGGCAAAGGCACTCAACAGTTTCCAGGTGAGTCTTCCCTGATGTGGCAATGACCTCTCTCCCCCAGTCATAAACAGTACTGTATTTAGGTAGCCACCCAGTCTCCCTCCAGTGGTGGTGACAATTAGGGAAATCTTTTTTTTTTTTACTTTATTACATCTTTTGATTATGTCTGCATTCTGCTTTTAAGGCTAAAGGTGGCTTTTGAAAGAACTTGCAGTAATTCAGATCTATCACAAAATCCCCAGAAAAAGGTACCTAGTACAATGACAATAATTCACTTTTAAGACCACATTACAGGGAATTAAATTAAGAAGACTGCCCATAAGAAAATATGCAAAACAGTTCTCAAAATATCTGATAGGATGGAGTTATTTTAAAAAACTTAGCCTTCTAGCTCTCACCTAAACATCATTCTTCCAACCAACTCCCCTATCTGAGAGTTACAGAAAACTAAAGTTTATTCTCAACAGTTTTTCTTCATCCTGAACCTAGCCCATAAGTGGTATGAGGGCCATAGCATTTTCGCCCTTGTTTTGTTACGCGTAACCTGCTGCTTATGGTCCTTATAGTGCTACTATCCAGCCATTCTTCATAAGTGCTTTGCCAGACAGACACTTGCTATCACTTAGATTAGTGGTGGGCAGCTGTGGCAGATCCACTGCACTTTTCTGCCCAATACCCCCCAGAGAAGACTGCATAAACTGCCCTTCCAAGTACCTAAAGTAGACATGGCTGGAAGTCCACTTCTGCTTTTAAACGGCAGGGATGTTAAATAGTGCAAGGGAGCCTGCAATCTATTGTAAAGGTAAGTTACTGCCCTTGGACTCTTCCAGGAGAGACACATCACACTATTTGCTAGAAAAATGATGGGCAGCTTGGAGGGGATGAGGGCCACCCCTCGGAGGCCTCTCTTTATCCAGCTGTCTTAGACCTTTGTGTCTGTGCGCTGGAGCTTCCTTCACCTGAGCCAAAACAGAATTAGTTCCCAGCTCTTTTCTTCTTAATGGTGGCAAAAGTGGAGAGTTGCAATTGGAAACAAAGTTTTTTTCCCCCTAAAACTTAAATAAAAACAACCCAGTCCCTCTCTTGAAGGTTACAGTTTAAGGCAGGGCTTTCCAAACAGTATGCCGTGAGATGTTAGTGTGTCACCTGAAGTGTGTGTCACCAACAATGTTGGAAATGTATGTTATTATTTATAAATCATATATTTTAAAAAAAGATATGAAAGGTTTTCATGAGATATGTTGTGTAACCCGTACATTTTGTTATTACAATTTATGTATGTGTCTGTATTTCTTATAAGGGGTTAGTTTAACCTCCAGTTTGCTAGTAAAAGTGAATTACTGTGTCGCAAAACAATGCATGTCTAAAAAGTGTGTCACCAACATGAAAAATTTGGAAACCTCTGGTTTAAGGGGAAGAGAAAACACGAAACAATTTAGCTGCTCATTTTTCATAACTTTACACCCATGTTTAATAACCAAGGGAGCCAGCATAGTGTGAATGAAGATGGTGGAAGTGAGAGGACTTCCTCTTCTATGAATCTCAACACCAAATGTTGTATGAGAGAAAGTTCTTCTTCGTGGTCTCTGTGCCTTGCACACTAGGAGCTTTCGCGCATGCACGGTACCGTTTGGAAAATTCTAGAGCTTAGTAGCTTGGCGACCCCTCCCCCCATGTATCCACTGAGCTTGCTCAGCCCGCCGAGCAACGGTCTCTCCTCAGTTCTTTCTCGTCCGCCGTCGCATACGGAGGTTCTGAGCTTAGAGCGTTTCTTTTTTGGCCTTTTCTTGCAAGTCTTTCTGGTTTTCGACTCGGCCTTCTTGGCATTTGGACTACTCTTACGGATTATGGACTGGCTTGTCGCTTTTGGTGCTTTGTCCCCTTTGTTTTCTGGGACTTTTGACCCTGACTTGCTGCCACCCCCCTTGTCGTTCGTCGCGTCTCTTCGTTTGTCTTCAACCTTTCCTTGGACTTCTATGTCGACCCTTTTCAAACCCTGCAAGAAGTGTGGTCACAAGGTCGCTACTTCCGACGGGCACAGCGAGTGTCTTCTTTGTTTGGGCAAGGCTCATAACATCAGAGCCTGCCCCATTTGCAAGGACTTCACCTTGCAGACTCTGCGGAACTGGCTGGCATGCCTCAAGTCTTTCTGTTGGGATCAGTCTTTGTCTCCTCAAGAGCCTGCCCCAGTAAGGAGCCCGTCAAAGATGGCAAAGACCCGACCGACAACCGCACTCCCGGTGTCTTCTGCACCTTCTGCTCCGCCGCGCCGACAGTACCGAGCTCGGTACCGGTGCATAAGCTACCGAGGATACTAAAGATCTCGGCAGCTTCCTCATCGGTGACTCCTGGAGAGGCCCTTGCGGGCTCGCAGGGTGCCAAGCCCCCTAAGACACTTACTGCCGCCCAGCATAAGCGCCCCGTGACTTTGGAGTCTGAAAAAGAAAGGGAGAAGAAGAAGAGGAAGGACAAGCATGGGTCTCCGGCTAGACCACCTGTCCTCACTCCACCTTCCACTTCGACCCAGCCGACGGTCGACCCCGGTGAAGTCCCAGAACCTCAACTGATCTTTGAGGTTTCTGATGTGGACGACCCGGTGGCCTCCTCAACTCCCTCGGAGCCACCGCCTTTGGAGGAAGAGACCTCTCCGACCGGACGCCCTGTTCTGGCGTCCCGCTCGGAGGATAGTCCACCTGCTCCCCAGACCTCGCTAACATCTCGAGGTTCTGTCGGTAGAAGCATTTCACCTGACCAGCGTTCCTCCTCGCACCACCGGCAGCTCTTCCCCGAGTATCGGGACCGCCCGGTTTATTCGGAGCGTGGAACTGTGCACCCCCTCCCCACATCATCGGGAGCTTGAGCACCGCGCCCGTGATGACCGAGGGGACTGTCCCTAATATAGACGATCCCCTCCAAGGCATCGCAATGATTATCCAGGATGGCAGCCACCTCGGGACTCGCCTTACTCATCGGCGTCCTACGCCCTGAGATATGGCCAGGAGCATGTCTGGAGGGAGTATCCTGGTTCCTACAGGTCATACTCTCCCTCTTACCGAGACCGTTACCACCCTGATGTCGGCCGCTGGTCCCTTACCGCCATTCCAGATCGCCTTCCAGGGGAGCTGAGCATCGCCCTCACCGTGACCGTACTCCATCGCGCTCCCCAGACGTGTGCCTCCACATCGTCGGTCCCGAGAGCCTTCTCCTCGTCACCAGCCGATTTCTCCACCTCCATGGGTGACATCCACGGTGTCCCGCCCGACATCTGAGGCTGTCTCCACCCAGCCTGCTCCTGCTGCAGACGCCACTGTCACTCAGGCGCTTCCGCGTCCGGTGTCTTCGTTGGTTCCTCTGGCAACTACCGCGCAACCACCTGCGCCTCCGAAGACAGTTTCACTGCCGGTACCGTCTCGCCCCCAATCACCTACACACCCGTCAGAACGTTCTCCTGACAGGTCCTCCACGGCGTCCTCCCAGGATTATGATTCTGAGTCGGACTCTAAGGACTCTACATCCGTCTCACACGAGTCCCCTCCCTTGGCATTCGGGGATCCAGCTCCTGAATCGGCTCCTGAGGATGTGCGACAGTTCTCGGACATCCTTCTTCAGATGTCAAAGGCCCTGGGTCTGAAGGTGGCAGATCCGGCTCCGGTGGTGCAGGACCCGGTTTTCCACTACGTGGATACCCGCCCTCCTGCGGCAGCCCCACTACCGTTCCTGTCCACCCTGATGGAGGCCCTCAAACACCCGTGGCCTCAGCCGTCTTCAGCCCAGCCCATACCACACAGGCTAGAACACCGCTATCGGACCCAGAAGGAGGATGCCGAGTTCTTATTCAATCATACTCAGCCCAACTCAGTGGTAGTGGAATTGGCACAGACCAAAGGCGGTTCCAGGCCCCACACGACACCGCCGGACAAGGAAGGGCGTCGTTTGGACACTTTCGGAAGGAGGTTCTATTTTTGCCTCCTCCTTGGTGGCGAGGGTGTCCAACACCCAAGCTTGCATGGCAGCCTACCTGCGCAGTCTTCTCGACAAGTTCGCCCCTATTTTCTCCAATTTTACAACGAAGCGGTAGCGCTCGTGAACCAGCAAATCATCTCGTCGAGACATTCTGTGGAGGTAGCGTCCCGAATCATGGTCGGCTCTGTCGCCCTCCGAAGGTTGCCTGGTTGCAGGCCTCCAGGAGGACACCCGGAAACGCATCGAAGACCTCCCATTTGACGGTAAGGGTCTTTTCAATGCGTCAACAGACGAGGCGATGGACCACATCGTCAAGGCCCGTCTGATGGCCAAGAAGATGGGGATCTGTCAGCCTCCACAGACCCGCCGTGGCCCGCGGCCTGCGTGGCGCTGTTCGTCCTCTGCAAGCTTCCGACCTTGCTCGCCCAGGTCTGGATCCTCCCAGACTCCCGCCACATCTTCCTCCAGACGTCCTGCACGAGGCCGACAGACGGCTTCCAAGAAGTCTTCATCACGATCCAAATCCCACTTTTGATGGGTTCTGCAGGACCCTGCCTCAGCCAACCTTCCGTCTGCCATCAGCCCTAACGAACCATCCCACACTGGCCAAACACCTCGACTCGTGGCGCTCGATCACGTCAGACTCTTGGGTGCTCACCATTGTTTGGCTTAGTTACGCCATCGAGTTTGCAAGTATTCCACCTCGAGGCGTTTTCTACTCCACCCAGGCCAGCCCAGCTCTGCTGGAAGAGATCCAGTCCCTCCTCTAGAAGGGAGCGATCGAGCCGGTCCCGCCCTCGGCCACTACCACCGGCTTCTACTCCCGGTACTTACAGTACCGAAGTCGGATGGGACCCTACGACCTATTTTGGATCTCCGAGGAGTAAACGAATACATCCGCCCCAGGAGGTTCAAGATGGTCATCTTGTCGACAATCCTACCCTTCCTCTGCCGGGAGACTGGTTCGCTTCAATCGACCTGCGGGATGCTTATTTCCACATTTCCATCCGTTCGCAGCACAGACGATACCTTCGGTTCGCGATCAACGGCACCTCCTACCAGTACCGGGTGCTGCCGTTCGGCCCCTCCACCGCACTGAGGGTGTTCACGAAGTGCATGGCCCCTGTGGTCTCCCACCTGCTGACGAAGGGCATCACCGTCTTCCCCCTACCTAGACGATTGGCTGCTGGTAGCGTCCTGCAAGAGCAAACTGTACTCAGACATTCATCTAACACTGTCCCTCCTGACCCGCCTGGGTCTTCGGGTCAACCCCAAGAAGTCACACCTCGAGCCGGCGGAGTGTTGGACTTCATCGGAGCCACTCTGGACTCGGTCTCGGCCAGGGCCTACCTGCCTCTGGAGCAGGCTCATACCCTCCGCCGATCTGCTGTGGCCGTCCTCAACGCCCCAACGATATCGGCGAGGAGAATACAACAGCTCCTGGGCTACATGGCTTCCACCACGGCTGTCACGTCCTGTCAAGGCTGCGAGCGTGCCCTCTGCAACACTAGTTTGTCAGAGCCTTCAATCCACTCCAAGATGACCAGCGCCTGCAACTTCGACTGCCGACACTAGTACGTTCCTCTCTGCTGTGGTGGCTCTCGTACCGTCATCTTCTGTCCAGGATGCCGTTTACACGACGGGCCCCTCGGATCACAATCACGACCGACGCCTCCCTTTTCGGATGGGGAGCGCATTGCGACGACCTCAGAGTCCGAGGTCGATGGACTGGCGACGGACCGCTCTCTACATAAACGCCCTCGAGCTCCTAGCTATCGGGAAAGCTCTGAGAGCGTTCCGCAATCTGGTTGCTAGGCAGGCGGTACTGATCCTGACTGACAACACCACAGCAGTGTGTTATGTCAACAGACAAGGAGGAACCCATTCTACCACGCTCCTGACCATCGCTCTCCAGCTCTGGGACTGGTGCGTGTCCCTCTGAGTTCACCCTGTTGCCGTCCACCTGGCAGGACAGGAGAATACGACAGCAGACGCCCTGAGCAGGGACACTTCTACCAACCACGAGTGGCCCCTCTCGGAGGACGCGTTCCGCTTGATACGGTGCCGCTGGGGCGATCCTGACATCGATCTCTTCGCCACAGTGTCGAACGCCAAGTGTCGCCGGTACTGTTCGAGAGCCAGCCGGGGACCGAACTCCCTCGGCGACACGTCCCAGTACTGATGGACAGAGGGTCTCCTGTACATCTTCCCACTGTTCCCCCTGCTGAGAAGGGTTGTCGCCAAGATCCTGGCGGACTGAGCCAACGCCATCCTAGTCGCCCCGTACTGGCCAAGGCAGCATTGGTTCGCCCTGCTGCTCGAGGCCTCTCGGGGACGGCCGCTCAGGCTTCCAACAGGAAGGTCGCATTCTCCATCCCGACCTGCCTCTCCTGGACCTCCACGCTTGGAGGATAACGCCCTGACGATCCCGCTATCCAGGACGTCCTTCCGCGGCTAGAAAGGAATCGACCCGCCGCAAGTATGCCTACAAGTGGCGGCGGTTCACGACTTTTGCAGAGGAGCGTGGAGACACGGTATCACCAGTTGCTCTTGGTACCGTGCTCCGCTTCTTGCTTCACTTAAAACAAGAGGGTCTCTCGTTTTCCTCGTTGAAGGTGTACCTGTCTGCCACTGTGGCCTACCAACCCCGAGGCTCTCCTTCGGCAGCGCTCTTCCAGGATGCCACGATGAAACAGTTCCTGAAGGGACTTCACCATCTATACCCGCTGGTATGCTGCTGTTGCCTCCCTGGTCCCTATCTCTGGTACTCTTCAACTTACGAGCACCCTTTGAGCCTATGGCCACTGTTGATGATAGGCTCCTGACTCTTAAGACTGCTTTCCTGGTGGCTGTCACCTCTGCAAGGCGTGCCAGCGAATTGACAGCGCTACACGTCGACGACCCCTTCCAGGTTTTTCACCGGGATAAGGTGGTTCTTCGCCCGGACATTTCTTTCCTCCCAAAGATCGTCTCTCATTTCCACCTTAACCAGGACATCATCCTTCCTACCTTCTATCCTAATCCAACGACCCCTCTTGAGAGGTCTTTGCACACCCTGGACGTTCAAAGGGCCCTGGCTTTTTACACTCAGAGGACTACGGCCTACAGGCAGATCCCTCACCTGTTTGTCTGCCACGGTCATCGTCGCAGGGGGGCCGCAAGATGTCCACCCAGAGATTCTCCAAGCGGGTGGCCCAGACAATTCTGCTTGCTTATGAGATGGCCAAGCAGCCTCCTCCTGACTTGCTTTGGCCACACTCCATCAGAGCTGTGGCATCCTCAGCAGCCCTCTTGCGAGGTGTGGACCTTCAGGAACTTTGTCAAGTGGCGACTTGGTCCAGGCCCTTGACTTTCATCTGCCACTATCGGCTGGACTGTCGGTCCAGGAGGGGTGCCCGGTTTGGACGAGCGGTGCTGGCCTCCGTCTCTAGGGACCTGACCCACCGTCCTTCTGGTAAGCTACAAAGTCTCCTAGTGTGTAAGGCACAGAGACCACGAAGAAGAAGAACAGGTTGCTTACCTGTAACTGTGGTTCTTCGAGTGGTCGTCTGTGCCCTTACACACACCCGCCCAACCCTCCCCTCACTCTCAGGTCCCTTTTTCGGCGGACTTGTAGAACTGAGGAGAGACCGTTGCTCGGCGGGCTGAGCATGCTCGGTGGATACATGGGGGAGGGGTTCCCCCCAAGCTACTAAGCTTTAGAATTTTCCGAACGGTACCACGCATGCGCAAAAGCTCCTAGTGTGTAAGGGCACAGATGACCACTCGAAGAACCACAGTTACAGGTAAGCAACCTGTTCTTATCAGTAACTTCCAGTAACCTGAATCCAAGTGCTACAAGGCTTTATATCTCACAATTAACCCATTTGAGTTATGTCCAGGAGTGGAATGGTAACCCCTGAAGTTTTTGCATTGCTAATTATGTGCTCTCTATAACCAGTTCTGGGTAACAATCTGCCGCAGTGTTTTTGGACTACATGAGGTTTCTGAACACTCTTTAAAGGCAGCCCACAAAGTACATTACAGTAATGGAAATGTGTGTTAACTATGGCATGTGTCAGTTTGGCCAGATCTGACATCTCCTAGATCTGATGGAAACTGCACTCACTTTAATTCTGCAGAGGCACTCCTGACTGCTTTAGAAACCTGGGAGTCCAGAAATACAGCCCAAACTGCAAAGCTATGTTTTCAGGGGGAGTGTAACCCCATTCAGCACAGCTTCAATCCCTATTCCCTGATCAGCTTTTCAGCTGACCCTGAATACCTACGTCTTGTCTGGGTTAAGTTTGTATTTGTCCAACCATGTATAGTCTGTTGCTAACATAGATACTGTACTAGAATTAAAAGAACTTCGCAGACTTAGACAGAAAGTAGCAGTAGAGTTAGGTGTCAATAGCATGCTAATGACACTGAACTCCAAACTGAAGACAGCATATCCCAGCAATGTCACTTAAATATTGAATAACACAGGGGACAAGAAGCTGTGATAGTCTCCAAAGGCCAAGGCACTGAACAGCAATCCTTTGGCAATGCCTTCTGAACCCATATCTTCAGGAGAGACCAAAGCTACTGCAGAACCGTGCCTCCCCGTCCCAAAAAAGTGGCTCAGAAGAATGCAGTAGTCCTTTCTACCAAGCTTATAGGAAAGCCCATCAGAATGAACAGAGATACATCCCCTTCCCCCACATCTGTCTTCTGACCAAAGCTGTTTTTGTCTCATACCCAGGGCTGAAACCAGCTTGGTCTGAGTTAACAAGCCAAATTTACAAGTGAAATAGCTATAAATAACATCTGGGCATGTTCAGTGGATGTGCTAGATCCTTAATATATATTGAATGTTTTCAAAATGGTTTTAAATTAATGCTTTTAGTTAGATTCCTTAATTTCTTTTTAACTTTTGTACTATATATCATTTTAGCAATTTTGCTTTAACATATTGAAAAGCTTTGGGTCCCATATTGTAGAAAGGCAGGATATAAACTAAATATTTTTTTAAAAAAAGAATGAAAGTATTTAAAACATATCAATATGAAATAAATAATATTACTCATCAGATTTAAGTTGACGTTGCTGTGAAGTAGATTTTAAATGCTGGAATGAAAATGTCTGAGTAAAAAATGAGGTTTGCCTTTAGGCAGAAGCAGAGCAGAGATGGAGCTAGCCAGATCTTCCTCAATAGGGCATTCCACAACCTGGAAGCAGCTACTAAGAAGGTCCTCCTTTGTGTTCCTGCTGATCCTTGGTATTAGTGAGATAGAGGGAGAAAAACTTCTCTGGATTTTAAAACCCAGAAAAGGGCAGGCATATATGAAAGAATGTGATCCTTAAGTTCTGGAGGGCTGTATATGTCATGATCAGCTGCTTAAATGATGTCCAGAAACAGGCCAGTATCCAGTGAAGCTTTTGTTAGAGGAGGGTTACACTATTGCTGTAACCAGCCCTGATTAGCCCCCCTGGCAGCATCTTCTGGCCTGGCTGAAGTTTCAGTGTACTTTTCAGAAGCAACCACACCTAAAGTGGTTTTGCAGGAATCCAAACAAGATGCAACTGAGGCACATTTGTAAAGTGCACATGTCATACTGTGTAAGTTATCTGAGACTCCCTTTTCTGCTTTCTGTGGGAAGTAAGTGGTTCCTCGTAATATCTTGACATCTGTACTTTGTCGTTGGCAGTGCAGATGAACTGCTAGACTTAACAGGTGCTGTGCTGTGCTCAGGAGTCCTTACAGATGGGACCACCATATACATACTCTCGCTTCCTTTTATTGCCAGCAGCCCCTCTCTTCAGATACTGAGGTTACCATTGCAGAAAAAGGGGAGTAGAGCAAGAGAGGCAAGTTAGCTATCTCCCTAAGATCAATAAGAAGTACATGCAAGTCCTAACCAGTGGAACCAGCCACTTTCCATAGTTACTAGTGTTTTCAACATGCATGCAGCTTCCTTCCACATTTCTTGAGCTGCTCTGTTCCTTCTGTATCACTGGCATGCAGTCATTACAGAACTAGAATGTAAGCACGTGCTGGTTTTAAGGAGATGCAAATTCCACCATGCACTGAAGCAAGGGAGTCCACCTCTGTCTTTCTGTACGTCATCCTTGATGCATTGCACACAATGGTATTCCTCCCAGTTAGTGGGTACATTGAGACAATTTACGAATTAATGGAGCAGTGTCCCTGCTGTTTCCTCTGCACATTTTCTCTTAACTGTTGCAGAGTTGTCTTTCAGGAATTGCTTAAATTCTGCCACAAGTCCGTGTCCTCTACTTGTGCAGTATTATTGAATGCACTGTCTCAAACTTGTCAGTTAGCTTTAACCATTTTGTGTGTACGTGCTGTGTCTGTTTGTGCCTAAAACAGCTTGCCCTGTTTTGGCTGTGCTTCACTTTGAAAAATAATTACATAATGCAAGGCAAATCTCCAGTATGAAAAATGGCTGGAGTGCGGGCAAGCAGGGGCTCTGGACTAGCATCAGATACTAGCAAACAAAAAAATTGTGCCAGGAGGAATACTACTGTATCCCAAGAGAGTCTGAGATACCCTGCTCTAGTGTAAGACATTTTTCTTCCATCTTGTTTGTTCTAGGGCGGTTTGATCCTCGTTTCCCATGATGAGCGCTTCATCCAGTTGGTGTGCCAGGAGCTGTGGGTGTGTGGAGAGGGCACAGTGAAACGCATCGATGGCGGCTTTAATGAATACAGAGAAATCCTGCAAGAGCAGTTCCGGAAGGAGGGATTTCTATAAAGCAGCTACCCGGATGGTGTGCATGAGCTGGTTTTGGAACAGAATAGGCTGCCCAGGTAGCCCTCATCCTACTTGATGGTGCAAGCAGGGATTCCACCTACATTGTATGAACATCAGCTGTGTGATCTACTGTTGGGTTAATGCTTCCTTCCTCCAGAAACCAACACCTGCTGGGGATTGCCAAGGGGAAGAGGAAAGTGAACAGTGCTGCTGTGGGATGTGTGCCAAGTCCCTGCTGGGCAGGGACCGAAGGACACCAAAAAGAAAGGTGGCGAGTATTCAGTGCTGCTTTAGTGAAGGGGGTAGAAAGGGAGACGTATCTGCTATAAAGCAGTCCTTCCTCTCTTTCCACTTGTCTGTAGAGTTGAACCTGCTGCAGTCATGCTCAATGAGCATCAGAAGATTTCTGGGTGTAAATGCTGTTAAATGTTGCACATTTGAGTAGCTTTTTCCAGGAAGTGGGCTGGAACTCCAGACTCACCTCTGAAATGGTCAGAACAAGGAAATTTCCTTCTCTCCTTCCACCTTGCCTCCTGGGAAGAGTTGCAGCTCCTTCATTTAACTGTTACATACACAAGCCAGACCCTCTTATGAAAGCACTTCTGGTTTCATCCCTTGGCCTTACCTTTCTCTTTCTTTTCTGCTCAAAAGGTGATGCCTTTGTGTGCTGAAAGGGAACCCTCTTTCCTTCACACTTGAAAGGGGTAGGCCTTGCATAGGCCAGGGTTGTGGTGCTGGAAGACATGCAGTGCTACTTCCACTCTTTGCCAGAAGGTGGCAATCTTCATTCTTCTGTCATTGGGCTTCTGCCTTAAGAAGGGTACCACATGGCCACATCAGTCTGGGCTTCCAAAGGTCTAAATTCCACGCAAGACTCATGTCTCTCCAGCTAACACACCACGTCTTGGTAATTTAAAGAGAAAAAAGAAAACATTAAATGGTTTTATCTTGAAAGTAAATTTTTGGCTCTCTGTTCATCAGCATTGAGGTTGCTCTGTAAATAAAATGGGCTTTCTCTGGCTTTGGACTTCATTTTTTTCCTGTTCACTGTGTGCAATGTTACTTCAGAAAACAACCAAAGAAACTGGTCAGTGCACTGTAGAAAAGACCATGGAAAATCTCTTTACTGCAGGCTGAATTTTTCTTCCCTTAACAATAAAAACAAATCCAAAATAACTAGTGCCATGGCCTATTCTCCAGGAATGAGAAAAGCCTGCACATACGGGTGCGAGGATTAGTCTAAATGCATACAGTTAGGTTTGTATAGGAGCATGCTCAATGTAGTGAGGTCTTTTAGTGGATTCAGGGAATGTGTTGAACATATTTATTAATTTGTGCTCCACCTTTCTCCTTGTATGGGATCCAAGGTGACTTACATGCATTTGAAAAACAGAGTTTTTGTAAAAACCATAAGGGTTTCAATGTATGTTTTATGCCTTCAAGTTGTTCCTGACTTATGGTGACCCTGTGGTGAATATATCATAGGGTTTTCTTGGCAAGATTTGTTCAGAGGGAGCTTGCCTTTGCCCTTGCCTTTGTCTGAGGCTGAAAGCATGCAACTTGCACGAGGTTACTCAGTGGGTTTCCATGGCTGAGTAGGGATTTGAACCCAAATCTCCAGAGACAGTCTGGCGCTCACACAATTCTGTATACATTTACGTGTGTGTGTGTGTGTGTGTGTGTGTGTGTGTGTGCGCGCATGAAAAGACAGATAAATGAATCCCAAACAGAACAGTCTGGCTGGAAATCTGTTGGTGACCTATACTCACGTAGTATTTCAGAATGCCAGAATGGGGCATTTTTGCGCCAGTATGTAGCAGTGAGGAGAAAGGGGAAAGCATTCTCCCTTGCCAGAGAAAGCTGCTTCAGCTGGTCCCCAATAACCTGGGAGCCAATTTCTATGTGATTTCCTGTTTCAAAGAAAAGACATGAACCTAAAACAGTTGGGGAAGTGGCAAAACTGCCCTTGTGTCCCCTTGGATGACATTTTTGGACCAAAAAGACCATCAAAAATTAAAAAGAGAGGTTGTAGAATCATAGAGTTGGAAGAGACCCCAGGGGCCATCCAGTCCAACCCCCTGCTATGCAGGAACACACATCAAAGCACTCCCAACAGATGGCCAGTTTAAAAACCTCCAAAGAAGGATACTCCACCACACTCTTAAGGCAGCATATTCCACTGCCAAACAGCTCTGACCACGAGGAAGTTCTTCCTGAGGTTCAGGTGGAATCTCCTTTCCTGCAGCTTGAATACATTGCTCCTTGTCCTAGTCTCTGGAGCAATGGAAAACAAGGCCGCTCCCTCCTCGACATGACATTCCTTCAAATATGTAAACATGGGTATCATGTCCTTTCTTAACTTTCTCTTCTGCAGACTAAACACCCAGCTCCCTAAGCCACTTCTCATAGGGCATGGCTTCCAGACTGTTCACCATTTTGGTGGGTTGTACTGTGATACATCCCCCCCCCCCCCCCAACCCTACAGAACTCTAGTGTAGCCACTCAGCCCCTGATAGTTCCCAAACCCTGTGCTGACATCAGTCTCTTTCACACCACATAATTCATACCTCTTTGATTCCATTTCCATCACTATGGCTCCATCTTATAGAATCTTGGGATTTGTAAATTTGTGAGGTATTGAGAATCATCTGTTAGGAGCTCTAATGCTTCACCAAATGAATTCTGTAAGATACTACAATGCCAGCTGAAGAAGTACGGAAGTGCTAGAATTGTGAAAGTGTTATGCTAGCCAACAGGTTTGCCTGGGTGCCTAAAAATAGTCTTGATGCCACCATTCCCATTTACTGAGCTGCGACAAGAAGCAGTTTGCCCCCATGCTCACTCTTAAAGGGCATTTAATCTGCCTGGCACTGAACTCACTTGCATGGCTGCTCTAGTACTGCACAGAGATGCAAAGGCCAGAATATGCAGGGCATGATCTAGAATTAGAGCAGTCTATTTGCCAATGCCAGAGCCAGCATGGTGTAGTCGTTTGAGCATTGGACTATGATCCTGAACGAGACTAGAGACGCTTCCGCACAAGACTGTTATGGCATTATGCTTCCACTTGCAACATCCTATGGAATCTGGGGTTTGCAGTTTCGGGAGAGGCCACCTCCCGAAACTGCAAACCCCAGGATTCCATAGGATGTTGCAAGTGGAATCATAGCACTATAACAGCCTAGTGCGGAAATGGCCTAGGATTCCCTGCTGGGAAGTGGAAACCCACTGGGTCACCTTGGGTCCATCAAACACTCTTAGCCCCAGAAAATCCTGGGATAGGTTCCTCTTAGGGTCACCATAAGTCAAAAATGACTTGAAGGCACACAACAGCATTTGCCTACGCACATGTGTAACTTTGATATCTTTATACAAGCCACAGCGAAATTGCTTTGAATATAAAAACCACCTTTGGTGATTTATGATCCTCAAGGCGGCTTAAAATGATGGCTTGCAGTGTTTCATCCTTCACATGTTTTGGATTTCAGCTCCCAGAATCCTTGAATATTGACCATGCACACTAGGACTTCTGGCAACTCAAATTAAAAAAAAAATGGGATAAGCAAAGGTTGAGAACCACTAGCTCAGTACATATTGCAAGGTTGTTTTTTCCCCCCAGAACATATAATAGATCCTCTGTCAAATTACTGCAATCCCAATGCACCCTTCCCCAAATATTCTGAATTAGGAAATCTCAATAAATGGAAGTAAACTAATAAATAGAATTGATTCAGGGACTCCAATCTATGACATGAGTAGCAGAAAAGAGCCAACAGCATCTGAGGTCTCTTCCTTCTCAATTTGACCACGAAGCCTGACTAGGGCTTTGAACTGGGCTTATCCATTGGCCTGCCCACTCCCTTCTCAGACAGGTGGTGAAACGCTAGAGAAACAGACACAGAGGTCTAAATCCTCAAAATGATGCAAACTATCCCATCTCATAGCACAACCTTTGCTCACCAATTCTACAGTTGCAGAGGGGGATAAGGAGCAAAACCTGAAGGCACCTGCCCACTTACGGCCATCCCATGAATTTCAGAAGGTCTCCTTAAACAAAGAATACTGAGGTGCTTTGCCAGTGCCGCCTTCTAAAATATAGCCTGCAGCAGAGCTTTCCAAAATTTTCATGTTGGCGACACATTTTTGGACATGCATCATTTCATGACACAGTAATTCAGTAAGTGGAGGCAGCCCCTCCACCTGAGCCTGGCTCGCCGCCACCCTCGCTGGGGTCTTCTGTGGGCTGGGGCGGCAGCAGCAGGACGGGCAGCCCCTCCGACCGGGCCTGGCCTCCCGCTGCCGCCATCCCTGCCGGGGCTTCCTCAGCCTGGGGTGACTGTGGCAGCAGTGGGGGGGCAGCCCCTCCACCCGAGCCTGCCATGCCACCGCCACCACCCTTGCTAGGGTCTAACTCGGCCCAGGGTGGCAGAGGCAGCCCCTCCCCCATTACATTCACACAACACACCTACACACTGCCAGTGAGACACTAATGTGTTGCAACACACAGTTTGGAAAGCTCTGCCCTACAGCATTGTTAAGTTATCTGATGTGGGGGACCAACAACGTTTCTTCTACCCAGTGTGCCAAGGACTGGTGCCATATTTACCCCCACTGACTGCAACTGTTTCTTTCCTGGAAACTCCAGGGACCAGCAGCCCCAAAACCAACACCTGTCCAGGGACTATCGCTTTCCATGGCACTTGCCTTGCTGCATCTGGTAGTCCTTGGATGCCCCCCTGCCAGGTATTAACCAGGCCTGGCACTGGCTTAGCTTCCAGGAACAGAGAGGATAGGGTGCCTTCAGGATGTTATACACATTTGGAGGCCCCTGTAATAGGGACATCCCTTGTAATCCTAGCCAGGTTAAGCAATGGTGAGGAATACTGGGGCTGAAGTTCAACATCTGGAAGGCCACATGATTCCTTTGGCTAGGACTATGCAAAGGCCAGGGCCAGCTTAAGGGGGGCTTTCAGGAAAGCGGGTAAAATTAAAACGGTCCATCATCGTAGAGCGGCCACATTTCTGAGAGAACTGCACACAGTTCTTCTGTCTGACCTCAGAAAGGTGCACCCTGAGCTGGGAAAAGAGAGAGATGATCAATCCTAACGCCCAAAGCCACCTTCCCGCAAAGAAAGGGGGACTCCTTCAGGGACTGTACATTCTCTCCAGAGTTTGCAGGAGTGGGTTGGAGAAATGGCCCCCAGAAACAGGGGAAGCTGGACCCCACCCAAAGACTAGGCAAATCAGAAGCCCCAGGAAATACTAATTTCCACACTAGACTGTTATAGCGCTATCATTGCACTTTCGACGTCCTGTGGAATCCTGGGGTTTGCAGTTCAGGGAGGGGCCGGCCGGCAGGACAGGCAGCCCCTCCCTGAACTGCAAACCCCAGGATCCATAGGACCGAAAGTGCAATGATAGCGCTGTAACAGTCTAGTGCGGAAATGGCTTAAGACAGTGGCTGTCCTCGAGCCTTCCCAGGAGTAATAAAGGCTGCCTGCAATCTCTCCCACCCACGCACACTGACTTGGGTGGAGGCTACACGGAAGGCCTGCAGGACACTTCTACGTCCGCCCTGTCCTTGCAAGGATCTTCCTATTCAAGGGCCATTTCCGCACTAGATTGTGACAGTGCTACTATTCCACTCTCAACATCCTCATGGCATCCTGAGGTTTGCAGTTTAGGGAGGGGCCTCCGAGGCAAGTGGAATAATAGCACTATAACCGTCTAGTGCAGAAACGGCCAAGGATTTGTCAGTTGTAATGGACGGGAAACTTCCTCTGCAACGCCCCGCAAGCAGGCAAGCTTAACAACCACTAGTCTGCCAACGCGGAGGGCCCCTTGCCCCTTCCGACGGCCCGCCTGGGCGGAGAGCGGGCGACGCCGCATCCCCGGGCATCCGGGACGGGACGGGGGCGCACGGCCAAAGAGAAGCAGCCCGGCGACGAGAGGCTTTCGGGCACTGGAAGCCCGGCGTTTACGAACCTCGGTCGGCACCGGGGAGCCCCGCGCGAGCATCTGGGGTCCAGGTCAAGAAATGCAGAGCCCGTCACCGCCGCGACGACACCGGGAAGCCCCCCAGCCTCCCTCTCGTGCCAACAGCCGCACGCGGGGCCCGGGAAACTCCCGCGCCTCTTCGAGCGAGGGGAGGAGGGGGGCAACAAGCCCGCCCCCGGCCAAGAGCGCTTGGGGCGCGACGGCCTTGCCCCTTCCCCGCGGGGAAGCGCCCCCCTCGCCCCTTCCGCGCTCCGCGTCGGGCGCCCGCTCGCGCTGCTCTCCCGGGGACGCGGGCGGGGGCGCTGCGCAACAGCAGCCGCGCTCGCCCTCGCGCGCCCCTCCAGTGGGCGAGCCCAAGTGACCACGCGGGGGGGGCAGAAGGACGAGGACTCAGGGTGACTCCCGGCGCCCGCGTCCTGCCCCCGCCCTTCTCTGCCAGGGCCGCCCCTTCCCAGGTGGTTCCGCCTCCCGCCAGCCCTGCCTGGGAGGCGGCGGCGGCGGCGAAGGAGGAGGCGGAGGCGGAGGCGGAGGCGGAGTTGTCGCTCGAGGGCCGGCGCCGGTTGCCGCCGCTGCTGCCGCTGCAAGGGCGGGTGGAGGAGGCGGCGGAGAGGGAAGAGCACCGAGCGGGGGCCCCTGTTTCCCGCCCGCGAGAAAGAAGCGCCCCGGAGAACCGTCTCCTCGTCCCTTCCCGGCCTCGCCTCTCGCCAGCCCGGCCCAGGACCGAGCAGCGGGCGGGAGAGGAGGGGCTCGTTTTCGGCAGCCCACCCGGCCCGGGGCGAGGAGGGACCCGCCGCCGCTCCCGCCGAGCCAGCCGGCCGAGGAGCCGGCGGGCCTCCCGCCATCCCCGGAGCGCGGCCGGGCGGGCTTTCGGGGCGGAGGGCGACGTCCGGGTCGAAGGCAGGCACCCCGTGGCGGCGGGCGGCGGCGGCAAAGATGAGCGGCCCCGAGGAGTACGCAGGTGGGCGAGCCGCCCCGGAGGCGGGATGGGCGGCGGGGGGTCGCTGTGGGTCGGGGAGCGAGGTTGGGGGGCAGCGAGGGGGCGGAAGAGGGCAGGGGAACGAGGAAGGCGAAGCGAGGGCGATCTTCCCCGGGTTGGGGGCGGGGGCGCCTGGCATGGCCGAGGGCGGGCGGGGATGGCGGCCGGCGATGGGGCAGGAGGAGGAGGGGGCAGCTCGCCTCGTGGGGGGGCGGCGGCGGCGGCTTCCTCCTTGCTGGAAACTAACCGGCTCCGTGCCCGCCTTTCCTCCCCGTTCCCAGGTGCGAGCCCCGTGCCCAGTCCAGGCGGCTGCCCCGGCTTCGACGAGGTGAGTCTCAACCGCGGGGCGCCCTCGCCGGCTCGGGTCAATCCCTCCCTCCCCGCCCCGCTCCAGCGTCCCCGGCGCGGGTGGAGTGGCGGCCCGGGCCCGGAGGGAGCGAAGGACGCCGCGGGAGGCGGGAGGGAGGCCCGGCGGCCGGGGGGCTTTGTCGGGGGGGCCGACGGCGCGTTTCCGAGGGGCGGCCTCGCCCTCTGGGGCTGCTGAGGGGAGGGGGAAGAGCGGCGTTCCCCGGGGGAGCCGCGGGGTTGTCCGAGCTCGTGCCCGCGGCGGGGGGAGCGCGAGGGCGCAGGCACGGGGCGCGAGCGCGCGTTTGGCGCCGTGGGCCGGTGGCGGGGGGCTCCGGGCGCTCGGCTCTTCCCTGGGGGGCGGAGGGGAGGCGATTCCTGAGGGGAAGGAGCGGCGGGGGGGTGGCGAGCGAGCGAGG
Source organism: Iguana delicatissima (assembly GCA_948472985.1). NCBI lineage: Eukaryota > Metazoa > Chordata > Lepidosauria > Squamata > Iguanidae > Iguana > Iguana delicatissima. The sequence continues at coordinate 396,512 of CAOKZL010000717.1, read as the reverse complement.
GGCGGGGGCCGCTTTCGCTCCTCGGGGCGGGCGGGCGCTCGGCCGGGCTCCTCGGTGCCTGGGGCGCGATGGCGGCTCCGCCCCTCCGGGTGGCTCGCCGGGGCCTGAGGGCGGCGGGGAGGGACTTCGGAGCGGCGCCGGGCGCCTCCCGCGTTTTGGGGGGGCGACCCCCTTTCTCCCCCCGCAGGGCTGTGTGTGGGAGGGGGCTGAGTGGCGGCGGAACTTGAGGAGGCGTTTTGGGGGGAGGCTCGTCAGCCGAGACTCCGCTTTTGCGCAGCCCGTGGCGGGGGCGGGAGGGGGAGAGGAGGAGGGCTTCCCCGCCACTCCTCCCCCTCCCCCCTCCCCCCGCCGCCTCCTCCTCCCGGGACAGCCGCGGCGGCGCAGGCGCCATCTTGGGAGCGACCAGGTCTGTGTGCGCGCGCGGGCGTGCGGGCGACCCTCTCCCAGCATTTTGCTTTTGCGCGGCGGGGGGGGGAGCCGTTTGGAGTGAAACGCCGGAGCTGTAAATAGCCGCGTATAAGCTTTGCCGTAGGAGGTGGCGGGGAAGGAGAGAGAAGCAATGAGACCGCTTGGTGAGCCCCCCCTTTGGAAAAATCCATTTAATGACAAGTTGCTTCGCCTCCCTTTTAACCCCGGGACTTTTGGGTGCTGCTGATCGCCTTCAAGTCCGTTTCGACTTACGGCGACCCTGCCGTCATCATCCCTTCTCAGGTCTCGCAGACTCAGGACGCCCTTAGTAGAGCTGATCTGCCCATAACGCGTTCCTCCTCTTTTCCTATTGCCTTCAGTCTCACCAAGAATTGTCGTCTTTTCTAATGACTGATTCATTCTCATGATGTGGTCAAAGAATGACAGCTTCCAGAGCCAATGTGGAGTAGTGGTTGGAAGGCTTGGACTAAAATCCTGGAGAGGAGGGTTCAGTTCCCGCGTCAGCCGTGGAAACCCACTGGGTGGCCTTGGGTGCATCGCATACTCCCAGCCCCAGAAAACCTGGGGATAGGTTCTCTTTTAGGTCAGAAACAACTTGAAAGCACACAGAACAACATGACACCCTCAGCATTTTCGGCTGCAGGAAATAACAGAAGAATTACTGTCGCTATCTCATCTTTACCATCTCCTGAAGCACTCCGCCTTGATTTCTTTATTTATAATATCTATATATCGCTTCCCAGCCCACAAGGGCTCCTGAATGATGACTCTTGAGACTCTCTCTCTCTGTTTGGGACCCTTCCAGTGCTAGTGTGTGTGTGTGTGTGTGCGTGATTGTGCTCAACTTTGAGCCAAGGTTGCTGATGGGGATCGAGTTGGGGCATAGAGGGAATATGGGAAATGTGAATGTGGGATGTTAGCCCTAGCCTTCGCTTCACTGAAAAGGCATGTGTCTCTATGCTGCCAAAGGGAAAACACAATTTCCTTGATTGCAAGGACTTTCACTGCTTTGGACCTAAATAGAGTCTGGTATTTTGACCAGAGTGGGAAAATATGTGGCCTTTCAGTTTGTTTTTGTTTGTTTTTGTTTTGGAGTACAGTTCCCATATTCCTTCACATTTGGTGTTGCTGCCAGGGCTGATTGGAATTTAAAGTCCCAACAGCATCTGGTGGGCCAGAAGTTCCCCACTCCTCCATTTGACCCTTAGCTTTGGATAAGCCATAAGCTTACTTTAAGGCAGAAGCTGCCAGATGCACTTTGCTTTGCCACCCTTTCCTCATGCCTGTTTCTTCTATGTTCTCTCTCCCTCTCTTACGTTAGTAATGGTGATCTATAATTATGTTTGGGTGTAGAAGAAGAAAAGTGGGAATTCCTCTTGTTGAGGATGAAAATGATTTGTGGAGAGGTACTTCTCTGCCAGTTCTAGGGATGCTTTTCAAAAGTTTTGCATAGCTTGGATGGGGCTAGATCCTTTGCCCTGCAGGTGTTTGTAGGAGTCGCTGATCGCCTGTTCTGCAGTGTTTTGCATTATCTTCTGGTGCTGGAGAGTCAATAGACCTCCCTTGATGGGCACAACCCTTGTGAAGGGAAGCCTTGGTCTGTGGTCCTTCCTTTGAGTGGTTGCCATGGCATGCTTGGAGAAGGGGGAGGATAGCCATGCTCTTCCCTTGTTGTGGCTGGAATTTGATCTGCTGCTGCTTCTCTTTGTCTGCAGAGTGAGACTACCTTTTGTTTTCTTTGCTCTGAAAGGCAGTCCGGGGGGGAAATGCTTTGACATTTTCATTCTATTACCACTATTGTCATTATTATCATTATCAGGTAGCAAGAGAATTCCTTACAGTTCCTTTCCATGGGGATTAAACCCACTCTGCTCCCATTTAGGCCTTGAGTCAATTTGAATGCAAAATTGGTCTCTTTCTGTAGCTGTTTCAGTAAGTTGATGTATTCGTCCTGTTTAGATTAATGAGAAAAGTTGGTTTAAGTAACTATAACTCTCTACGTAGTGTTAAGGCAGGCTTTATCTCCCCCCTCCTCATGAGGAGGGGAGAGGACTGTGCATTGGTATGCTCAGGGCCCTGCTTCAGTCCTTGCTAACTCTTGGTAGTTGGGGAAGACTGATAGAAAGTTGCTGCTAAATGCAAGTATGGTCCAGCAGAGTGATTCAATAAAAGGCATCTCCATATCCTCCAGCAGCACACTGTGTTTTGATTTGGCACAATCCTGCCTAAGAAATTGTTGATTAATTGCCTATTTTGGTTTTGAAAGCTGTGGGAGCTAGATTTGCAGGTGCATAGATGACAATAGTCTTGGGTGCTGCCAGGCTTGAGGTAACTAAGCTGTTCTGAGTATTAGACATTATTGTGATGGTTTAAAAGAAAGTGTTCCAGCTCCAAATTGTCTTGCAAGTAAACTGTAAATGATTTGTTTGGTTTACTTACAACTAACATGCTGACCCATATTTGTTTGTGTTTTTGCAGCCACCACAGAAAAGACAAAGAACTGTAGAAGACTTCAATCAGTTCTGCACCTTTGTGCTAGCCTATGCAGGCTACATCCCATACCCAAATGAGGTAATATGGCTTAAGAGTTCATTACTGATACAGATAGATGTCTGTTCTTGTTATCATTATATTTTCTGGTGTTGATGACTCCCATTTCCTTCCAGTCTTGAAATGGTCTAGAACTCAGAGTTCTCGTTCTTTTCTTTTCTAGAATGAGCCCTGGCCCCATAGAGGCAACATGAGCCCCCAGAACAGCACAGGCAGCACTCAAGATGGTGACAGCTGGACTTCATCCCAGTCCTGTGACTCCCAGGTACTGTCAGATGATGGAGGGAGTAGGAACACTACATGCAAGGGGTCTGGAGACCTGTTCCTCAACTACCCAGGTATTTCCAATAGCTTCTGCACAAGCCGACCCCAGCAAACTAAGAAAAGAAAGCAGTCCTCAAAAAAGCGCAACTTGGGTCAAGAGTTGGACAAGAGGGCCGTGCCAACAAGCGTGAAGGACCTGAAGCAGGAAGAGACTGAGCACAGAGAGGACATGCGTGGAAAAGCAAGAGAGCTTGAATCCTATCTCCCAAGAGAAGCACTCCAGCCTAAATCTCTCCTGGAGCAATACATAAAGGAAAATGACTGGGTCCCCGAGGTGCAGACAGCTGAGAAGCCAGAGGAACAGAATACATGCAAGGAGGAAAGAGTCAGCCCTTCCTGTTGGAACAACATAGAGCAGGGCAGTGAGGAAGAACTCGGTCGAGGTGGCTCCCAAATTGGTAGTAAGTATGCAAATAAGAAAGTAAAATGGGCAATTAATTTTTTTCCCCACTGTAATCAGTGTGGGCTGTCTAGCTCAAGAACTAGTTACACTTACACAGCAGCTCCTAAGATTTTCAGGCACAGTCCTCCCTTGAGGATAACCTGAAGTCTTTGTCACTGGAGATGCCAGTGACCTGGCTTGTGCTTTTGCCACTGAGCTGTTCTACCTCAGTCCGCCAATTCTGTTAATATTATGATTTGAATGCTAAATAAACATGCTTTTTTGTTGTCAGTAGGCTTTGAAAGTTTGCATGAAGGAGAAGACATAAATGTCTTAAGAGTTCACTCAGTCTTAATCTTAAAACTGTGTAGTTTGACATGGGAAGTCTAATAAGGTGTATAGAATTGTTCATGAGGCTTCATTGGCACTGAGTGACTAGAACAGCCAGATCCAGAATACCAGCACTGATATGACTATTCCTATTTATACGATCTTTCTTTTTTCTTTCCCTGAAGCTTCATGTGAGGAGTTTGCTGCACCTTCAGACACCAAAACAGATGGTAAGTAGATGTAGTTGTACTGCCATCTTCCAGTAGGATGAGTAAATGTATTTTGCCAGGGTTTCTTTTTTGTGAGGCAGGTTGGGAGAGGACATGCTAGAGCAGTGGTTCTTAACCTGGGATCCAGGGACCCCTGGGGGACCACGAAAAGCAACAGAGATGCAGCAGCAGGCTGCAGGTGCTGAAATTGTTTGCTCATTTGCAAATGAGGGAGCAGTTTGGGCTCATGCACCAGCCTCCTTGAGTCTTCATCAAGGACACAACAGCAGGGAGTGTGGACAATGAAGGACATAGTGGCAGGTGTATGTGCATGCCCAAACTGGTCTCTCATTTGCAAACAAGGGAGTAGTTTTGGCATGCCACACTCCCCCCATTGCAGCATCCCTGACAAAAGGGATGTAGCAGCAGGTATGCATGCACACCAAAACTATGACTCTGGAGACTAGAGTTTGGCTCTCCACTCACGCATGGGAACCTACTGGGTGACCTCAGATAAGTCAAATTCTGTCAACCTCAGAGGAAGGCAAAGGCAACAAATCTGGCCAAGAAAAGCCCCACCATAGGTTTGCCTTAGGGTTGTTTTCAAAGAGGATGGCTAGGAAGAATCTCCCCCTGTCAGTGGCACTTTGCTTTTATGTGCCTTCAAGTCACTTCAAATCTGACAAAATTTGTTCAGAGGGGTTTGCCTTTGCCTTCCTCTGAGGCTGAGAGAATATGAATTGCCGAAGGTCACACAGTGTCTGAACAGGGCTTTGAATTCTAGTCTTCAGAAGCCTTTATTAAATAAATACGTGAATATTTCAATCTTCATTTAAGCCTTAGGGGTCCCCAACAACAAATTATATTTACAGGGGATCCCTGGCAAAGAAAATGTTAAGAACCACTGTTGTAGAGAAATAAGAATTTTGCAAACCTCGAAAGGACTAGTACGGAAGCCTTTAATATCAGTGTATTGCTTGCAGGTAAGAACAACTTAGGCTCTGCTTTTAACCATGTGTGTTCTCTCCCTTGCAGATGATGATGCTTGGGATCTCATCACTTGTTTCTGCTTAAAGCCCTTTGCTGGGAGACCCATGATAGAGTGCAACGAATGTGCCACTTGGATCCACCTCTCTTGCGCCAAGATACGTAAATCCAATGTGCCTGACATCTTCATCTGCCAGCGATGCCGTGATGCAAAGCAGGAGATTCGTCGTTCAAACAGAGCCCGCACTATTCCTCGCAAGCGGTTCTGTGACTGACTGTGGTATGGGGAATGGATGGGTTCTCTTTAAACTTGGACTGGATCCCTGTTGGCAAGACAATCAAAGTGCAGGAACTTTCCTGGGGAACAAGCGAGGGCCCCCTGTTCTTCCAAGTCAATAATAAACATATATGTATGTATGTCTTACTCAAGACCTCGGGGGGAGGGGGGGGGACACATGCTGTTCTCTTCTCAAAAAGCCTGTAAACTGTGCTGTTGAGATCTCAGGGTTACCCTAGAGCAGCAAATGCAAAGGCACCTGGCAGACACAAGTGACTGGTTTGGGGGATTCCAGTGCACAATGCACTAAGTCAGCCAGAAGCCTTTTTTTTTTGCCCTTGTGCAAACATGAGTTGGTGCCTTTCCTCAGCAAACAAGTAGAAGTTGGCTCACAGTTAGTTCTGCGGTATGAATAGCTGCTCAGACTTTAATTTGTAAGTTCATATCCTCAGTTCTTGTTTTTATCCCATTGCTATACTTCTCGTTGAAAAATGAGTTGAGAAGCTTTGGGGGAACGCTTTCACAAAGGCAAAGCACATACTGAAAAAGGGCAGTTATCTTCCTGTGCACACTGCTTGAAGAACAGCAACACGAGGCTTCAAACTTTGGTACTGACTGTGGTCATTGCTACTCATTCTTCGAGTGAGCCTGACCTCTTGGCAACCTTCTGGTCCTTCCAGTCCTTAGCCAGGCTAGTTACTAATGAGAGAAGGATGGCAATACTCATATAATGTAAATATTTTGTATACAGATTCCTAGAATATGTCCAAGTGTACCTACTCCCCACAGACCCATCCAAGACTTACAGTTGCACTAGTGTCTTATTTGAGCGGAATGCAGGAGTTGTGGAAAGAGACCAAAGCTGTTAGTGGTAGAGGTGATGGTGGCTGCTTCAGAGCCTTTATAATCTGAAAGTGTAGCGGTCATAAGAGAACTAGAGATATGGCAGTGAGCTGCACTGAAGAAGCAGATTGGGTCCTGCTTTTGTTTTCAAGCTGCTTTCTCATTGCCACAGTTGCCAGAGGTGAAACTTGGGGAATGCTAAAGGAAAGCGACCTGTCTACTATGCAAACCACCACTATTTGTTCTTGGGGATGTCATGCCAGCAAACTGCTGCTGTTTTGGAGAGAAGACGGGTCTACCTGCACTCTGTACCTAGTCCACTGAACCTCTTCAATTTGACCCATGTGCCTTCTTTATCACACCTCTCTCGCACACACCACCACATCTTTGGCCGTGCTTGTAACCATAGCCCTGTTTTCATTGTACAAGGGATTTGCAGTGGCGCGAGATTTGTCTTGTCCTATTAAGAGGGACAGACTGCTCAGTCATCATGCTGTAGGAGGAATTTGGAAAGCTATACCATGACTCAATCAGAAGTCCTCTTCCCCCTTGAAGTGTTTACACTTTTATAGTTAGTCACTTTCTATTATAAAGATGTACGTAGTATATTCTGGTCTTTGTCCTGTGCTGAGTGTCTGGAGTGATATGTATAGAATAAAAATACTTTTAAAATGGTTGTTTTTTATTTCTGTTTGCATTTAGTTATTTCAGCTGAAAAGAAGATACTTTTTTAAAAAAGTTGATTGCTTAGCCTTTCCTGTCAAGCAAAGATAAAGCATAGAAAGGCCTTTTCACTGAAGTGCAGTAGGCAGACTTCTTTCTGCCTTTAGCAACCACTTGTTGCTCAAATAGTTTGGGATATTTGTTGACAGTACTGTTAGTAGAGTATATGAATGTGTAAAGTCTGTAGACCTTCATGTACTAATTCCAAAAGTTGTGTTTCACTTTCATATGCCGAATCATAATGAACATTTTCTGCTCTTCTAATTGAGATGCTTTAGCATATTTTGGTTATTTGAAATATCTGACCAGACTAATGTTGAACAGATAATAGTTCAGGATATTTGACAATACCCTTTGCTTCAGATTTTAAAGATTCCATGATATGCTAAGACATACTCCAAAGAGTTGGAAGCAAGATATCATCTTCCTGCAGTGGAAGAGGGTATCAGTGGATGGGATGCTCCTCTGATCCACTCCACCAGTTAGGGATACGAGAATTAGTTCTTTCCCTAGTAAAAGCAACCTGCTTCCAGTTTTGTTCCTGTTGCACCTTGGACTAGGATTTTAAGTCCCCTCCTTTTCAGAGATAAAGGGAGGAAATCTATTCAGCAGATCATTTTTGCCACTTTTCCCCCTCATAAGCAGCCTCTCAAAAGGCTTTCTTCAGCTTGGCCTCCCAGCTTTTACCTTTTTTGACCTCCTGCAGAGCAGCCTCAAGAGTTTTACAGGTTTTCCTTTGCCAGAGGGCCCGTAGCTTTTCTTCCGATGCTTACAACACTGTGAGGAACAGGAGAGCCTAAGGGTGCCACCTTGCCTTCAAGCAGGGAAAGGGCTCAACAAAAGCCTTCAAAAAGAAAAGAAATGTCAGTGTGGCCTGGCCCAGGCCTTGAGACTGCAAGTAACTACAAAAGGAGCAGCTGGGTCTTAACAGATGACAACTAGCCCAATGTGGATTTGGCGAGCGCAGAAGTCACTCAACAGTGAGCAACATGGTCTGATCCAACAATGTCCCCCAGTCAGATCTACAGTGGGGGCAGCTAGGGAATCCCACTGGGAGGGGGATGAGTGAAAAGGGGGGGTGTGTCAGTTCCGCCACAGTGGCCTTTCATCTTGAATTCTGGCAATGGATTCAGCTCAGCCCTTTGTATCCATCGGAAAGGCTTTTATGCCTTTGACAAAGCCCAGGAGAGTGGGGTGATGCTGGCAGAGACATGGCTCCTCACCACAGCTATGGCACAGAAAACAAGGTAATTCGTAAATGGTACGCCCTTGATGTACCTGCTATAAGCTGAGGAGCCAGCATGTTGTAACAGTCTTGAGTGATGAGTGACCAGTGACACTGCTGGGCAGTCATAATGGGCAAATGCCAGACTGCACGATCTGAGATTGAAAAAATACCAGTGGCAAAGGCAAGGTTGGGGATAGGCTCTCCTCTTTAAGGGGCACTGCATTTAGAGCTTCTTTATGAGATACACAGCAAAATATGCTAATACAACTGGTGCAGGCATGCAGCATTCTTGTGTAGCCCAGAAAAGGGGCAAATGATTTCCCCAGAGAGTTCCTGTGATATAGTGGTCTGAATATTGGACTAGGACCCTGAGAGACCCTGACTAAAATTTCTGCTCTGTCGGAAAACCTAACTGGGTGACCTTGGGAAAGAAATGACTTGAAGGCACAGACCAGCCCAACTTTCCCCACCCTCAAACAAGGAATGAAAGGGAAAAGTTCAGACTTGATAAAAGGCAGGAAATCTCCCTTTATCAGAGCAGAGCATTCTCACAAATTTGGACAGTGGAAACAAGAATCGCATTAGAACTTGTTGGTTTCATAGAATCATAGAGCTGGAAGAGACCCCAGGGGCCATCCAGTCCAACCCCCTGCCATGCAGGAACACCCATCAAAGCATTCCCAACAGATGGCTATCCAGCTTCCACTTAAAAACCCCAAGAAGGAGACTCTACCACACTCCAAGGCAGCGTATTCCACTGCCAGACAGCTCTGACTGTCAGGAAGTTCTTCCTGAGGTTCAAGTGGAATCTCCTTTCCTGCAGCTTGAATCCATTGCTCCTTGTCCTAGCCTCTGGAGTGGCGGAGAACAAGTCCACTCCCTCCTCAATTGAGGTGCCCAGAACTGGACACAGTATTCCAAATGACCAAGGATACCATTACCTCCCTCGATCTGGACGCCATACTCCTATTGATGCAACCAAGAATCACGTTGGCTTTCTTGGCTGCCGCATCACACTGTTGACTCATGTTCAGCTTGTGATCTACCAAGACTCCTAGATCCCTTTCACGTGTACTGCTATCAAGCCATGTGTCCCCCAAACTGTATTTGTGCATTCCATTTTTTCTGCCTAAATGTAGGACCTTACATTTCTCTCTGTTGAAATTCATTTTGTTAGCTTTGGCCCAGCTCTCCAATCTGTTCAGGTCATTTTGAAATTTGATCCTGTCCTCTGGTGTATTAGCAACCCCTCCCAATTTAGTATCATCTGCAAATTTGATCAGCATGCCCTCCACTCCTTCATCCAAGTCATTGATGAAGATGTTGAATAGCCCTGGGCCCAGGACAGAACCCTGTGGCACCCCGCTAGTCACTTCTCTCCAGGATGAAAAGCAGCCATTGGTGAGCAACCTTTGGGTTCGGTCAGTCAACCAATTACAAATCCACCTAAGAGTAGCCCTGTGCAGCCCGCACTTGACTAGCTTGAGGTAGCTGCACCTCAGATTAGAAGGTTAAACACATTAGACCACTTCCTGCTCTCAATACAAGGAACAGCAAAGAATCCCAGAGTGTCCAGTGCTTCATTTATGGGGAGACTTGTTAGACTCCTTCGTTCTTTAGAAGCAAGGGTAGGTTTGTTCTTTTTGTTTCTCTGTGGCACTGTCAAAATTGGAACCGCATCATTCCTCCCCTAAGGGGGTGTGCGCTTGGAAACCCTATTTGCATGCTTCTACCTAAGGAACTGAGAAACAGTGTCGTGTAGTGGCTGAGTATTGGACTAGGACTCTTGGGGACCGGGGTTGAAATCCTTGCTTGGCCACAGAAACCCAATGGGTGAACTTGCGTCACATTCCTTCAGCCTCAGAAGCAAGCAGTGCAAAGCCTTTCTCAACAAATCTTGCAGAGAAAGAAAGATGACAAGAGTCACCTTGAGATCACCATAAGTCTTTAAGTGTTAACTGTGTTCTCTTTTAAATTATTGTAATGCTGCTTTGAGTCCTTTTGAGAAGAAAAGCGGGGTATAAATAAAGATTAATGATAATGATGATGATGATGATGATGATGATCAGAAATTGACTTAAGGATGCACAACAACAACAGCCTAAGGGAATGAGTGGAAGGAATGATCTATCTAAGAGTATCTTCCATTCATGGGGGAAAAAATGTAAATGTTTCTTTCTCAGTCCTAATACAATTGGCCCTCCATATCTGTGGATCCTATATCCACGAATTCAACCAACCATGGCTTGAAAATATCCCTCCCCCCAAAAAAAATCCAAAAAGCAAACTTTGATTTTTCCATTTTATGTAAAGGATGCCGTTTTACTACACTATTGTACATAATTGGACTTGAGCATCCATGAATTTTAGTATCCATGGCGGGGGGGGGTGTCCTAGAACCAAATCCTAGCAGATACCAAGGGCCCATTGTGTTCTTCTTGCATATTACTCATCCCCCTAAATAAGATTTTAATGTAGCGATTCAGAACAGACACGCCAGGAGCAGACCTCAAATCCCACCCCAACCCCATTTGTAAAGAATGAATCTACAGCCCAAGCTGTATTTTTTTTCTTTTGTTTTTGTGTCCATGAGAACACTGTCACTTTGATAGTAAGGTGTAGTTTAAAGATGAAAACTGAAAAGATAAATTAATTGTTCCTGCTATTTTAGTTGACAACAAAAAACACATGGAGAGTGAGTATTATACCAGAACAACACTAAAAATAAAATTTAGAATTATTGCAACAGACAAAAAATAATGAAAAATCATATTAATTAAGGACAGTAGAAACAATGCATTGTATTAGAAAACAGTAATGACCAAAAACAACTGAAGCAGTTACAATACATTTATATCACAGGAAGAAAACAGTAAGAAAAATAACAGCTAGTTGCATTAACTTAAGCATAATCGATAGTGTATTGATTACAAGAGAAATTGCATTATGTATTAAACCCTAATTTGGACTAATTCTCTCTATACCAACTAATTGACCATCTTTAATTCATAGGGCACCAGATTCTGTCTGGTCTTAGAAGCTAAGCATGGTCAAGCCTGTTTATTACTTGGATCAGGGGGATGGGCAAAGAATATCAGATATTCCTCGTAGGTTATATTTCAGACACAACAGCAAACCACCTCTGAGTGTTTCTTCCCTGAGAAAAGCCTATTAAATTCTATACCCTCCATTATTGCACAGCTGAAAACCAGGACACATGTGGCCAAGCCACATGAGCGTGTGGTCAAGATGACAAAAATTATTATAAAATTATTATTAATTAATAATTATTAAAATAAATTATTATTATTATTATTAACAATAACAAACAAGCTAGGAGAGGCTGCAGCAGTATGCTTTTGCCTCAGTTACTGGGAAAGGCAAGCTTTTGTCCCCTCCTCTCTTTCCCTTGCTGCTAAGTTAAACTGAAAGCAAACTACTTTTGCACTTTGAAATGTGTTTGCAGCAAATGAAGTAAGTTGTAGACAAAAGGGGGGAAGTGGGAGGCGAAGAAGGTTTGAGGAGCTTCGCGACTCCTTCTCAAATTAGGGGTACCAGGGTTGCCCGTGTTGCTCCACCACTCTGTTACCCTGTTTGTTTACTGGGGGTCCCGGGAGGGACACCTAATTAACCAAACAACGAAACACAATTTTGGGGAAAATTAACTGGAGCACTCACTTAAGCTAGCGAGAGGCAGGGTAACTTAGTGGGATCTTGCAACCCAGCGTCTACGGGGTCAGGTCAGTCAAGCAGCCAGACGGGTTTAAAGTAATCAAATGATGTTTTATTGAATACAAATAAATATTAAAGACACCACAGTCACACAGCTAACTAAGAGATTAGAGGTTGAATTAAGGATAGAGACTTCGGGGGAAAATGGGTGATACGACACCTGTCTCGTTGTCCTGGACCTCGGGAGAGAAGCCGGGGGTGCAGAGCTCAGCTCGATTAGCTGAGGGGAGCTCGCTGAGCACAGCAGCAGCAAGACGGGATGAAACTCAGGAGCGATCCGAGGAAGGTCTCGGAATCAGGGGTTTTTATAGGGTGAATTGGGACTGCAGGCTCTGCCTTACTCGGGGAACAACAACGAGTTTTGGGTGCGAGACAATGTCTTGGAAAGGTCACAACTGTGCATGATGGAATCAGAGCCGAATTAACAAGTGTAGCCAGTAGGCAAATGCACCGTACTTACCAGTGGACAGCACAACCTTTGTCCAGTAGCTTGCTTGGGGCAGGAAGCCTTTTGTTAGTATCGCACATATGTAATAAGGTGTTTTCCGGAGAGGTCCCTGAAGCGACGAACCAGCTATGTCTGGCCTGCCTGGGTGGGGAATGGAATGTCCAGCAATTATCAGCCGTGCCTGTTTGCGTGCTTATCCGGTGGCCTCGCAAACACGTGGAGCGGGGTGGCAGGGGAGAGCCGAATTGTTTGATATCAAAGTGATATCGGGTGCTACCTCTGGGTAGGCCTAGACTGCAGTAACAGGATTACAAAGACCATTGTGTCCAACCCCCTGCTATGCAGGAGTACACCATGAGCCATCCACCCAATGCTTAAAAACCTCCAAAGAAAGAAACTCTACCATACTCCAAGGCAACATATTCCACTGCCGGTCAGCTCTGACCATCAGGAAGTTCTTCCTGAGGTTTAGGTGGAACCTCTTTTCCTGTAGTTTGAATCCATTGCTCCTTGTCCTAGTCTCTGGAGCAGCAGAAAACAAGCCCACTCCGTCCTCGACATGACATCCCTTCAAATATTTAAACACGACTATCATGTCACCTCTTAACCTTCTCTTCTCCAGGCTAAACCTACCCCAGCTCCTTAAGCTTCTTCTCATAAGGCATGGTTTCCAGTCCTTCTACCATTTTGGTTGCCCTCCTCTGGACACTGTCCAGCTTATCAATCACCTTCCTGAACTGCGGTGCCCAGAACTGGACACAGTATTCCAGCTGGGGGATGACCAAAGCAGAACAGAGTGGTACTATCACTTCCCTTGACTATATACTTATGGTATATGGCCAGTTATGAACCATCCTTATTGTGATTCAAAGTATTTAGGGGTATCTTGGTCTTGACTTGGCAAAGTCCACTGGCTTTAAAAAAGACATTCTCCAGATAGAGATGAAAACTGCTATGTCTTTGTTTTAAATAAAATACCGCTGGCGGCACTTTTGGATTCTTCACGGGCATATTGCTTACTCGGCAGGGATAGGCAACTATGGGAGACTATAGTACTGCCTCAGAGACCATAGAAAGTCCCAAAATGTCCCCACATCCCTCCAGGAGATGGGAGGTAGTTATTTTTGCCTTTTGGGGGGTTCTATGGGTCATTTTAGGTAGAGGAAAGGCTTTTAAGCTTCCTGTTTACTTCCTGCTTTAGGGGAAAAAGGCTTCTCCCAGGCCTGGAATGGCTCGGGGAGGGGCAAAACTGGTGATAGTGACTCTACACTCTTCAAAAATAAAGTCCAAATATAGCACCAGGGCACTGAACACTTGAAAGGGGGAGGGTGGCAGAGAAGATTGAAGGGCTAGCGTTTGGTGTAGAGCTTCTCAGTGGCCAGGCCACGTGCAGCATCTTTGCCCCTGGACCAGTTTCGGTTTAGAAAAAGATGTTACTTGTAGCAGGACAATCAATTCTATTTCCCTTTTTTTCCTTTGTTGCCAAGTCATTTAGTTCGGAGAGATATTTTTGAAGTTATTTGACAACCGTTTTAATAAACGCGGCTACCTCCCTACTCCAACAAATAAGTTTTAAAGTACCACTAACAATACCAATCCAGTGGGACTCTTTTGCTCTTACCCCATCAATCGTACATAGGGTTCAGAGCAGATGTGATGCGCAGTAAGCCAGAGTCCTGGCTCACTGCGCAGCACACTAGTGTGCGATGCTCAAACACTCATGCTTGCAGGAGCAGCTAAATAATCCTAGTGTTTTGCACCATAGCTAGTTTACTGTGTTATCCAAACATGGGTTCTTCCGATTCTCTGGTTTGTTTCTCTTTCAGCAAACTAAAGAGGAAGCACACATTTTCAACCAACATACACACACACGCAACCAACCATGGGGCAAAGACTTTTGGTTTTGTACAGCTACACCCATAAGCATGAGCTGTTGAGAGGTCTGGATGAACGTGGTGCCTGGGGTCCCACTCTTTCCTGGCTTACTATGAAAGCTTCCGCACTAGCCGGCCCCTCCCAAAACTGCAAACCCCAGGATTCCATAGGATGTTGCAAGTGGAATCATAGCACTATAACAGCCTAGTGCAGAAATGGTCTACATTGTATGCCTGCGGTTGTGGCAGTGGTAACTCAATGCCTACTCTCTGATCCCTGGATTGAGGACTGAGTGAGCAAGACCTATAGATAAGTGTACGGTCCTACACTTAGGTAGAAAAAATGGAATACAGAAATATAGGATGGGGGACATGTGGCTGGATAGCAGTACCTGTGAAAGGGATCTAGGAGTCTTCATAGACCACAAGCTGAACATGAGTCAGCAGTGTGATGTGGCAGCCAAGAAAGCCAATGCAATTCTCGGCTGCCTCAATAGGAGTATGGTGTCTAGATCAAGGGAGGTACTGGTACCACTCTACTCTGCTTTGGTTAGACCTCATCTGGAATACTGTGTCCAGTTCTGGGCACCCTAATTAAGAAGGACATGGTCAAGCTGGAGCAAGTCCAGAGAAGGGCGACCAAAATGGTGAGAGGCCTGGAAGACACGCCCTATGAGGATAGACTTAGAGAGATGGGGATGTTTAGTCTGCAGAAGAGAAGGTTAAGAGGGGACGATAGCTATGTTTAAATATTTGAAGGGATGCCATGTAGAGGAGGGAGAGGGCTTGTTTTCTGCTGCTCCAGAGACCAGGACAAGGAGCAATGGATTCAAGCTGCAGGAAAGGAGATTCCACCTGAACCTCAGGAAGAACTTCCTGACGGTCAGGGCTGTCCGGCAGTGGAACATGCTGCCTCGGAGTGTAGTGGAGTCTCCTTCTTTGGAGGTTTTTAAGCAGAGGCTGGATGGCCATCTGTCGGGAGTGCTTTGAGGGTGTTCCTGCATAGCAGGGGGTTGGACTGGATGGCCCGTGTGGTCTCTTCCAACTCTACATTTCTATGATTCTGTGATTCTATTGGCTTTACAAAAGGCCCATTCACTTTTTTTCCCTATCTGTAAAGTGCACCTGGAAGCCTTTTAAACGAAATTTCACCATCTATGTTATCATGGAATCCTAGGGCCGGAAGGGGCCTCAAAGGCCAAGAACTCCAACCCCCTGCTCAATGTAGGCTCTCCAGCTGAAGCCTCCACAGTAGGTGGGTGACCAACTTTTTGAAAATGTCCAGGAGACCCCCACCAACTCTCTAAGCTGAACCACTCTTAGGCCATTTCCACACTACTATGTTAAGAGTGCTTTAGTCCACTTTCAACATCCTGTGGAATTCTGGGGTCTGTAGTTTACTGACACCAAAGAACTCTCTGGCTGAGAATTCTACATGTCCCTCGCTAAACTACAAACCCCAGGATTCCATAGGATGCTGAAAGTGAAACAGGATGCTGAAAACACTCTTAACATTGTAGTGTGGAAATGGCCTTACTTTTAAGTTCCTTCTAATGTTCAGTTGAAATCTTTCCTCCTGAAACCTAAAACCATTAGACTTCATCCTACCCTCCAGGGCAGCAGATAATAAACCTGCCTCCTCCTCTCTCTGAAAGCCCTTGAGGTACTTAAAAGAGTGCAGTCATGTCACCCCTGTCTTCTCTTCACCAAGCTGAACAAGCCCAGTGCCTTCAGCTTCTCTTCATGTTTTGTTCTTCATATTTCTTATCACTCTCTCTGAGCTTCTCTGAACTCATCCCAGATTCTCTATCTCCTTCCTAAAATGAGGCACCCAGAAGTTAATGCAGCACTCCAGATGAAGCCTGATCAGCACAGAATATAGAGGGACTATTACTTCCATCAACCTGGAAACTATGCTTCTACTAATGTAGGCTAAAATAGCACTCACCTTCTTTGCTGCAGCATCACACTGCTAGCTCATATTCGACTTATAATCGACAAGAAACGCAAGTTTTCTCCATGTAGTACTGCTGAGCCACGTGTCCCCAATCCTATCCCTGTGCATTTGGCTGAGTAACAGTGCTTTAGAACTGGGTGCAGAACACCATACGGAGTGTAGTGGTGGGAAGCATTGCCCCCTCCCTAACAAAAATTCTGCTCTCCAATAAAAATTCCATCAGTCAGAGACAATGAAAATAATTTACACCTGGAGTTATATTTGCTTAGTTCACATCTCGTTGGTAACTTTGCCTGCCCTTTTTCTTCAGATACCTAATCTTTCTAAATACTTGACCAAAGTTTTAAGTTAGTGCAATGCTAGATATCTAGGGAGTGAAGGAAAATTCCATGGGGGGGGGGTGTGATGCAGTAGTTTGCAGCATTGTATTATGACACTGGAGAGCAAGGTTTGATTCCCCATTTGGCCATAGAAACCCACTGGGTAACCATGGGTGCATCACACACTCTCAGCCCCAGAAAACCTCATGACAGGTTCACCTTAGGGTCACCGTAAGTTGTATATGACTTGAAGGCACACAACATGTCATTTAGCCTAGTTAGGTTTGGTGGGGAAGGCTTTCTCTCTGTCCCACCATCATCCCACGTTTGCCTGGTGAGGACATGGGACAGAGCCTTCTCAGTGGCTGCTCCTACCTGTGGAACACTCTTCCACAGGAGGCTAGGCTGGCCCCCTCCCCACTTTCATTTCGCTGACAGGCAAACTTTTCTCTTTAAACAGGCTTACACGTAAGCTGGGCAGCTTTATTTAATAATCGTTCTACTAGAATATCCTTTTAAATGTTTTTACAATGTTATATTCGTCTAACATTTTAAATTATTTTTAATGTTTTCAATGTATTTAATTTTTTTAATGTATATTTATTGTTGGAAGCTGCCTTGGGTCTCAATTTTGGGAGAAAGGCGGCTTAGAAATACAACAAAATAAATAAATAAAACTTCCATCACTATACCCTGGAAACATGTTCACCCTCCAGGGATGAGACCGTAGCACTAATCCACACAATCAAGAGCAAAGGATCAGGGAAGCTGCAGCCCAACATCTGGAAAACCATAAGTTCCCCAGACTTGCTCTTCGGGAATATCGTGTGGACTGTGGATGTTCCAGCATCCATTACAGAAAGGCCCACCAGAACACACTAGGCTCTCATTTACCTTTAAAAGATGAGTTGTTCCCTTAGAAATGTTTGCCAGAGAAAAGTAAGACTGCATTTTGGTTAGGTTTGGTTTCCTGCCTCCAACTTACTGCTTTCTCAATGGCTGAAACTATTACACAAACAGCAGGGAAGATTCCTAGAGAGCCGGAGAGGGCAAACAGTGGCCCGGTAGGTGTTGGTGGACTGCAACTCTCCCCGTAGCCAAGGGTGAGGAATGCTGGGACTTGAACTCCAACATCCGGAAGGCTGCACTTTACCCAGTCTTGTCTTAGGGCCTTGTCAGCGGTGGGCGGAGGTCAAGCAGACGCAGGACGAGCGGCTGGGCTGGACGGTTTATTGGCAGCCGGCAAACAGAGGGTTACAGCTCCCTAGCTCAATGTAAACAGACCCGAACTCGGTAGGCAACTAGACTAACTTAGAAAACAAAGGAAGGTTACTTCACCCAAACGCCAATAGAGTCCTCAGCCGGCAAGGAGGCTGGACGCGGTCACTAGCGGGAGGGGCTGGGTCCAGACGCAGGCGGAGAACGCGGAAGGCCCACGGTTGTTGCTCCGTGATTCTCCCCGCCCAGCGCCCGACCTAAATAATCCCCTGGACCGGCAGTGACCAATCCGGCGCAGGCCTACAGCTGAGGGCTCCCAGCTGGGAGCTCTCAGTCCGCATCCGCTTCTCCATCAGTCGCCGGGACCAGCGGACAGCCTCTTTCCCTTGCCGCCGCTGCCAAAACATGGGAGGACGGGTGGCAGCCTCCTCAGAGTCCGAGCCGCAGGTGGGCGGAGTCCCCAGGCCGGGACTGGGGCCCACCTCCCTCAGCGAGGCTGCCAGCGACTCACTCGCCGGGGCGAGCCCCGGGCCGCCCCCAGCGCCGTTGGCGGCGGCGGCGGCCTCCGAGACATCCAGGCCTCCTCCCATGTTGGCGACGGCGGCCTCCGCGGCGGCCGGGCCCTCCCCTGTGGCAGCGGCGGCCTCCGCAGCGGTCAGGCCCTCTCCTGCGGCGGCCTCCGCGGCGGCCAGGCCCTCCCCCGCGTCAGCAGCAGCCTCCGCGGCGTCCAAGCCCTCCGCCGAGCCCGGGTCCGTGACAGGCCTTGAGGGCCAAGGGTCAGAACAGCCTCAATGAACAGAAGCATCACATTTAGTGGAATTACAGTCAGCCCTCCACATTTGCGAGTTTCACTTTTGCAGATTTGATTATTCACATTTTATTTGCTGTCACCTCTGCTGCCTCCCTATGCTGTTTTTTATGGTGACTATAAGCCTCCCGAGACTGAGAAACTGCAAAGGCGGCTTGCAAGTCCCTCTTAAAAATGGTGTGGGGCAGCAGCGGAGGTGGCAGTAAGCCCCACCAGCCACCCACTTCTGCCTTGTGAAGGAACCCTGATGTCGCAAAGGAATCCACAGAGGGTTGAATATGGTGATCATACTTTTTTTGTGTGTTAAATATGGTTTGGGAGAGCCTAGAGCAGAGCTTTCGAAACTGTGTGTCGTGACACGTTAGTGTGTCAGCAGCAGTGTGTAGGTGTGTCACCGCCATTCTGGGCCAAGAAGGACCCCAGCAAGGGTAGCGGTTGGTTAGCTTAACCTCTGGCTTGTTAGTAACCATGGACGCATCCATAAACTGTAATAACCGAATGTTTGGAGACAGAACATTACTCATGAAAACATTTCATTTATATTTTTGAAAATATATGATTTATGCTTTATTATTTATTTATAATACATAAAGCTGAAGTACTGTCATGAAATGATGCATGTCTAAAAAGTTTGTCACCAGCATGAAAAGTTTGGAGAGCTCTGGCCTAGAGTTATTCATGTTTTTCCTAATTTCATGGAGGTCCTGTGCCCCTAACCCTAGCGAATGTGGGGAGATGACTGTACCCCTATCCTGGCAGATGAACCAGACAGTGCTTGAAGATTTATCAAGCAATACCAATCCTCCCATGTTTTAATATAGCATGGAAATGAAGGATTGTGGAAGATCTGCAGTCTCCTGCTACAGACTTGGGCAGTGCAGCAAGAAATAATCACTGCAGTACATCAAAGGATTGCCTGAGCATAGCTGAAGACTAAATAGCACAATCCTGATTTTTATAGCAGGACATTATGGTTTCTTCGAACATTCAAACAGAACCACGTGCTTGTTGAAACTCTCAAAGAACTGCAGGGGGTCGGTAAGAAGGATTTATGCTGATTCTTCTTCAGCAAAATTTGTTCTCTGTGATGCTTATCAGTTTTAACGCTTTTCCCCAATTTACTCAGATCAGACATTCAGCTAATACCCCTATAATTTCCTCATCTTTTTTTTTTGAAATGGCTTTTATATGGGCTATTTTTGTGTTCCCTACTACAGAAAGCAATTTTAGAGACATCTGTTTATTAGAAAAGCAGAAACTTGATAAGAAATCTATATTTGCTTTAGTTGCATGCAAGGTGCCTCTAAACCAAAGACAAAAAACCTAAAGTTTTAATTGAATTTGTTCTGTTACAGTTGGACCGACGACTGTATTCTATTTACTCGCATTCTATTACATTCCACATTTCTCCCAATAATGGGTCTCAAGGTTATTCTGTTCCATTCCTCTGTTTATACCCTCCTTCTTCCTAAACCTGGGGCACAAGGCAGATTCCAAGATTTTTAAAAATACAAAAAAAAGACTGCAATCCATCCTAAAATTTAGGAACAGAGCAGGCTTAAATTTCAAAAGATGAAGAATTTTTTGCTTTTCTTTTTCTAATGGCTTTCTTATCTTATGCCTCATTCTTCCACATTTGCAAAGGGATAGGAGAATAGTCAGATGTGTTACCTGAAGGAGAAAGCTGAGAATCTCTTTCAGCCAAATTGCGGGCTGCATCCCAATGGTGGGCTGGAGCCAAAGGCAAAATGATGGGACCTAAACTATCACCGAACTTATTGCCAGTAACTCAAGCCTTAGGAAAGTCTTTCAGAATGACACAAAGGTCAACATCCTGTTAGTGACACGGGCAAGATGAAGTCCACCTTATGCTTGCGTGTGTGTTTTTGTAGGGGATTGTTTGCAAGAACTGGTATTAACTTCTTCCTTCCACAATGACCAAATTCCCTCCTGGACCCACCATTGCATTATGACAGCCCTTCCCCACAGCCGTTCTGTTGCTGCTGGAGAGTGGAGGGGATATTGGAAGCATCAGGCTATGTTCCTTTAGCCACCCACGGACAAAGGATGTCATACACTGAAACCTCTGGCCGACTCCAGATCTCAGTGGAAGACATCCTTAGTCTGCATCTGGAGATACAAAGCAGATGGGGACACAGCTAGATGTTTCTCTGATTCCCCTCTCCCTGCAGCAACAGAAAAACCAAGGGTAGGAAATACTGCAATACAACAGTGAGTCCTGGGGATTTGCGACAGAGATGCTGTTCCGCACAAGGAAGGAACTCTTATGCTATGCTCAACCAGGCCACATCTGTGAAACCACCGAAGACTGTGTTGTAAGGAAAGGATTGTGGCCATCTGGGGAAACTTGGGAAAGCTGGATTGGGACCCCGAGAAAGCTGGATCCAGTCCCACCGTCCTTTAAGTATTAGAATGAACAGGCCCGTTATCCCAACATTGCCCTCTTCCCTGCCATCAATACCACAGGACAACAGAGCCAAAGTAAATGCTTTTATTGGGACACATGCTTCATTTTGTGCAACAGAAGCCATGGGCAAACTCAATCAACCAATCATGCTCTACAGCTAAGCTGGCTGGCTCACTACATCCTACTACCAAAGAAACCCAAAAAAAAAAAAAAAAGGTTTGGCTCTAAACAAAACCACAACCCTCAAAAGCTGGTTTTCTAAATATACAGCAGACTTATTAAGCTGCAGAGGCCTGCCAAAGCCAGGATGTTGCTTTTCCCATACTGAGAATGGGCATGGCCACTCTCTCTGATGTTATTACAGCAAGGGAAATCACTTTAAGTTTCTACAATATGAAAAAAGGATTATCCTACCCTATTCAGGAAGAAATACCTAGTATTCTAAGTTACACATTTATGCTCTTTTGACACCTACAAGAATTTTAGATTCAGGAAGAAACCTGTGTCCTGGTCGTGTACATATTTGCTCCACGATAATCTCCACACAACTCAATGGAACATATTCACAAATAACATGAATGCACAGTATATTCCGTGCTCAAGCCCTCCAGCTCTTAACTATGTGAACCTTTTCCCATACAATTCAGTGATATTTCTTAGAAGAGTAAAGTCATCCACGCAGGTACTGTAAATGTCCTGTTATAAATGTGTTGCCCTTGGCACAGGTGTGTAGACAAGCAATTGGAATATTCAACTCTCCAGACTTTAAATCGCAAGTAAGTTTAACACTACATTTGGTACTTGGAAAGCAGGAGAAAATAGTTCCCATATGGCTGGGACTTTGAAATTTAAGTGGGATTATTAAGACACTAGTGCAATTGCCAGTTGTCTGGGGTGAACAGTTGAGCATCATTTTTATGTGTTCTTTACTCTCACCATCATGTTATATCCCTGTGGCCTAGCCATCAAACTAAGGACAGGCAAGTGGGACAACACATG
Organism: Iguana delicatissima; assembly: GCA_948472985.1. Classification (NCBI taxonomy): domain Eukaryota; kingdom Metazoa; phylum Chordata; class Lepidosauria; order Squamata; family Iguanidae; genus Iguana; species Iguana delicatissima. The sequence continues at coordinate 374,446 of CAOKZL010000717.1, read as the reverse complement.
CATATCATCTTTTATAGCCAGGTAAGTGGAAGGGCAACAGTGGTAATCTCCACCTAGTCCAGAAACAAGAAGTGGACATATTCGGCATGGACAACGAACAAGCCAGTCACTGATATTCTAATGACAGTCCCCTGGAGAGCTGACAGTCCAGCAAGTGAAGGTTGTGGCAAATATGAGAGGCAGGGCTAAGTAACTCCATAACTATTTGCAAAGATATCTTAAGGCACAGAAGGATGATCAGCCTTTTTGCATTGCTAGGTTAAGAGATGACGACACAGTGAACGTAGGCTCAAGGTTAAAGGCTTTTCTTCCAGGAATTACAGATCTTTCAGAGCTTAGGAAAAAAAATTTTGGACTACAATGCCCAGAACACTGGTTGGGCAGGTTCTGGGAGTTGTAGTCCGAGCAAATAATTATTTCCAAGCTCTGGGATCTCTCAGCTGTTTATTCTTCTTTAGCCCAGACTGCAGCACTGTCTTCCCCTTGCAGATAAGGGACAACTGCCTCGGTGTAGAACTTCTCTAGTTTGGGAACCGTTTTCTCCCAGAAAGCTGGATCAAAATCAACCGGGGCAACCGCTGTCTCCTTTTTGGTGTAAACAACAAGGTCTGCTTTGTCAAGGCCGGTGACTCCCATCTGGCACTGCACCTGGGTGTAATAGGGATGCGTTTTCTTCAGCGAGTAGGAATCCCCATTCTTCTCCAGGCAGAAGGTTTTGTCCTTGCAAGCTTCCGTCACCGTCTTATCTCTGTGCTTATAGGGACACTTGACCTCCACAACCCGAAGCTCCTTGCCGGTTTGCGCTTCCCGGACAATCCCATCTGGGCTCGCAGCCAGCCAGGACTTCTCTTTGTGGACGTAGAGGCCACAGTCGTCAACTTTCACAGGCTTGCGAGTCTCGCGGGATTTGAGGGCTTCGTATGACTCCACCGCTTTCTTCTCATTCTGGACGCCCCAAGACATGGCTGGGGTCTGCACGGCGGAGCCCGACTGCGTCACAGCTTTCAGGTACGACTGAGGCACCTCGGAGCTCCGTCCATTGGCAAACTTGCTGGTTGCGATTTTGGGAGCCATGGAGGCGGTGATGCGGTTTTCCCTCCACTTGTACCATTCCGGGTTCGTTCGCTGACCCCGTGTTTCCCTTTCTACTTCAGCCGCCTTCTCTGTAGGGAGGGAGGAAGCTACATGACTTGATTTGCCTTGGGTTTGGGCAGGTTTGCCTTGGGTTCTGGGAGCCGCAGCCAGCTGGGAGCTACCGGAAGGACGTCCACCGGCTTTGGAAGAAGACCCAGATCCTCCGCCTGCCATGGGGGTCGCCGCTCTTGCTCCCCGGCTGCCCCTCCCACCTCCTTGCTCCCCATCATATGTAGCTGTGGACCTTGTTTGGTAACTCTGGCCTGTTTCTCTGGGACTTGTGGTATAGGCTTGCTTTCCTCCTTGCCCCTGCCTGCCACCTTCGGCCTTAGCAGCTGGCACGGTTGGGGCTCTCCTGTTGGTAGAACCAGACTTGGAAGAGGCAGAAGACTGAGGAGCAGCCGGGGCTGCTTTGGGTGCTATGGCAGCAGGTCGTGGGGACGCCACGTTGTCAGAGGTTCTTCTAGGCCTGCCCATGGCTTCACTTGGAGGGACTGATGTTCTGTGGATACAAAAGGAAGGGAGGGGAGACAGACAAACAGCTTGAAAAGACATACCCACTCATGATCACGGCAGCAAAATGGTCGTACTCGCAAAGATGGAAGAACTCAGTATTACCTAAAAGGGAGGAATGGTGGTTTAAACTGACTGAGCTAGCAGAAATGGTCAAATTATCTGCTTTGACTAAAGTTGTTGGAGACATTTCTGAAGGATTGGGAACCCCTTGTAGACTTTTTGTGGTAAAATGAAAATGATTTGGCAACATTCGGTTTTGACAAATAGCAAGATTTTGTTAGCAGCAGAAGTGAGTGATGTAGTTTTAGAGACAGAGGTTTGATTATACTGTATGTGGTATAGTTGTGTGAGTGTTGTACGACAACTCTGGAGATCAGGATTCAAATTCCCTGTTCAGCCATGGAAATCTACTGGGTGACTTTGGGCAAGTCATACAATCTCAGCCCCAGAAAACTCCCTGAAAGGCTCATCTTAGGATCGCCGTAAGTCAGAAATAACAGAACAGAAATGTATAACCACAGAAAAGAAAGGCAGAAGCCATGCTTTCTTTCTGTTTTTCTTTTTATAGCTTACTTTCCTTTCCTAATTTTTTCTTGCTTTTTTTTTTTTGAGATTATGTATAATTTTATTCTGCTTTGAAAGACTCCTAACAAAAATTATAAAAAGAAAAGAGATACTTACTCAATGGTTTTCTATCGCTCATGAAAGGTCATGTGCATTTAGAGGCCTAAATACAAGGTGCTCCCTACTCCCATTTAAGTTTTGATACCCTGCTCAATTTGTGTGCATTCTTATTCAGCAAACATCCTTGCAGATACAGTTGGTGAGGATATGGAATCAGCCTCATTGATGGTTGCCCCAGATTTTGGAACTCCCTCCCTAGGGAGGCTTGGTTGCTGTCCTTCCCTCAGCAGGCGGGGAATTTTATGTTGGCAAGCTTTAGAATTAAAGGTGTTTTTAAGAGTGTGTTACATCATCTTAAACTGCACTGCTTTTAACTGCATTTTATCATTTTTAAGCGTATGATTAAAATTGTTTTAAAATTGTTAAAAAGTTAGCTCCATTTTAACGTTGATTTTTTGCATGTTTTTAACTATGCTGTAATTATTTTAATTTTTAAGTCACCTTGAGTCCCAGTCTGGGAGAACAGTGGTGATGAATGTGGGAAACAGATCTGTCACCTTCTACACCCTTGAGAAGGATAGCTTTTACTGAGAAACTGGCAAATGACCAGACGTTTCTTGGTTCGAAGGCTAAAAAGCCAGATTTATTCAGATACAAAAGTATAAAAAGTTATAAAAGTCTGCTGCGCAGCAGGGTGCCGGGAACTTCGGAACAAAGGCAAGGGATTTGGCAGGACCGTTTTATCCATGTCTACATTATACACTCCCACTGTGGCATTTTTCCTCCAATTGCAAACTACCTTCCATATAACGTAATGTCCAGAGGGACATCTTAGGTCAGGTATAGCCATAAGTCAGCAAACAGGAGGTGCTAGCGCTCATCTTTGGACATGATTACTTCACTAGCTTGAAATGGCCTTTCGCTCACAGTTTCCCCCCATCACAAAAGAGGGCTAGCCCATCCCGTATCCCTGAACTAGGAGTTGAGTCTCTTTGGCAACATCTACCCTTTGGGGTAGTTCCACAGGCTTCATGTTGAGTAGTGAGTTACGGAAAACAGGCACACATTGCAAGAGGCAGTAAAAACATAAGGTTACACAGATAAACAAAATAAACTAGATAAAAAATACTTTTCACCCATTCAAAATCTGGCAGCTAACCGGTAAGCCATGACCACCAGTCCTCACTTCTCGGGGAATATGTCTGTCAAATAGTGCTTACCACATGATGCAGTTTGTCCACATCTTCTTCTATGAGGCCTGACTCACTGATGTAGCGACAACAAGTGGTATTTAGCCAGAAGCACAGGCCCCCCCCCTTTACTTAGGAAGCAATCTTGTGTTGTGCCAGCATTCCCACTAGACTCCACTTCAGTTTGCAGAGCTCTCCAACCACGAGCGGTCGAGTTCACCAGCAGTTCCAACTGGGCTGAGAGCTTGCGGATTTGGCGGATATGTTGGAGGCTACCTCCAACCATAGGGACCGTGATTGCACCAGATCTACTACCCTCGGTCAGGTATGTGTCATCAGAATCATACCCATAGCTTCCATCATAGGCCCTTTTTTGTCGATATCGTCCAAACTGTCTGTCTCAGGTTGACCTAGGTTGTTCCAGAGGGTGGAACTGAATCCCTCCAGGTGTGACGGTGCCAACTGTGCAGGTACCATTCCAGACTAGGGGCAGAATTTTGCCAGCCCATTTGCCACACACCCAGTATAAACCTGGGGGTAGCCCGAAGAGGTATATGGCATTTCTCCATATTATTTGGTCCATCAACTTCATAAAGGGATTATGGCCTTGTGAGTTATTAAACAGAACAACAAAGGATTTACCTGAGACATTTTTAGTTTGGAACGGGTCCTTCAGGTTAGCTCAGTCACTGCTACCTCTTTCATTGAGGACTGTATGCTTACAATCTTTATAGTCCCCCACATTTACTCTTGGGATCTGTATCTTTCCCCAGTTTGAATTTTCAATCCTGAAAAGGGTAGCATTATACCACTGGACACACAAAGGTGCCTGTATCCATGGCCCACATCTGCTGAGAAGGAATTGAATAGGATCCCGGGGGTCTTTGGAATCCTGATTTGGAATGTTGGACGAATTTGAGGCAGAATAAACCTGAATCATATTCCAACCAGTTAAGTTGAGGACACCTCCTGGGAGGAGAGGCCATCCCTGGGGGTTAGAGGATGGGCCGTGGGGCAAACCCAACATTTGGTTACTTTTGTTATATCTGCAGTCTCATTGATTAACTGGTGAAATACATTCTCATGCCATCCTGCCCCAGTGAATCTTAATTCCACAAGCAGGAGGAATAGCACCACAACCCGTTTCATGATGGAGTAAGATCAGAATACAAAGGAGGGCCACAGAAATATTTACAAAAAGTATAGATAATATACACTATAGCAGCTAATCTTAAAATTACTCCTAAAATCAGCAGGCACAGTTCGAAGTCCGACATCCAGGCCTCAGGTCAGCCCCCAGAGTGACTCCGACAAATAAAGTTTCCGAGGAATCAGGTCTTTGGTGGATCTCTTCTAAACAGCAGTCTAAGTCCGTCGCTGGCATCCTCTTGAATCACCTTCCACCTTTTGGGTTCCAGTACCTTCTTAACTCTGGAATGATGAATCCAAGGCTTGTGGCCCTGGACTTTGACAGCAGTATTGGTGGTCAGTAGCACCTGGGCAGGTCTGATCCATGCCGGGGACAAAGGTAATTTGCAGAGGGACAGCTTAGGTGAAGTATAGCCATGAGTCAGCAAACGGGAAGGGCTAGCGCTCTTCTGTGGACACGACTTCTTCACTAGCTTGAAATGGTGATTGTCTGCCTTTCGCTCACGGATCAGTCATTTTTCTCGGTACCTTATCATCAACAGTTTAAATCACCCCAGTTCAAAGTGGTTGACTCTGAACTACAGAAGTCTATTGTTTGGGAATTGCTTTCTTTTATGGTGGAAAACAGAGACGTCATAGGACAAGTCTAAATTTCTCAAAGTGTATACATTCAGGGGCCTGCCAATGACTCCGTTTGGACAACATGAACACCAGCATGCATGGTGATTTCACAGTTATGCCTGCTTCTAAGAAACAGAGAGAGTTGTGACCACAGTTTGGAAAAGTTCTTTTAAAAATTATAATTCTCAGATACCACAGCCAGCATGGCTACTTTTTGGACTACAAATCCCAGAATCCACAGCCAGCATGGCCACTGTATTCCAAAGGAACTGTCTCTCATGGGTTGAAACCTCCTTCAAAATGAGTTTCAATCTGGAGTGTTCACATGCAGATTCCAGAATTCAGAGTCCATAGGGTTAACTCTATGGGAATAAAATAATACCCCTCTGCCTTGCATCTTCCCCATAATTAGCAATTAGAGCCAGTGCGGTGTAGTAATTAATAGTAATTAGAGCTAATGCGGTGTAGTGGTTTGAGTGTTGAACTAGGACACCGGGAGACCAGGCTCTGAAGCCCCACTCACCCACTGAGTGACCTTTGGCAAGTCACACTCTCTCAACCTCTGAGGAAGGCAAAGGCAATCCCTCTCTGAACATATTCTGCCAAGACAATCCCATGATAGGTTCATTGTGAAGGTATACAATATCATCAGCAGCGGTCATTTACACAGAATACGGGCACCATCTTAGTTAACCCTTGTTCTGTTAAAGTCCTTTCTTCTTGGTTTTTTCTGAGTTAGCTATGAACTTACACGTTGTGTTTCTGTAGATGCTTTCATATGACAAAAGGCCCATCAGCAGCATAGGTGTTCGACTTAGAGATACGAGAGTGGGGGTCCATAGTTAACCCTCCAGACCACCTCTGAACCAAGAGAAGTGGAAAATGTGTGGGATTAGGTACCACAAAGACAATCCTTGCCCTCTTTAACAATTTCCCTTCCACCTTTACAGGAGCAACAGAAATGACATTCAAACTGGCTCTTCAGCAGGCAGGTGAGCACAACAAAAAAGGGGAAATCAGTCACTTGGTGAGGTTATCACCAAGGGGCTGTTATCTGGGGGGCTGTTAAAACATCCCTTGAAGGGATGCAAGAGTGGTTCTTCTATCCCAGGCTGGAGAGTGTGAGAGGCAATGGAGAAACAAAGATTGATCACACCTTTGAGAAGTACAAATAATGTGCAATTTTACTTACTGCTTCAGCAACAGATCTCTGCAAATCCTGCCTTGAACCAAAGGCCTTAGATCAGTATTTTGCTTTTCTATTTCTTTTTCTCCCTGTAAAAAAAAGACAAAATGTCTGTAAAAAAAATAAATAGAAATTCTCTCCTTTTTTCCAACTGAGTTTATATTAGTTTAGCTTGGAGAAGAGAAAACTGAACGGTGACGTGATATTTACTTATCTGAAGGAATATCATGTAAAAGATGGAGCAATCTTGTATTTTCTGCTGCTCCAAAGACTAGAACACAAAGCAATGGATTCAAATTACAAGATTCCCCTTGAACTTTAGGAACAGGCTGCCCCAGGAGGTAGTGGGCTCTTCCTTTTTGGAGGTCTTTGAACAAAGGTTGGAAGACTATCTCTCAGGAGCGCTTTAGTTGTGTTTTCCTGCATGAGAACATGCATTGGACTAGGGCCATTACCACACTAGGCTGTTATAGTGTTATAATTCCACTTTCAACATCCTATGGAATCAAAGGGGCCCCTCCCTCAAAGCTCCTCCCTAAACTGCAAACCCCAAGATTCCATAGAATGTTGAAAGTGGAATAATAGTGCTACAACAGTCTAGTGCAGAAATGGTCTAGGTGTCCCTTGCCGTTCCTTTCAGCTCTGTAATTCTATGGTAACTACTGATGCCTTTTCTTTTACTTCTTAAAATGACCAGCACTTCTCTAAACCAGACGTGGGCAGTTGGAGCTCTGCTCTTGGCTTGCAAATCCAAAAACATTGGGAGAACCCCAAGTGTCCATCCCTGCTCTAAGCCAAAAACTAAAAAGCAAACTCTTCTTATTGCTGGTGAGTTCCAACTTATCTGTTCAACCTACAATCAAAATACATCGATTTATATGCAACCTTCTGCCTAGTTACCTCTAGTGGGGAAAAATACTGCACATACATAGCGAGCTAAGATCACTTTTGTAAGGCAGAAGAGGCATATTTCAAGCTATGCGTACAAAGATAATACAAAAACAAGTGTCATTGAGCAGGAGCGCTGTACTTTTTGTAGATCCTCTTCATCAGGCTCCTTTTCTCCCTGAATGTTTATTCCAGCCAGTCATGCTAAGAACTACTATTTTACTCTAAAAATTAATAGGTGTGTTTGCTTTCTCCTCTTCCCTCCTCAATGCCCTTTCCTTTTTTATGTGACATCTTATCATTACAACTCTGCAGGCAGGAACTGAGAGGCAGAGCAGTAGAGTGGTTTGATCATCTGATGAAGATCCTGGAGACCAGGGTTTGAATCTCCACTTAGCCATGGAAACCCACTGGGTGACTTTGGGCAAGTCATACACTCTCACCCTCAGAGAAAGGCAAAGCCAAATCTAAACAAATCTTGACAAGAAAACCCTGTGATAGGGTTGCCATAAGTGGGAAATGACTTCAAGGCACACAAAAACAAGAAGTTAGGAACTGTCTTGTTCTACTGACAACGTGTATGCTACTGGGGGGGGGGTGTTTGTCTTGGGGTTGCCATAAGTCAACAGCAAGCAGAGAACACACAACAACAAATATCCAAATAAGTGTAAGCAGTTCTCCACTTGAAACACAGCATCTCCTTCTATAAAAAGCAAAAAATGAGGCTACAAAGACATTGTGAGTTTCCTACTCCATGGCAGCTTATACAAAAGAGACTCCAAGTGGAAGAGGTTTTTCCCCCGAATACTGTATAAATCACTCCTGCTTAGAGAGCCAATGTGGAACAGTGGTTAGGGTCTTGCACTAGGACTCTGGCAACAAAGTTTGTAGGCCAACATATTTAGACAGCACCAAGTTACAACAGCCTGCCTTAAATCCAAGAGCCTTCAGTCTTGTTATTTGTTATTTTAGTTTTAACGTCTCTCTTGTGGTCCAAATCCCAATCTCTCTTGTGGTTCAAACCACGACCCTGCAGGAGCTGGGGAGTGATTTGACATAATAATTGGAACAGAATGGTTTCTGTGATATCCAATGGGGACCTCTTCATCTTACCACAGAACTCATTAATAACACAGCTATAGCTGTATGAAATCCTCTACACCTCCATAGATTGTTCTCCCAGGACCGGAAGATAATCCGGATGTACACTGACAAATAAATAAAACCACAACAAGTGGACGGATTGAAGCCGTCTTTTATGTATATCCTGCTGATTCAATGGGTCTGTTCAAGATTATTCTTCTTGAGGCTGTCGTATTTCAGACATATCATGAGACAACATGATCCAGTGGAAAAGACATGCTGCTTGGCAAAGTGGACGGCCATGGGAGAAGGAGACACATTACAGATTGATTGCGCACGTGTGTACAGATTGGTGTGAAAGTTGGAACAGCCTCAGTCCCTTCGCTTCCAGCAGCTCTCTCCTGACCTGTACCGTCGGTATCATGTGTTGTTTCTTGGGACATTGATTTTAGATTGATTTCGATTTATTAGATTTTGAGTCTTCTCACTCTGTCAGGAACAAATAGTACGTTGATTTTAGTACTATTTATTAGGAATGTAATACATGTATAGTGAGAAGACTGAAGCAAAGCAAAAGTGCGTGAGTTTAAGATTCCTCATGACCTCTCCCACATCTGAGTTCCTGGGAAACTCTGTTATCAGTGCCTGTGCATTCCACGGCCGTACCAGGCAGCCTTTACCTAACGGTTCTCAGCTCCTTCTACAAATCATGTTAACGTACCATGGAGGGGCAGTGGAACTACCTGACACTGCGTACCACGGTTCTAGAAGTCTCTCATTCATAGGGTCACCACAAGTCAAAGCCAAATTGACAGGCAGTAACAACAAATTCTAGCTCTGACAACCAACAGAATTCAAGACACTAATGTGTATATCCACGCCACAGTTCTATGCAACCACCAAAAAATCCCCCAAAGACTGTAGAGCTGGATTTGAAACTGCGCTTTCTCAACATTTGTTTTCACAAAAAGAAAGCAACAGGAACACTTTGCCACAAAGTCATTCGATAATGCTTTTTAAAATTTAAAATCGTTTTAGCTATTTTAACTTGTCTTGCAAGTTTCTCTGGGTCCCATATTGGCATAAAGGTGGGATATAAATCAACTAACTCAGTGGTTCTCAACCTGTGGGTCCCCAGATGTTTTTGGACTTCAACTCCCAGAAGCCCCAGCCACTATGGTCAATGCTCAGGGCTTCTGGGAGCTGAAGTCCACAAACATCTGGGGACCCACAGGTTGAGAACCATTGAACTAACTAAACACACTGTATCCACTGTGGAGATACCTTCATTTATGATTGTGTGCTTTCCTAGTTAATTCTGACTTAGAATCACAGAGTTGGAAGAGACCACAGGGGCCATCCAGTCCAACTCCCTGCTAGGCAGGAACACATTTAACAGTGACCATTTTACAGGGGTTTCTTGGTAAGATTTATCCAGAGACTAGCCACTGCTTTCCTATGAGGCTGGCAGTGTGTGTCAGGAACGAAGGCCATTTCCGTACTAACCTGTTATAGTGCTATTATTCCACTTTCAACATGCGGAAATAGCTGAAGTCTTTTAACAGGGAATGGTCCGTTGAATTTTGGTGCAAGTTTGCAAGAGGGTCTGTTTTTTTTTTTGTGGAAAGGCACACAAGGTTTACAGGTTTATAGTTAGCGGCAGGAGCCCATTTTTTGTCAGCTTGGGTTTTATGAGCTTTCTTGGATTTTTCAACGGAGGCTTGAATTTGCTCCCAAGCTCTAGTAATATGGGATATCCAGTCATTTAAGGCAAGAGGATATTCAGACAAAGCCAGAACGTAGGGGAGGGGTCTGGGTAGGTGTCCATAGACTATTTTGAAGGGTGCTTTTCCAATGGAAGCATGCATAGCCAAATTATAGGCAAATTCTGCATAGGGAATCAAGGTGGTCTAGTTATTTTGTTGACAGTTTGCAAAAGAGTGTAGGTATTGCTCAACGGTTTTGATTTGCCCTTCCTTTTTGCCCATCTGTCTACAGATGAAAAACAGTGCTCCATTTATGTTCATTATCTATGGATTTGAGGAAATATCTTCAAAACATGGAAGTGAAGATAAGAGTCTCAGTCAGAGATTATACATGAAGAGGTGCCATGTAGTCTCCAAACATGGGTGATGAATAGTTTGGCAAGTTTTTCTGCAGTAGGTACTTTTTTCAGGGGTCTGAAGTGACATTGTTTTGAGAACAGGTCTTGGAAAATGGCTTCTGGATTGTCAGCTTCTGGATTGTCAGGTCTGGAGATAAGGTCAGATAGTGTAAAGAAGCAAAATGTGCCAATAGAAGCCAAATTAGATTGCTTTATCTTGTATTGATATTAAATACAAGTAAGACAGTGACGTTTCAGATACTCTTAAGCCCATCCATCACCACCACCATCACCTGGAATCTGTACAGTATGGCTCTCCAAATGTTATTGGACTGCAGCTCCCACCAACCCTAATCAGTATAGCCAATGCAGTCCAGCTGTATCTTCAATAGCCAGTTGCACATCTTCCTGATAAATATGAGAATTTCTTAGAAGGCAGAAAAAATAGACAAGATAATGGAGAAGGGGGAAAGACAAGTAAAAAAAGAGAATTCATCTTCTTTTTAGTTAAACTAGATATTAATTTTATGAGTCTAGTATTACTAGAAGCCAAACTAAGACAATTTAGAGATTCTTATTCTTGTTTTTATTTATATCCCACCTTTTTTCTAGTTTGAGATCTGATGTACGCTCCTTTATGTTTTCTTTCACAAATTATTCATGAAATCTCTGCCCTGTTTAAACAGTTCATGTTGTTCCTCAAAATGACCGGTGAGTCCATTGCCCAGTGAGCTGGGAGCCAATGTAAGGACACAAGAGTGGAAGATCCAATTCAATTTTATTTTAAGTATTCACAGAAAGAGGTACAAGGCGACCGTTCACAAAGCAAGCAAAGTGAACCAAGGCAACTGCAGTATTTACAACTATACAAAGAAAAAACATCACATGACCATTGTGGTCATTTCTGATTGTCATACAACTGTATATGAACCAATCACCTCATTGTGCACGTGTATGATTATGTACATTGTACATCAACCTGCTAACATGACCTCTTCTTTGGCCTGAGTCACCACACATACAACCCAAACCACCACATACTTAATAAATTTCCACTTCTATTCTATATCAAATCCCTCCTTTGAGACTATGGTGTAGTATCATAGTTCTCATGTAATTTGCCCATCTGCAGAAACTTTTCAGCCTCCTGATCATTTCTTAGAACTGGGTCAACAATACCATGCTGTTTTAACATGACAAGATCCTCTTTTTGGAAGTAAGCTTTTAAAGTCTGCAAGCACATAGGTAAGTATCGAATCAGGCAGTAAGTAGCAAAGTATCAGGAAGACCAGAAACAGAACAAATAACAGTAGTAGTTTTAGCCACCCAAAATCCTGGAGCCCTGATGTGAGCCATGAGAAGTCCCAGGACACCTTTTGCTCTGAACTGTCAGCTGGCTCTCTTAATTTCTGGATGTGATTTTCTAGTAACTGGGATCTGTCGGACAATTAATACAACACACTCTTTTGAATTCTTCACATCTGAGATTATATCTTAGCAGCAGGTAATCTACAGTTCCTCTATTTTCTAGGGCGGCTGTTCTCACTCTGGAGTAATGGATCCACAGCTTGATTCCGAGCCCTCAATGTCGCATACATGACCTGGATCACAGTATACAATCCCTCCCCTTAGGCTGTAAGGGCTTGTCTATCCAAGTATGGATCAACGCTTGATCTTCAGGCCAAAAGTGATGAACTGACCTGTTTAGGGGCACAGGTAGCCTCTCGTGGTGGTATGTGTGAAGAGAAGACAACATAGCAGAAATTAAAAGCAAAAAACTTTTCACCCATGTCTCCCCCATTATATGCAATTGGTCTGTATGTGTCACCATCGAATTTTTGGAATAGTTTTCCATACATCAATTCAAATGGATTAATTCTTATATTTACTCTCAGGGCATCTGCAGGTGGGCTAGTGGAAAAGTATGCAACCAGAGGGGTCTCTTGGCAAATATTGGCTGTTTTTTCAACGCCTGATTCATCCTTTTGACTTGTCTACTAGATGAAGTCTCCGTGATCTATGTAGGTCCACTTCATTTCCAAGGCTTCAGAAAAGGCTTGAATGACATCAAACACTGAGGCCATTTCCACACTAGACTGTGATAGTACTATTATCCCACTTTCAATATTCTATGGAATCCTGGGGTTTGCAGTTTTAAATGGCTGAAATGGCTCAAGTAGGAGCCTTGTTCTGAGGGTCCCTCTGGTATCCCTCCCTGAGTCAGGTGCATACCACAATGAACAGATATTTATAGTATCCTCTTCTATCTAATTCAGAAAAAATGCACATGCCAATATTCCCCTACCATGAGCCCACATTCCCCAGTTCCTGGGGGTGATTTTGGAATTATCTTAGGGTTTTTTTGTGTCTTTTTTTTTTGTGTCTGTTTTTTTGTGTTTTTTCTACTGAATGAGGAGTAAAGATTGTTACTGACTGTTCAAGCATTAGCTTTTTTGCTCCCTGGGAAAGAAGGGCAGTTGCTGCCACTGCACTCAAACATCCTGGCCCTTCTTGACTTGTCAGGTCCAATTCTTTGGGGAAGTATGTTAGTGGTCTCTTCCATCTGCCCATCCGTTGAGTAAGGACTCCCATTGCGACTCCTTGTCTCTCATGGACATAGTAAGAACTCCCATTGCGACTCCTTGTCTCTCATGGACATAGTAAGAACTCCCATTGCAATTCCTTGTCTCTCATGGATGTAAGAGTTGGAATGGTTTTTCCACATTCAGCAACTCCAAAACTGGTGCAGACATCAAGATTCTCTTAATGTCATCAAATCCTTTCCGGCAGTCTGTTGTCCACTCCTAATAGGTTCTCAGGCCCTTTTGTGGCTTCATAAAGAAATTTGCTAATCAGGCCAAAGTTAGAGATGCACACCCTGCAGAAACCCTTGATTGTTTCTTGGTCTTTGGTACTGCCAACCAGCAGATGGCCTCCTCTTCTTTCTAGATCTAAGGCTTTTTGTCCTTTAGAAATGTCAAAACTCAAGTATCTAACCTGTCCCTTGCAAATTTGTGCATTTTTCTTTGGTTCACAGTCCATCTCAAGAAGTTAAGCAGACATAGTATTCTGACGGCACTCTGCCTTAGTTGGAGCCCCCAAGAGGAGATCATCTACATATTGCAATGGTGTCACCCATCACTCCTGGTGCCACTTTTGGAGATTTGTACTCAGAGCCATGCCAAGCAGCACGAGGATGTTCTTGAATCCTTGTGAGCAAAGTTTACTAACAATTTTGGAGAAACAGTGGAATAGTATGAATGAGAATAACCGTGGTAGAAGTTATCAAGAAACTAAAAACGGGGAAAGCACCAAGCCCAGACAGCTTAACAGCTGGTTACTATAAAGAGACAGAAGAACAGCTGTATTTGCCATTGCAACAATTAATGAACTCTCGGGTAAAGTGCCAGAGAGCTGGACTGAAGCAAACACATCTTTGACTCCAAAAGAAGATAGAGACGTAACCGATCCAAAAGCTATAGGCTGATACCTCTACTGAACAATAACTGTAAAATATCGGCTATGATTTTAGCTGACCGATTTTAAAAAGTACTAGGAACACTGATGCATAAAGATAGGTGTAATTTCTTACCTAAAAGGCAACGGACTAATTTTGACCTGAATAATGAGGACAACTAGCACCTTTTTGACATGTTATTTATTGGACAGGCTGCCCCAATATTGGGAGAAAGTCATAGAAAGCAGGACTGGGAGGAATATTGGTTAGTCAGTTGATGGGAGATTGCTTACAGGGTCCGTACTAACCCAGACCAGATTAAAGAAAGAGAAGGATAAGATGAAAGTACAGGTATCGTTATTAACAGCACCAATAGTGGATCAGATAGGAGGAAGGGGACAAGGCAGAGGATGTGGAAACAGGGAGAGAGGAAGTCAAGGAGATGAAGGCAGAAGAGGCATAGTGTCCAAGGTCCTCATTTGGAACTGAACCAGTACGCAAAGAAGCATTGGAAAAAAATGGGTGTCTTATTGGCCATTTATACCGCTCGTGGATTGCAAAATGGAAAAAAGGAAATTGTGCCTCCAGTTTTTATGATGAAGGATCCTCTTTAGGCCCTTCTTGTACTTCATTGAGTTTGGTCATGTTCTTCTGTTTCAGAAAGGTTCCCTTCAATCCTGCCAAAATGAGGCCTCTATATGATCTAACCCTGGCTAGACCATCCAGCTTATTTGGGTTCCAGGCCTTAGAAGGCCCAACTCATCCACATTGGCCTGTTGGTGCCTATGTTACCCTGTGACTTGGGGGTCCTGTGAGGGGCACCCAAATAACCACAACAAACACAAGATGGGGAAATTAGCAGGAGCACTCTCCTGGCTAACGAGAGGCAGGGTAACTTAGCGGGAATCTTTTACCCTATGTCTACAGCGTCAGGTCAGTGAGGAGGCAAATAGTTCAAATAACAATTAAGATTTATTAAACAATCATTAAGAAAAACACAAACACACTCCTATCTAGAAAAGGAAAATAGAGTTTCAAAGGGGAATGGGTGATACACCACCTGTCCTGCAGTCCTGGGGAAACCAATTGTAGAAGAGGAAACCTGGCGTGGCGGCCGAAGGGAATCCGAGGACCCGATTGGCGGCAAGGCAGAGTAGAAGTCCAAGCAATCCAGCGAGAGTTCCAAAGGGCTCTCGGAACTGGGGGGGTTTTATCAGGGAAAGAACGACCGTAGGCTAATCTGGTCTTGGGTGAAAACAATGAGTTTTGGGTTGGAGACAAAGCCTCCGAAAGGTCAGAATTTACATGATTGAGTTATGTTCCGAATTGACAACAGTATGGCTGGTATGCATATGCGGCCAGCTCGGCAGTTAAGTACCTAGCTCGCCATGGTGCCCTCTCAGGGTAGAGGGTCTCTTTGTTTATTGCACATTGGTAATGAGGGTGTTTGTTTTGGGAGGTCCCCTAAAGCAGTCCTGGCTATTTCTGGCTTGGTTTGGTGGGAGCAACAAATAGTAGCCATGCCTAGCTTCGCGCTTGTTCGGTGGCCTCACAAACAGTGGGCTGGTGGCAGAGCAGGGCCGAATTGTGATATCAAAATGATATCTTTGGTTTACCAAAGGCCAGGCCTGATCACCTAGCAAGGGTAGTTAACGGGACTGCCACCTGATCTCACCAGGCTGCAGTGTTGACACAGAAGCTGACTCGTGCCAATCCCACCCTAGGGTGTCAAAAAGGACCTTAATGAAAAAACAAACAAGTAAACAAAACTTACCAGTCAGCTGACTGTCTTCATCGTCCCCAACTGACTTGGACCTCTGACACGTTGTGCCGATGAGTCACTCGCTGACTCTGCCTCTGAGCGAGGAGGCACGTGGACCTCTGACAAGCTCACTCACATTGCCTAGGTCCCCGTGTCATTCACAGCCTTCGATGAAGCTGAGGAGATGAACCAGGAACAGCTGATCCAGCTGTGCCCCACCTGGGGTGCCAGAAATTGTCGTCCCTCAAAAGGACTGGTGAGTCCATTGCCCGGCATGCTGTGAGCCAATGAAACACACAAGGGCGGAGGATCCAACTCAATTTTATTTTCCATATGCGCAGAAAGGGGTGCAAGGTAATCATTCGTGAAGCAAGCACACTGAACCAAGGCAGAAGCAGTTTTTAGAACCACACAAAGCAAAATCATCACATGACCATTTCTGATTGCCACATGACCACATATGGACCAATCACTTCATTATGCATGTGCGTGATTATGTACGTTCTACATCAGAGCTTTCCAAGCTTTTCATGTTGGTGACATATTTTTTAGACATGCATCATTTCACGACACAATGATTCAGTTTTACTAGCAAACCAGAGATCAAACTAACCGATTACGCGTTTGCAGTGCCCAGAGGTATATCTAGGGTGGGGAAAGGCATCCTCTCCGATCCTGGCCCACTGCCATCGCCCTTACCAAGGAAGACCCTGGTGAGGGCAGCGGGAAAGAGAGCCCCCCACCTGATCCCGGCCTGCTGCCCTCGCCTTTGGCGAGGAAAGATTCCAGTGAAAGCAGCGGTAGTGGGAATGGCTCAGGTGAGGGGAGTTCTTCTCAGTCCAGGAAGGCAACACACCTAGACACTTCAGGCGACACACTAAGATGTCATGATGCACCATTTGGAAAGCCTTGCACTAACATGTCACAGTGTTACACCCCTGAAGCATCCCCTGGGGGGGGCCATGTTCTGAGAATCCTAATTATTTTATATAAAATATAAGTGAGCCATAGAGAGAGATACTGGACGGACATAGGCAGTGGCTACGGAGACAGATCAAAAGAGTAGCTGTTTTCTGTCACACGTCCTGGGTAATCTCATAAATGGCTCACAGGCCATTGAAATGGATTTTCAGCAGTGATCCGGAGGCAGTAATTCTCTGGAAACAAATAAACAACGCAAACAGCCTAGAATTTGACTCTCTGAAAGCAGGCACCTCTTGAGAGAGACTCATCTTGCAGGAAACTGCAAGATGCTTGGTGGCATTTTCTTTGAACTACAAAGCTGAAATCCATCTTAATAAATCTGCTGCCATATGGTTTCACAGGACATTGGTCAACGCTACATCTAGACACAGTTTCTGATTTTTGTGAGAGTTCTGTTTGGATTTTAAAGGATGATGCAGTTGGAGTTTTAAGAGCTAAAGTGGGAAGTTCTCTTAGAACTGCAAAGTAAACAGCTCATATTTGCAACACAATAAAGCTGCTAGCAAACTCTCAGCAGGACTGAGATGTTTTCTCCTAGCTGAAGACTGCTGGTTTTGGTATTGTATGTCATCAAATCCTTTCTGTCTCTCTATCTCTTTCTTAATTTTCATCTCTTGCTAACTTTATATAGTCTTGTACATTTGATTGTAGGGTGTAAAGTTAAGTGATTGTAAGAACTTTAACTTTTCATGCTTGTTGTAGTGAGTATAGTTAATTATTTGTAGGGATTTTTACATTTATGTTAATAAAATACTTAGATTTGAACAACTGGTGTGATTTTGACTGGACCGAACCTGGTATACATTTGGGTTTTACGATCCTTAATTAATTACCCTTTCCTCTTTGCATGTCTAAAGCAGTGCTGAGCTATTTTTTCTCCACAAGAGACAATTTTGACAGCTTTTGGGAATCCTTTTAAAAGGAAGCCCTTGTATCACAAGCAGATTGGTGGAGTCCTAAGCAAAAAGGGTAACAACAGCACACTGTTTGGAAACCCCTGTTCTATATGATCCTGCTGACATGGCTTCTTGGATGGCCTTAACTACCACACATACAATCCAAACTGCCACGTATGGAGTAATTTTCCATTTCCACTCTATATTGTTAACACTCAAGAGAAAGAAAAACACTCAGGAAGGCCAGCCAAGCTTTCATTCAGTGCCCCCAGTTCCATGCTTCTGCAAAATGGTTTCCAAGGTGGAACACAAACCCTGTAGGGTAGACTGTGCTACCACCATCCCTTCTGGGGATGGATCTGGGCCAGGACACATTCAGTCCTTACAGGACACCTCTGACAATCAACTGAGACAGGCGTGGAATCTGTTCCCACTATTCCCAGAATCCCAGGTAAAGCTCAAAAGCAACACCCCAAAGGCCAAAAAGATACCAAAATTTAGATTTGAGCTATGGAACAACCAGCACACATACAGTATTTCAAAGGGAGCATGAGATCTAAATAGTCTAAGTCTCCAGAGCCTGCCTGATCTTAGAAGCTAAGAAGGGTTAGACCTGGTTAGTACTTGAATGGGAGACTGCCAATGAATATCAGTTGCTGTAGGTGGGCTATATTTCAGCAGAAGGCAATGGCAAAACCACCTCTGTGTATTCCTTGCCTAAGAAAACACTATGAAATTCACATAAGCTGACAGGCAACTTGAAGGCAATAGACACACAGAGAGAACTGTTTCAATACAAAAGAAAAGAGGACAGTCTGCAAAAGATGTACCAGGGCCTTTTTAAAAAGTAATTTATTTCTTATTATATTTATATGCTGCCTTTCTCCCAGAGTAATTAAATCTCTATTCTACCAGAATTACAGTTGGCCATCCACACCTGCTACGGTTGGGGCACAGGACCACCGCAAAAGTGAGAAAACCGCAAATATCAAAATGTGTGGGAAGGGGACTGCGGCACGGTGGGGAGAACGGGCGCCGAGGGTCCAAACCAGGTCAGAGAAAGGAGGTGGGCTGGCACGGTGGCGCTGTACTTCCTCTCTGGGGGGCATCAGAAGAGGGTCTGTGGTGCTGAGAAATTAGGCTGTGAGCCCTCCTTAGCTGGCCAGCCAGCGCTGGTAGAGGAGGGAGACCAGAGGAGAGCTTTTAAAGAGCTGTGTGGTCTGACCGGCTCGGCCAAAGGGAAGGTCCCTCTGGAAAAGAAACACGGGCAGGGAGCAGGAGTTGTAGAAACTTGCAAATGATTGAATATGTGAAAGTCAAAACTGCAAATGTGAAGGACAGATCTCACTCATAGAACCCAGGACCAAAGTAACAGAAAACCCCTAGATACAGGAATCCAAGGAGAACAACAAAAGCAGGTGGCATTAGCCTAAAAGTTTATATCCCAAACCCCCTGGCAACCAAAGGCCAATTTAATTAGTGCATCAGAGCGTGAGCAGCCATGGCTATCTCATGCTCTCCTGTTGTGGGAGGCAGCACAAACCACTGATGGTGGGATAAGCTGGATCCGTTGAGATCACACCTGAACCGTGTCTGAACTCATCCACAAGGCCTCCTGCACTCCACCATTGAGAATCTTAGGCCACTTCCGCACTAGACTGTTATAGTGGTATGATTCCACTTTCAACATCCTACGGAACCCCGAGTTTGCAGTTTAGGGAGGGGCCTTTAGAATTCTCAGCCAACTACAAACCCCAAAATTCCACAGGACGTTGAAAGTGGAATGATAGCACTAGAACAGTGTAGTAAAAGGGGCCTTAGTGAGTGGCTCACTCACAGAACAGTGACACTTCCTCAAACTGTTGAAAATGCAGAACTTGGCCTTACAAGCAGGCCTTGATTTACTAAGGTACATACTTTCAAGATTACACTTTACAAGCAAAACTAAAAATTCATTTTGGAAGCTCTGACAACACAAATATTCATTTTTCCTTTTCCTGCCCTCCTTGGCTGCTGTGATCCATACAACACAAATATTTGACATTTTTACTCAAAAGACAAGCAAGTATAGCAGCCTCCATCACCCTAGCCCCTCATTGCTGGAGAGGATGGGAACGGCAGTCCAACAATCTCGAGGTTTCTAGGTTCTAAAAGGCTGGCCTATAGACTAAAAACATAAAACCATTTACTTGCAAAGTTGCCCCCAATCCAGCACACAGGCTTAAATGCAAGTCTTAGTCCCAGCTAGAATAGAACCACTAATAGAAGGAATTTGGAAAATCAACACAAAAATAACCTACAGAAAAGGTGGTTGCGTTAATCTGATGTGAAAAGAGACAAATCAGTTGCCAGCCATAAGCTCTGAAGGCACGCTTCTTAGAATCCCTACAGGCTGGTTTTAAAGTTGCAGTTCTCTGAAGAAGGCCATAAAACTATTTCCAGACTGAAATGTATTAGAGTATTTTCAATAATAAAAACATCTCCATTTTCAACACCCCGAACCTTTGCATCTTTTCTAGATCACACCTGCTGGCTATTTCCAGTCTTCTTTGCTTTTTGGGTTGATCTGATTTAAAAAAAAAAGTTATCTTAGACCTTTTAGACTGCTCTGAGCACAAGGTTTATGGACTGCAATTCACTTCCATCCAGTGCTTACACACATACATTCTGTTCACTTGACTGATTGCATTTATATTCCTCCCTTTGTCCCAAGAGGAGATCCAAGGAGAATTTGAAGCATCTACTCCACTTGGCAGCAATAAATGTGATTTTGGTCACTGTGGCCATGTCTGCACTAGCCTGTTACAGTGCTATTATTCCACTTTCAGCATCCTATGGAAATCCTGGGGTTTGTAACCTGCAAACCCCAGGATTCCATAGGATGTTGAAAGTGGAATAACAGCATTATTAACAGGCTAGTGCAGAAATGGCCTGTGTCTTTTTAACCGTTATCCAATAAGACCTGATTGCAAAAAAAAAAAAAAAAGTACTGTAAGATTCTAGCTTTCATTTGGCTGCTGTGACTCAGAGAAAAAAAGAAAGCACCAGGAAAACGAAACTGATCTCAGTCTCTTTGACTGCCAGAGGTGACTGCAGCAATACTATGATGGAGGAGACATGCCAGGGCAGAACACTTTGCAAGCTGATATTGCTGCACCCGCCCCTCTCCTCCATAGACTGGATCACCATTTGCTATTTCCAAAGATTGCATACAACCTTGCCTGACTAAACCCTATAAAATCCCCGAGGTCTCCATAAATCCAACAACTTGAACGCACATATAGAGAACAAGACTTAAGTTTACTTATTGCAGCATCTGATCAAGCACGTGAGAGAGCGGAGATTCCACTGCAAGCTTAAAGTAGCTTAAAATAAAATCCATATTACTAAAAGGAATAGAGGAAGTGGAAGTCAAGATTTAGGAAGAAGGAAAGCCCCAAAAGGCATCCCCCCCGTTACTTTTTCCAACCAATGTGAAGGGCCACACTGCTCTTGATCATGGGGGTCTTTGTAGGCATTACAGCCCACAGGGCTTAGCAAATCTACCTTCCCTGAATGTGCCTTAATGCATTTTTTTGCAAGCATCTAAATTAGAATACATGCGAATGGACCACGTAAAAAAATTAGAAGGCTACTAAATTAATGAGAATCGCCCCAACCCGTGGCCATCAATTCCACAGGTGAACCAAACTGAGTAACAACTTTTAATTGCCTTCATTTGATCTTGCTACCAATTAATTTCACACGCTTCTCCATACCAGGCAAAAGTTTATAAAATTCTATTGCATTTTTCCCCCCGTTTCAACTTTTTTTTCCTAAAAAAAATTAAGAGCTTTTTTTCCCCCCGATTTTTTTTTGGGGGAGCTCTAATCTCTTGCTATTCTGGAGTTGCTCTTCTACACTACTTCCAGCTCTTCTATTGTTGCAGGAGCTCAAGACAAGGAGACCACAAAGTAGGAAAATCTAGTTCACTATATCCTTTAAAAAAATAAAAGAAACATAAAAACAGGACATTTAACGTTTTTCCACTAGAAAGAAATATTATGACTTTTTTTTTTTAGACTAGAATGTCGGTGGAGATATTCGGCTAATTGCAACCAAGCAACTTTTCCTAGCCCTGCGGACCACTTATTTTGCTGCTTTACAAGAAGAAAATATTTGCAGGCAGAGCCAAGAATGCAAAACAGAAAAGGAAAAGAAAAGTATTAGGAGCCGCTAATCTGCCGCTGCACCGATGCGGACGAAGAGCGCGATATACTCACCTCCGCTCAAACTCCGCTTTGGGAACACCCCGGGAAGCAAAATGGTAAAGCCCGCGCCCGCGCTCTACAAAAGAACGCCCAAGCCGGCCTAGTCCCGCCTATACCATCGGCGCGCTGGGAGAGGGGAGGGACGAGCGGGAAAAAGGTGCACATGCGCAATGGCGAGGAGGCAGAACGACGCAAGCCCTTTTCTTCCTTTCGCCCCTGTCTTGGCTCCTTGTAGAACTTGGGGGCGGGGCTTGGAAGGGGCGGGGTTTCGCGAGCGCGGGAAGCTGCCGCCGAGGGGCTTTTGCAGAGGCGCTTGGCGGCGGCGGCGGCGGGGGCCGGGGGTGAGTTTTGGCGGGCTTTTTCCTTGAGGGGGATTAGTCACGCCAGAGAGGAGGCGGGGGGTGGTCACATGACCTCTACCCGGGCTTCTTCGCCCAGACACGTGTCTTGGCCCGTTCACACGTGTAGAAATGCTTCCTCGCAGTCCAGTGTCAGCACCAAAAAAAAATAATTATTTGGTTGCAGGGGAGGAGAGAGGGAGGTAAAGGAACGATCGCCTTTGGGATACTGTTAGATCTCTTTCAGTTACGTTAGTACGTGGACATAGACCCCAGAGCTCTTTTTAAGGATGGGGGCTCCAGACTTACAGGCCTTTATAATTGTTATGTACTTGCCTGTATGGGTTTACAGTAAAGTCGAAGACTTTCAAAGCCGGAATCCATAGGCTGCTGTGGGTTTTCGGGGCCTTGAGGCCGCGTTCTCTTAGTATTTTCTCCTGACACGTCAGGAGGAAATGCTAACAGAACACGGCCTCAAAGCCCCGAAAGCCCACAGCAGCCTATGGGCTTACTGTTTTATAAAAACACAATAGAGCTAATAATAGTTATAATAACACCATCAGCTAGAGCAGTTATCCATGCGAGTCTTGTGATGACAATGACAGAATAATAAATAATGCGGTTTTTAAAGGATAGAATTAATAGTAAGGTAGGAGGAACTATGGCCATTTCTGCCTACGCTGGCCATTTCCGCACTAGTGTGTTATAGTGCTATGATTCCACTTCCAAGCTCCTATGGAATCTTGGGGTTTGCAGTTTTGGGAGGGGCCGCCTGGCCCCTCCTGAAACTGCAAACCCCAGGATTCCATAGGATGTTGAAAGAGGAATCATAGCGCTATAACACTCTAGTGCGGAAATGGCCACTGTTATAGTGCTATTATTCCACTTCCAAGCTCCTATGGAATCCTGGGTTTGCAGTTTAGAGGAGGGGCCTTTAGCATTCTCAGCCAGAGAGCTCTTGGGCCTCAGGAAACTACAAACCCCAGAATTCCACAGGAAGTTGAAAGTGGAATCATAGCGCTATAACAGCGTAGTGCGGGAATGACCCAAGACTGACTCTCCCTAGAAGCCAAGATGACTAAACGGAGGCTGTCCCACTTTGGGCATTTCATGAGAAGACGCGACTCGCTAGAAGAGACAATAATGCTTGGCAAGATGAAAGGCAGTAGTGAATTTAGACCACAAGTGGATTAGCAGCAAAACGGAAAAGAATTTATTTTTCTCTTGTAAAAGAGGGGGGCAGTTGTGCATGAGGCACTAAAAATATACTACTCCAAAGAAAATGACCACACGCAGGTAGCTTTATACCCTGCTAAGCATCCATTATAGAAGGAAGAAATGCTAATTGTTGGCTAACCCAAATACGTATGTATAGGAACTATGTCATGAATACAGTATTATGTCAGCATACAAGCACTATGCATGGCCGCATGGGTGGCCCCAAATTATGATACCAGATCCCACCCTAGGGGTGTGATTTTTTAATATTAAAATGAAGCTTTATGAGGCTCTCGGTCATCAAAGTTCATCTCTTGTGGTCATTCCCCCTCCACTTGGCCTAGTCTGGCTTACTCCGGATGCTGCAACCCACAAAGTCTGCCTCCCTTTAACACTTGTTGAGCCTACTCAGTTATCTCTTTTTTTCTATCTGCTGTTGCCCTACTTAGCTTCCTGTTATAATAAGTTCTACAAGCTGATGTTGCTACCCTGTGAATTGGGGGTCCCGGGAGGGGCGCCCAAATAACCAAATAACAAGCAAGATGGGGAAATTAGCTGGAGCGCTCTCGCGGCTAATGAGAGGCAGGGCAACGCAGCGGGATCTTTTATCCTATGTATACTGGTTCAGGTCAGTGAGGAGTCAAGCAGTTCCACAATACTAACAGTATTTATTAAACACAAAATAATAAAAACATGAGCACACTCCTAACCAGAAAAGGAAAGGAAGAGAATTTGGGGAATGGGCAATACGCCACCTGCCCGAAGTGCTGGAGACACCAATTGAAGAGGAGGAAACCCGGTGTGGAGACCAAGGGGAATCTGCTGGACCAAGCGGCAGCGAGGCGAGGAAGAAGGTCCGATGGGAGCTTCAAGTGATTTCGGCAAGTGATTTTCAGCAAGGTCCGACGAGAGTTCCAGTGATTCAGCAAGAGTTTAAGTGATTTCAGCAAAGTCCAGCGAGAGTTCCAAAGAGCTCTCAGAACGGGGGATTTTTATAGGGAAGAGAACGACCGCAGACTAGTCTGGTTTCCGGTGAGAACAATAAATTTTGGGCTGGAGACAAAGCCTCCGAAAGGTCAGAATTTCATGATTGAATTATATGCCGAATTGACAATAGTATGGCCGGTATGTAGATGCGGCTAGCTCGGCCATTAAGTGCCTAACTCGCCAGGGTGCTCTCTCTCAGGCAGAGAGTCCTTTTGTTTTACTGTGCATTTGTAATTAAGTTGTTTGTGTCAGGAGGTCTCCCCCTGAAGCGGATCTGGCAATATCTGGAGGAGCAACAAGTATCATCCATGCCTAGCTTCGCGCTTGTTCAGCGGGGCCTCACGAACACTTGGCTGGTGGCAGAGGGCCGAATTATGATATCAAAATGATATCTTTGCTTCAACAAAGATCAGACCAGATCGCAGTGGTAACAATGTTCCTGTTATCTGCACCCAGCTGCAAGCATAACCATTCTTCTTGTTTTGCCTGGCCCCGTTGCTCTTTTTCCTAATTCAGTGTGCCTGCTATTAAGCTATTGATTAATTATTTCCTAATTATTATGCCCCTACAGGAGGAATAGAGCAAGACTGCATTACTGATGGATAGACTCATCAAGGAAGACATGTCCCTGAATCTGCAAGACCCGAGGAGGCTTGTTGATGATAGAGTGGCTTGGAGGTTTCTCATCTGTAGAATTGCCGTAAGTTGAGATCGACCTGATGGCAGTTAATAACAACAAGCAAATGCAAACTTGACTATCAACTTGGGAGCTTCTGACTGGTAGTTTCTCAGAGGGCTGAGCTACACAGAAGTCCTGGGGTCTTGATCCTTGATGCTTGATCATTGGGGATTCAGTCCCCTACAAACTGGAGCTCAGGCCCCCCTGTTCCAGGGTGTATGCACATGGGACCGAGTGCTCCACCAATCATCCAAAATGCATCATGCTCTGCAAAGCACATGGGAAATGTGGAGAGAAATATTCAGCTGTAATAGTTCCACCCATAGTCTTTCCTTAGGCATGGGCCTTCTTCATGTTGAACTTTCAGATAGACCAGCTTTCAGTTAGATATTAAAGTCCTGCAAAAAAGGGGTGGGTGGGAATTGTGGCCAGCATCAAGGAAGGTATGGTCACCCCATGTTAATTATGGGTCCACTAGGCTGCAAGACATAATACATAACCTTGACAAGTATGGAGACGATGGACATGGGGTTCAATTAGGCATGCATAGGATTGCTCTGTTAGAGATTACAGGCACAGTCCTGTTCCAATTTACTTGGGAAAAAGACGCTGTCAACTCAGTGGGTATATTACTCCTAGGTATACATTTGTGGCTATCTATGTAACTGTTATTAAGCACTGTTACCCTGTGTGCTGGGGGTCCCGGGGGGCGCCCAAATAACCAAACAACAACACAAGATGGGGGAATTAACTCGAGCGCTCTCTTAAGCTAAATGAGAGGCAGGGTAACTTAACAGGGATCTTTTAACCCTATGTATACAGCGTCAGATCAGAAGAGCAGCCAGACAAGTTTTAAAGTAACAAAATTGATCGTTTTACTAACAGACAAACAACAAATAAGACAACACATACACACAGCTAACTAAGAAATAGGAAATGAGAGTTTCGGGGGAAATGGGTGATACGACACCTTTCTCGTAGTCCTGAAGAAGCTGAAGATGGTAGTGAAGAAACTCAGCGTGGCGGCCGAGGGGAGTTTGCTCGACAGAGCGGCAGCAAGGCTGGATGGAAGTCCAGAGCAATCCGAGGAAGCTCTCGGAGCTTGGGGTTTTTATGGGGGGAAATATGACTGTGGGCTAGTCTGAACTTGGGAGAGAACAATGAGCTTTGGGCACAAGACAATGTCCCCGAAAGGTCAGAATTTAACATGATTGAGTTAAGTTCAAATTGACAAAGAAATGACTAGTATGCAGATGCAGCGTGCCTGGGCAGTGGAGTGTCCAGCTCGCCAGGGTGCCTGCTCGGGGCAGGGGGCTCTTTGTTTTAGCGTGCATCCTTAAGGAAGTGTTGGTTTCAGGAGGTCTCCTAAAGCAAGATCTGGCTGTGTCTGGCTTGCTTAGGTGTAAACAGAAATGATTCAGCATTTAATAGCCATGCCTAGCTCCATGCTTGTTCGGGGGCCTCACAAACACTTGGCTGAGGGTGGCAAAATAAGACCGAATTGCGATATCAAAATGATATCTAATGTCTTGCAAAGCCAGGCCAGTTCACGGTGATAATAGCACCTGTGCCTTTAATAGTACTCCATCAGAGCATCTGAAAAGGTGGGTTGAAATCCACAAAAATTCATGCTGAAATAAATCATTCTTAAAGGTGTTACTAGATTATTTCCCCTCTCCCTTTCAACGTGTCTATCCAGTTGTGTACAAAACCTCTTACTGAGAAGATTTATGTCACTTTGAAATACTCTAATCTTAAATGTAATATGGCCAATGATTGGAAAAAAGTACACTATCTCTAGAATATGTAGGTTCGCGGTCATATTTCCTACTCTTTGCAGCCTGTTGTTTCCTTTAAAATATATTTCAAGTTGTAATTGATGACTTGATTGGGAAATTATTGTAAATAGTTTTCTTTTGATTTTGTAAAACACCCTAAAGAGCTGGAACTCTAGAATATGTAGGTTAATGGTGATATTTCCTACTCTTTACAGCTTGTTGTTTCCTTTGAAATATATTTCATTCCTTATTACCTAACTTATGTTCTTCTTTCAGAATTTACCAATGATAGGAAGAGAGAAAGTATTTAAAGAGTGGGAAAAAGATCTTCAAAAATTTATTTGGCAGGGCAAAAAGCCAAGGATAAGAATTATGCTTCAAGATGCAAAAGAAAGAGGAGGATTTGATCTTCCATCATTGAAAATCTATTATGCATGCTGTCTAGAT
This sequence comes from Iguana delicatissima, assembly GCA_948472985.1. Lineage (NCBI taxonomy): Eukaryota > Metazoa > Chordata > Lepidosauria > Squamata > Iguanidae > Iguana > Iguana delicatissima. The sequence goes on along the minus strand of CAOKZL010000717.1, from coordinate 347,155 downwards.
TGGATTAAAGATTGGATTCAACTAGAGAGAACAACTATGGAAGATTTGGAAGCAATAAATAACAGATTTGGATGGCATGGATATTTATGTTATGATAGATTAGCGGTGAATAAAGAGTTTAACAATCATTGCATCTGGAAGACATTGTGAAACGTCTGGCTACGAATAAAGCGGAAATATTATACAAAACTTCCAACAAGTACCTCACCACAAGAAGCATACAATATTGCTCCAACAAAACAAGGAAATTTATTAACATATCAAGACATATTGAAATGGGAAGAGCCAAGGATGTGCACAGTAGAAGAATTAAAGGCTGATGGATATGAGCTAAATTGGTTCTCATGGCGACAATTAAAAGAAAGATTTAAAATGGACCAAAAGTTGTACGGATTTGAGAGAAAAGAGAATTAATTAGATCTATTGATGAAGGGAAATCAGAAGAAGAGAATCTCCAAATTTTATAAACTATTGTTGAAAAGAGAAATGGAATCAGAAGCAGTCAAAGATACAACGGTTAAATGGGCTCAGAATATGGGACATCTGATTGAATTAGAAGTTTGGGAGAACGTATGGAAAACTGATATAAAATTTACACCAAACTTAAATTTAAGAGAAAATTTTTATGAAATGCTTCATAGATGGTATATGACCCCAGAAAGATTACAAAAAATAACTAAAAATGGGAATGCAAAATGTTGGAAGTGTGATGAAAAAATTGGGTCTTTTTTTCATATGTGGTAGACTTGCAGAAGGGCAAGTAAGTTCTGGAAGGGGGTACATGATGAAATTCAAAGAATTTGTAAAATGAATTTTGAAATGATACCGGAATTCTATTTGTTAAATATGTTAGGACAACAAAAGGAGATAAGAAGTCATCAGAAGATATTGCTATATTTGATAACAGCTGCAAGGTTGATATATGGAAAGAAAAGAAAGATATCAACTTAGGAAAGTGAAAATTAAAAGTTCTGGATATGGTAGAGACAGAAAAGTTAGCATTTACACTGAAAAACAAACCTATCCAGAACTTTGAAAGGGAATGTAGAGGAGTTTTGGATTGGATAAAAACATGAATGTACATGAAACCAAAGAAAGAAATAAAGTAACTGTTCTTCTCTTATGGAAATGGAAATAGAAATGTAATTGTCATTCTTTTGGGTAAATGGAAACAAAGTAGATTCAACTGGAGAATATAAATATGGAAGTGGGAAGGGGAGGGTATGATATTTCTCTCAAGGAGGTATATCCACGCTGTTTTTTATGCAATTAAATCTAATAAAAACATTAAAAAATATATTTTGTATTGTAATTGATAACTTGATTGGGAAGTTATTGTCAACAGTTTGATTTTGATTTTGTAAACTACCCTGAAAGGCTGGTACTATATATGATGTATAAATGTTTATAATAATGTTATAATACTATAATTATTATTAAGTTCTTCTGGGAATTATTGTCTACTGGGAACGGTTCAGTGGAAAAGTCCATGATTTGCATGTACAAGAATCCTAACATTCCCAGTGGAAAGGAGTTCAGGTTGGTAGAGCTAGGAGAGAACCCAGCTATCGAGAGTAGCTGCCGGATGGATGACATTGTACTGGGCTAGATGGAGCAGTGGCCTGGTATGGTATAAGGCAAATTAATATATTCATCAAGCGATCACAGAGCTGGAAGACACCAGAAGGGCCATCAAGTCCAACCCCGTGTGTCGGGATGCCCTCCATATTGAGTAATAGGATATGTAGTCAAGTGAAATATATTAGGAGGCTTGTAGCAGTAGAAGCTAGAGACCGTTATATAAACAATGCCTAAAACTGCTAGGAATGTACTGATAACCACAGCTTGGCTTTCAAGGGCCTTTTCCACACGAGGAAGTTAAGACGGGCCAAGGCGTCCTGTCACGGAGGTCGTCTGCACCTTGGATCGGACTAGGTTCAGACTATTTGCCTTAGTTCCGCAGCTAAGTCCAATCCAAAATGCCTCCAAGTGGTCCTCCAGCGCGCTAAGTGAAGACCGGAAAAAACAGGTCTTTTAATTTACCGGAGCGCGCCATTTCGTTCCTGCTCAGTTGTGCAGATGCGCAGATCCGCACCAATGCGAGCCTGCGATCAGCGGAGGGCGGGCTGTGGACGTGGCCAGCTTCAGCGGTTGGTCCGGACCCACAAACAACTGGAAGCCACCGTTTTGTAAGCCTCACCAGTGTGGATCTAAAGACCTCGCACTGCTCTGCATCGCCCTGGAACAAAGAGAGGAGCCCTGTGGAAGGGCTTACGGGAAAGTCCGCGTTGCTTCGAGCCAAGAAGAACCAGTAAGTAATGGCACGGAGCGATTCACTCACCTCGTGCGGAAAGGGCCAAGGTCTCTTAGCAGAGGGGAGGGAATGCGGGGAATCTTACACCCACGTACTTTTGCTTTGCCTTCAGTCTCCTCACTAAAGTCGTTACATGTACTTCACTCCAAATAAATAGTGCTTTATTCATTGTACTATTTGTGTGTGGATTCAGTTCCTGACACCCTGTCATGGAGGAATACACCATCAAAGCACTCCTGACAGATGGCCATCCAACCTCTGTTTAAATACTTCCAAAGAAGAAAACTCCACCATGGTCTGAGGCAGTGTGTTCTACTGTCGAACTGCTCTTACCATCTGGAAGTTTTTCCTAAGGTTTAGATAGAATATCTTTTCCTGAAGTTTGAAGGCATTGCTCCATGTCCTAGTCTCAGGAGCAGCAGAAAACAGGCTTGCTCCAACCTCTTTATGATATCCCTTCAAATATTTAAACATGGCTAGCATGTCACCTCTTAACCTTCTCTTCCCCAAGTTAAACATACCCGCCTCCCTAAGCCTCTCCTCATACGGCATGGTTTCCAGGTGGTTCATCATCTTTGACAAAAAAAAAAACACAGGTTGGAAAAGAAGAAGTTAGTTTAACCTTTTCCTATCAGACCTTTTTATGCTCTAGTCTATATCCACCTGCTCCATAGAGGAAGGGGAGATCAGGAGGCCTGTATGTTTTCCCCTACAGGAAAAAAAAAAGTTGTTGCAGAGGTTATTTTGAGTTGTAAAACTGGGAGAAGGTAAAGGTTAAGAAGGAAAAGTGGTTTTTGCCTCAATATTGTTTCACACGAGTTATGACCCAGTTTGAATTTTACAATCTTTGAGGGAGTGATTTTTCCCCCATCCCACCAATTTCCCAGGCTGATCTTGTGAAGACACAGGAGAAAGCCTTCTTGGTGGCTTCTCCTAGGCTATGGAGCCTCATCCCAGTTGGGACTCTGTTGATCTCCTTGCTCTGGTAATCAAACAACTTCCTGTTTAAACTGTCCGAAATTGTGAAGAGATTTCAGAAATGATGTGGTTTCCATGACTTCTTTTTTTTTTTTTTTTTGCAGTGGGAAGAAAATTGTTAAAATTACTTGTAATAATGGAGAATTACATACCTACTACAGAATCATAGGCATTGTGGCTAAACTGCAAACCCCAAGATTCCATAGGATGTTGAAAGTGGAATAATAGCACTATAACAGTCTAGTGCAGAAATGACTTCAGTGTCTGTCATATCCAAGGATACCTTGGGTATTCAAGAACGCTGAATAGGGCGAGGATGCCTGTCTGTAGCCCTGGAAACTCTGTGACAATCAGAATAGGCAGTGCTATGTTAGAACAGTCAACAGTTTAAATCACTGTTGGATTCCATATTGCATTCCAATAGTGGATAGATCATCCCTAGAGCTTTTGGCCACATTAGCTGGCACCACATAGCCTGCTTTGTGTGGGTCAACAGAGCCTGTGAATGGAGCAGGGGCACCCACTGAACAACCATTTGCGTGCATCCTGCATTCTGATATGAAGCAGCTGAGCTCAGCAACCAGATAACTTTGTCATAGGCAAGAAAAGAGGGACAGCCATACTACAAACCTCTCACAGCATGAAGTTCTGTGCCTCACATAGCATGAAGCTACCGAGCCTCCCCGTAGGTCCCACAACTTTCACATGCCCATTAGGAGAAGGGAAAGGGCTTGTCTCCAACTCACACCAGATCAGAAATTAGCCTTTCCCCTTCTCTCCGCAGTCAGCAGCAGAAAGGGCTTACCTGTTACCTCCATCCTGCCCATTCCCTTTATTTCAACGCAGAGAGGCTTTCTCTCTTGGGTGGAGGGATTATTAAGCTCCCATCTGTTATAGACTGTGCCTGCAGAATGGGCAAAGATTCCTTACATACGTGTGTCTCAGGTAAGGTATAAACTTGGCACAGGTCTGGGATAAGTGTTTTCTAAACACATGACCTCCTATCTCCTTCTCCTGGTGGCACTTTGGTCCCTGGACCAAAAATGGTTTCTCCCCAGACTGAAGTGATGCAGCTCCTTTTTCATCAAAAGATCCTGGCAAACTGTCATGTACGGCATGGCCCGATATCCACAAACACACTCTGAGGTTTACAGTAGCGTTTATTCAAGGATTAACAGAGCAACCACAGCACAATTACGCAGAAGTTGCTGAAACTGATTAACCAAAGCCATCTGCCTCTTCTATAAGTTATCAATACAAATTTAGCCTGGCAAAGCGTTAATGGGTTACTACATGTGATTGATGCCCACCTTATGCTTTGCCATGCTAGTGCCTGGTTCTGCCCATCCTGTCCTTGGCCACTGTTGACCCGTCTGCACACCTTTCCCTGTTATCTCTCCCCCTGTTTCTTCACAAAGGCCATTTCTGCACTAGACTGTTATAGTACTATTATTCAGTGGCAGAGCTTGGAGGGGGTGGAGGGGGTGGGGCTACAGCATGAGAGGCGTGGCCACTGTGCATGGGGACGCGGCTGCGGAGCGTGAAGGTGTGGCCAGGGCACGCTGGGGCGTGGCTACAGGCCGGGATGCCCCCAAATTTTGCCACCCAGGGCAAATCACTCCCCCGCTTCCCGTCCCTATGCAAATGTTATTATTCCGCTTTCGACATCTTATGGAATCCTGGGGTTTGTGATTTTTTTTTTAACCAAAATTCATCCTATATCCCTTTTATTTTTTTCCAAAATATCCCAAAACTGATGGAGGTCCTTGTATTTAAAAATGTGATAATAAATACAGAGTATGCTTCTCCTTTTGCATAATAGTTGCATAATATAACGCACATGGAATATTAAAAAAGGAGGAAGAAGAGAGAGGGAAAAAAAAGAAATTCAGCAGCACCTTTAAGACTAACTTCAAGATTATATTAGCATGTTCAGGGGAGTCACATAAACTAGTTAACATGCCAGAGTCTCATTCAGTATCAGAATTTACCAGGCTGATTGCTCCATCAACTAAGAATAGAAATGCACGAGGCTCTGGCAACCCAGAAGCATGCTAAAATAAAAACTGGTTAGTTTTAAAAGTGCTGATGTATTCCTTTTTTTCTTCACCTCCCTTCCTCATTTTTATTCTGCAAGAGACTTTGAAAACTACTACATATGGAACAGTTGTTTAACCAAATAACATAAACAGTGATGTTCACAACAATTCATGCATTAAACAATAAGCAAATCTTAGCCTTCTTTTCTCCTTAGAAATCATGATTTCTCTTTCTTGACTGTTCTTGAGGTGTTAAGAGAAGAATAAGAATTGCCTAAAGTATAAACTGTATTTCCCATTTCATGGTTATAGTGGTACTGAAAGTAAAACCCAAGTTTTTTTAACTGTTGACTTACCTGTCTCCTGTGATAAAAAATTATGGTCTTACAATCACTTGTATGACATAGGGAGATACAGGATCAGTGGTGTAGGGACAGGGGGCAGGGCTTTGATTCGCCCCGGGCGGCAATGTTTTAGGGGCATCCTGGCCCTTAGCTACGCCGTTGCGCACCGCGGCCACACCCCCACACACAATGGCCGTGCCCCTCTGTTACCCTGATTTCTGGGGTCCCGAGGGGGACACCTCAATGCGCTCCAAATAATGGGGAATGGGAATTAGCCAGAGCACCAGCTGTAGCAATGCAAGAGGCAGGGCAACTTAGCGAGATCTTAAACGCAATGTTTACGGGGTCAGGCCGAGTCAAAAACCAAGCAAAATGAAATTATAATTGTTTTCTTTATTTAAAAGACAGTCACAGCGCACTTACGTATTCACTCACACAGACCTAAGAAAGTAAAGGAACGAAATTAGATAGGGGATTTTGAGAAGGATTTTTCAGGGGGAATACTATACCTGATCCTGTAGCCCGAGTAGCCAGAAGAAAGTCAGTTGGAACGGAGATTCTCAGCACGTGGAAGCTGAGGGGAAGGCTTGGCACACGGAGCGGCCACAAGGCGGGATGGAAGCCAAGAGCGATCCAAAGAAGCGCTCAAAACCAGGGGTTCTTATAGGGGAAAATCTGCCTGTAGGGTAGTCCATTCCCGGGGAAAACAATGGGTTTCGGGTTGGAGACAAAGCCTCCGAAAGGTCAGTACTTAGAATGATTGGATTTTGACGGAGCTGTCAATAGAGCAGACAGTGTGCAAATGGGGAGTGCTTGACAGTTGAGTAGTCCGGAGCGCTAATCTCGTCAAGCTGCCTGTTCGGGGCAGAGAATCTTTTGTATGCTTGGTGCATACTTAATTTAGATTTAAAGTGTACTTGCCTGGAGGTTTCCTGAAGCTGCATGCCCAAAAATTACTGGCCAGCCTGGATTTGTCTTGCATTTTTCAGCCTGTTTGGCCATGTCCGTGTGCGTGCTTGTCCGGGGGCCTCGCAAGCACGTGGAGGGGAGCAGTTTGGAATGGCCAATCTTTTGATATCAAATTATATTTAGTAGACCTCAGGTTTGGACTGTAAACCACAGTAACACCTCACTCCACAGCCCTGCCTCCTCCTGCCCCCCGTCCACATACTCCAAGCTCTGCCACTGTACAGGATCTACTTTGCTTCTGTCTGTGAAATGTAGCAGTGAAACAGTTTCAGATGTAAAGCTCATATCCTCTGTCGCTTCTTTTAGACACCGCTATCAGCATAGTATAGAGGTCTGAGCACTGGACTATGACGCTGGAGACCAGAGTTTGATTCCTCACTCCGTCATGGAAGCCCACTGAATGACCTTGGGTACATCACACACTCTCAGCCCCAGAAAACCCCATGATAGGTTTCTCTTAGGGTTGCCATAAGACAGAAACAACGTGAAAGCACACAACAACAACAATTCTCTGATGTGTGCTCTTGAAGGAGCCTTTCATAAATGTAATGAATCACTTCCACCCTGAATTAACTACTGCTGCCTGTTATTGGCCATTTCCACACAACAGTGTTATAGCATTATGATTCCACTTTCAACATCCTATGGAATCCTGGGGTTTGCCGTTTCGGGAGGATTCCGTAGGATGTTAGAAGTGGAATCATAGCGCTACAACACTCTAGTGCGGAAATGGTCCCAGATTCTACAGTCCCAATGTGCAAATTTTGAATTACACCTCATCATGACTTTACGATGGTAAGTTAAAACATTTTTTCCCATTTTGACAGTAGTGTAAAAATTTATATCAAAACATTCATGAAACAGGTATTAAATCATCGAGTGAAGTAATGCACTTTCTGTTGTCAGTTTCAAGTTTTGTTTAACAGTATGGATGGTGCTTTACAGAAAATGGTGGGACAAATTCAAGTTAGACAGCATCATAATATATTGGTAGGTTGGTAGATACTAAAAAAATGAACGAATTGGGAAGTATCCAGAAATGAACCAGTAACTATGAAGTTCTCTACTGATGAAAAACAAATTTCACTACCCAAGCTGCATTAGCATTGGTACCAATTTGATAATATAACGACTAAAGAATTTTTCCTAATCAATGCAGTAATAATTTACTTTAGACCCTTTTTGCACCTTACCTTTTCACGGTGCTGGGGTGCAGGGCTTGAGCGAGCAGCCTCCGGAGAGAGGCTCTTGTGTCCGGGGTCCTTCGGCTCCGCATGAGCTTCCTGCTCGCACGAGAGCCCCGCCTCTTCCTTTCGCAGTGCAGCCTGGGACCTTCCCAGCCTGCACTGGACAGGAAGCGCGACCGGCCAGGCTCCCGAGGCTCCGCACACAAGGTAAGTGCGCACGGGGCCCCGGAGTGATGTGCGACCATGCAGCATTTTCAACTTCAAGCCAAAAATGAAAAAATGCATGCACGGTCTGCGTCAGGCCCTTGAGCATTGCGCAAATGTGAGTGCGTCGTGTGGACTGCTCCTCACATGTGCCCGATGCTCAAGGGGCCCTTTTGCACCAGAAATGCCATGCGAAAAGGGCCAAGAATAGCAATAGCATGTGTATTTCTATACCGCTTATCAACCAAGTGCTCTCTAAGCGGTTTACAACATGTTAGCTGATTGCCCCCAACAAGCTGGGTACTCATTTTGCCAACCTGTGAAAGGATGGAAGGCTGAGTCAACCTGGAGCCCGGTAGGATTGAACTCACAAACTTGTGGCCGCAGTACTGGCATTTAACCACTGCTCCACCAGGGCTCTTATATAAATGTTATTTTGTTAATCATGGAAGGATGGAGTCTCCAGTATCCAGCCTTTATGTCCAGAGCTATGGAGAAAAAGCTGTTCTTAAGGGGCAGATTGATAAACTGGTTCTTGCCCCTTATGGAAATCACTGCAAGGGGCACACAGTAGCAACTGGACACCACATTTGAAAGTGGCAAGCTCAGATCCTGTTCTATTTCTGCTGCAAAATAAAATGCAGGGAGTACTGGCTCCACATGGAGCTTGAAGTCCTTTGGACACACAATACATGCTTGCTTATCACCATATAAGATTAATGAGGCAGTTCCTCCGTACGCAGCTTTCCTATCCAGGGCCGAGGTAGTGGGGGAATCTGCCTGTTGTCGATTCAAGCATCGATGCCCCTTTTAAGCCTGCTGTAGCATCCTGACTTTCTCCCTTCTACTTATTCAACCTGCTTTCCCTTTAAAACTACCACCTTAGTGGATAACGGGGAAAGCTTATCAATAGTTATTCAAAAAGGAGTGATAACCTGTGGCAGCATGTTCTTATAAAAGTAAAACTGAAGAAAATACTCTGTGGAGGCAGAAATTATAAAAATAGAATGAAATCTTTATTAAAATAACAACCAGGGAATATTCCAAGAATATTCAAAGAAAATAACACTTCCCCAAAGATGTCAAACTACTTTCTTCAAAACACCCATAGTATTCATGAACAGAGCTTTCACATGCACATCTTCGGCTCCCCTTGGCAGAAAGGTGTAATTCCCCAGTCAGAGCCCTACTTTCGGAGCCACTCAGAAGCGGTTTGGTTTCTTCTCTGCCTCATACTAGGCCACTGAGAAGACAACTCTCTTCTAGACAACCCCTTTGGGTTGACTGAAGGCTCTGACTAAAGCCATTTTGGCACTAGATTGTTATAGCACTAGTATTCCACTTTCAACATCCCATGGAAGCTGGCCCCTCCCGAAACTGCAAACCCCGGGATTCCATAGGAGGTTGAAAATGGAATAATAGCTCAATAACAGTCTAGTGCAGAAATGGCCTTAAAGTTCTCTCTAAGAATCTCACTGAAGGAAGCTAGAATCCAATGCATGCTCCCTGTGCCTATGGCTTCTGCTATCTCACCCACAGCCCCGTCCTCTTACTAGGGCTGGGTTTTGCTCAGACAGGGCCAGTCTGGTTATACGACCACTCTGCTAGCTGCACCCCGACACTCTATCAAGCCCACTTTTTCAGCTACCTTTAAAATGTCCTAGTGTCTCTCTCCTCCTCTTTTGCTCTCAGCGTGCTTCACCTGCTGCAAACTTGAGTTCAAAGTGTACAAATACTTTGCCCTCCATTAACTCAGCCAGAGGGAGAGGAGAAAAGGGGTGGAATCTTGCCCTTCCCAGCAGAGTCAGGCAAAAACAAGCAGCCACAGCCTCTCCTTGGTTGTGTGTTCTCCCTCATTAATGATTTTTTACCATCTTGACAAGTCCTCAATGTTGCTTGGCCACATGCTGCAATTTATATTTAAGATATTTTGGGTAGCATGGACTTTCTGGTGTTGTTGGCTTTTCTTCATTTTTTGATTTTGCTCTCTATTTTTTCATCGCTTGTTCTCTGTTCTTTCTCTGCTGGAAAGTAATGCTGTTCTGGTCTCTTCAATTTTTTTTAAACTTCAAGCAACACTCTGAAAAGAAATATGTGATTCTTGTGAATTACTGTCTTGAGAACTTAGACTTTTTTTCCTGCTTACGACTGCAAGTCAGCATGTTGAAGAAAACATTCTTATTATTTTGTTTCTGTTTTCCAAAATACCTTAATACTATCAGACTGATTTTAAAAATGAATCGTGAGTTTTGATTTTATCCAGCAGCTTCTGAGCTGAGTATATGAACTTTGTTCAGGCCAGGAAAAAACTATGGAAAAACGAATGTAAATTATTGGAATGGAGCAGTGTTGTCAGGTTACTTTTTCATGGAAAGCAATATTACATGTGCCACCCACCTCTTATAAAGTTAGTTTCTCTTTCTGTAGCTTTAACCAGGAGAGGGTGCTGTTGATTCAACTATCCAATCAGACATGCTAAAATTGTATTAACACGAATAAGAGATTTTGGAGCCAGCATTGTGTAGCAATGGGAATGTTGGACTAGGATGTTGAGAGACCAGGATTCAAATCCTGGCTCAACCATGGAAACCTACCGGATGACCCTGGGCACGGACACAACCTCAGAGGAAGGCAAACTCCCTCTGAAAAAATTCTGCATAAAAACTCCCTGCCAGATTCCCTGACAGGGTTGCCATAAATGAGAAGCAACTTGAAAGCGTACAACAACAAGTGCTGCTTTTGTTTAAGCCTTACTTTCGTCTAGGCAGGCATAATGTTATGTTACTGAAAATGCCATTTACTGTCCATGGCCATTCTGCACTAGACCGTTACAGCGCTAGCCAGGCGGCCCCTCCCTAAACTGCAAACTCCAGGATTCCGTAGGATGTTGAAAGTGGAATAATAGCGCTATAACGGTCTAGTGCGGAAATGGCTCGTGTAATCTGCTTGCCATACTTTGAGCTGCAGTACGTAAGCTGTTTTTATTTTTAATTTTTTTGCTATGAAAACACCATTTCTTCCTCTAAAACTGTACTCCAACTTTATCTGTTCTTTCTTTATAACATAATATAGGACTTGTTTGTTTTGCCATGCTGATGACTGTGTGTCCATGGTGTGTAGTGTTTATGCTCTCTGGTATTTACAGCATTTATAACATTTACAAAAGGATGCAATATAAAAGATACAATATAACCTGGAAAGGAAGGTCCCTTCTGGATGAACAGTACAGCAGGGTAAATGTTTGTACAAAACACACAATGCAGTAGAAGCATTGCATAAGGCCCCCCCCTCCCCAGAGGAAAACCAGAGTGCATGGCCAAACATTATCAAAATGTGGTCTTACTAGCAAAAATTGTCAATAAGGAAGACTCACAAGCTAAGAGAGGATGCAGCAGTTTGGGGAGCACAAAACGTCACCCCTTCCTCTCTTCGCCTCTCTGCTAAATTAATTAAGTGCAGAGTACTTCTGCCCTTTGCAGCAACTGAAGTAAGCAAAGGCAAAGGGGAAAAGTGGAAGGAGGAGAGAAAAACGGGAACATTTTAAAACCAGCTGAACATGTGGGAGGGTCTTTTTGGTCCTTCTTCAAGGGACAGATTAACATACAGGGCCCTTCCACCCTACACTGTTACAGTGCTCTTATTCCACTTTCAACATCCTATGGAATCCTGAGGTTTGCACTTTAGGGAGGGGCATTTGGAATTCTCAGCCAGGGACCTCTTTGGGCTCAGGAAACTAAAAACCCCAGAATGCCACAAGATGTTCAAAGTGAAATAAGAGCACTATAACAGTGTAGTGCAGAAAGGCCCATAGTGAACAGTGCCTTCTGCCTGACACTGACTGCAAATACAAAATCTGTTCACAAACACTACCTTATTATAGCATCCACTTAGAACTGCAATTGTCAGTGAAAGCATTTCTTAGGAAAATTGATATTCGTTTAGTGAAATAACTAACTTTGGAATGTTCTGTGCTCAAAAAAAATTGTGGAGAGAATTATCTTCATTTCTAAATTATGGGGTGAAGATAACTGATGAAGTTTAACCACATAGTTTATTCGATGAATTAAAATCAAATGAGATTCTCCCTTCACATATCTCTTCCCCCATCTTTCTCCCCTCTTTTCATCCCCATTAAACTACTTTAATCATATTGAAATAATATGCTATATTTACTGGCATATAAGACTCACTTTTTTCTCCAAAAAATACTGCTTGAAAATGGGGTGTGTCTTATACACCAGTGTGCTTATATGCCGGCAAATAGTATTTGCCAGTGTATAAATTGGGCGCGTCTTATACATGGGTGCATCTTATATGCTCACAAATACAGGTAGGTAGGAACACCTTTGGTTATAATATGATTATTAAGATTTGTTCTTGAGCACAGTTGGCCGTCCACATTTGCAAATTTCACTTTCATGGATTTGATTATTTGAGAGTTTGTCCAGCCTTGCCCTCCCACCTCGAGTGCTTCTTTTTTGGTCAAACCTCCTCTCTTGGTAGCCCCAGTCAGGCTACACAGACCTTTAAAACCCTCTTCTGTTCCTCTTTCTCCCCGACTTTAGCCTTGCCAGCTAAGGACGGTTTGCAGCCCAATTTCTCAGTACCACAAACCCAATCCCAATGCCCCTACACACCCAAGGAAGGAGATGGGTGAGAGAGAGGAAGTATAGGGCCACTGTGCCAACCCACCCCTTTCCCTCTCCTTTCCCTGACCTGGGCCATTTCCGCACTACACTCTCATAGCGCGATTATTCCACTTTCAACATCCTATGGAATCCTGGGATTTGCAGTTTCGGGAGGGGCCTCTTGGCCCCTCCCGAAACTGCAAATCCCAGGTTCCATAGGATGTTGAAAGTGGAATAATTGCACTATAAGAGTGTAGTGAGGAAATGGCTGGTTTGGATCTCGGGTGCTTGTTCTCCCCGCCATGCCTCAGCCCTCTTTCCATGGACACACATACATTTTGACATTTGCAGTTTTTCCACTTTTGTGGGGTGAGAAAAATAAAATCTATTTTAGCTTCTGCACTGAGTATACAGTATTAATAACATGTATTAGAAGCATATATATTAGCTTATATGTATAACACATATTTTAGATATATTTACACATATATTTACACATATATGTCAGTATATTTTATATTTGAGCTTCTGTAATACACGAAGTCTAAGAAAACAGCTTCCTAAAATTGGCAGCTGAACAAAAGAGGGCCTCCAAGACCTTGGATCTTCAGGGTGGCTGGTGTGTTTCAGATAACAACACACCAGGCAGGACAAGGCCGTCTGTAAAGAGTAAACTGGTTGATAAGGAATATAAGAAAAAAGGTTGGCATTGTTTAGAAGTAGGGGTGGTTAGAAACTGTGATTACACCAAGGGGCATTTCGAAACTGGTAATGAGAATTAAGGATACACGAGGGAAATGCATGATTAGTGCGTGATCACTCATACTGTAAATATGGGGAAGGGGAAATGTAACTTCTTAGCCGATCCTGATAGGCTTAACCTTTGGGGTCCTATCCAATGGGACCCCAGGGGAGGGAAAACCTGCAACGGGAACAGGAGATAAAATATGAGGTATTCGATACTGGCCTTCTCTCTGGGGAGCGCCCACTTCTGCAGAAACGTACTTTTAATCAACATCAATGCTTCAGCCGACCCTGTGCTAAATTGTTTTATGAGTCTTTTCAGCTATTTTTCCCATCGGGGTCCTGTGGCCCTTACACTAGCAAATGTGGAAGACCAACTGTATTTGTTTTCTTGCCCTTTTTCCCCCTTAAATTTGAGGTTACTAAATGTGCAGTGGGAAATTAATATGCAAACAAAAGGAAAGTGATGGTGAAATTAATTATCCTATTATAATCAAATCTAGGATGAGAAGGAAATATTATGTGAGATTTTTTTGAAAACAAGAACCTCCTGTGCTCTTTGAGGCCCAGCAGTTGACTTAGTTCATGTTAGTTCTAGCATTAATCAAATTCCCACCAGCTGTTATCATGGTAAGAAAAGAAGCTGTACAGTGTGCATTCCACACTAAATATGTTTGTTATTTTGGGACTTCTGAACTTTTTTCCTGCTTTTTTGTCACATCAGGAAGATATTGTTAGGAGAGTGCAAACTATACCTTACAGCATTATATTAATCCATGATATCTCTTCATAAATGGTTATCTTGCCATATTTGACAGGTTGCTTAAGAGTTCTGGTCCTGAAAATCACCAAAAGTCTAAAAATAAGAACTGAACTTTGATTGCACTCTTCATTTCCCAATGAGTCCACCTAAAATATCAGTGTTCCTGTGTAGTGGACATTGTGTACTTGAGCAAAGCCCTAGAAGAAGAGACTATTCTTTTACTTCTAAACTGAGTTTCTTGTCAGTTTGAGGTGTGTACAGTTTCTTAAGATTATGCTTTTGTAAATTGGTGGTGGGGAAGAGTTTTACAACTTCTTTTTTATTTTCTTCTGGCATGTAATCGCTATTGCATTTTTAATAAATATGGTGAGAAAAGTCTCTACCCCCATAAGTATGTGTAGGGAATTATTTTAAAAAGGTATTGATATAGGTATGAATTAGAAATAATAAAGTAGAAATAAAGTAGAAGCTGGGGGCTTAGGTCAGAGGAACGGAGAAAGATTTAAGAAGAGTAAAAAGGTCACGAGAGCCGATGTATCACGTAGCTAGGATGTTGTTTGTGTGCTACGTAGCCGGTGTATTGTTTTAATTGCAGATTGTAGATAAGCACTTTCCAGGGTCTGAGTGCGGGGGTAATTAGCTAGTAACAGCATGTGGTATTTGTGACCCCGGAAGGCAGACCAAGACATGCCTGTGATCTATGCCTGTGATCTTTGTGTATGCTGTGAACTTTGTCTATAAAAGAGCTGTGAAACTTGAATTCAGGGCTTTTGGTGACATCCAGCCAAAAGCCCGCGCGTAATAAATTACTCTTTTTCTTGCTCTGTGGTCTCTGTGTTCTCTGGGCTCCTGCAACAGTATGAGGCTTTTGGTGGGATTAAAAAGAAAAGAGGAAAGAACTTCTATTCTATTTGTGGATGATATTCTATTAAACCAGCAAATTATAATGCATTAGCTGGATGATGTTACACTAATGCTAATCTTTGGTAGCCAAAAAGATCTAAAGTACTGGAATGATAAAATGTGGCTATGTGCAGATGAATTAGGATGTACGGGCATACTCCAGTTAACAAAGGGCCTTTCTGCACTACACTGTTATAGTGCTATTATTCCACTTTCAACACCCTCTGGGATTCTAGAGTTTGTAGCTTACTGAGGCCAAAGAGCCCTCTGGCTGAGAATTCTAAATGTCCCTCCCTAAACTGCAAACCCCAGGATTCCTTAGGATGTTGAAAGTGGAATAATAGCGCTATAGCAGTGCAGTGAGGAAATGGCTGAAGCTGCTGACAAAGAAGCTCCTTTGTATGAAGTGCTCTTATGCCTCCCAGCCTCACTTTCCTCCTTAAATTCTGTCTAGCTCAGTGATGTCCCTAGCTACGTAGTCAACAGTCAGGAATTCTGGGAGCTGAAGTCCAAAGCACCTGGAAGACCAAAAGTTGGACATCACTAGTCTAGGTGGAATTTTTTTTTAGCATCTGCATCATTGGGGGGATGGGGGAGAAGGGCTGGGGAAACATAGATTTTTAGGACAGGGTTGCAGCAGTGTGTCTGCGGTAAAGGATGCAATAATGCTCGAGCTGGGAAAGAACAGCATTCTACTCCAGCCAATGCTACTGTCAATGTTTGTGCCTGCCTAAAACAAGCCAGTTAAACAGCAGCTGCCTCCAGAATCCCTCGCTGAGCGTGCGTGAACAGCAAAGCAACGAGAAAAGGGAAAGCAGATTA
The DNA here is from genome assembly GCA_948472985.1 of Iguana delicatissima. Taxonomy (NCBI): domain Eukaryota; kingdom Metazoa; phylum Chordata; class Lepidosauria; order Squamata; family Iguanidae; genus Iguana; species Iguana delicatissima. The sequence goes on along the minus strand of CAOKZL010000717.1, from coordinate 331,260 downwards.
GCCTGCTCACTAGCCACTCCCAGCATGTTTTAAAAACACGGGCCATGTCCACACTACGCTGTTATAGTGCTATTATTTGACTTTCAACAGCCTATGGAATTCTGGGGTTTGTAGTTTACTGAGGCCAAAAAGCTCTCTGGCTGAGAATTCTCAATGCCTCTCTTTAAACTGCAAACCCCACGATTCCATAGGATGTTATAAGTGGAATAATGGCACTATAACAGTGTAGTGTGGAAACGGCCACAGATTTCTGTGCTCGGCTGCCAAAATGGAAACCATAAAAGCAGCTGGTTAAAAGAAATTATATCTGGATTCCTTTTGGAAGAAGCTTCTCTAGAAAGTTCAAAATGTTCTTCTTTGCTTTTGCAAGACTTACCTGGCCTGGTAGTTTAATTTTTGCTGAAGCTGCTGATCTTTTGTGAGGTGTAGGAACCAATCCCTATTTTTTTTAAATGGTATTTCTGCCTGTGGTGCAAAATTTTCTGTTAAATAAAGTAACGCCCAGGAACACATCTGCTTCATTAGCTGAGATATACCTGTATATATCTCCGCGGTGGAACATGCTAACGTATTTGTCTTTAGGCACCCCCTGTTTGTGGAAGAAAGTAAAAGTGCTTGGTGAACTCAAAGAGTATGGTGAACTCAAAGAGTATGGTTTATATTTGTTAAATCTGAGAGGTTTGAGTTGGATAGATTTTTTTTTTTTTTTTTTGCAAGACCACAGATGAAACAGGTTTGCTTTGTACTTAAAACAAGGTCCCGGGAGTTTTGTTTTGTTTTCTTTCTAATCCCAGGAAATAATGTGATCCCTGTAGAACACCTTATTCCCTTTATGTGGGCTGAGGATTAGCAGATCCCTGTCACTTTGCACCTTCTGCTGCTTAATATCCAAAGGCAAGGTTACAGTTGCCTGGGCAACCCCACAAGCGCTGTGGCAGCCCATCTGCATAGGATGTACTTTCCCCTGACGAACAGCCCATCGAGCTGAGCTGTGGACTGCCATAATGGAGGTCACGTCCCGGTTCTCTCCGATAAGCCTCCCCACATTCCAACTTTGCCTCGCTGTGCTGGCAAAGTAGGAAGCTGGCATCTTACTCCAACAGAATCCATTGGGGGCAAAGGGCATAAAATACCGGTATCACTCGGATTTCACCAAAGGGAAATGAATAGGATCTGTACGTTCCGAATAAATATTTCTCTAGGAAATTTCTTTCTTGGAGGAAATGTAGGCCATCTCCTTACTAGACTGTTACAGAGCTATTATTCCACTTCCAACATCCGATGGAATCCTGGGGTTTGCAGTTTAGCGAGGGGCCCCAGGATTCCATAGGATGTTGAAACTGGAATAATAGCGCTATAACAGTCTAGTAAGGAAATGGCCCTAATGTGCAAATCAGATTTTGAGGCCATTTCTGCCCTACACTGTTCTAGTGCTATTATTCCACTTCCAACATCCAATGGAATCTTGGGCCCTTTTCGCACGCCCTTTTTTTGCGCGAGCGCCCCTTGGGCGTCGCATGAATGGGAGCGTCGCTCCGTATGACGCACTCCCACTCGCGCGATGCTCATGAGGCTAAAGCAGGGCGCGAGCACATTTTTTTATTTTCGTCTGTAAGCCGAAAATACTGCGCGCTCGTGCAGCGCTCACGGCACCCTCACGCATTTACCTGCGTGCGGTGCTTCGGCGAGCCGGGCCGGTTGCGCTTCCTTCCCCCAGCGCAGCCTACAGCTCCCAGAGTGCACTGCGGAAGGAAGGGGCGGGGCGCTAGCGCGATGGTCGCGCTACGAGAAAGCCGACGCGAGAGGCAGAAGGGCTGTCATGAGCGCGAGCAACTGCTCACGTGAGCACCGCTCCCCACTGCCGCAATGAGGTAAGGTGTGAAAAGGGCCTTGGGGTTTGCAGGTTAGGGAGGGACATTTAGAATTCTCAGCCAGAGACCTCTTTGACCTTAGGGAACTACAAACCCCAGAATTCCACAGGATGTTGAAAGTGGAATAACAGCACCCTAACAGAATAGTTCAGAAATGGCCGAAGACTGCTTGATATTTCTGGCCCTACTCTTCGTCTTCCTGTGCATCTTTGGGGTTTTTTAAAAATTGATTTTCATTTGGTCATTTCCTACCTTGGACTTTGACTCAGTGGGCAAAATGATTAAACCAGCATTGTTAGAATTCTTACAAAACCATGCAGCAGTAAAAGGCTATGATGTACATACCAACTCCCCACCAAGGAGCATGAACTATTTCCAAACTAGGAATGTTACACTTCTTCTGGTGTTCTGGCTATAGTGATATTGGCGGATCATTTCAAAATGTTTTGGAATATGTTTTGTATATGTTTAAAGTAACTGGAAATCACTAGAAACTTAGGCTATTTCCGCCCTACGCTGCTATAGTGCTATTATTCCACTTTCAACAAGTGGAATCTTGGGGTTTCCAGTTTAGGGAGAAGCCTTTAGAATTCCCAGCCAGAGAGCTCTTTGGCCTCAGGAAACTACAAACCCCAGAATTCCAGAGGATGTTGAAAGTGGAATAATAGCACTATAACAGTGTAGGGTGGAAATGGCCATAGAACATTATCTGTGTCTAAGCCAGTGGTTCTCAACCTGTGGGTCCCCAGATGTTTGTGTACTTCAGCTCCCAGAAGCCCCAGCCACTATGGTCAGTGCTCAGGGCTTCTGGGAGCTGAAGTCCAAAAACATCTGGGGACCCACAGGTTGAGAACCACTGGTCTAAGCAAACTGTTTTCTTCCACATGGCTATACATCATTTTGGCCTTACCGTCACTTTCTGATTTTTGCACTTCAAAATCCTGTGCACAGTAATTGGAAGGTGAGTACCACTGAGTTCTGGAGTAGGAATTGCTGGCCACTGAAATAACCTGCTTATCCCTACCCTCGCACAAATGGTGCTTGGATAATGAAAGACACTTTCATCGCTTCTGGAAGATGCTCAGGTTTCACCATTGTGAAGGCTTTTCCAAACAGTAATGGCTTTCTTTATTGTTTTCAGAAGATATCTATACCATCATTAAACCTAAAGTGATTAAAATTATTTTTACTGTAATATTGCATCTTACTTATGTACAATGAACAGAAAGAGCTTGCTACCTTTTGGTTCTTGTGTTTTTCAATTATTTCAAGCACTGTTATAAAGATTGGGAGAAACTGCATAGTCTGAGCACAGGCAACTTAAAAGTACTGTATTAGTTGAGCCTCTTTAAGGATTGGAGTCTACAAATGAGGTGGAACAGATTCTGCTTCATATAGCCACATAGTGGAGGTACAGAATGTAAAGTAACTTGTAGAGGGGGCATAGCTCCTTAAGTCCTCACAATATAGGCATACCTCAGTTAACAAAGCCTCTCAAAGAGAAGTGTCTTGTTACAAAGTCTTTTTTATATCTGCCCAGCCCTCTTCCATTTCTCATTCTCAGTCTAGCTGGAATTTTTTCAGCAGCATCAGCACTGGGGGAAATGCCGAAGGATAGCCGAAGAAGCACAGACATTTGGTGTTGGACTGCAGCAGCATCTGCGATAAAGCTGGAACTGGGAAAGAACAAGATTCTGTTTTCATTATCCTCATGTAGCTACATGTGCCTGACTATAACTGACAAAGTAAACAGCACTTGCTATCACAAACCCTTACTAAGCATGCATGAACAGCAAAACAGAGAGAAAGGAGAAGCACATAAGCCTGTCTTGTATTGGATAACCCACACTACACAAACTTCACTCCGAGGTCGGCAGTAGGTTATTTGTATGGACATGAGCAACACAGCACACTTCCACAGAAGTTGCTGGGAGTAATATATACATGCAGCTTACATCTTTTGATAAACATTCCAAAATTTAGGCATCACAAAGCAATGATTGTGATGATGTTGCAGAATCTTCTGATGTATGGTCAGCCAACATTCACTTGGGTTAGGGATACAGGACCCCTGCTGAGAGAAGTGAAATCTATTTTAGTTTCTGCACTGGGTATACAGTATTAATAGCATGTATTAGAAGCATATATATTAGCTTATATGTATAACACATATTTTAGATACATTTACACATATATTTCAGTATATTTTATATTTGAGCTTCTGTAATACACTAAGTCTAAGAAAACAGCTTCCTAAAATTGGCAGCTGAACAAAAGAGGGCCTCCAAAACCTTGGATCTTTAGGGCGGCTGGTGTGTTTCAGATAACAACACACCAGACAGGACAAGGCTGTCTGTAAAGAGTAAACTGGTTGATAAGGAGTATAAGAAAAAATTTGGCATTGTTTAGAAGTAGAGGTGGTTAGAAACTGTTAGGGTGATTACACCAAGGGGCATTTTGAAACTGGTAATGAGAATTAAGGATACACAAGAGAAATGAATGATCAGTGCGCGATGACTCATACTGTAAATATGGGGAAGGGGAAATGTAACTTGTTAGGCGACCCTGATAGGCTGTAACCTTTGGGGTCCTATCCAATGGGATCCCAGGGGAGGGAAAACCTGTGATGGGGACTGGGGATAAAATATGAGGTACACAATACTGGGGTGTGTCCTTCTCTCTGGGGCGCACCCGCTTCTGCAGAAACATACTTTTAATCAACACTAATGCTTCAGCCGATCCTGTGCTAAATTGTTTTATGAGTCTTTTCAGCTATTTCTCACACCCGCAAAAGTGGAAAACCTGCAAGTATCAAAATGGGTATGTGGGGGGGGGCAGAGGCATGGTGGGGAGAACCGGCATCCAGGGTCCAAACCAGGTCAGGGAAAGGAGAGGGGAAGGGGGTGGATCAGCATGGTGTCTCTATACGTCCTCTCTCTTGTCAATATCCTTCCTTGGGTGTATGGGGAGCATCAGGAAAGGTTTTGTGGTGCTGAGAATTTGGGTTGTGAGCCATCCTTACCTGGTCAGCCAGTGACTGTTGAAAGAAGAGGAGGACCAGAAATGGATTTTTAAATGCTTGTGTGACCTGATTGGAGCTGCCGGGAGGGAAAGTTTTCCCCAAAAGTTTGAGGTGGGGGAGCAGTAATCAAATCCATGAAAATCAACCCCTCAAGTGTGGAAGGCTGATTGCAATTCTGCCATAAAGGATGATAAATAAAAGAACATTTTAGCAAGGTTCTTTTTTTAAAAAAAAAGTAAAAATGAAATACATGCTGGGAAAAATGAAATATATAAAAGAATATAGGTTCTGCAGAAGCACAAGAGAAGAAAATAAAGACCATTAATTATACTGAAGCTTTTATTTTTTTAAAAAAAAAATTATTTTTTCCCCATACAGTCAAATACAAAACACAGCACAAAGAAAAAAGAGGGGGGAAAAAACCCAAGCATACAAACATAAAATACACCATGAAGACTAATCCCTCCCTTTCTTATTGCCACATAATGATACTATTACATACAACATATTACTTGACTTCTTCGTCTCTCAATTAAACTTTCTATATTTAAATATTTTTCTGCCTTCTTAATGTATATAAACAATAAATGTAATAACCTACTAGCTATATTGCTATCATATATTATTCATAACATAAATCCCCCAAGAGTATTAATTCTTTCCTTATTCTTTATATAACCCAAAAAGTGTTTCCACTTATTTTGAAATTGTTCCAGTGGTTTTTCTTTCATTAATGTGGAAAGTTGGTCCATTTCTCCTATTTCTAATACTTTCAAAATCTAGCTTTCTTTCATGGTACACTGAAGCTTTTGAGGATCTGCTCAGAATAAAAAGCAAGTCCAAAGATAAGTCTTCAGTAACGAACAGCATATCTAAGGAAGATCCACAAATAAACAAAACAAGGTTATAAGAAAAGGAACGCCCCGCCTGTATTTATTCCCAACGTTTATGATCCCTACACCTATTTAAACTTTTCAGCAATCTCATTGTTTTCCAGTTTGTTTTTCTTTATGTAACTTTTTTTCCCCAGTAAAAACATTCTAAAACTTCATAGTGCTGTATATCTTGCGTGTGTCAGGTGTAAACACTGCAAATTAAATCCATTTCAGTTCCAGGCTGTAACACAATAAAATACGGGAAAGACAAGGGATGGTTCTGAATACTTCCGCAAGGCACTGTATATTGTTTGATCAAATGGTTTAAACATTTGTTTTAAATATTTCTTTGTTCCCTCCTTTCCTCACTAGGAGTAAAAGACTTAAATACATCACTGCTGGCTGCCACAAATATTGCCCCGTTCATACTTCTGTGTTGGGGCTGTTGGGAAGGGGGCATGACAGTAGCAATAGTGTTAGACTGTGAAATCCTTCAGTTATTCTGCAAAGTTCTTTGGATATTCTTAATATTCTCATAAAACTCATCCACAACATCATCTCAGCAACAAAACCTGGCCACTGAGCCCCCCGAAGGTGCCCACCCCTGGTTTAATCCTGCTGTAGCATGTCTCTGACATGTCCTCAACCATGGTGCTAACGGTACTTGCTCCACAGAACAAAGGGCTATCTCTGTGGGTACATTGGTGGTGGGAAATCATGTTTTCCAAGTAACAAAACATTGCAGTGGAACACCGCAGTGAAAATATTATTGAGTAACAATAGATGTGTGAACTTAATGGAAAGCATTGTGATCCTGCACAGCAACTGAAGCCAGAATGATGTGTTGTGGCTCATACCTCTGCCTTTGAAAATCAGCAGCCTAAAATCTTCTTCGCTTCCCCGCATAATGTACATATCGTAGTATTTTATCACATTATTGACTGTCATTTACACAGGCTGGTAAATAGACTAGAAGATGCATTTTGCATTAGTAAATGTTACATTTCACTGGGAAAAAGAACAGACAGAGATGTGGGGATGCTTTTGGTGACAATCATACAAGGGCTATTTTGTCTACCACAGAGCCTGGGAAAGTTAAAGTCATACCCTCCAACTGTCCACGATGGCAGGGACAGGCCTGGGAAATTTGTTGCTGTCCCACTTCTTAGCTATGTTTAAAATGACCCTGTTTCTCTTTCCTCCTCCCACTTTCCCTCTTCATTCACAGGTCATTTCAATTTGTGCAAACTGAGTTTGAAGTGCAAATCTATCTATCTATCTATCTATCTATCTGCTTCATTTATACCCCATCTTTCTCCCAAAATGGGGCCCAAAGCAGTTTGCTGATGTTAAAACGAAATAGCTAAGGCCATTTCCACACTAGACTGTTATAGCGCTATTATTCCACTTGCAACATCCTATGGAATCCTGGGGTTTGCAGTTTCGGGAGGGGCCGGCTGACGAGAAGGTCCTCTGGGTGACCATTGCCAGACCAGTCGTGGCTGGTTTAAGTAAGTGGCCCCCGGAGGACCTGAGGCTATGGGGCGGATCGTGTGAGAGGAGCCATCCTGTAAGTAACTTGGACCCAAACTACATAGGGCTTTAAAGGTAATAACCAGCGCTTTGTTCTTTGCCCAGAAACTAATTGGCAACCAGTGGAGTGTTTTTAATATCGGTGTGATATGTTCATTCCTTGCTGTACTTGGGCAAGCTTATATGGGGAGACACAGACTTTCAGGTAGACCCTTTCCGCAACTCACCTTTTCTTGGCGCTGGGGTGCGGTGCTCACACGAGCAGCCTCTTGTAAGAGGCCCTCGCGTCCAGGTTTCTTCAGCTCCGCACGAGCTGCCTGCTTGCGCAAGAGCCCCACCTCTTCCTTTCACAGTGCAGCCTGGGATCTCCCCAGGCTGCACTGAGACAGGAAGCGCAACCGGCCCAGCTCCCAAGGCTCTGCATGCACGGCAAGTGTGCGCAGGGCCCTGGAGCGATGCACAACCGCGCACCATTTTCAGCTTAAAGCTGAAAATTAAAAAATGCATGAGCAGTGCCTGCCAGGCCCTGGAGCATCGTGCAAATGTGAGTGCGTCATGTGGACCACTCCTCACATGTGCGCGACGCTCGAGGGACCCTTTTGCATGGAAAATGCTGTGCAAAAAGGGCCGTAGTCTGGGAAAAAGTGGTTTAGACTCAGTTAACCCAGCAGGACAGAAAGGACAAGTAGAGTGTCTTGTTCTTCCCAGTATGCATATTTGGTGTTTTAATTTTTTTCAGGTCTTCCTAAGCTCAGTACATAAATTCTAGAGTTTCTTACCTTGACTTAGTAACTGAATGTGTTCTTCTTTATTAATAACCTTTGACTGTTTGATGCATGACTACACCCTTTTGACCATATCCTGACGTTGGCTGGGCACGTGTCCTCATTTTCTATACCTTACAACATTTCACAGATGAAAACTGGACTATATGTGGCCAGGCAATATCAGATTGTGGTCAAGATGGCCAAAGTTATTAATGAGGAAGAACACACAAGCTGGGTAAGGCTGCAGCGGTTTGCTTTTGCCTGAGCCTACTGGGAAGGACAAGATTCCGCCTCCTCGCCTCTCCCCTCCGCTAAGTTAATTAAGCACAAACTGCTTTTGCAGTTTGAATTGTTTGCTACAATTGAAGTAAGCTGAGGACAAAGGGGGAGGAGGAAAAAGAAACTGGGACATTTTAAAAACAACTGAAAGAGTTGAACAACAGAAGATTCATTGGGACTGTCCCTGCCAAACTGGGATAGTGTTTTTTATCTGTGAGATGTTAAAAGATATTTAGAGTTTTGGACTGCAATTCCCAAAATCCTCCAGACAGCATGCCCACTGTGCCAGAGACCATGCTCACAGGGAGATTCTGAGAGTTGTAGTCCAAAGTGTACAAATGCAACCATATAACACAATTGATCTCTTGGATTTACTGTACCATAGAAGAGTAGATTGAAAAGGCATCAATGATTTTGGGTCGAACACCGATTTATTTTAAAGTTACATTTTTGTGGATTTGGCAGAACACTTTGACTGAGGATTGAAAAGCTAAATGTTATTTTAAAAAAAAAATCTGAAAGGAAAAAGATTTCCAAGGCAACGATACTCCTGCTATGTTACATAGAAATTTGTATTCATAGTAAACATAATTGCAAAGTTGCAACCTAGAGGTTCCTCATCATCTAAAATCATCCCTCTCACACGTTCACCCCATCCAAGTCCTTCTATCCGCACATGCCATTGCCTGCTGGAACAAGGAGGTAGGCCAGTTGTGCTGTACAGAAGATGGAGCAGCGAGGTGTATGAAGGACGAGGAGAAGCCATACATGCCCTTTTTCCTATTCAATGACAGATCAGAATCCCAGGGTTGCTCACCAACAACGCTAATCCCTGGTGAAATATATTGCATTAAATTTCAAATTATTTCCAATTGTTTCCAATTATTTCCAATTATTTCATGCTCCATTGGTTACTACGATACGGTACTTACAATTTTGTGACATCTCCTTGCACAACTGAAATATTACAATAATATCTTGCCCTGACATGAATGTCCAGAGGAGAGAGAAATCTTATATGAATAACATGCTGTTTGTTTCTCTCTCTGTGTGGGTATGGGTGTGTTTATAGTTGAAAAGGGTTGCCATAAGTTGAAAATGGACTGAAGGCAAATTAACAACCTACAATAAACTGTAGCTGGGGGGAAGAAAGCAACTAACAAAAATGTTTTCAAGTAAAACCCAGATCCCAGAAGGATACTATACTGTACTTTATTTAATAAAACTGTACTTTATTTAATAAAATTTAAATTTTTATTTTTTTAATTAAAATATTTTTAAAAATATTACTACAGCTGAGGTGCTTATATAGAAGCATCAAATATTTTGATGCTTGCTTATCACAGGGATGTCCATTGGAATGTGAGCAATAAGCAATATCCCATGGCACTTACAGAATTCTCAGGGCCTTCCTGCACTACACTGTTAGAATGCTATTATTCCACTTTCAACATCCTGTGGAATTCTGGAGTTTGTAGTTTATTGAGGCCGAAGAGCCCTCTGGCTGAGAATCCTAAATGGTCTTCCCTAAACTGCAAACCCCAGGATTCCGTAGGATGTTGAAAGTAGAATAATAGCACTATAACAGTGTAGTGCAGAAAGGCCCTCAGGGTCTAAAATCAGAGTTCAGAGGTATGGTGCTAGAATTATAGCAGTATTTTGTTGTTGTTATTTGCTGTAAAGTTGATATTGACTTATGGCAACTCGATGAATGACATACTTCCAAAAGTCCCAGCCATCAACGACCCTGTTCAGGTCTTGCAAACTCAGAGTTATAGCTTTCTTGATGGAGTCAGCCCCCATAATGTGGTATTCCTCTTTCCTGACTGCTTTGCACTTTGCTAGGCATTATCTTTTCTAGTGAGTCATGTTACCTCATGATATGTCCAAAATATGACAACCTCGTATTAGTTGTTTTGACTTCTACTGAAAGCTCAGACTTGATCTGGTCTTGGATCCATCTGTTTGCCTCTTTAGCGGTCTCTGGTATCCACAGCACCGTATTTTGAATTTCTTCTTGTCAGCTTTTTCCACCGTCCACTTTTCACACCCATACATAGCTTTGGTCAGCCCCCACCCAGAATGTGTGCCCAGTTCTGGACACTGTTACCCTGCTTGCTGGGGGTCCCTTAGGGGGATTCCCAATGCCTGTCAAATTGTCACTTGTGGGGAAGATCAGCTCTGAGCACTGCTTTAGCAATGCAAAGAGGGCAAGGTAATTAAGGATCTTTAACCCAATGTTTATGGGGTCAGGCTCGGTCAGAAATCACACAAAAAGGTCCAATGAATGAATTTATTGAGTAGTAATAGTTTGCACTCACACACACACGCACACACACATCCAAGGGCTAATAGAAATAAAGAGTGGAAATAAAATAGAGAGACTGTTGAGGGATTTGCAGTTTGGGAAATACTGCACCTCTCCTGAAGTCCTTTGGTCCGGGAAACAGCAATCAAACACCAGCTCAGTGAGGAGACGCTGAGGAGGGAGGGGGACCAGGAGGAATCATAATCCTTCTCCTGCCTAATTAGCCCCAAAACAGGGACTATTTGTAGGAAAAATTTACTTTGAAGGCAAATCCTTTCCCGGGGAAAACAAACAGGGACAGAATAAGAAAAAACAACTCCACATCTGGCATTTCTCAGAAGATAACAAAGCGTCATCTAAATAACAGGATCGTCCTCCGCTTTGAGGCTGTGGTGCGAGTTTCTGGGGATGGAGTTGATAAGGTTTTATTGCTTCCAGTGCCCAATTTTCCGGGAACACTTTTACTCCCTTCAAGCGGACTCTTTAAAGGTTAAGGACTTTTGTCCACCATGGGTTATCATAACATGAGGTCTCCTGTTGCTATGTGACTGGGGATTTTACTGGCCTGATCTGGTTCTTTTCGATCGTACGACCGTTATTGTCTACGTGCACATTCAAGTGACCTCTCTGGTGGGTTAGATTAGTTTTATATCAAAGTTGTAGACCCCAGGACAGGGTTTTGCAAGGGGACAAGAGCACCACAGTTCAGGAAGAATATTGACAAGCTGGAATGTGTCCAGAGGAGGGCAACCAAAAAGGTAGAAGGCCTAGAAAGCATGCCCTACAAGGAGAGGCTTACGATATATTTAGCCTGGAGAAGAGAAGGTTAAGAGGCAACTTTATAGCTATGTTTAAATATTTGAAGGGATGTCATATAGAGGATGGAGCAAGCCTGTTTTCTGCTTCTTCAGAGACTAAAACATGGAGCAATGGCTTCAAACTACAGGAAAAGAGATTCTACCTAAACCTCAGAAAGAACTTCCTGACGGTCAGAGCAGTTTGACAGTGGAATATGCTGCCTGGGAATGTGGTGGAGTCTCCTTCTTTGGAGGTTTTTAAACATAGGCTGGATGGCCATTTCTTGGGAATGCTTTGACGATGCATTTCTACATGGCAGAGAGTTGAACTCAATGGCCCTTGGGGTCCCTTGCAATTCTATAGAATCATAGAGCTGGAAGAGACTACAGTGGTCTCTAAGTGCTTTCAGACTGTTTAATGATCTGTTCTAGAATCGATCCTGGTATGGATGTCAGGCTGACTGGGCAGTGATTGATTGAGTCCTGTTTTTTTTCCTTTTTGAAGATGGAGACAATATTTGCCCTCCTCCAGTCTGCTGATGTTACTACCGTGAACTGGCCTGGCCTTTGGTAAGCCTTAGATATCATTTTGATATCACAATTCGGTCTTGTTTTGCCACCAGCCAAGTGTTTGTGAGTCCGCCAAACAAGCACGAAGCTAGGCATGGCTGTTATATGCTGACTCATACTTGTTTACACCAAGGCAAGCCAGAAACTGCCAGATCTGCTTTAGGAGACCTCCCGAAACAAACACCTTAGTTAAAAATGCACGCTCACACAGAGAGACCCCTGCCCCGAGCAGGCACCCTGGCGAGCTAGACGTTCAACTGCCAAGCTAGCCGCATCTGCATACTGGCTATACTATTCTCAGTTTGGACCTTAACTCAATCATGTAAATTCCGACCTTTCGGAGACATTGTCTCTCGCCCAAACCTCATTGTTTTCGCCCCAGACCAGACTAGCCCACGGTCATACTTTCCCTAATAAAAACCCCCAGTTCCGAGAGTTCCTCGGATCTCTCGCTGGACCGCTCCAGAGCTTCCTCCCACCTTGCCGTCGCTTCGTTCTGCGAGCTCCCCTCAGCCGCAATGCCGAGTTTCCTCTCTTCAATTGGACCTCTTCAGGACTACGAGAAAGGTGTCGTATCACCCATTTCCCCCAAAAAATCTCATTTTCTATTTCTAGTTAGCTGTGTGGTTGTGTTTTCTTAACAATTTGTCTGCTTGTTAATAAATATCATTGTTGCTACTTTAACTGGCTGACTGCTCACTGACCTGAACCTGTATACATAGGGTAAAAGATTCCCGCTAAGTTACCCTGCCTCTCGCTAGCTTAAGAGAGTGCTCCAGCTGATTTCCCCATCTTTGCTTGGATTGTTTGGTCATTTGGGCGCCCCTTCCAGGACCCCTAGTTTACAGGGTAACACTGGGACTTCTCCTATTCTCCAGAAGTTTTCTAAGATTATTCTCTGGGGTTCTGAGATTATTGAGACAAAGGCGCTTTCTACTCCACCCTCCCAGCCCGCCATAGGGAAGGGAGAAGGACGGGCCCGTGACGATGCTTATGCACAATGTCGTCGTGGTCCCATCTTCCTCCTGTCTTCAGGCCTTGGTCATGCTGCAAACCATTTACGGGTTTTCCCTGTCAATGACCAGCAATCGCGCTGTCATCCTGCCACGCACCCACACAGTGGCTGCACTTTCTGCCCCAGCGCAGCCTGGGACGGTATCCAGCTGTGCTGCAGCAGGAAGAGGATCTGATTCTATGAGCCTATGGCCATTTCCGCACTACACTGTTATAGCGCCATTATTCCACTTCCAACATCCTACTGGAATCCTGGAGTTTGCAGTTTAGGGAGGGGCCTTTAGAATTCTCAGCCAGAGAGCTCTTTGGCCTCAGTAAACTACAAACCCCAGAATTCCACAGGAGGTTGAAAGTGGAATAATAGCACTATAACTGTGTAAGGTGCAAATGGCCTTTGGAATCAGAAATAAAATGGAGTGGATGATTCTGACTTGGTATTTGATATGATATAATAATATTTAATTACATGATAGATTACTATTGGTTACATAAAATCTAAAATATAAAAACTGTTGTAAAGTTGAAGGCTTTCACGGCCAAAATCCATAGGTTGTTGTGGGTTTTCCGGGCCTTGAGGCCATGTTCTATTAGTATTTTCTCCCAACATTTCGCCTCCATCTGCGGCTGGCATCTTCAGAGATCCTCTGAAGATGCCAGCCACAGATGCAGGGGAAACATCTGGAGAAAATACTAAAAGAACATGGCCTCAAAGCCCGGAAAACCCACAACAACCTATAAAAACTGTTACCAAATGCTACGATATGTTTAGCTGCATTAACAAGCCACCAAAGAAGAAACAGCTGTGCAATCGCCTATCCAGCCTCTTGGAGGTCCCACACCCCTGCAACAGATGCCAGAGAGTCCTGCAGTATATCAAGAATAATTGTCTTGCTGATGTGGGCTACCCTAATGGGATTGGTGGGTGTGCTGCTGGGTTGCATGCGCAGACTAAATGCATATTTTTCAGGGAAGCAGCCAAAAGAAAAAACGCTGCTTCAGCCCTAGTCAGCAGAATTTTTCCCATCTCAGAGCTGGGCAGGAGCAGAGATGACTTGTGTGACCACGTGGTACAAAGTAACAGGTCAGCAGGTGCTGTTCTTTCTCTCTTACACACACACACCAGGTATGCTGGAGGCTGAATATATTTTTACTCATTTTAAAAACTTTTTATTTGTGACTATGTAGGTGGGTAATGCAGACATTTGGAAGCAAGTCGGGTTCATCTTAAAGCAACAGCAGAGGCACAGACAAGGGCCATTTCCACACTAGACAGTTATAGTGCTATTATTCCACTTTCAACGTCCTATGGAATCCTGGGTCTTGCAGTTTAGGGAGGGCCCTCAAAGGCCCCTCCCTAAACTGCAAGCCCCAGGATTCCATAGGATGTTGAAAGTGGAATAATAGCACTATAACAGCCTAGTGCAGGAATGGCCATGTTTTCTTGCAATAGAGCTCCTTGGCTTTTGCCCCTTTTTGTCCTCTCTGCTAACAGCCATTGTATCAGGGCATCCTTTTTCATTCTTTTGGGAAGCTGGTTGTCTCTGGATGTAGCAATTTTCACCAAGGCTGTTCCACCAAAAGTTTTTTTTTTTTAAAGGGACATGGTTTGATGAGATCGGGGTTTGATTGAGATGGCAACTTTTTTTTCCTCTTTGAATTTCTTTCCTTTAGAATTATAGCGCCCCCTATCATGGGGTTTTCTGGGCAAGATTTACTCAGAGAGGGTTGCCCTCCTCCGTGGCTGAGAGAGTGTGACTTACCCAAGGCCAACCAGTGAATTTCCATGGCTATGTGGAGATTTGAGCTCTGGTCTCTCATGTTAGTGTGTTATAGTGGTTTGACTGTTGTACTACAACCACGGAGACGGGGGTTCAATTCCCCCCTTGGACATGGGAACCTACTAGGTGACCTTCGGCACGTCACACACTTTCAGCCCCAGAAAACCCCATCTTAGGATCGCCCTAAGTTGGAAATGACCTGTAGGCACACAATAGCAACAGAATAACAACTCTAAAGTCTTACTCCAACACTGAAATCACTACATCATACCACACTGGCTGATGTAGCATCTGGCCCCATATCTATCTATCTATCTATCTATCTATCTATCTATCTATCTATCTATCTATCTATCTATCTATCTATCTATCTATCTATCTTCCTACCTATCTATTTTATAGCCTGCCTTTCCCCCATTTTAGTACCTAAGGCAGCTTACAACCTAAGCCATTTCCGCACTAGACTGTTATAGCGCTATGATTCCACTTGCAACATCCTATGGAATCCTGGGGTTTGCAGTTTCAGGAGGGGCCAGCGGCCCCTCCTGAAACTGCAAACCCCAGGTTCCATAGGATGTTGCAAGTGGAATCATAGCGCTATAACAGTCTTGTGCGGAAATGGCCCTAGGGTAATACAACCTGATTCTGATTTGAAAATTGTAACTTAACAGCAGTTTAGAACACATTTGTAACAAGGTAAAGAAAATAACAGGCTCCCTGACTTACCATGGAGAAGCTTTGCTGCTCATATTGAGGAGGAGCCGGTCCATGTTTTGCCATGGCTGATCTACCTTCTTCTCAGAAGCCCATATGCTTTATTTGGGCTCTGGAAAGGAGTGGGGAAAAAATAGCCAAAAGGATAGAGCAGCCAATAGAAGCCAGAGCAAACGCTTCACTCACATTGGATATTAGGACAGAAAAGGAGGCTCCCAATCACGCCAGCTTTCAGTTGGTCCTGAAGTTTTATCCTTGTCCTCTCTCTGTAGGCGCCTGGATAACAGAATGATAGGGCCTTTCCACAATACATTGTTATAGTGCTATTATTCCACTCAACATCCTGTGGAATCCTGGGGTTTGTAGTTTCCTGAGGCCAAGGAACTCTCTGGCTGAGAATTCTAAATGTCCCTCCCTAAACTGCAAACCTCAGGATTCCACAGGGTGTTGAAAGTGGAATAAGAGCACTGTAATAGTATAGTACGGAAAGGCCCATACAATTGTTACCCTTGGGGGACACCTCAATATGCTCCAAATACTGGGGAATGGGAATTAGCCAGAGCACAAGCTGTAGCACTACAAGAGGCAGGGTAACCTAGCGAGATCTTTAAACCCAATTTTTACGGGGTCAGGCCAAGCCAAAAACCAAGCAAAATTGTCTAATAAAATGATTTTATTGAGAGGAATTCACTCAGGCATGCACACAAGATACACACAATCACACATTCACACAAGAGCTAGCTGAAAGAGAAGGAGGAAAAATTATAGAGAGGCTGAGGGATTTGGGGGGATTTATAATTACCAGCTCAGAAGAGTAGTGAAGAGCAGAAGTGTATTTTGGCTTAGGTAGGACCTAAGGGCAGTTCTCATTCAGGAGCCAGACGGACAGAGTGACGGGTAGACCTTCGAGAGACTGCCCTGGGCCTCCTCAAAGCAAAGGTATTTGTACCCTGAAAATGGCTTGTGGCTGTGAAGGTTCCAGATGCAAGACAAAGGGAACCTGTTGTGGACAATGGGTCTTTCGCCCGTTGATGGGCTTAGTGCTTTGATTGACAAAGACATGATGGGTGTTGTAATAGCTGTCTATTGTGGGTGCTGTGAGGACAGACGAAAGAATCCAGGTGTACAAGGGATGGATATCTGTCAATCAGTGTCCTGGTGGGCTCCTCACAGTTGGATTCCCTGGAAAAGTCCAGCTTCTATTTAAGCCTATTATCCACAGGAATGGTGTGCATTTGCCTGACAAATGACTCAGTCTTACCAGGAAGAATTTTGGAGTTGACCTATCCTTCTCACATTTACAGTCACATTCTTTCCCTCACTCAGTTTGACCTCTCTGTCACCTCTCAGGCTTGAATTTGATATCAGAGCCAATAAAATGTGTTGCCAATTACATATGATGCCAATTAGGTATGGTGCCCATCCAAACCATACTGATATTGGGGATCCCCAAAGCGGGGCCTTACAGAATCCTAGAGCTGGAAGACACCACAAGGGAAGCAAGGAATAGGATCCTTCTTACCCTCTGTTACTGAAGCATCAAAAGCTTTAGAAAGAAGGATTCTTCCCTTTAGAATGAAGGATTCTCTGGGGACAAGTCTTGCCTTTTGTGGTTAGGAAAAGTTTTAGAAGGTTCCCCCAATATGCAGCCTGGATAGGCTGCCAAGGAGACCCCAACCTTGCCTCAAACCTCTTGCCTAACATGTTTGCTGTTCTCCAAGACATAGGCCAAGTTTTGGACGTCAGGCAGATTGTCACATTACTAGTAGGCAAAAAGAGATGGAAGCGTTATTCAAAGTTGTAAGGTTTCTGCATGAATGCGTTATGTTATTGAACCAAGGGCAAGTCAGTCACTAAAAATATACAAGTTACAAGTCAAGTTGAGTCAGTGCGTCATTTATTGCCGCGTCAAGTCCAAGTCACTTCAGTGACTTGACTCCGATTTGAGTCCAAGTCAATTGATTTGAATCTAAGTCACAGGCTATTAGCAGATGTAAGCAAAAAAAGTTGTAGCCTATTTCTATCCCAACAATTTGTCTTTGATGAGCAGATCCAGAATTGCCACTGAACAGGCCAAAGTATAACACACACCATTAAAAGACTCATCTGCCACAACCAATTAACTGCCAATTGCCTATTTGAACAGAAAGGCTATCTATCCAATGATCTTTCTCTTTTCCACACCTTTATTGCTGGGGGACACATAGCTCGATAACAGTCCATGTGAAAGGGATCTAGGAGTCTTGGTGGACCACAAGCTGAACATGAGTCAGCAGTGTGATGCAGCAGCCAAGGAAGTCAATGCCATTCTTGATTGCATCAATAGGAGTATGGTGTCTAGATCAAGGTAGGTAATAGTACCACTCTATTCTGCTTTGGTTAGACCTCATCTGGAATACTTGGTCCAGTTCTGGGTACCTCATTTCAAGAAGGGTGTTGACAAGCTGGAGAGTGTCCAGAGGAGGGCGACCAAAATCATGAAGGTCTGGAAGCCATGCCCTGTGAGGAGTGGCCTAGGGAGCTAGGGATGTTTAGTCTGCAGAAGAGAAAATTAAGAGGGGTCATGATAGCCATGTTTAAATATTTGAAGTGATATCATGTCGAGAAGGGAGCAGGTTTGTTTTCTGCTGGTCCAGAAACTAGAGCAAGGAGCAATGGATTCAAACTACAGGAAAAGAGATTCCACCTGAACCTCAGGAAGAACTTCCTGACAGTCAGAGCTGTCCGGCAGTGGAATCTGCTGCCTCCATGGAGTGTGGTGGAGTCTCCTTCTTTGGAGGTTTATAAGCAGAGGCTAGATGGCCATCTGTTGGGAATGCTTTGATGTGTGTTCCTGCATGGCAGGGGTTGGACTGGATGACCCCTGGGGTCTCTTCCAACTCTGTGATTCTATGATTCCTACTGCCTTTCTTAGTCATCACAATACATCCAAAGTATGATATCTTCAGTTTAGTCATTTTGGTCTCTAACGAGAGTTAAACCTTGATTTGCTCTGGGAGTCATTTAGTTATCTATTTTGGCAGGCCGTGTTATCCATAAATTTCTCTACCAGCACCACAGCTGGGGGCACTTCTGAATAAAAATGCTTAGAATTCTGCTGGAAAAATCTTTCAGAATCAGGATACCAGACAAGCATAAAATAGCTGGACTGGAGAAGCAAGCAGAAGGTCAAGCATGTAACCAAGGACAAGGGACGGGAAAAGAGGAAAAGCCTGGATCTTGAAACAGTCAAAGATAAGGCAGAAAGTAAGGCATGCCAAAGATAAAAAGACTACAGTGTAGGTGATTCACAAAGCAGTTTGTTGGCCAGCGTGCAAGTGACTTGTTCCTGACGCCTTTGGAGGGAGGGGGGTATTGGTGGAAGGCTGGAAGAAATGAAAACAAAAATCAGCAGGGGTTGTCCTAATGGACTTCCTTCCATGTCTGGTAAAACCGTGGGGAAAATTCTGATGTCTGGATAGGAAAACCTCATACCTTAGGATTTGAGAGGACCAAAATAATTTCTTTTAAAACATTTTTTATTAAATTTTCTTTTACAACTCTTGCAAACCTTTTGGAAATTTGATATTTTGGGCTGCAGGGATGAACTGAGAACCAGCATCATATGGTGGTTTTATTGTTGAACTATAGGCCATTCTGCATTACACTGTTATAGTATTATTATTCCACTTTCCACATGCTGTGGAATTCTGGGATTTGTAGTTTACTGAGGCCAAAGAGCTCTCTGGCTGAGAATTGTAAATGCCCCTCCCTAAACCACAACCCCCTGGATTCCATAGGAGGTTGAAAGTGAAATAATAGCAGCATAACACTGTAGTGAGGAAAGGCTCTGACTCTGGGAAACCCCCACTCATCCATGGAAACTCAGAGGGTGAAGCTGGGCAAGCCACACTGTCTCAGCCTCAGAGGACGGCAATGGCAAACCTCCTCTGAACAAATCTTGGCGAGAAAACCCTGAGATAAGTTAGCCTTAGGGTTTCCATAAGTCAGAAACTACTTGAAGGCAGATGATAACAACAAAAGGATGACTGGTGTGAAAAATGACTGGTGTGAAAAATGTGAGGTGGGGTTGGCATTCTATACTTGTTTCTAGGGTCCCTCCTCACCATGCCTCTGCCCCCTTCCCACAGACACACATGTACACATTTATTTGTGAATTTTCCACTTTTGCAGGGGTCCTGAGCCCCTAACCCTAGCAAATGTGGAGGGTCAACTGTAAAGTACTTTGATGCCATTCTAGCTGCCATGGCTGCATCCTGTGGAATCCTGGGTTTTGTAATCTGGTGAAGCACTAGAGCACCCTGGCAGGAGATTTCTAAGTATCCCTCCCTACACTAGAAATCCCAAGATGCCATAGGATGGAACCATGGCAGTTACAATGGAATTATAGCACTATAATTCTCAGTCCAGCGATGCTTACGCCACAGTAACTGTACTTAGGAATGCCACAATAATAAATGTTATTTACGGTATCTTCCAGTGGCTGAAAGAGGGAAATAGATGTTTCTTGTACGTAGGCATCACAGTAGACGTGACACTGGCAGTCTCATGAGGTTTCTTCTTGGATGGCTTTAAAAGAGGACAAGATGACTATTTGGGAGTATTTGGTAGAAGAGTACTGAATTATTTCTCACTTCCCTAATTTACTTCCTCTTTAACACTTGGACTGGACATTTTCTTTTTGCTCTGATCCCTTTTATCACTGGTACTGAAGTAAAGAAACAGAAAAGTTCCTGGAGCAACCCAAGGTAAGAAGTAGGAGAAGCAGAACTTCAATGTCCATTTATATGCATAAAGCAGGTGTGGACAATGTGCAGCTCCTGCACCTGCTGTTTTACAGACTCCATAGACCACCATTCGGGGGCTAAAAAGAAAAGACACATTGGTGCAGCCTGGCTAAGCTTATCAGTGCATTCCTAGCTTTTTTTTATCTAATGGTCTCTGGTTCTCATACCTTGTTATAAGCAAGCTGCTACTTAACTCCTACTACATGTCCCATTACTAAAATATGGAGGGCTACCCGACGCCACCAGCCCCCTACTTCTGCTCTGTGAAGGAACCTTGATGCCTCAAAGGAATCCATGGTGAGCTGAATATGGTGATCATACTTCTTTGTATGTGAAATATGGTTTGGGAGAGCCTAGAGTTATTCATGGTTTTTCAACTTTCACAGGGCTCTTGTGCCCCTAACCCCAGCAAATGTGGAGAGATGACTGTGTAAAGTAATTTGCACTCCATTAACTGGGGCAGGGGAACGAGAAGAGGAGGTGAAATCTTGCCCTTCCTTGTAGGCTCAGGGAAAGCAAACTGCTTCAGCCTCTCCTAGGTTGTAGGTTCTTCCTTATTAATATCTTTTGCTGTCACACTCTGACGTTGCGTGGCCATGTGTGTCCCAGTTCCATCGCTGAAATGTTGGAAGATATATGCTACAGCTTCATCCCTGATGGTACTCGTTCCAGAAGCATCTCATGAACATTCTTAACACCAAACTCTATCTCTCATGCCCTACAGCTGGTGCTCAGCTTCCTTCTCTGTCTCCTGCTCTCCCGTCTTTCCCAGAATATCCTGCTGAAACTTGTGGCCCTTCCACGAGACAAAATCAGAGCACTGTGATTCCACCTTAACTGCCATGCCTGCATCCTGTGGAATCCTGGGACTTATAGCCTGAGGATGGGCTAGAGATTTCTGACTGGGAATTCTAAATGCCTCATGATGGTTAAGATGGCTACACTGAGGCTGTCATAGTGTGGACGTATCATGAAGTGATGTGACTCATTGGAGAAAATAATAATGCTCTGTAAAGTGGAAAGCAGGAAGCCCCAGTGGCGCAGTTATTAAATGCTGGTATTGCAGCCACAGCATTGTGAGATCAATCCTGCATGGCTCCATCCTTCCGTAGGTCAGTAAAATGAGTATCCAGATTGTTGGGGGCAATGAGCTAACATGTTGTAAACTGCTTAGGGAGTGCTTTGCACTAGTAAGTGGTATAGAAATATAACTGCTAAAAGTAGCAAAAGAGAAAGATGTCACTATGGATGGTTTCATTCAATCAAGAAAGCCATGGCCCTGAGTTTACAAGACCTGTAAACAAAAGCAGTTAATCACTGGGGGTCTTGGGCCATTTCTTCCCTACACTGTTATAGTACTATTATTCCACTTTCAACATCCTGTGAAATTCTGGGGTTTGTAGTTTACTGAGGCCAAAGAGCTGTCTGGCTGAGAATTCTTAAATGCCCCTCCGTAAACTGCAAACTCCGGAATTCCATAGGAGGTTGAAAGTGGAATAATAGCGCTATCACAGTGTAGTGGAGGTCGTAATGTCAAATAACAACATTAAACTACTAGTCCCAGGCTGCTACAGTCATAGCAGTTAAGTGAAATCATAGCACCATAACTGTGTAGTGTGAAAGGACCCCTGACATTTGCTACAAAAATAAACAACATGTTTTTGGAAAGATATGCTCTTATTCTAGACCAAAGATGTTCTTTGATGCAGGACTTGGAGCCTCTTGTTGGTTTGCAGTTTGGAATTGTTTATTTCCACAGACTATGCGCGCGTTGTCTTGTCTCACTCCAGATGCCTTTCTGAGGCTTTTTTCCTGTTTGGAATGCCCTCTGACAGGCAGACTTCATCATCTGGAGAGAAAGCAAGGCTGCACTTGCTAAGACCTGGCTCCCTTCTTTCCCTGGAGCTGTCAGACTCATGCAGGCAGCCTGGCCCTTTAATTAGGCCAGGCTGGGAGTTGCTCAGTTCCTTTACTTCTGGCACTGAGGAAGCAGAGATGTGACTGCTACAGCAGCACCACCGAGGAAGCCAGTACTAGAGAGAGTCTGCAGCAGAGAGGGAGCGAGTATGTATGAGCAAGCGATTGCACAGGAAAACAGGGCATCTGCCAATTTTCCCCTTGGAAGGGTAAGGAATAGCTCAGAGGCTGGAAAAAACTAGGCTCCTGCTTAGTCTCGATGGAAGGAGGAGCCCATCCAGAAATGTGCTGATTTTTTTTTCCATCCCAAACCAGGCTGGTTAAGACTGCAGAGAGTGTGTATCATTCCCCAGGTAAGCCCTGAACAAGCCAGTTGTGTTGGGTAACTTAGTAATGGCAGCAAATGAATGGGCTCTTTTAGACACAGCAATTGTATGGGACTATGGCTCTTTTGGGGTGGGAATAATTTGAGGAAGCTTGAAGGTAGCTGGCTGGTCCCCAAGCAAGGAATAAGTTGTCTTACTAGGATTACCCCTCCTTTTTTAAAAAAAAAAACAACCATCATTTGCTTCCTTGCAAAGTGGATTTTCCTGATTTCTCTGAATGACCGAGAAACCCACATTGCAGACGTGACCCACATTTTTGTGAATGGGAAGGAAAGCAAAGGGGAACATGGAATACCAGACGTTTCAGCTCTGTTGGCAAGTGCTCCTTCTGCTGCTGCATCACAGGCAGACCTGCACTTATGTATTGAACATGTGCCATATTAATTATTTACTGTAACTCCTCATAATGTATTAGGAAATGTTCTTGACTCTCTTTTGTTAAAAGTCCCTAACAGGAGGCGCATGGGACTGGCTCAGTGGTGATCCTCAGCTCCACGGTTGTTGAAAAAGGGAAAGAATCCCGGGTTCTAAAGCTATCAACCCTAGTGTGTAGGGGCTGGAGAGCTACCCCAGCACATGGTTTATCGGGCTGAAGTTTGCATATGGCCAGAGGCTTAGGAGTTTTACTAAAAGCAACAAAGGCTAAGTGGCCTTTGACCTAATTGTCCATGGGAAAAGGCAAAGGTATTCTTATTTCCATGTCTCATTCCCAAGCTGCAAAGTATCACACACCCAAATTACTCCAGTGGGGTCTGATTTTAGTTTGAGGATCCTCTATCCTTAAAATGTAAATGCTTTCTTTCTGATGGATTGGAAAGTCTGAGAACAGAGTGTGAATCCCAGCAGGAGGTTTGGTCTTAATTCTAACTTGTCCTTTATAATTGTATGTGTCACTGGATCCAATATTCTGTTTCTCCCTTTTTAAAACTCCAGTTCTGGACAGGCATGAGAGTTCTGTGAGCATTTGGTTAGTGCAAGAATTTGGATGGTGTAATCAGGTTTCTCAAAAGTTTTGGGAAGGAGGACAAATAGGAGTGGGGCTTAGTGTTTTGAGGGCAGTCTCAGGGCGGCTAGTGAAGTGTGTCGGATAATCCCTCGTTAGAGTAATGTCCTTATGTCACAATCCTGGAAAGAAAAATCTCTTCAGTTTGCTCTGTTGGCTTAGTGTTCCTGGCACTACTCTGTTCTGCACCTGCCTACCCAGAAGCTGGGCTGGATCCCTTGCTCATTAGGTTTAACCACTTGTGGCATCATTGTGAGTACTTGACAATTTCTTGGGTTTTGCCTGCAGGTACAGACCTCTTCTTGTCTCCATCTCTTTGCATTCCTGGTTGGCTGGATGGTGGTTTATAAAACCACAGCTTAATGGGAACCTAAGGGATCAGCTGAAAGTGCTTTGACAGGTTTCTGCTTCAGAAGATAAGCTGGAGTGGACCTGATTCTAAGTCTGTATAATTTGTATAATACAGAAGTATTTTGATGATCATGTAATGATTAGTAGGAGCCGTCATGGGTTTTTTAGGAACAAATCCTGCCAAGCTATTTTTTTAAAAAAATCAGGTCATTAGTTTAGTTAATGGTGGGAACATTGTAGATGTCATTTATCTGGATTTCTGCAAACCAATTGATAAGATCCCCGTGATGTTTTGATAAGCAAACGGACTAAATTTGGAATAAATGGAAACATCATCATTGGTGGGAAAGCCATACTCAAAGAGTAGTTATTGGTGGCTGGAAGCTGGCCTGTAGCAGATTGCTCTGGGGTTCTGTCTGAAGGCCAATACCCTTCAATATTTTTTTTTATCAATGATTTAGTTAGGGGTGTGTGGAAAGATTCCTCTGTGAATGATACAAAACTGGGAGGAGTAGCTAACACACTGGAAGATAGGAATAGAATTCAAAAGGACCTTGATAAATTAGAAAACTGGGCTGAAATCAATATAATGAAATTCAATGGCACCAAATGCAAAATTCTACTTTAGGCCACAAAATCAAATGCCCAGGTATAGGATGGGGGATACTTTGGTCGGCAGTACTACATGTCAAAAGGATCTTGAAATTATTGTTGATCAGAAGTTGAACGTGAGCCACCAGTGCACTGCTGCACCAAAGAAGGCAAATGCTATCTTAGGGCCTTTCCACACAACACTGTTATAGTGCTATTATTCCACTTTCAACATCCTATGGAATGCTGAGGTTTGTAGTTTACTGAGACTGAAGAGCTTTCTGGCTGAGAATTCTAAAGGAATCCACCTTCCCTAAACTGCAAACCCCAGGATTCCAGAGGATGTAGAAAGTGGAATAATAGCAGTGTAACAGTATAGTGCGGAAATGGCCTTACTCTTCATTAACAGAAGCATGGATTCCAAGCTGAAGAAGGTAACAGTATCCCTATATTCTGTGCTAATCAGGCTTTGTGTGGAATACTCTGTTTAGTTCTGGGCACCTCGTTTTAAAAAGGATTTAGACATGTTGGAGTGAGTTCAGGGAAGGGCAATGAGGATGATAAGAAATATGGAGAACAAAACATATGAGGAGTTGAAGGAGTTGGGCATGTTCAGCTTGGTGGAAAGAATGCCGAGGAGTGACGTGATTGCCTAAATACTTCAAGGGCTGCTACAAAGAGGAAGGTGCAGGCTTGTTCCCTTTTGCTTCAGATGGCAGAAGTAGGTCTAATGGTTTCAAGTTATGGGAGGATAGACTTTGATTGAACATTAGAAGGAATCTCTTGACAGTGAGAACAGTTTGCAATGGAACCAGTTGCTTAGAGAGAAGATAACCTTTCCTTCTCTGGACATCTAAAACAAAAGAGCTGGGCAGCCACCTGTGGGGGATGCTCTAGCTGGAAATCCTGCACTGACCAGAGGATGGGACCTGATGGCCAATAGAGCCCCTTCCAACTCTACAATTCTGTGATAAGCGGTGGTTGGGACATCCAGAGCATGCTTCGATCAGTTACCTCCAAGGAAGTATGCTATGCCCGTTACTGTTGTTTTTTTTGCAATAATAATTTATTTCATTTATGTCCTGCCTTTTCCTCAATAGTGGAAGCCAACATATCCACAGCAAGAGCAACAAATGAGATGAAATAGCAGAAGCACCAGAGTTTGGTGGCATGTCTTGCTGGAAATGAAGCAGTGACGATGAATAAGAGAACAATGACAGATTAAGGAAGGTTTTTGTACCACTGTGGGGCCAGTGCAAAGCAAGCCCCGCTCCAGGCACTAGTCTTGTACCATTTCCGCACTAGTCTGTTATAATGCTATTATTCCATTTTCAACATCCTGTGGAATCCTGGGGTTTGCAGCTTACTGAGGCCAAAATGCTTGCTGGCTGATAATTCTAAATGGCCCTCCTTAAACTGCAAACCCCAGGGTTCCATAGGACGTTGAAAGTGGAATAATAGCACTATAACAGTCTAGTGCAGAAATGGCCTTGGCATTAATATTCCTGGTATCAGGCCTATCTAGAACATCTCCATGGTCATTGAGGAAACCTGTTGTTTAAATAACAAATTGTCAGCCATCCTAGCGACAGGGTCTCTTGTGACTGTCTGTAACTTGCACAGTCCTGGCCTCAAAAACCATACTCCACATTCTGTTGTTCTGTGATTTATTTAGATTGCATCTTGGATTGTGCTGTTAGTAGCAACCAGATAAGTTAGCAGGTCATTTAATAGTTAGAAGGACTGTCATGTAGACCTCTCTTGAAGCAGATTTGATTTCTGTTGTGCCAGAGGACACAAGGCAGATAGATGAAAATCACAGGGGAACAGATGTCTACTGAAGGTCAGGAGAATCTCCTAAACAGAAAGAGCTCTTTGACGTCATGATACAAATGGCCATGGGATATGTGAGGCTCTCTTCCATCCAAAGTATTTAAACAGAGGCTGGATGGCCAAGAATCCTCTGGTTGTACTGTAGAGCCCACACCGAGCAAGGGGATGGACTTATTGACCAGCAAGGTTACCTAGAACTCTGTGATTTATTCTCCTTCTGTGGAGGAGCAAATGCACACAGAACACTGAAACTTCACGCTCTGAGCACTTGCAACTCTGCCCTTCGATCCCACTGGACTTTCTGTTCACGCATCTCAAAATTGTAACAGGTAGAAAGTTGGTTGTTTTTGAAAAACAAAAGCTAAATTGTGAACAAGAACCACATGTCACAGTAACTTAACACAGCCATAAATCTGTTGAATACGCAGAGCTGTGGCTAAAGGCATTTGTGCATTGATGTGCTCGTTGTGGGTCCGCGCTACCTCCAAGAAACTCTGTATGATTTCTCCCAGGAATAGATGTGGAAATGGTGTCCTCTACCATCAAATTTCATGTCTTTTACTTGGAAAAAAAGTAAAATTCCACAAATATGGCACCAGGTGTCTAATTTTAGAATGCAGATCTTGCTTTGCAGGATCAGACCAAGGTTCAGTTAGTCCAACATTCTATTTCCCATGTGAATAATTCTTCTGAGAACTTGCAAGTGGGGTATGAAGGTGTCTGTTTTCTCATGCTTTGTGCCCAGCATCTGGTATATTGCCTCTGATCATGGGAGCTCTGTTTATTAGTGTTAACAAGTCCTAGTGGACATATAAACAGAGGATAGATTTAATCTGCTTTTTAAGCCATCTAAGTTATTGGGCAGCAGCCCAACCTGTGCTAATGAATTCCATAAGTTAATTGCATGGTGTGTAATTAATATCTCTCTGACATTGAGATGTTTATGGGTCTTGAGCACTGTGAAGGAAAGAATTTGGGAGTAAACTGAGGAAAGGGGAGAGTGGGAACAGGGATGAACAATATCACTTCTCTCATCTAAACTTCATCCTAATGAAGGAGGTTTTCCATAAACAAAATGGCTTCTAAATAGTTTACATCCTCCCCTAAAGCCAGTGTGGTATAGCACACTCTCCAACTGTCCCAATTTGGCAGGGAAAGTCCTGATTAATCTTCTCCCATCCCATTTTTTCAGCTGCTTTTAAAATGTCCCAGTTTATCTTTGCTTCTCCCACTTTCCCCCTTTGTCCTCAGCTTACTTCAGCTGCTGCAAACTGAGTTCAAAGTGCAAAAATAGTTCAATAACTCAATTAACTTAATGGCGATGGGGAGAGTAGAGGAAGGAGCAAATTCTTGCCTTGCCCAGTATCCTCAAGCAAAAACAAACCGCCCCAGCCTCTCCTAGTTTGTGTATTCTTCCTCATTAATAACTTCAGCCATCTTGACCAGGTTCTGAGGTTGTTTGATCACATGTTCCCTGGCTTTTATTTGTAAAATGTTGCAGAGTATGTAATGCCTAATTTAACATTGATTTGGAAAAAAACAGACACACATTTCCAGCAGGATAAAGCTGCAGGGGAAAATTTGCCTCCTCAAATTTCGGGAAAGGAGTTTGCCAATAGATTCAGATGCTTATTTAGGTAGATGCAGTGCTGAATAGTATGGCTCCTTTTGGCACAATGGTTAGCGCCGGTACTGCAGCCACAAGGTTGTGAGTTTGATCCTGCTGGGCTCCAGGTTGACTCAGCCTTCTATCCTTCCACAGTCAGTAAAATGAGTACCCAGTTTGTTGGGGACAATTAGCTAAGACATTGTAAACCACTTAGAGAGCTCTCAGCTGATAAGCGGTATAGAAATACACACATGCTATTGCTATTCCTTCATTGCTCAAAGTCTCCTGGCAAACAGACAATTACACCACATCCTTATATAAATTTCAAACATTTGTTCAGTTTGGTTTGAAGAAAAAGTGGGTCTTGGAAATCAAAAGAGTAGCTCCAACACCAGAACCGAAGACTGCTGTTTTCAGGGCCAATGACATTGGCTGCCTAAGTGTGTGCCACCTGTTTAACCTGTTTCTGTAATGTGGAGAGAAACACGGTGGGCCCAGAGGCCAATTTTCAGGTGATAGGGTGCTTCAAGAGTCATAGAGCTTGTTGAAAATGTCATCCAAAGTTCCCCACCCGTAAAAACTGACTAAACAGTAACCAGCGGGGTCATTAGGGGTGCTGTCACCCAGTGGTAACTCACAGTGTCACTCCCATAGAACCTTTTCTATCCAGGAGCCAGAATTTAGGGGGTCCTGGTATACTGCCATGGGACCTGTCCTTTGGGTGTCCTGATCTACCTACTGGCTCTGCATGCATGAAGGAACTGGGGATTTCATTCAGTCATTAAAAAAAAGGTGGGGGAGATGGTACTACATGATTCTATATGGGCTTTTGTGGAGGAGAAGAAAGAAGGAGCAAGGGGCAGTCATTCTGGTATCACTCCCCCAATGGTGTCACCCAGTGTGGTCACACACACCCTAAATCTTCTTAGCAACCTGTATTCTGCTTCTAGTTTTGAAAAATTGGGCACAGGGGATTTTTTTATGTGTCTTCAAGCTGGCTCTGACTTATGGCAACCCTATCTTGGGGTTTCTTGGAAGGATTTATTCAGAAGAGGGTTTGTCATTGCAAGACTGAGTCATAGAAAGCATGTCATTGCTTTCTTCTAAGACTGAGAGAATGTGGCTTGCTTGCTGTAGGTTGTCCAGTGGGCTTCCAGCGAGCAGGGATTGAAACGCTGGTCTCCCAGAGTCCTAATCCAACACTCAAACCATTACATTGGACTGGCTCTTTGTTGAAGTTCACTCTGACTTATGGCAACCCTATCATCAGGTTTTCTTGGTTCTTAGGGGAGATTTTTGATTGCCTTCCTCTGAAACTGAGAAAGGATGACGTGCCCAAAGTTGTGCTGTTGTTGTTGTGTGCCTTCAAGTAGTTTCTGACTTATGGTGGTCCTAAGGCAACCCTATCATGGGGTTTTCTCGGGCTGAGAGTATGTGACACACCCAAGGTCACTCAGTGGGTTTCCATGGCCAAGCAGGGAATCAAACTCTGGTCTCCAGAGTTGTAGTTCAGTGCTCAAACCACTACGCCATGCTGGCCCCACGTTCCCCAGGGGATTTTCATATTGGAGAAAGGGTTCAAACCCAGTGTTATAGTCAGACACCCCAACTGCTGTGCCACACTGGCTCTAGGGGAGGATGTAAGCTATTTAACAGGTAAATAGCTTCTCCTGGAGGTTTCTAGGAGAACCACTTCACCCTTGATTCCAGGAGTCTAAAAAATCAAGGACTGAAAAAATTGCATTGGGAGGCCAGATGTGTCTCAGTGGCCACCTTTTGGTCACTTGTAATGCATATAATTCAGCAATTTATTGCAAATGGCATTATAAACATCTTGTCTGATAAGGGAATAATATTTTGCAATACAATATTAATTTCCAAGGCTATACCACCTCTTCTTCTCATAGATGAAAATGGCAGCTTTCTGGGAAGATATTATATGAGTGTCATGGTAATAGGGAAAGTTGAGGAGAAGTTCTCAGCTATATACATTAGAGAGATTGACTAACAGTTGACATTGATAAATTTTTAGCACATATGCGAGATCTCAGAAGAATGTGTTTGGCAAGGTGGTTGTTATGTGCACTCTCAAGTCATTTCTGGAGCCATTTCTGCACTAGACTGTTATAGCACTATGATTCCACTTTCAACATCCCATGGAATCCTGGGGTTCGCAGTTTCGGGAGGGGCTGGCCAGCCCTCCTGAAACTGCGAACCCCAGGATTCCATGGGATGTTGAAAGTGGAATCATAGCGCTATAACAGTCTAGTGCGGAAACGGCCTGACTTATGGATTCCCTAAAGCAAACTTATCATGAGGTTTTCTGGGGCTCTGTGTGTGTGGTGCGCCAAAGGTCACCAGTGGATTTCCATGGTCGGGTGGGAATTGAACCCTGGTCTCCAGGATGGTAATCTAGTGCTCAAACCACTACACAAGGCTGCCTCCTAAAAAAGCCAACGTGATTCTAGGCTGCATCACTCAGGGTACGGTGTCTAGATGCAAGGGAATAATAGTACAACTCTGTTCTGCTTTGGCCAGACCTCACCTGGAAGACTATATCTAGTTCTGGGTATCAAAGTTGAAGAAAGATATTGACAAGCTGGAACATATCCAGAGGAGGGTGACCAAAATGGTAAAAGTTCTGAAAACCATGCCCTATGAGAAATGGCTTAGAGAGCTGGATATGTTTAGCCTGGAGAAGAGAAGGTTAACAGATGACATTTTAGCTGTGTTTAAATATTTCAAAGGATGTCATATTGAAGGTGCAGCAAGCTTATTTGCTGCTGCTCCAGAGACTAGGATACAGAGCAATGGATTCAAATGACAGGAAAAGAGATTCCACCTAAACTTTAGGAAGAACTTATTGATGGCAAGAGCTGTCTGATAGTGGAATGTGCTGCCTGGGAGTGTGGTGAAGTCTCCTTCTTTGAGGATTTTTAAACAGAGACTGAATGGTCATCTGTTGGGAGCGCTTTGATTGTATATTCCTGCATGGCGGAAGATTGGAATGGGAGTCCTTCATGGTATCTTCCAGCTCTGTAATTCTATGAGAACTGGCTGTGCATGGAAGCAGTTGTGTGATTGGTTTGAGCCAAATTGGGAGAGATGACCGTTTTCCATCTGCAGGCACCTGTTTTAGATAACATGCATGCACACCCCATCACACCACCCATGCCACTGTCCCCCACATCTGGTGGCGATAAAGAATCTTTTGCTAGGTGAATGTGGCAGAAATCCAGGTGTCTAATAATATTAATATGACTGCAGACCCTCTGTTCTACGGGACTGATAAGGGTAAGGGAAATCACGGGGTGAGAACCCGTGGTTCTCTGTGTTTATTCATTACAGAGTGCCTCACAGCTGCCTGCATAAAACATATAAAGACCAGATGGATCTTGTTTACTTTGAGAAGATAAATGTAAAGGGTACTGATGATTAAATAAAATAAAAGCAGCCAGTGGAACCTCTGTAATAAGTCCTTGGCAAACAGCTCCATGGAGCTGTAGCCCAGCAGTGTCATGGAAGAGAAAGGGCAGACATTCATAGTAACATAGAGTTCAAAGAGACCACGATGGCCATCGAGTCCAACCCCCTGCCATGCAGGAGCACACTGTCAAAGCACCCCCACCAAATGGCCATCCAGCCTCTGTTTAAAAACTTCCAAAGAAGGAGACTCCACCACACTTGGAGGCAGCGTATTCCACTTTTGAATGGCTCTTACCGTCACAAAGTTCTTTCTGATGTTTAGGTGAAATCTCTTATCTTGAAGCCATTGCTCCATGTCCTAGTCCCTGGAGCAGCTGAAAACTAGCTTGCTCCATCTTCAACATGACATCCCTTCAAATATTTAAACATGGCTATCACATCACTCTTAACCTTCTTTTCATCAGGTTAAACATCCCCAGCTCCCTAAGCTGCTCCTCATAGGGCATGGTTTCCAGACCCTTCACCATATTTGTCACCTTCCTCTGGACACATTCCAGCTTGTCAATATCCTTCTTGGATTGTGGAGCCCAGAATTGGACACACTACTCCTGACAAAAGCAGGATCATAGAATCATAGAGTTGGAAGAGACCACAGGAGCTGTCCAGTCCCCCGCTATGCAGAAACACACATCAAAGCATTCTCAACAGATGGCCATCCAACCGCTGCTTAAAAACCTCCAAGCAGGGAGACTCCACCACACTCCAAGGCAGCATATTCCACTGCCAGACAGCTCTGACCATCAGGAAGTTCTTCCTGAGGTTCAGGTGGAATCTCCTTTCCTGCAGCTGGAATCCATTGCTCTTTGTCCTAGTCTCTGGAGCAACAGAAAACAAGCCCACTCCCTCCTCGACATGACATCCCTTCATAGAATAGAGTAGGACTATTACTGTATTTCCCTTGATCTAGACATGACACTCTTATTGATGCAGCTTAGAATCACATTGGCTTTTTTAGCTGCCACATCATATTGTTGACTCATGTTGTGATGCATAGAATCATAGAGCTGGAAGGGACCACACAGGCCATTTAGTCCAACCCCCTGCCATGCAGGAACACACAGCAAAAGCACCCCTGAAAGATGCTCATCCAACATCTTTGGAGAGTTTACCACCTTCTCAGCCAGTTGATTCCACTGTTGGACAGCTCTTACAGGAAAAAAAAATTCTTCCTAATGTTTTGGTGGAATCTTTTTTCTTGTCATTTGAATCCATTGGTTTGTGTTCCAATTGCTGCAGCAGCAGAGAACAAGCTGGCTCTATCTTCTACATGGCATCCCTTCAGATGTTTAAGCACAAATTCTCGAGAAGGCATAAAAGGCAAGCTCTGTCCTCCATGAAGTGAGTTTGAATACAGAAAGAAATATGTTAACCTTGAAGGGGGGATGTTCAGTCAAAACCAGCTTCTCAATGCCACCTATGGCTTTAGAGAAGCCCTTGGCCAAAGCATCCCTATTAGGCTTTTTCCTCCTCTTCATCTCTTCTTCATACTCCCCGTCTTTGTCTCTGGACCCAGGTCCCACAGCGTTTGAGGTGGAAAAGGTGAGTGAATGGTCTTACCAAGAAATGGATTAAGTTCTTAACAAAAGTCTCTTTCATACTAGTGAGCCGGTGTGGTTTGTATGTTGGATCAGGCCTCTGGGAGACCACAGTTCAAATCCCCACTTGGCCACGGAAAATCCAGCAACTCACAAAAGACCCTCTCTGCATCCCAGCTACTACAACTGCGGCCTCGAAGAGAGAAAAGAACAACCAGTGTCTGCCGGACTTAATCCTCTCCCCGTGGCTATTCTCTTTTCTTTGTGTGTCCTGTCTTTTTAGATTGTAAGCCTAAAGGCAGGCAACTGTCAAATTAACAATTGTAAACCGATCATGTAAAGCTCCATGTACACTGATGGAGCTATATAAATAAATGATAATAATAAATCTTGCCAAGAAAACCACATGATAGGGTCCCTTAGGGTCACCGTAAGTCAGAAATGACTTGAATCAATGGCTCTTTCCACACGCGGAGGGAGAAACGGGGCAAAGCACGCAGAAACGGAGCTTATCTGAAGCCGGGTAAGTCCGTCGCCGTGAGGAGCAGCGCGCGTTCGCCTCTCCACACTCCTGCGGCATCCGGCAGCATCCAAAATGGCGGCTTACAACTGGCAGAGGCTCTCCACCAATCGGAGAAGCTTGCTAGCCGGAAGCCCGCCCCTTGGCAGATCTGGTACACACTTGCGCGCGCCTGCAACTCTACACCAGGGCGCCGCGACGGGGTGGAATGGGGTTGCACGCTTGTGTTTAATAAAAACCACTTGGAAAGTGGTTTCTAAAAACACGCGGCACCACCACCTCCGGCCGCTTCAAGGCAGTTTGAGGTATAGAACCTCAAAATTAAAACTGACCCTGCGCACTCCAAGGTGTGGACGACCTCTGGTCAAGGTCGCCCTACACCGTTTTATTAACCCCGTGTGAAAAGGGCCATAGAGTTGGAAGAGAGCACAACGGCCACACCTCTTTCCTACTAGTCACTTATAGCATTTTGATGTCACATTAACTGCTGTGGTTCCATCCCACCTTTGGTGTTCACCGATTTTGATCATCTTGGTGGTGACCTAATAGGCAAGGACTCCACAGATGGCACTGTACCACAGACATCTGCATATGGGCATATGTGGTTTTTCAAATAATCTAGGCCTATCAGGTGTTGTTCAACAGCAGCTGCCTCCTCACTGATTCTTCTGGCTGATGTCAGTGTAGTGGGGAATCCCGCTTGGGTTTTAGTCCAAACTTTAAAGGCGCTGTTTGAGTGCTGAACATGTCGGGGGGGGCAGGATTCAACACCTTGGATTGCCCCTTTAAAGTTCAAACTAAAGCCTGGAATGGATTTATCAGCCCACCGCGGTAGGAACCAGCAGCTACTAATAGACTAAAGCATAAATAACTCAGATCAGGTCCACTTTCCTTTGGTAGCATTGCCAATGACCTGCCAACCAATATTGAGAAAAAGCATTCCTAGATACCACTGCCATCTATGCTTCCATCACGATCACTGAGAAGCCCCAAAGTCCTCAGATTTCAGTTGACTGATCTCCCCATTCAAGTTTGCCACCCTAATTGTAACTTCTTTACATTTAAGTGTCTCCCTTCTTCATTGCTTTTTCCCTGGTAGATTTTATGATACACACACAAACTTCCTTCTGCGCAGTATAAATCTGACTGTCTGAAAGGCAAGATTTCATGCTG
The DNA here is from genome assembly GCA_948472985.1 of Iguana delicatissima. NCBI lineage: Eukaryota > Metazoa > Chordata > Lepidosauria > Squamata > Iguanidae > Iguana > Iguana delicatissima. Next base: position 296,541 of record CAOKZL010000717.1, on the reverse strand, counting down.
AAGTTGTATGTACTAGTTTGATTATTGCTGCTCTTGTGGGTACAGTATTTGATCATTCCAACTGCAGTGGGAGGCATAACAAAACAGCAACTTCCCAAGTCTGTTTCAGCAAGTGGCAGTTTATTTTGCAAAGAGAAAGGAACACCTCGAATCTGAACATGTTCAGGGTTGGGTGGCTGCTTTGCATGGTATCTGTTTGTTTTTCCATGCCATCTTTCATGTGAGGAGCAGCTGGCTTGAAGCTCTCCACTGTAACTAGTACTACGTGGACAGTGATGTACAAGGTCCCTTGGAAACGACAATTTATTTTTCAGAATATTGATCATCTTCCAGTTTGCTTGAGCTGCCTGCGGGGTTCAGCCATTCTATCACACCAAAACCATGGAGGGTTGCTTAGATTCTGAGGGTGGCACCTACCGTTAACATCCCATAACCCACCCACAGAGGTTTCCTGGGCAATTTATCCACATGCAAGGAGGGAAAAAGAGAAAAGAGCAACTAGGATGTTAAAAAGATAACCGTAATATTTGCCAGGACGTTAATACTTAACAATATCTAAGAGGTGGAAGGTTATTGTGTGACACAAGATACAAAAACCGAAACAACCAGAGCGCCACCAGTATCTTGGATCAGAGAAGACAGCCCAGTTCAGGGGGTCCATCCGCACAACACAGTTATAGCACCCTTTCACTGCTACGTCTGCCTTCTGTGGAACTCTGAGGTTTCCAGTTTGGCTTGATATAAGGACAAAAGTAGCCCACGCTTGGTCACACAAACTGATCCACTTTGACAAACATGTACACTCATTCTTGCTGGTATTTTTGAGACTCTGGCCTGAAATCTATTATTAGTTCCATCCAGACTAAGTGTTATGGATTTAGCAAGTTACTTTTTTCAAAGAGATAGCTATAGACAGGAGAACCAGCATAGTATAGTGGTCTGAGCACTAGACAACAACTGTGGCCATGGAAACCCACTGGGTGACCTTAGGCAAGTCATGCTCTCTCAGCCTCAGAGGAAGGCAAAGACAAACCCCCTCTGAACAAATCTTGCCAAGTTGGAAATGACTTGAAAACACACAGCAGCATAGCTGTGGGTAGCCTGGTTCAGAATAAAAAGTAGGAAGAAAGAAAGTCTTGTAGCTTCATTGGCCCTTTCTTCTTTCTCCTTTTATACATTCCACACTATTTTAGCTGGGGCTAATAGCAGAGTTTCAGTCTCCTAACCCCTTCTCTTTGCTTTCTAAATCAGTCTTCCACTCTAGTGTAGAAAGAGACTCGCACTTTGCTTTCTCCGTTGATTTAGCTTTATCACTATTGTTTCCTTGTCTTTCTTTAGCTCCAGGTAGTGGGACTTACTAGTTCCACCTGAAGACCATGCCAGGTTTGTACTGCCTGCCAGCCTGGACTGCGCTTCCTCTCCAGAGTTCATGTGTAAAAGCCTGTGCCAATGGGTATTCTCTGGGACTCACGGCCCATCTTACTTACATCAACCTGGAGCGGCAACCTGTGGATGGTAAGTGCTTTTTTGGAGCTGTAGCAACAGGCTGCCGTATACTTACATTCATGATAGGTGACGCTGTTCCTGATTTAATAGATAATGTCATGGTTTTCTTGCTTCTTTTCATTCCTTCTGCTTCAGATGCCTGGCACTTGTTGCCAGCAGCATAGTACATACCATACCTAGTTTAGTTCTTTGTTGCCATGGTTCAGCCTCTACTCTTTGGGTCAAACTAGATGGTATGTTCATCACATAGGTGCTCTGCCAAGTGATGGAAGGTATCTGTTTATCGTAACATGATTTTCCTGATCTTTGTGTCCTGCGTTTAGTGTGCTTCGCTTGTGAATAAGGAAGGTAATTGCGGGCTTAATTTGCAAATCTGATTGCTGAGGTATTTAACTTTGAGGAAATCCCAGTGTGGGAGGAAAAACAGGTTAATTGTACAGTATAGGCATTACTTTTTACGCTTAATTTGACCTTTGCTATGCTTCCACATGAGACTTTTTAATATAATTACCCTACTTTGTTTGCATTTTATGGCATAGTCTGGATATCTTCTGTCTTTTCCTGTTGCTTCTTCTATCTTCATCCTTTCCACAAAAAAATCAGTGGAAGAAGGAGAGGCAAAGGACGGCTGCACAATCAATATATTTTGTTTGGTAGTGCTTGGAGACCTCCTTCTGGTAGCGTTAAGAGGAATTATAGTAGGTGTGTGAGTGAAACTGAGGTTTCTTGGTTTTGCTACACTTGCTTTGGTGTTGATGACATTGTGTAGAATCAGTCTAGCTTCTTTTGCACAGGAGTTTTTGTTTACCCCCTGGAGGAGTCAGAAGTGGTCTCGAGCTTTGAAGCTGCGACAGGAAGCAGAACCTTCACTTTCCAGATCCAGAACCGGCCCCGGTTGGAGGAGTGCTGCCTTGACTGTAATGCAAGCTGGAACCAGCCACTCCGCTGCACTAACGGTTGGTTGTGGAATAACATTTCCTTACCGTGCTCTGTCTTTGGCACTGCTGAAATGAACACCAATGTGGAGGGAAAATTAGGGGCTTCCACGTCAGTGGGGTGATGAATATTCTCCAGGTTTAACAAAACTTTTCAAAGTGCTGAATCTCTTTGGGGGATAGGATTCAGAACCCTTGATAGCTCCCTTAAAGCTTATATTAGAACCCAGAGTGCAACTACTACTCCACAGCTACTGACGATGCAGGGCCTGAACTAAAAATGCCAGCTCAGGGTGGGTTTGCATAAGTTTTTTCTTGATATGGAAGAGTTGCCAAAAGTGATTACACTCTTTCTGCCCCCTGCCTTTTTTTTCTTTTTGGATCAAGTGACTATCTCCGCACTTGAAGACCAATTTTCCAAGGCTATTGCCCAAGGCACCCCTTCTGTGAGCTGCACCGGTATGCCCAGTGCCACCAGAAGTAACATCACATCCATTTTGTTCATATTTTGGCCACTTCTCAGCTGATTCTTCTGCTGTTTTGGGTTTGTGGGGATAAACGTGCTGTGATTTGCAGATCTGACCCTTTTTTGAGCAGTTGTTTTGCATGAAAGATCAGCCCATGTGAGGTTTTCGGTGGCTTCAGGGCACACACTTTGCCCACCTCTACATTAGATGCTGGCATAAGTTGTTAAAGGCATAAGCTAAGTGACAACTAATTCCAGATTCAGATCTGAGCTCTGCCATGATGTTATTGAGTAATTACAGGGAAAAAAAACAACAAAAAACTAGGCCACTATTGTTAGTCGAGCTTCTTCCCCAGTTGTACTGTGGGGAATAATGATAGTAGATTGCTCTACAGGACTGTTGTAAGGATAAGAAAGCTAAATCACTGAGGAAATGTGCTCCTGTAGAACTGTTGTTAAATCATATCCCAAGCCCATGATCAGAATGGTGTGTACAATAGTTGATAGGTTTTAGGTTTGTGACTTTGTGTGGGTAATTTTGAGTTTGAAGAGTGCCCACTAGCTCCATCTGAATCTTTTGATGGAATCCTTCTGAATTTTCCAAGTATCTCAGAGCAGCCGGAACATAAATGCAGTGTCAAGACGCTTCAGTTTGATAATATATGGAGGAGTATTTAGTTTTTGAGTTGTATTGTGATTCTGTCCCATGAGAGTTTCCAGGTGGGGACAGTATTTCTTGCCTAAAGAAAAAACCACTTTGGAATTCATGGGGTTGCCATAAATCCATAGGTGACTTGAAGACACATACATACACATAGGAAGCAAGTATGGATGGCTGTGGTTATTTAGTTTAGTTTAATTTCAAGTGTGGGACTCAAGACAGTTCACAGATTAAAACAAAGATGTATAATAAATTTATAATAAGTACATAAACATTATAATAAAAACAATTACAAACAAAAAAAAGACTTCCTACTGAAAACAGCAATAATTTATAGCAGTTTAAAAGGACTGAAAGCATAACAGTCAGAATAAAAGTACAGTATCCTCTTTAGAAGAGCCTTCCATAGTGATTGGTTAATATCCCAAAGCCTTTCTTAAATAAAACCTTTTCTGCCAGCAGAAAGAAAGCAGTGATGGGGCAAACCTGGCCTCTCATGGGTGAGAATTCCACAGCCTGGGAGCCACCCACAAGCAGGTCCTTTCATGTGTCCTCATCAAAACCTGTCTGACCATCCCTATATTCTGTAGTCAGCTCAGTGAGATCTGTGGGTTCAAGGCTGTGACATACAGAAAGTAGTGACCTCTCCAAGGTGTCTCTTGAAGGAACTTTCCTAACTACTTCCTCTTTTCGTTCTGCCCAGGTCACTTGATCCTCGATGAAGATTTGGCCCGTTCTACATTCATCATCAGCACAGGCCCCATTGGGCCCTCGGAAACCTTGACTGTGATCTTCAACAGCAGCCAGGAGCTGGCCACTCTTCCGAATGGGGCGCTGCGTGTCCTCTTCCCGTCCGTTCTCATGCCCTTCGTTGTTACCATCCCAGAAAGTGAAAGTGAGGCAAGAGGCTTGTGTGACGACAGGTTGGCTCTATGGTGATTTTCATGGCTTTCTCCGAGTCTATGCTAAGCGGAGATGAGGGTGAGGGGGGTGGTGGTGGTGGTGGTGGTGGTGGTGGGAGTTTGAGGAGCTTCCGGGAGCTGCTAAGAGCTGGCAAGTAGATAATGCGTGAGTAGGACATGGGATTACAGAGCATTCATAATGATCTCTGGGTTCTTAATTCTGACTTCAGCATCACGTTATCTAAATAGCCACACAGTAGGGTAGTTGGACCGAGAATGGAAGAGGGCCCCTGTACCTTGAATGGTTGTGTAGAAGAGGAGATTTCAGCAGGTGTTGCTTATCATGCAACCAGCTAACAAGCAACACCTACTGAAATTCTTTCTCTGTACAACTATTAAAGGTACAAGAGCCCTCTCCAGTTTTCAATCTGGTTACCTTATTTCACATTGTTGGACACTCTTCCTATAGAGTTTGCAACATCTTGGGTGGATATGTTCTTTCAGCATCATACACAGAGCTTGTAAATGCATTGGGCAACTGTTGAGAGTTAGGGGAATGCATTACCCCATTGCTGGGCCACACACAGAAACACACACACACACACACTCGTTCATTGCCATCTGCCCCCCAAATTTGAGAGCCTGTAAATTTTTTTGACTCAGAGAGCCAATAGCACATCCAAACGGGAGGTGGAGGATTGCTGTTGGCTGTTGTCACATTTTTTTGGTCATTTCGGCTCTCCTTCAGCTTTTTTTAGGCCTTCCGAGCCCTTCCTTCAGGGTATAATAAACTTTCTTCAAAATAGGAAGCGAACAGGGACTAGGCTTGTCAGAGTGAAAACTAGAGAAGGCTCCAGCACCTTTAACGGTTGTGTAGAAGAGGCAATTTCAGCAAGTGTCGATTGTTACCTAGTTGTATGACGAGCAACACCTACTGAAACTCCCTCTTCTATGCAGACATTAAAGGTACAGGAGCCATTTCCAGTTTTCAAACTGGCAACCCTAGAGACCCTTTCAGAATTATAGCACTGTATTCCACTTTAGCTGCCATGGCAACATCCTATGGAATCCTGGGATTTGTAGTTCAGGGAGGAGTATTTAGAATGCTGTGCCAGAAAGCTCTAGTGCAGTGGTTCTAACCTGTGGGTCCCCAGATGTTTTTGGACTTCAGCTCCCAGAAGCCCTGAGCATTGACCATTGACCACTGGGGCTTCTGGGAGCTGAAGTCCACAAACATCTGGGGACCCACAGGTTGAGAACCACTGCTCTAGTGCCTAATGAAACCACAAGCCCCAGGATAGGATATCTATAGGATAGAGCCATGGTAGCTAAAGTGGAATATAACACTATACATGAGTAGTGCAAAAGTGTACCAGAGTAGGAAGCTGAGTTACTTCCTGGTTTGAAGAAAAGATGGAAGAAAGACCATGTGGGTGAACAGAATGCAAACAGTTTTTATCCTCTAATTTCCATCCTGTTTGAAAACTGTGGTAAATGTATTTCCAGCATTTCAGGGAGGTCCATAGAGTTAGGATAGTTTTGCTATAAAGACCTAGAAAAATGTGGAGGTGCCCTCAAATGGCTGCAAACCTGGAGAATGGTGAATCGTGCTCTCAGAAAGTGGGGATTCTTGTGGTGCGGCAAAACCGGCTTTGGTGTTATAAAAATGGCTGCTTAAATTTCATGGACCACACTTATCCCCCCACTCAGTTTAGGAGATTTGTTTTTTTAAGTGAAATGTAAGGAACTGGCCAGAATTTAGAGGAAGAAAAGGGCTGGGACTGTTGCCTTGAAGAGACTGGAGATGTTTTGTTTAGAGCAGCAGTCTCAACCTGTGGGTCCCCAGATGTTCATGGACTTCAGCTCCCAGAAGCCCCAGCCACTATGATCAATGCTCAAGGCTTCTGGGAGCTGAAGTCCATGAACATCTGGGGACCCACAGGTTGAGAACCACTGGTTTAGAGGACTGTTCCGTGTACCATTTTTATTGTGACCTGTGACTTGAGGCACCAAGAGCTGCCAACAGACTGTGGACCCACAGTTTCAGATCCTGGAAGTAGGGTGCAGACAGTGTACCCCTAGTCCTACTAGTCACAAGGCATTGTGGAACTATTCCATCCTTTCCTCTTGAATGTTTTTTGTGGTAAGCAAAATGATGGAATTATTGACAGGAAAAGACAAATGGGTGGTAAGATGAAGGTGATGGCTGAGATCCGACATCAGAGTTGGGTAGTGTAAATCCCCACATGCAGAGTGATACATAACTTGTGCTATGCAACCTTTGAGTTGAATGGCAACAGTGTGTAACTAAACCAAGATGCCTGATTTGCTCCTGAATGCATGGCCAAATGTCCAACTCCAATTTCTGCAACTGTGAATTGGGTGTGGATGTTCCACATCTGACCAAATTATACAGCCTCTACTTCAGGGGAACTTACAAACACAGAAGACACCAACAGAATTCCAGCCGATGCCTAGAGCACATATTAAACTTCATGAATGACATGGTCTATTGTACAATAAATCTCTTCGGGAAGCCTCCCCTCTCTCTCCGTTTGTCACAAATAATAAATTAAAGGAGGGAATTGGGAGCTGCCTAAGCTCCCATGACATTAGTGTTGAAATCTAATTATCATCCTCCCACTTTTTTCTCTCACAAACAGTTCACACGGCCATGATTGGTAGGGTGAGAAAGAAGATCTGGTGAATCTGTGCAAGATTCAGCATAAGGATGAAATCATTGTACAGATTCCCCTGATCTGTTGGCCTCCAGCTCTGTTGGGTTACAATTCTGTTATCCTCTAGCTGCCTTTTTTTCTACACATTTCGAGGGCATTTTGTTGGGGAAATGCTGCTATAACATTCCACCCAGCTCAGTCCTAAGCCATATTTAGCATGTCTTTGAAAAGCAGGGACCTCACCATTGAGATGAAAACTCTCTGAAATAGTCCCTGGTTAAATGTTCCTATAAATAAAGCCTCACATGATAGAATGTACCATATGCCAGTTTTCAGCTACAGAATTTTCCCTATACTTCCAAAAGATCACTTTCCAGCATTTTTCTCTTTCAGAATGTTCGGTTGCATTATGGATTAGGGCTGCTAGGGAATTGAAAAAAGAATCCTGGTGAGATTCCTTTCTCTCCCTCTCTCTTTTTTTAAAAGCGATAGATTCTCTTTAAAATGCCTTGGCATTTCTATATGCACACACCTAACTGCACTAGAAAAAAAAATAATCCCAGAAACATTGTAGTTCTAGGGAGATCTCTTTGTAGATCATGGGTTTTACAGAAAAAGTACAGCTTATCTCAGAATGAGCAGTTAGCAGATCGCATGGGATAAAGTCACCCACTGGGCTGAGTCCCCTCCTGAATACATGGCAAGTAGCCTTCATTTGTGTCTTTACTTCCTTCTTCAGCTCCACCAGTTGCTTTGGATCAGCCAGTCTGAAGAGCGAGCCGTCATTCCTCGTGCCTCCCAAGGAAACTGACATCTTCCGGGGCGACGTTTACAATCCCTTTCCCTACGAGTTCACCTTTGAGATGCTGGTTAAGGGACCGTGTTTGCTGGCAGGTACGATATAGAATCTATTCCTCTTCCATTTCTCTCTGAACGCTAAGCCACGCGCGTGCAAAACTGGAATGTCACATTTTTATTCTGACAGGCATTCAATATGTGATCATGGCCTGGCTGATGAAAGGTGCTAGCTATTGTTAAATATGTGGAATTTATGAATGTTTGTGTTTTGATTATGTATTTTAACTTTGCTTTAATTCTTGATTGATTAATTTGTGTCTTAACTTTTGTTTGCCGTGATTTTTAGCTATTGTTTAGGAAAAATATTGCAATTATTATAAGCCACTTTGATTGCTTACTAAGAAAAGAGTGGGGTATAAATAAAGAATAACAACAACAGCAACATCTTCATCATCATAACAGTAACCTTTTACTGGATACAGATGTTACAGAACTTCCCAATTCAAATTCCAGCAGATGTAAGTCTTCTTACAAAGATGTAAGAGCCTAACAGTGTTCTGGCCATAATTTTTTAAAAGCTTTGTTGCTGAGTCCATATTCTTTTTTTTTTTTCCTCATGAAAATAATGAGAAAGGAGTCAAGAGGACGGAGGAAGGAGGCAAGAGCAACTTCGGAGAGTCTGGAGCATATGCTTCAGACAGACAATGGAATTAATCCCATTAGGACTTGGCTCAAGTCCCATCCCTCCAAGAGATACCGCACTCACAGCATAGTAAAAATGTCTTTCTGTGCTGAGGAATGACTGCTTTGTGGTCCAGGTGTAAAGTTAAAACGTCTAGAATGAAATTTTATCCAGCAGTGTAAATGCAGTGTAAATGCTGGAAATAAAGTCCCTCTTTTTTAAAAAAAAAAAAAAGCAGTGGAACCGTAGGTATTCATTCAAAGATGGAGCTGAGCTGGACAGGCTGCTCTTTTGTGACCACAATATTTTAATCTTTTTACATTTTGGAATGATTTACCAAGAAGTATTGAGAAGTCCATAGCAACTATGGATAAAAAATTGCAGGAGAGGGGGAATGGAGGGGGAAGAGTCAGGTAAATGGTAAATACCTGGGCTGTCTGTGGTAACTACTAGTGTAGAAACCAAAAAAATCTAAGCCGAGAAAATGTCCTGCATCAGTTAGACAGTTAGACAGATGCATACGTTCTCTAGGTCAAATAAATAAACATAGCACTCTCTCACTTTTCTTCCTCGTTTCTTTTTGTAGGATTGGAGAGCCCATCCCATGCTCTTCGAGCAGATGCAAATCCATTTGCCAGCTCTGCTTCCACTATATGCATTACGTTGGCAGAGCAGCACAAATGCGATCGGAACCTGGAGATTATCTTGTATCCGTGTGGTAAGAAAAACATGTGAAACTGGGGGAAGCTATAAACATCATGGCCATATGAATCTTCTTGGGACCTGTTCTCGCTGCACTGTTATAGCACTTTGGGTTTCCTGCAACTACTATGGCTGCATCATAGGGAATCTTGGGGTTTGTAGCTCGTTGAGGCAGTAGAGCTCTCCATCAAAGAATTCTAAGTGCAGTGGGCCCTTGGTGTCTGCTAGGGTTCAGTTCCAGGACCTCATGTGGATATCAAAATCTGTGGGTGCTCAGGTCCCAGAGGAGGACGACCAGAATGGTGAGGGGCCTGGAAGCCATGCCCTATGAGGATAGACTTAGAGAGCTGGGTATGTTTAGTCTGCAGAAGAGAAGGTTAAGAGGACAAGATAGCCATGTTTAAATATTTGAAGGGATGCCATGTAGAAGAGGGAGAGGGCTTGTTTTCTGCTGCTCCAGAGACCAGGACAAGGAGCAATGGATTCAAGCTGCAGGAAAGGAGATTCCACCTGAACCTCAGGAAGAACTTCTCGACTGTCAGGGCTGTCTGGCAGTGGAATATGCTGCCTTGGAGTGTGGTGGAGTCTCCTTCCTTGGAGGTTGTTAAGCAGAGGCTAGATGGCCATCTGTCAGGAGTGCTCTGAGGGTGTTCCAGCATGGCAGGGGGTTGGACTGGATGGCCTGTGTGGTCTCTTCCAACTCTACATTTCTATGATTCTATGATTCTATGTACCATGGTGTAATGCAGTTGTTTTTAACCTGGGTTCTTGGGATCCCTGAGGGTCTGCAGAGTCCTCACAGGGGGTCCATGAAGCCCTACTTACTGCTGGAGTTCCAACAGCGAGAGGGATGTGGCAGTGGGGAGGGGGTGGTATGGATGCTAAGGAAGCAGTTTCAATGAGGGAGCAGGTTCAGCACCCATACAGATGCCTCTGTTGCTATGTTCGTAACATAAGGGACATGGCAGCAGGCCTGTGCACGTGCCCAAACTGTGACTCTGAGACCAGAGTCTGAATCTCCACTAAGTCATGGAAAGCAACTGAGTCACCTCAGAGAAAGGCAGCGGCAACAAATCTTGGCAAGAAAACCCTCATGATAGGCTCCCCTTAGGGTCGCCATAAGTCAGTTTTCAAAGGTGAATGACATGATGGTAGAAAGAACCTCCCCCTGTCAGCTTCACCTTAGGGTTGCCGTTAGTCGGAAACAACTTAAGGGGACAACACAAGAACAACAATTGAGTAGTATGCATAGGTTCCTAGGGTTGCCAGAGTGAAAACTGGCCCTGGACCCTTAATGTTTGTGCACAAGAGGAAATTTCAGCAGGTGCTGCTTGTCAAATACCCCAGTAATAAACAACACCTGCTAAAATTCCCTCTTCCAATGTTCTAAGTTATCTTCCCTAAACTACAAATCCCAGGGTTCCATGGGATGTTACTATAGCAGTTAATGTGATACCAAAGTGCTACAATTGTGTAATGTGAAAGGGTTCTTGGTACTCTATGCTAGTGGTTGCACTATTGCCACAATTGTGTCATGGAGGTGTGGCAAGGCAGGTAGAATCTGTGTGTTCTAAGCAGCCTTTTCTCTGAGCACTTTCCATCTTCTTTGGCTAATCCATCTGTGGGCTTTTCCCTCCTCCTTCCACTGATTGCTCTTGTTAGGTGCCCCCAAGTTGACTCTAACTTATGGCAACCCCACACATGGCAAAATATACTGAGGGCAGCTTTGCCAATGCCTTCCTCTGAGGATGACAGCATGTGACTTACCCAAAGCCACCCAGTGGCTTTCCACGTCTGGCAGTCTTTTGCATCTTGGTCTCCCAAAGTCCTGGTCCAAAAGTGAACCCACTACCCTGCTTTGGGTCTCTGGCATATCACTCTAATGCAGTGGTCCTTAACCTGTAGCTTGTGGACCCTGGTGGGGCTGCATTGCCCTCAGGGGGGCTTGCAGAAGCTTGAAGAAATGTTGTGAGCATTTACAATTAAAATAGGAAGGAAGAAAGAGAGATGGACAGTCATACATTGATCTCAAAGATCAGGATTCTTTTTTTCGGTGATAAGACATCATTTGTACAAAGTTTCATTACAGTATCACAACTCTTTCAGAAGTTTTTTTTTTAAATGTATTTTATACACTTTTAAGGTTTTAAATTTTGAGTTAAGTCTTGGTGGTCCGCAGCAACAAAAGATATTTTGATAAAGAGAAGGTTAAGATCTGCTGCTCTAGCACAAGCAGTGGAAATTGGCATAGGCAGTGTCCTGTTGCTGCTTTATGCCAGCTTAATCACTCTGGTGTAGTGCACCACAGGATTCCAGCCAACAACTACGCAATCTTGTGCTACAATTACGATATGCACTTGAGGGAAAAGAGCAGAGGAACCAATAGCTTGGGGAAGATAGCATGTAGGACTGAACTCTTTGGTCTTCCAGATTTCTTATTCTTGGCCACCCATGGATGAAAACTTCTATTAGATGAAAAAAACCTACTTCTCTATCCATGTCACTTGTATAGCTCCTCATAGGGCCTTTTCCAAAATTATCATAGCACTACAGGTGCTGTGAAGGCAATGCCCAATATTCTCCCATCTCAAAGGAGAATTCTGTTCCCCTGTGAAATTCCCCTTCAGTCCCCAGACTTAAAACCTCAGTTGAGCATTTAGAAATCCAAAGCAAAGAGATAAGTAAAGCTAGCAAGGGAATGCAAACATAACAGAGGTCTAGATGCATATGATTTTCACCATCTCACTCTCTGCAGTGCTAGAAATTTGAGGACAAAAGGATAATTTCATAGGAAGAGCAGAATTCATATTTCGCGGGGTCAATGCCTTCATTTTGTCCTCCATGCCTGGAGATGTTGTAGTGTGGCTCCTCCTCTGTGACCTCTCAACTTTGTGTAATTTCTTTTCATTAAAGCATTTTAATGTTTTGGAAGTTGTATACTTTAGTGTGAGAAAGTTTCTTGGGGAACCAAGCCTTAGGCCCTTTCCACACGGGGAAACGCGGGGAAACGGGGCGGCGCACACGGGAACGGAGCTTACCTCAATCCGTTGCTGCGGGGAGCAGCGCACGTTCGCCGCTCTACATGGCAGCAGCGTCCAGCAGCACCCAAAATGGTGGCTGGCGGCTTCCGGTGGCTCTTGCCAATCGGAGAAGCGCACCAGCCAGAAGCCCGCCCCCGGGCAGCTCTGCAGGGACGTGCTTGCGTGCCCCTGCAATTCCACACGGGGTGCTGCGACGGGCTAGCATGTGCATGTTTCATAAAGACCACATGAAATGTGGTCTCATAAAACACGCGGCGCCACCCCCGCAGCCGTGCAAGGGCGGTTTGAGGTGTGGAACCTCCACATTTCTAACCGCCCTAGCGCACTCCATGGTGTGGATGACCTCCGGGTGAGGTCGTCCTACCCCATGTTACCCTAGTTTCCCCCATGTGGAAAGGGCCTTAGAGTTGTCCGAAGCCACATGGGATTGAATGAAGCTCCATTCTGTATGCACTGGACTCATTCTAAATCTCTAACATCTTTACTGCTTTCCCCTCTTAAGAACCACATCATCCACACCTTATCATCGAAGAGGGTGCCTTGACATATCATGAATATGAGACACACATCAGGAATCGCCGGGATTACGCTCGTATTGCCAAGAAAGACAATGATGGAGAGAGACAGGTAAGTCACAGAGCAGAGGAACTGCTTTTTCCTCATATTATGTTTTAGAGAAAGAGAGAGAAGGGTGGGGAGAGAGAGAAAGTTTTATTTATACATAACAGTACATATAACTGATGTTAACCATACACAAGAAAAAATTGAAGTAAAAAACAAACACAGAAAAGAGAAAAACACTGTCTCACATCACAGGTCAGTTTGTCAATATGTCAAGATGAAAAAGTATAGAGAGAAGTTTGAGCGGGTTCAAAGAAGAACCTATAAAAGGAGTGATGTATTTAAAGTCTTTTACTCCAAGTCTCAGGTCTCTACCTTCAAGTCTCAAGTCAAGTCTCAAGTCCTTGAAGATACTTTCAAGTCAAGTCCCAAATCCAGTGTCAAGTCTGGAAGTCAACTTTATACCTCAAGCAAAATTCCAGAATTAGTGGAAAGAGCCAAATAAAGTCAGTTTTAACAATTTAAATGGAATCGGGCCTCCATATTTGCAATTTTGCCATCTGCAGCTCTGAAAGTAGGAAATAGGATGCTCCTTACTCCCCATTACTGACGCTTCCAAAGCTTTAGAAGGATCCTTCCTCCTCAAGCCTGCTGCCTAACACTTTTACTGTTCGCCTCTGAGATACACACCCTGCACTCTGGGGACGAGTCTTGTCTTCTGCTTTTAGGTAAAGTTTTAGAAGGCTCCTCCAATATGCAGCACGGACAGACTACTGAGCAGACCTCAAGCCTGCCTCAAGCCCCTTGCCTATCCCATTTGCTGTTCTCCTCTGAGAAATGCACCCACGCTTTGGGCTTGAGGCAGATTGTCATGCGACCACTAGGCAAAAAGAGATGGAGTTGTTGTTCAAAGTCCTAAGGTTTCTCGATGAATGTGTTGTTACTGAAACAAGGGCAGCAAGTCAATCATTAAAAATATACAAGTCTCGAGTCGAGTTGAGTCAGTGCATCATTTATTTCTGAGTCGAGTCTGAGTCGAGTCACTGAAGCGACTTAAGTCCGACTTGAGTCCAAGTCTGTTGACTTGAGCCTACATCACTGGATAAGAGGATGATACGAGGTGTGGAGAAACAAAACATAAGAAGGAGATGGGCATGACTGCACTCTTAAAATACCAGTCACAAAGAGAAAGATACAGGTTTGTTCTCTGCTGCTCCAGAGGGTAGGACCAGGTCTAGTGGTTTTAAGTTACAGGAAGGTAGATATTGATGGAACTTTAAAAGGAACTTCTTGACAGTAAAAGTGGTTCGACAATGAAACCAATTACCTAGAGAGATGGTGAGATTTCCTTCTCTGGACATCGTCAAAAAGAGACTGGACAGCTGTCTGCTGGGGTTGCTTTTGGCAGGAGTTCTTGCATTGAGAGAGTGGATTTAAACTCAGTGGTCTAGAAGACCCCTTCCAGCTCCGTGATTCTATCATTAATAGAAAGGAAGAAAAAAGAACCCAGAAAATTCTCTATTAAATGGTTATTTTTAAGTTCTAATTTTATCTGTTAAATTTAGAGTGTCCTACCTCCAGCAATTATAAAACATCTCTCCAAACTTTGGTCTGGGAATCCTGCTGAAAATTGTTATCTGTTAAAATAGAAAACAAAAAGAGGGCAGACATTTTGGGATGCTATGGTACTTGCTGCTGTAGTTTTTAAAAATATTCAAAGGCCATCCATCCATCCATCCATCCCTCATTTTATTCAGAAGAGGTTCCACCTTTGTCCCAGCTGAGACTCAAGGCAGCTTCTAAAAAGGCAGAACAAACAATTAAATACATGTATTTAAAAACATAAAAAACCAAGATTAAAGCATTATTAAATGACAACAGAATTAAAACCAGTTGAAATCTTACTATAAAACAACAACAAAAATGGATTCTGGTGTCCAGGATCTACACAATTGCATCTAAAAATAAGTTAAATAAGCACTTGGTTTTATATTTATTTGTATTTGTAAGCACTGTTACCTACTTTTACGTGGCACCTCTAGTTGCATTGGGAGTTAAGATTATCTACAGCAAACAGGAAAAGCAAAACAACACAAAACAAAATTCTGTGGTAGAGTCCTCCTGGCACTATACCACATTAGAATGCAACCCAGAGAGAACATAATTTAATTTTTGTGTGCTGGCACTGCAGTTATGGAATGGTTTCCTGAAGAGGGGTCTGTTAAGTTTCATTGTGATTAAATTTTGCAAGACTTGTTAATATGTGTATCTTCTGTAAAGTTGATGCTGATGTGTCTCATATGTTGTTGTTAAAATATTTATACTTCACCCAGTATCAAAGAACTCAGAGTGACTTACAGATACCATTAAAACAAGTTAAAAAATAAAATAGTTAAATAAGCACTTGGTTTTATATTTATTTGTTTTTATAAACTCTGTTACTTACTTTGTTCATCTTTAGCTAATTTTACAGCTGAGGATAGTCTGATGTTTATTTTCTTCTGTATAGCTCCTCAAGTGATCCCAAAATCCTATATTAAAAACAATATAAATAAATGTTTCCTATGGTACAAATTTCCTAGCTAAGATAATGAGTATGTTAAAGAAAAGAAATTTATTTTAGCTTTTTCCCTAATTTGTTTGGTTTTTATATGAAAACTAATGCTTTCGACCTATTTCTAACTACCTTGAAATGAATTAGGCAAGTCTGTTCATGGATATGTTTCTCTGGTAGCCATCCAGTGTGTCATCCAGTAGGTGGAACCTCTGTGTTCAGAGGCAGTATATCTTTCAGTAAACTTTTACCTCTGGGTCCTACATATTAGCTTCTCTAAATGAGTCTGAATCTGAATCTCTAAAGGAATCTGTTTAGGAAACAGTGCAAGATGAGATGGGCTTTGGTCTGACTGTGCATGGCAATTCTCATGAACTGATGCTTTTTCCAGAGTATGAGCAGCTTTCCCCAACCTCTTGCCCGCTGGATGTATTGGATTACTAACCCCATTATTCTAGTCAACACAGTGTCTAGGGATGATGGAGTCTGCAGTCCATCCTGAAGGCAGCAGGTTGAGTAAAGATGCATTAAAGTATGTAAGGGTCAGCAGAAAAGTTTCAAACTACAGCATCCCTTCTAAGTTTCTGTATGTGTGTGTCTTCAAGTCAACTGTCAACTAATGATGACCCCATGAATTTCATAGGGTTTTCTAAGGCAAGGAATACTCGGAGGTGGTCTTGCCAGTTGCTTCCTCTGAAATATAGCCTAAAGAACCTGGTATTCATTGGCAGTCTCCTATCCAAGTATTAACCAGGGCTGACCCTGCTTAGCTTCCAAGATCAGACTGGTGCCTTCAGGATACTTAGGTCATTCTAAGTGTATCTCTTTTCTAAAGGCACAAACAGTACTATACAGAAGTATAATATCCAGATTGAGCAAAGTAATAGTATCACTATATTCTGCTCTGACCAGAACTACATACTTTCCAAGGATACTGTGTCCACTTCTGGAAACCAAGATTTTTAAAAAGATACTGATACAGCAGTGTGTCCAGAAGAGGATGCTAATTATGATGAGAGGTCTAGAATGAGGAATCCTATAAGGAACAGCTGAGGACGCTAGGTAAGCTTATTTTGGAGGAAAGAGGAGTCAAAGGTAGTAAGATGGTCTTCTTCAAAGAATCTGGAAGGCAAGCTTATTTTCTGTTGCTCCAAAGATTAGGGCCATTTCTGCACCAAACCATTATAGTGCTATTATTCCACTTTCAACATCCTATGGAATCCTGGGGTTTGCAGATGAGGAAGGGGCATTTAGAATTCTTAGCCAGAGAGCTCTTTGGCCTCAGTAAACTACAAATGCCAGAATTCCACAGGATGTTGAAAAGTGGAATAATAGCACGATAACAGTGTAGTGCGGAAATGACCTAGGACATGAACCAGTGGTTCAAATTACATTAAATGAAAAAAAATCAGGAAAACCTTTCTGATGACAAATGCTTGAACAGATAATGGGCTCTCCTTCATTGGAGGTTTTGAAGTAACACCTGGATGGTCCTCTCTCAGGAATGCTTTAGCTGTAGATTTCTTGAATCAGGAAGGGATGAGATGATGATCACCCTTGAGATCCCTTCTAACTCTAAACTTCTATGATACTTTCTTTCTTTGCTCCTAAGGTGTCCTTTGTCCAGAAGAGGTTCCACAAAGACATTTTCCACAATCCTGTCTTGATGCTGAATTTCTGCCCTGAGATGGGCAACGTTTCCACCGATTTCCACACTGTCACTCGGGAAATGTTCTTCCTCATTGACCGGAGTGGAAGTATGTGTGACTCTGGCCTTGATGGAATCAAGGTAAATGGAATATATGAACCTGTTTGATAGAGCTCTGACCATTGGATCATCTAGCCCTGTGTTGTCTAAACCAGGAGTAGGGAAAGGGACTGGTTCTGTGGCCCTCAGAGCTGCAAAAACAAGAAGTGACCAGGGACTGGGCTTGGCAGTATGAAAACTGGGAATATATCCTGTATCTTTAATGGTTGTGTAGAACAGGAGGTTTCAACAGGTGTTGCTTGTCATACAACTAAATACAAGCAGTACCTGCTGAATTCCATTCTTCTACGTAGCCATTAAAGGTACAGTAGTACTCCCCAGTTTTTAATCTAGTAATCCAATCCAGGACAGACTTTTTTTTTTCCTGACAGAAAGTGACCAGAAAGTTGACTTTAAAGTCACTTCCTGTTGAAAAAAAAAAGGTTTCCTGTGGTAAAAATGGCCTTGAAAGGGCCCAAAACATGACAAAATTATTATGGGACATAGATAGTATGTGGGGAAAATATGCATTTTGAGGGTGTGCATTGCAAGTGGTGCAGTCCTCTAAATTCCCCTGGGTGGCCTCCAGCCCCCAAGAATTGTCCATCCTTGGTATGAACTGACTGGCAAAAATCCTCCTGAGTTTTAGACAGAAGTCCTTCTCAATCCTAATTGGAGATTGCAAGGACTGAACCTTGAGACATTTGGTATGCAGAACTTTGATTCTTCTGCTAGTTGCATAGCGGGGGATCCTGGAAAGAGGATCTTCAGAAAGCTGAGTGAGAAAAATAACACAAGGCATGGCCAGGTGAAATGGGACAGGTTGCAGCTTTCAGAGAATGTTATCATTCTTTGTCCTCATTGGAATGAGCTCAGGTAAGTTTCCTAATCAAAGAGAAATTAGCATTGCAGATTCAGCAGCAACACAGTTTTTTGGGGGAGAAGGCCAAAAGAGACAGCGTCAGATGAAAAAAATCATTCTTTTTAGGAAAGATAAGTAGAAAATATTTCTTCCGCTAATGGGGTCCAAATGATTCTCTTTTAAATTGTTCCTTTCTGTCCATTTTTATATTGTCGGTGATAATCAAATGGACGTTGTGAAGGTGTGTAGTCTTGATACAGTGTGAAATGGAGCTGTTTTCTTTCACACTGGGTAAGCAATGTTTAAAAACATTAAAAACTCTTCTCCAGCTGTAAGTTCAACATCTGCCAAGTCTGAAAATTATATGCAGATATTACACTAATTGCTTTGCAAATTAGTGATGCTTGACTGCGTTTTCTGGTGAGGCCACAACAACACATCTGTCAGTGGCTTTCAAGCAGGTTTGGCAACATGTGGCCTGTGGCAACACCTCACCCATTTTGCAACTCCCTCGAGCAGAGATGAGAACTGCGGCCCTCTCACGTGGTCCCCAGAGCCATTTTTTGGCCTCCAGATTCCCTGAGGCTCTCCCTAGGGTGTTTTTTTTTTGCCCTCAATTCCCTCAAATTTCCCTTTGGATATATTGGAGGAAATTTTGCAAAGTCTTGGATACCCCTTCAGCTGTTTCAGTCGTGAGAGAGGCCGTGTTTTTACAATAGGAAGTGACTATATTGACTACAGAGAGGGCCAAATATGTGTGGAAATGTCCCCCCATACTTCTAGGGGGCGTTTTGAAGGATTTAGAGGCAATAAGAAAGTCAATGTTTTTAGGGAGCACAACCTTCCAAGGTCCTCTCTGTGAACAACTTGCCCTCTTAATTCAGAATTGTTGCCTCCTGCCGCCCTAGACCCACTTCTCCCAATTTTACATAGACAATTAAGAATTATTCTTCTGTAATATTCCAGGATGCATGATTTACCTTCAGATAAGAGTGTGTAGCCCCCACCCCCCATCTCCTTTTAGGTGGAACAAGAAGGAGAGGTTGAAATGAAGAGAGACTTCTGGCTAATTGTGGTTTCCAGATGCGCGAGTTGGGGAGAATGTGGCAATTCAGCTCAGTGCTTCATGAGATCTTATTTGCAGGTTAGCTGCCATTCAGATTAGCTTGGACAGCAGCCAGTCTTGTGCGATGGATGGTTTGGGAAGCTGGGGAAACATTGTTAAGAAAAGGAGGAGAGAATTGCTGCTCATGCTTGTCTACTTTGATGTCACAGTTACACTACTTAACATTTTGGTTAGCCAGTGCATGGGCGGCGTCTCTTAATTAACCTTCATTGCCATCTTTCTGAAAACGTCTGAAAGAGAAGTGAGCAACACCGTGCAGAAAACAGGCAGATCCTATTGGAAAGAACACCTTTTCAGGAAAGTGCAGGGTCAGTTCACATTCCACGCTTTCTGCTGTCAAACTTGCTGTCATAATTACTTGTGAAGTTGTGACGAACTGCCCAGGAGCATTGAATGTTAAGTTTGCACATCACTCTTCAGTAGCTTTCAGTGGGCTTTTGGCGATGTCTAAAAAGTGCAGTGAGGATTCATGGCAAATGGGTTTACAGCGGGCACATTCTACAGTTGGACTGAAAATGATCTGTTCTGTGAATTACCTGCGGTAGGTCATTTTCACTTGGCATCTAAAATATTCTGTCGGTTTCACCACCTCGCTTTTCATAGTGGAAATAAAATGAACAAAGCTCATTCAGAGTGATGTTGAGAAAGTGTCCAAAAATATCACAGGTGCTGGAAGTTACCCAAATGTGGCAAAGGTTGATATGTATGAATGTCAACACAGGGGGATTTTATGAATGTCGGAGAAAGCATAGCTATTTCCTCACTTTTCAGACACATACAAAGGAGCGCTGACAGCCACATTGTGGTGAGAATCACATTCCCCCACCAAAGAGAAAATTGCATTTTTCCCATTGGCAAAACAGTGTAGTTTCTCTGTAGATAACTGCATTACAGCTTTGAGAATAAGCATCAGCTGTGGGAAATGTAATACAACTAATCATTTCTTCAGTGAATAAATGTACATGCCAGTTTCCTTGTATTAATGACTGAACAGCTAGGATGTAGGAAAGTGAAGTGTGGAGAAATATCAAAGGAGAATCAGCTGCCAAGAATTGATGGGGGCAGAGAATCTGAAGAGAAGCCTGTGGAAGAAAAGAAGAAAACCAATGGACAAGAGTGAGAGGAAAGCTGAATTAACAGACTGGCAGAAATTTCATCTCACAGAGATTGTAATTAACCAACAATTAACAGTCAATGTGGCATGCTTGTGTGTGACTAACAGTTTGGAGAAGAGTTTGTTGTTCTTTGCTTTCAAGTTGATTTTGACTAATGGCGACCCCCATTGTAGGGTTTTCTTGGCAAGATTTGGTCAGAGAGGGTTTGCCATTGCCTTCTTCTGAAGCTGAGAGAGTGTGACTTTCCCAAAATCACCTGCTGAGCTTCTATAGCTGAGTGAGGGTTTGAACCTTGATCTGCCAGGGTCCTTGTCCAGCACTCTAACCACTCCATGACAGTGACTCTCTTGAGTTCTTTGTGAGCTTATTTATTTGCTGGTATAATTTTTAATTGGGAGCGTTGACTGTTTTTAACCTACAAGCTAAGGAAGTATTGTTTATAGTCAGTGGCACATTTTCTAATCAGCCTCTTTTTATCCTTACTTAAATACTGTATACATTATACTTGTTCTGGACTTGAAGGTCCTGGGATTTGGCATTGTGATTACGCTGTACTTGGCTGCAGTTTCATGGGATGTCCTTGCTTTCTTTCCACTCTCTCCACAACCTGTCCCCCCGGCACAGGACGCTCTGTTGGTGGCTGTGAAAAGTCTCCCTTCTAGCACCTTGTTGAATGTTGCTGGATTTGGCTCCAGCGTCAAGCCAGTCTTCTCCACAAGCAAGCCCTGTAATAGCGTGAGTGGTTTAATATTGTGACTTCTTATTCACCCTACTAACCAGATCTGGCCAAAAAAGTACAAGCTTGCAGGGATGCTGTGCCACTGGTCTGATGCTATTGCTGGATGAAATTATTCCATCATCAGTCCTTGTGGTCAAAATCTAGATCACTCAGGTGATCTGGATTCTGGCCAACAGAAGTTGCATGCTGTGTATATTATGCAAAGCGTAAAACTAGCAAACATTGGCTTATTTTGAATGAGTTATTCTGCTAAAGGTGAGTGAAGGCCTGGTGGTTCAATCCCATAATGCTTACAAATCTGGCTCAGTTACGCACACCTGCCCTCTACTCCTGAGCAGTAGTGGCTGGTAGTTTCCACATCGGTGGGTTGGAGAATCTGCTTCAGGGTTTAATCTGAATTTTTAAGGAGTTATCCAAAGTTCTGATCCGCAAAATAGGCTCAGCATATTGGATAGTTCTTTTAAAGTTTGCATTAATATTTAGAGCTATTTACTGCCACTGATGTGGGACCCACTGTCTGCTGCTTATGATTCCTAAATTGCATGTCCTACTGACTCAGAGAGTAAAGGAAGAAAAATAGAAAAGAGACATAACTCAATCTCTGGCATCTCCAGGTAATGGATCTCTCGCAGCAGGGCTAAAGAAGGGAACAGAGGAGAATAGTGCTTCATTTATTAAAGAATAGCCATTCTACTTTTCACAAACCAGCTAACCAAGTAGTGAAACTGGGTAAGAAAAATGATAGTGTACAATTCATTTTTACAGAAAACAACCTAGCAGAGTGATAAAGCAGCTGTCAAACAGAAACAATAGATGTTACTAATTTAAAACCAAGATTTCAAGTTTTGGGCTGAAATACCAGAGAGCAGGGCCTGGAGTAGTCCTGCTATAGAAATCTCAAGTCAACTCTTACGAAGGCTCTGTTGTATCAATAGCCCTACTCTAGTAAAGAATAGAAATTAGATTTATGTATATATTTATGTATATTGTACCCTGCACCCGAAGACCTCAGAGTGTGAGATTTAGGCCATAATCTAATCATTTGCTGTCTATAGGAGACTCTCAGGATGGCCTGTGAATACATTCGGAAGCTACGAGCAGACATGGGTGGACCCAACCTCCTGGCTGCTCTGACATGGATCTTGGGGCAACCTCTTCACCGTGGGTACCCACGGCAGCTCTTCCTCTTTACGGATGGCAGTGTTGGAAACACGGGCAAAGTCATCGAGCTGGTCAGGAGGCAGGCAGCCACTGTCAGGTAGAATCATTTCAATTAGCTTTGTACCCATTTCTGGCCTTTCTTGGCTGTGAACTTGTATCAGTTCTAACTCTGTACACAGGAAATCCTGTCTCTGGGCCCAGAATGGGCAAGATGTTCTGGCCCCTTTCACACTGCACAGTTATAGCACTTTGACATCACTTTAACTGCCATAGCAGCATCCTACAGGATCCTGGGATTTATAGTGTGGGAAGTATTGAAGGAACTTGCTGACCTACTCACAGAATCACTTGGCACCATTTTTGAGAAATCTTGGAGAAATGGGTGAGGTGCCAGAGGGCTGAAGATGAATCATAGAATCATAGAATCATAGAGTTGGAAGAGACCCCAGGGGCCATCGAGACCAACCCCCTGCTATGCAGGAACACCCATCAAAGCATTCCCAACAGATGGCCATCCAGCCTCTGCTTAAAAACCTCCAAAGGAGGAGACTCCACCACACTGCAAGGCAGTATATTCCACTGCTGGACAGCTCTGACCGTCAGAAAGTTCTTCCTGAGGTTCAGGTGGAATCTCCTTTCCTGCAGCTTGAACCCATTGCTCCTTGTCCTAGTCTCTGGAGCAGTAGAGAACAAGCCTGCTCCCTCCTCAACGTGATATCCCATGAACACTGTCCCTCTCTTCAAAAAAGGTAAAAAAGAAGATCCAGGGAATTGCAGGTCAGTCAGCCTGAC
Organism: Iguana delicatissima; assembly: GCA_948472985.1. Lineage (NCBI taxonomy): Eukaryota > Metazoa > Chordata > Lepidosauria > Squamata > Iguanidae > Iguana > Iguana delicatissima. The sequence goes on along the minus strand of CAOKZL010000717.1, from coordinate 273,513 downwards.
CTCAATACCAGGAAAAATGATGTCTGATGTGTGTTCCTGCATAGCAGTGGGTTGGACTGGATGGCCTCTGTGGTCTCTTCCAACTCTATGATTCTATGAAAAATATTAGAACAGATTGTACAGAAGTTAATCTTCAAGTATCTTGATGACAGTTCAGTAATTAGTAGGAGCCACCATGATTTGCCAAGAACAAATCCTGCCAAACAAACCTTATATCTTTTTTGATCAGATCACTTGTTTAGTAGGTGGTGGGAATGCTGTTGGTGTCATTTCTCTGCATTTCAGCAAAGCATTTGATAAAGTTTCCTATGATATTTTGATTAGCAAACTGACTAAATATAGAATAGATGGGAAAACCATCAAATGGATCCATAGCTGGGTGGAAGAGTTGTCCTCAAAGAGTTATCATCAGTGACTGTGCTTCAGATTGGAAGGAGGTCTCAAGTGAAGTGCTGCAGGCATCTGTCCTGGAACTAACACTCTTCAATATTTTTATCAATGATTTAGGTGATGGGGTGGGGGGAATCCTTATCAAATCTGCAGATGATACAAAACTGAGAAGGGGTATCTAACACATTACAAGATAGGAATGGAATTCAAAAGAACCTTGATAAACTAGAAACCTGGACGGAAATTAATATAATGGAATTCAACAGAAAAAAAATGCAAAATTCTACATTTAGGTCGCAGAAAACAAGTGCACAGGTATAGGATGGGGGATCCCTGGCTCAGCAGTACAACATTAGAAAAGGATCTTGGAACCAGCCATACGGCGCTGCAGCAAATAAGGGAAATACTATCTTAGCCTGCATTAATAAAAGCATAGTTTCCAAATCAAGGGAAATTATTGTCCCCTTATATTCTGCATGTAGAGTGCTGTGTTCCTCATGTAGGGTGCTGTGTTCAATTCTGTGTGTCTCATTTTAAGAACGATGTTGACAAGTTGGAGCAAGTTTTAAGAAAAGAGAGAGAGATGGAGAACAAAATATATGAAGAGAGGTTGAAAGAGCTGAGCATGTTCAGCTTGGTGAAGGGAGAACTGAGTGATGACGTGACTGCACTTTTTAAATACCTCAAGGGCTACCACAAAGAGGAGGGTGCAGGCTTGTTCTCTGCTGCCTCAGAGGGTAGGACCAGGTCTAATAGTTTTAAGTTGCAAGAGGGTAGATCTCAGTTGAACCTTAGAAGGAACTTCTTGACAGTGAGAGCAGTTTGGCAATGAACTGATTGCCTAGAGAGTTCGTGGGGTCTCTTTGGACATTTTCAGAAAGAGGCTAGACAGCGACCTGCTGGGGATGCTTTAGCTGGAGATCCTGTGCTGAGCAAGGGGTTGGTTTGGAAGGTCCGTGAGGACCCTTCCATCTCTATGACTCTTTGAGGCACTAAAGCTCTCCGGCACAGAATTCTAAATACCTAACGAAACTACAAACCCCAGGATCCCATAAGATGGAGCCATGGCAGTTCAAGTGGTATCAAAATGCTATGACAGCATAATATAAAAGCGGCCTCTGTATTTGAAATCTTGGCAAACTATCATCATCCACTACATGAAGAGTGTTGGGTCAGGACTGGCTTTAGAAGCTCTGTGCTTTTAATAGCTTTGTGACTGACAAAAAAAAAAAAAATCAATAATGGAAAGCGTTTAAACCGCTCTTTAAAATGTTGAAAGCACTTCACATACATTAGCTGAAAAAGTCTTTGCACAAAGCCATCCATTTGGCTACTATTGTTATTCTCATATTACCAGTGCAGGGACTAAGCCTGAGGCCATTTCCACACTAGACTGTTATAGCACTATTATTCCACTTTCAACATCCTATGGAATCCTGGGCTTTGCAGTTTTGGGAGAGGCCATACCCCCTCCCTAAACTGCAAACCCGGAATTCCATAGGATGTTGAGAGTGGAATAATAACGCTATAACAGTCTAGTGCAAAGTGGCCTGAGAGTGACTGGCGGATCAAAGCTAGGTATGGGCAAAATGAGGCCTTTGAACCAAATGCAGCCCCAAAGGCTGTTTTTTGTGGCCCTTGACACCTCCACACCCTGAACTACCTTTTTTCTGGCCAAAAAAGGGAAGAGAGGAATATCCCTCCAGGAACTATAGAAAAAATGCACTTTTTAAAATTGGCTGAAGGCCCTCTCCCCACTGCGTTGCTGAACAAAACACTCTACTTTTAAAATCTAGGATTGGCCTTGTTTTTTATTCATTTATTGCATTTTTGGCATTTTGTGGGGCCCCCAAAAGATCCCCAGAATCAGAAAACTGACCCGTAGTCCTGATGCAGTTACCCATCCCAGTCTAAATCTGTGTAGTGCCTTTACGGCTTGACTGAACTGAAATTTACAGTTTAAGTGTGTGCCATTATGGGAAGAGCTGTCGGTTTCTCCCTGTGTAAGAAATAGCTGATAAGACTCATAAAACAATTTAGCACAGGATCGGCTGAAGCATTAAATGTTTATTTAAAATACTCTTAGACTCTTAGAAGCGGGTGCTCCCTAGAGAGGAGGACACCCCCACTATGGAATACCTCATATTTTATCCCCCTGCCCGATGCAGGTTTCCCTCCCCTTGGATCTCATTGGACAAGACCCCAAAAGTTACAGCCTATCAGGGTCACCTAAGAAGTTACATTCCCCCTTCCCTGTATTTACAGTATGAGTGATCACGCACTTGATCGTGCATTTCCCTCGTTCATCCCGGTGCCTTTATCAGTAGTTTCACTGTACCCCGTTGTGTTCTGGTATATCCCCATAAATCAGTTTACTCCTTTACAGATGGTGACCTTGTCTTGCCCTCCTTATCGAGGCCTTTCCTTTCCCTCCTTTCCAATTACTTTCAAGGTCCTTTTTGGGAGGCCCTATCATCTCTAAAAATCTTCCTGGTTAGACTTTATTTTATTACTGGGGCTCAAATACAAAATGTACTAGAATATATGTGTAAATGTGTCTAAAATGTGTTATACTTATAAGCTAATACATATATGTTAGTAATACATATGAATAATACTGCAGAAACTAAAATATATTTTATTTCTCTCACCTGTTATGCATCTGTCCATGTTCTTGGCTTTTGTTCACAGAAAGCCCTACAAAGCAAGATATTTGATCATTTATTTATTTATTTATTTAGAGTGTGTCCAGAGGAGAGTGACCAAAATGGTGAAGGGTCTGGAAGCCTTGCCCTATGAGGAGTGGCTTAGGCAGCTGGGGATGTTTAGTCTGCAGAAGAGAAGGTTAAGAGGGGACATGATAGCCTTGTTTAAATATTTGAAGGGATGTCATGTCGAGGAGGGAGCGGGCTTGTTTTCCGCTGTTCCAGAGACTGGATTCCAGCTGCAGGAAAGGAGATTCCACTTGAACCTCCGGAAGAACTTCCTGACGGTCAAGGCTGTCCGGCAGTGGAATAGGCTGCCTCGGAGTGTGGTGGAGTCTCCTTCTTTGGAGGTTTTGAGGCAGAGGTTGGATGGCCATCTGTCGGGAGTACTTTGATGTGTGTTCTTGCATAGCAGGGAGTTGGTCTGGATGGCGCCTGGGGTCTCTTCCAACTCTATGATTCTGTGAGTATTTACCCTTTAGTCAAAACCCCTGTCAGGGTGGCTTATAAATCATGAATTTGACAGTTCCCTGCCCTCAGGCTTACAATCTAACTAAGACATATCACAGGAGGAAAAAGGAATGGCAGTGGAGGGGAGGATTTATTCCAGCAGATGCTGGCTGCTCTTCTCTCCCTCATATGACAGAACAGCAGTTTAATATGGAGGAAGGGCCTCTCGCCAGGTGCTGGGATAAGGCATGATGGAGCTGTACTTGGCTGCTCTTCTCTCTCTCAGAGCAAGGGCAGTTGGAAAAAGGAGGAAAGACCTCTCACCAGCTGCTGGGACAAAGCAGGGCGGAATTGCACCTGTCTGCTCTTCCCTCCCTCAGAAACCAGAGCAATGGCAGTTGGAACTTGGAGGGAGGGCTTTTCACCAGCCACTGGACCAAAGCACAATGGAATTTGGGAGTGTCTGTTCACATCTATCACATAGGGTGACCATTGGCCTTTACTCAATACTGTAGAAATTTAAAGCAGAGCACCGGTGTGATGTAGTGGCTTGAGCACTGGACCTGAGGTTCAGATGGAATCTCTTTTCCTGTAGTTTGAATCCATTGCTCCTTGTCCTGGTTTCTGAAGCAGTGGAAAACAAGCCTATTCCCTCTACGATCTCTCTTCGAGCATAGCCAGTGCAGGAAATGAGGGTCAAAGTTTTTTTCAGGAACACGAGCCCAGGATCAAAAGAAGAACATGTTGCTTCCACCAGTAATACTAGTTGTCTGCAATGGATTTCTCCCCACTCCATCCCTTGTATTTATTAGCCAACAGCCTCCCCCAGCTGTTTGCCTAATTAATGTGTCTTCTCTATATAAATGCTCTGAGCTTCATGGGCTCTTCTTTTCTTGTCTATGCTGATCTGTAGTGAGTATTGTCCTGTTCATGTCTGTGTGTCGTGGTTGTTGGAGAGGATTCTGTCTGTGTTTGCACCTGAGTCCCCGGGTTGAGGCATCACAATCCAGTGGATTTCCATGACCGAGCAGGGATTTGAACTGTGATCTCTAAAAGTCTGCGTCCAGTTCTCAAACTACTACACCAGACTGGCCCTTTGACTACCACCATTTTTTTTTCTTTCTTAGAAACTCACAGTAGACTGGTGGCCATCAGCTTGCAGCGTAGCACCAGTCCATGGGCCACCAGTTTGGGTTGCACTGTTGCAAAGTAACTGCAGATTAAAAGTGTTGCACAGCAACATGTCCATACAGATTTTGAAATGGAATGAAACTCATCTTGAAACAGATTAGCTGTCTCTGAAATCCAGGGACTTCTTTCCCACAGGTGTTTCACCTTTGGCTTGGGTTCTGGGGCCTGCCGTAGGCTCCTGCGGGGATTGGCAAAGGTGAGCAGAGGTCGGGCTGAATTCCTAGGTCCTGGGGAAAGACTGCAGCCAAAGGTATGTACTCTTGTTCTTCACTGGAATGGCATTCACTGACAGTGGTTTCAAAACCAAGCATGGTTAATAGTCAGCGCTGTGCCCATACTGTATTGCACTGGTTTATTTATACCCTGCCCTTTCTTGAAGCTGGGACTCAGGGGGCTTGCAAGATAAAAAGAAATACAAGTGAAAAGGCATGTAGAGATAAACGTAGAAAAAGTTCTGTTTCAAGTACATTCATCTTTCAAAATAAAAATATAGAAAAGATATCCGTTGTAGCAAAATCCAATACTGGTACATTACTGCAAAATGCAAGTGTATTTCAGCTGAGAGGAAGCCAAACTTAGTGCAGGTACCATTTTCTAACTGATATATGCTGAAATCTACACAGGAAAAGTAGTGGCAATATCCGGGAAGGAATACAGTAACAAGCAGTCCTGTGAAATGTGTTCACTCAGAGAACAGCTTGACGTATGGGATTTGAGTGAAAATATTGCCTTGTACTCCCACCTGCTTATAGGAACATTCCTATTCTGGATTCCAGTTGGCAAGGGGTGTCTTCTAGGAAATTGTAACCTATTAGGGGCATAAGCCGTCCAATTCTTACTCCACTCTCCCAGTGTTCCTTGTTTCCTTTCTCAAGTTTCCTTTCTTCAACATTGCATTTCTAAGCTTTCTGCCGCCCACTGAATATGCTGGCTCCAAAAAAAAATCTGTTAAGGAGTGAAAGATAAAATAGGCGCACATTGTCTTATGACTGGTAACATTAAGAGTCCTTCTGTCTTCAAAGCAACACCTTTGAAGTTGCTGCCAATGACCGTTTTGAGTTCTACTCAGCTGACAATTGAGTGGTAAATGTTTGCTTATTTGTTTATTTCTGCAAAAAACTTGGGTTGGCATCCTATTAGTTAGTTCCTTTTCTTATTATTATTATAAAGAAAAAGGAACAATACATAACAGAATAAAACAAAAATTACCACGTGAATAACATAAAAGTGAAAAAGAGAAAAATTACAACACAAATAGCTTGCATTACTATTTCTCTCCAGATCTTTTATCATCATATACTTATTTAGCATATTATATATCATATTGATTATATATTTTTATTTCATGTATCTAAATCTCATTCTCCTTGTAGTCATTATTGCTATAGTAATTTCATTCTTAAATCTATTCTTTTCAACTATATTTAACCTATTGCTAATACTATATATGGTCCTGTTATTAACCATAAACCTTAGGCCTAAATGTGGACCCATTCGCAGAGTCAATTATATTTCAGCTTACTCTGTTTTCCAAAATTATAGTTCTTGTGGAGGTGTGATGCTTCCGTCTTTTGTTAAAGCCTTTTCCACAAATATTTTCCATATTGCTTCAAAGTCATTCCTTTTCATTATTCCTTTTTTAACCTTGATTCAACATGTTAACTTATCTTTGATTGCAATTTTCCACACTTCTTTATACCAATCCTTTATTTGAAAATCTTCTGGAGTTTTCCATTTTCTCTATATAATTAGCCTTGCTGCGGTTAATAAATTTGTAATTAACCCCTTCGTTGTCCGGATACTATTAACCTTATCATTTATAGATAATAATGCTATACTCGGACATATTCGTAAATCAATTCCTGTTATCTCTTTTATCTCTTTAAACACCATTTGCCAAAATTTCTCTACACCTTCACAATTCCACCACATATGGATATATATGCCAGTCTCTTGGCAACCCCTCCAACATAACCTTGAATGATTCTTATCTATGTGGTTTAACCTTACTGGTGTTAGGTACGATCTCCCCTATTAGTTAGTTCCAAAGACAGTAGATCCATTTAATCAACTGTTGAATGGTGACTCAATATATAAGTTAATCCCATTGATTCTGTAGGTCTACTCTAGGTAGGAGTGACAACAGAATTCAGGCTTTTCTCTGCAAAATGCAATTTACTGCACAAAAAGAAGTTTTTGTAGATTTTTTTTCACAAAAAAAGATCTCAGAATGCAAAATAAATCTTACATCCTTTCCTGTCCAGGATGAGAAAATTTGCATTTTTTAAAAAATCCCTAGTGGATATACAATGCAGTATGTATATATAAGAGCATGTTAATGAATCATGGACACAAGTGTCAGATGTTTCTGATTTTCCCTTCCAGCTGATTAAGTCTTTGAAGAAAGCCATTGAGCCTGCCGTGAGTGACATCACGATAGATTGGTACGTGCCTGACACCATGGAGGCCCTGCTGTCACCCAACGAGATTGCGGCTCTTTATCCAGGACACCGGCTCATCAGCTACTGCACCCTTTACCACATTGCCAGCTTCCGGGACAAGAAGCCAACAGTTGAGTCCCCATTCCCTTAAAATATGGTGACTCTCGCTGCTATGGGAACCATGGCCGCTTTTAGATATTCGCCAGTTTCTGTAACCAGCTTTCAAAAAACATTATTAGGCCAGTAATGTGTTTGGGAGAGGGGAGACAGTGGCTTTGTCAAGGCATTTCCTTTCTCCTCTTACGACAGAGGCGGGAAGGGAAGGGAAGGGAAGGGAAGGGAAGGGAAGGGAAGGGAAGGGAAGGGAAGGGAAGGGAAGGGAAGGGAAGGGAGAAAAGAGAAAAGTGGCTGTACCTTTAAGACTAACTACTTTTTGGTTTTTGCATGAGGTTTTGTGGATATAAACCTAATTTTTAAGCTAGAGACTTTTTCCATGCTTGCAGTAATTTATTATTGTTTTTATGTGGTGGTCCTGTTCTCCCAGGGCAGAGAGCAGATGTGCCGGAGTCTCTCTAAGGGCTCCGCGGGTTCGGTATTCCCATCGCAGGAGGAAGCAATGGGGCAGGAAGGAGCTGCTCCACAACCAGCTGGGGAAAGTCAAGACATCTGTAAAGCCCTCCATGAAATTTCCCGTGAGATCTCTCTGGAGTTTTCTGCTGGGGGCACTGAAGAGTCTGTGAAGAGTGAGTACACCCATGGGGTGGGTGGAGATGGTATTCGTGGTGGGCACTTCTCCCCACCCTTTCACTCTTCAGATGGACTGGACTACAGTGCCCATCAGCAATAGCTGGCATGGGCTTTGGTTGTGCTGGGTGAGAATGATGGGAATAGTCAACTTGTATATCTGAGGGGCTAGGTTGGGGGACACTGATTTTGGAAAAGAAAATATTGTATTTTCATAGAGCTGGAAGGGACTTCAGGGGCCATCTAAGTTCAACCCCCTGCTATGTTGGAATCCATAGCTAAACCAATCCCAAGAGATGACTGTCCTAACTCTATTTAAAAAAACCCTAAAGAGGAGACTCTGGTGCCTTCTGTTCTACTGTCAAACAGCTGTGAACATCAGGAGGTTTTTCCTAAAATTTAGGTGGAAACTCTTTTCTTTTAATTTGAACCCACTGGTTTGGAGCAACAGAAAGCAAGCTTGCTCCATCTATGATGCCACAACCTTTCAGATATTTAAAGATGGTTATCATATCACTTCTCAGTCTTCTTTTCTACAAGCTGAACATACCCAGCATCCTTAGCTATTCCTTCAGGGCTTCGTTTTCATCTTGGCCATGTTTGTATCTCTTTTCTTGGAAAGCTCAAGCATAGACCAAGAATGTGCAAATTGAAGCAGGAGTGTGGGGTTACTGGGGAACAGAGATCACTGTAGCCCACAGCTTTGCATGTGGAAGGCTCCAGATTCACTCCTTTGATACTTCCAGTTGGGTTGCATCTGGGGTGCACATCCTCCAACTGCCCAACTTTGGCAGGGAGAGTCCTGATTAATCTTTTGTTGTCCCATTTTTCAGTGGCTGTTGAAATGTCCCTGTTTCTCTTTCTTCTTCCCACCCTGCCCCTTTCCCTTCAGCTTACTTAACTACTGCAAACTGAGTTGCATTCAGTTAACTCAGCAGGGGAGAGAGGAGAGGAGGAAGCAGAATCTTGCCCTTCCAAGTAGGCTCAGGCCAAAGCAAACTACTGCAGCCTCATTAATACCTTTTGCCGTCTTACCACACTCTGGTGTTGCCTGGCCCTGTTTTTCATCGGTGAAATGTTGGAGGGTATGGGGATGCTGCATATCATAGGAAATTCTCCGTGCTAGTCACCACAATCCCTTCTCCCTGGCAGGTGGGGATCCTGTGTCTGGAGGAGATATCTGGAAACGGATCTACCAGCCCTCCTACATCCAGGAACAGTATGTCCTCACTCACTGTTCTGTCAGCACCGACCACAGCCAGGGCTTGTTCTCCCACAGCTCCACCAGCAGCGAGTCCACTGGTTCCAGAGATGTCCCTCCAGAGGGAGGCTCTTTAGCACAGACTCTTGAAAACAGCTCCCAGCAAGGCCAGAAGAGTGTCTCCCTGTGCAATTCCTCCACAAAATCTGCTCCACTCCCCCAGGCTCAGACTGGTGCTGGTTCTAAGGTGAGGCTTGCAAAAACCGCTCCCAAATCTAGCAACCTGAAGATGGGTCTCTCCATTGCTTAAAACTACAGATATTATTTTTCCCCCTAGAATGGAATCTTCTGCAAGAATTATAAGGAGAGATTCCTCATAGAATCATAGAATAATAGAGTTGGAAGAGACCATAGGGGCCATCCAGTCCAACCCCTTGCCATGCAGGAATTCACTTCAAAGCACTCCCAACAGAGTTGGGACTAAACGTACCCAGCTCCCTAAGCAGCTCCTCACAGGACATGGCTTCCAGATCCTCATTTTTCATTTTCCTCATTTTGTTGTTATCAGGGGAGACATCTGGAAGTCAATTTTCCTAGTCCATAAGAATTGAGGCATAAAATATTCCCAGAAAAGGTTTTTCCTTGTTCAATTCTCCAGTGTAATTTTATGGGGGGGGTCTAAATGGGGTGTAGCTAAATAGAGGTCAGAATGAGAGCATTGCCCACCCCAAAATAAGAATTCTATCTTCTACTGAAATTTTTCTTTTCTAGCATTGCAAGGAGTGAGATATTGAAAATCATTTGTGCTTAGGGGCTCATTGAGACTGAATTTTTTAAAGAAAAACAGAAAGTCCCAGATTTTGTTCCTGTTTTCTGATTTTAGTTTGGAGAATATTTTCTATCAGCTCCCAGTATGATCAGAGACTTTTTATAACAGCTCTCTGAATCAGAAAGAACAGGAACAAAATCTAGGATTTTTCAATCGCTCTGAATGTGTCCCTAGAACTCGTACTTTTAATGTGTCCTCATTCCCTTTGTATCATTGCCTGCTGTTTTTTCTTTGGACACCTAAACTGTGTTTCCAAGGTGCTATAAGATCCTTTTGTATTTCTTAAATGTTCAGCTGAAATGTTAAGTTACTGCAGAGTTAGAAATGCCTGAAGAAAGAATTTCATTGGTGGGCAAATTATTTGTTTGGGGGCTATGCCTTTATTGCCCCCTCCCTTGTAGCTACACTCCAGCTATAATCTTTGATCTGTCGTTCTTGTATGTTTCCCCACTATTTTTTCCTTCTCTCCCTCCTCCTCTTTTGGTGCGCCCTCCCAAAAATAGGTCAGGAAGGGAGAAGCAGAATAGCTGCACAATATCTTTTGATTAGTGGGCACTAGAATCTGTCTGTCTGGCATCACCTAAACCAGGAGAAGGTAAAGTGTGGCCCAGAGGCCACATGTGTCCCTAAGGACTCTTTTTGTGGCCCTTGGCCCTTTCAGGGTCTCTAGATTGCCCTTTTTCTGCCCCCAGAAAAAGTGAATTCGCTCTTTTGAAAGTCCTCAAAAGTGACAAGTCAGCTTTAATTGCATTGCAAGTCTAACTCCTTCAGTTTCTAACATTCCCTTCCCTGACCCATTTTTCCAAACCAGAAGTGATGCTTCTGGCCATTTCCACCTTTTACATCTGTGTATTTATGTGTTGGGTATTTTTGGCAGTCTGTGCAATCCCAGGAGTGCCCTGGGGGAAAAAGCACCCATAAATTATAGTTATCATGAACCCCTTCTTGATATCACCTCCATCTGAAAACTTACCTGCTGGTGTAACCTGTAGCCCAAAGCATCATGTTCTCCTAAATCCACATGGAATGTATCCAATCAGTATCAATGCACTGTATGGATCAAAATCAGGGGCTAGCCATTCCAATGGCAGGAGAAACTGCATTCCCCCACCAAAGTCCAATGGGGACCACACCTGCCAATGTCAGATTTTGAAAACAGATTAGCATAGAATCATAGAATCATAGAAATGTAGAGTTGGAAGAGACCACAAGGACCATCCAGTCCACCCTCCTGCCATGCAGGAAAACCTTCAAAGCACTCCCGACAAGTGGCCATCCAGCCTCCGCTTAAAAACCTCCAACGAAGGAGACTCCACCACACTCCGTGGCAGCACATTCCCCTGCCAGACAGCCCTGACTGTCAGGAAATTCCTCCTGAGGTTCAGGTGGAATCTCCCCTCCTGCAGTTTGCATCCATTGCTCCTTGTCCTGGTCTCAAGAGCAGGAGAAAATAAGCCCACTCCCTCCTCAACATGACATCCCTTCAAATATTTAAACATGGCTATCATGTCCCCTCTCAACCTTCTCTTCTGCAGACTAAACATACCCAGCTCTCTAAGTCTGCCCTCATAGGGCACGGCTTCCAGGCCCCTCACCATTTTGGTTGCCCTCCTCTGGACCTGCTCCAGCTTATCCATATCCTTCTTGAATTGGGGTGCCCAGAACTGGACACAGTATTCAAGATGAGGTCTAACCAAAGCAGAATAAAGTGGTACCAATACCTCCCTCGATCTAGACACCATACTCCTATTGATGCAGCCAAGAATTGCGTTGGCATGGCAGCCAGGCAGGGGGCAGGAGAAAAGGAGATGTCATTTGAGGTGAAAACATGGTGTGCAATGGAGCACACCGTTTACAAGTTGATCAGTACTTACAAGAGGCCTAACCATCTTGTAAACAATGTGTGCACTACCTGCACATCTTGGTTTAAGGAAGATGCCAGCTACCCTGCCCCTACCTCTGCTTCTAGGCTGCTGAAATTTGTGAGTGGAGGGAGCAGCAAGTACACAGAAGGCTTGCAAAAATATGCATGTAATCTGTTAGTGGACTGTGTTTTGGCCATCATGTTTAGATTTTTTTAACTAGGCTTGGAAATCAGTCACCATGTAGAAGTTGCTTCAGGTGATGTTCACATAAAAACCTTGGCCAAGATCCTACATTTCACTTGCAGAATATGAACTGTGTGTGGCCAATAGCAACTCTGCAAATCTGCCTCCTTATTGTCCTGTTGTGCAATGGAGGATGCACAGTGGTTGTTCCCACAATCCCAGCAGTGGTGCATTGGAAGCACTGATAAATAGTTATGCTATTTGCTATATGCTATATCTGAAAATGCACAGCTGCAATCTAGATATGTTTGTGGGAACTCTGCTTGCTCCATTGTGAACTGAATACAGGCATTAAGCAATGCCCAGAAAGTACAACCACTTTCATAAGGGAACTCAAGTCCGTGTAAAACACTGGCAGGATTCTAGCCCATAACTTAGTTCTTCACATACTCAGTTCTACCCCTGAGTCTCGTGCAAAAGGGGAACATTCATATCTCCTCTTGCAGATGATGTGTGTGTTACTGATGTTAGTTTAGCTCATGCAATTCCCAGAGAGAATTTTTGGCTCAAGAAAACTAACTTTTGGTAAGCAGATTTATTGCTTTCACACATCAGCACTAACTGAACACTATAAAGATCAGAAAGATCTGTTTTGCCTCACCCAGCGCATTGAAAATTTGGGGCAAGGGATGAGATTTGCATCTTTCTAGATCCTATTACCTTCTATCCCATTTCCACATAAATATAAATATGATTTATAACCTAAGGCTTTAATATCACCCTGTACTGCATCAGAAGAAGTGGCTTTATATCCATGAAAGCTCATGCTAAAATAAAAATCAGTTAGTCTTAAAGATGCTGCCACATTTTTTCCCTTCCCTTCTTTTCCTTCTTTTCCTTCTTTTTAAGGCTTAAAGTGGATCTTGCTTCAACTGCGGTTGCAATGTGAATGCATAACCTGTAAGGAACAATTTAAGTCCTCTATGAGAAAATGCTGAAAATTTGTATCCAAAGCCTCATCATTTTCTCTTCTTTTTGGAATGGTTGTGTGCTTTACAGGATGGAGGGTGTATGTATGTGTGTGTTTGTGACACACAGAATGAGCTTTAGGCAATGATTCAGGTCTAGAGATGCAGTATGCCCAGCACTAGAGAACCAGCATGGTGTTGTGATATGAATGTTGGATTAATGGAAACCCACTGGGTGTCCTTGGTAAGTTGCCGTCTTTTAGCCTCAGGGGGAGGCCATGGGAAACCCCTTATGAACATATCTTGCCAAGAAATCTTGTGAGACATTTGCCTTAGGGTTTCCATAAGTCAGAAATGACTTGAAGGCATGCTACAACAATGCCCAGCATTGGATATCTGTTCAAGGGAAATCGTTTTGCTTGCTTGCTATGACCTGGGGGAGGCAGGTATAGAGTCTTCCCAGCCTTGACCCTCTTCCCTTTTGTGTTTGCTTAAGGTGCCAGTGGCTGCAAGCTCTGAGGAGCTGGTGCGAAAAAAGAAGGCGCTGGCCCGAGCTGCCCTGTCTGGACGCAGTTTCTCTTCCCCACACGGTGAGCTGGATGCCCATCGGCTGCGCCGGGCCTTGGAGAAAGTGTCCCAGAAACGGAACCGGTCTATGGAGGCGAAGCTAGATGAGATTGGCCCTGAGTTGCAGAAGATGCAGAAGGGCATTGCTGATTCTGGTGAGTGATAGGGAAGAAAGATAGAATCATAGAGTTTGAAGGAGACCTTTGGGCCATCAAGTCCAACATCCACTCCAGCTAAAGCATCCCCAACAGGTAGCTGTCCAGCCTCTTTTGAAGACATTCAGAGAAAGTGATGCCTACCACCTCCCTAGGCAATTGAGTCAATTGCCCAGTCACTCTCCCTGACCATTTCTGCCCTACGCTGTTCTAATGCTCTTATTCCACTTTCAACATCCTCATGGAATCCTGGGGTCTGCAATTTAGGGAGGAGCATTGAGAATGCTCAGCCAGAGAGGTCTTGGTCCTCAGTAAACTACAAATCCCAGATTTCCAGAGGATGTTGAAAGTGGAATAATAGCACTATAACTGTGTAGGGTGGAAATGGGCACTGTCAAGAAGCTCTTTCTAATATTCAAACAAAATCTGCTCTCCTGTAACTTCAAACTATTAAGACCTGGTCTTGTTCTCCGGGGCAGCAGAGAACAAGCCTGCCCTTTCCTCTCTGTGACCGGCCTTCAGGTTTTTAAAAAAGAGTGCAATCATGTTGCCCTTTGGTCTTCTCTTCACCAAGCTGAACACACCTAGCTCCTTCAACCTTTCCTTGTATGTTTTGCTCTCCATACCGCTTATCATCCTCTTTGCTCTTTTCTGAACCTGCTCCAACTTATCTATATCCTTCTTAAAATGGGGCACCCAGAACTGAAAGTAGTACTCCAGATGAGGCCTGACCAGCCCATAATATAGTGGGACTGTTTCTTTCCTGGGCTTGGAAACTATGTGTCTCTTAATGCAGATTAAGGTAGCACTTGCCTCCTTTGCCGCAGCATCACACTGCTGGCTGTTGAGGTAACCCATTAGGAGAGCAATGGGGGTGAGATTTCCCCCTCTGTCATCATCAGATAAGGAAAAAACAGGAATGGTTGAGAGTACAGAGTACCCTTCTTGCAACTTAGTTTTCTTACACAGGTGAGGACTATGGAAATTAGAGTCTTCATCGAGACTTCATCAAGTGAAAACATAGTTACTCCTGGAAGCTTTTGGGGCCTAACTGGTTTTACAAAACACCCTTCCATGTACATAGTTTTCATTCATTTTCAGCTATTTAAAGTCTTGTAATCTGCATTTTAATTTTGTTAATTGTTTAAAGGGTTTTATTAGCCTGGTTTTATTATATGGTTTTATTATATTTATTATAGGTTTTATTATTATATCTGAGATCAATAGGTAGAGGGCAGAATATAAATATTTAAATATATAAATAAATGCATGTATGTATGTATGTATGGCAGTTGGAGGGGTGGAGGGACTGATTAGTCAGCCCTCCAATTTGGGAGAGAATTTTGCAAGATTGCAGCCAGCAGAGGCCTGACTCCTCCTGGGTCAGATGACCTGGTTTCCCATCATTATAGCACTGTGATTCCACTTTAACTGCCATGGATTCATTCTACGGAATTCTGAGGTTTGTAGTTTGGTGAAACACTAGAGCATCCTGGCAGAGAATTCTAAAGACCTTTTTCCTGAACTGCAAATCCCAGGATTCCATAGAATGCAGCCATGGCAGTTAAAGTGGAATCATAGCGGTGTGATTGTGTGGTGTGAAAGTGACCGAAGTGAATGTCCGGTGACTCCTATTGTGAAACAGCAGCTGCCACTTCTGTTGAGCAGGGTAGCTGCATAATTGAATTCTTTCCTGCTTTTGTCTGCATAATTACATTCTTTCCTGCTTTTGTCTCCCCTCTGTTGATAATTGAAGCAGAATTGCATGTGGTTCCAGTGCCCTGCTGATAAGTTTCCAAGTAGCCACTGTGTCCTAAGTTAGGAGTGGAAAATGCAGTGGGTTGTTGGCGGTTAATTTTCTGCTCCT
The DNA here is from genome assembly GCA_948472985.1 of Iguana delicatissima. Lineage (NCBI taxonomy): Eukaryota > Metazoa > Chordata > Lepidosauria > Squamata > Iguanidae > Iguana > Iguana delicatissima. The sequence continues at coordinate 257,957 of CAOKZL010000717.1, read as the reverse complement.
CAGGACTGCCAGAATGCCAGAAGAAGAAGAAGAGGAAGAGGAAGAAGAAGAAGTAATAGTGGTGGTGGTGGTGTCTGGAACAGGGGTGTAGCAATGGAGTGAGGGCAAAATAAAGACAGTGTCCCTCTCAAATAAGATTTCTGCCCTCCAAATGAATTTTTCCTTCAATCTCCAGATTTCTAGCATTGCTGTTAGTTATTTTTAAAAAGTTTTATTAAAAGTTTTTAAAGTATGTGCAAACAAAAGAGAAAAACAACAAATTACAGCAACAAGGGGGTTCTCCAGCATTTGGCTATTCCAGCATGCATGTATTCCTGAGTACTAGATGCAACTGGCCATCACTGGCTTGAGAACATCTGCCTGAGATTCTCATCCAGAAGTCTATCCTGCTCCAAAACCTGACCTTGTTCTCCTGTGCCTTCCTCTCTCCTAGGCAACTTGCTGTCACCTGCTCACTTGGACTGGGACATGCTTTTGGAGCCTCCGTATCTTTTCAGCCCATCACCAGCAGCCACTGAACCAGGAGAGTGTGAAGGCAGCTCTTGGCCAGCCCTCCGGTGTCAAGTGGTGATCCATGCTCTCAGTGCAGGCAAGCCAGTCTCCTGGGAAGTGACCATTGCCCTGGATTCCCTCCTCCTTGCCAAAGACAGACAAGAGCCTTCCCAGCAGCATGAGCAGAGTAAAGCCTGGGATAAGCTGCTCCACCGCTTGACTGCTGGCTCCGTCATCCGGGACAATGAGAATGTGGCTCAGAGAGAAGCTGAGCTGGAGCATGGTAAGCCTGATTCCCTTCCCTGGATTGTCCAGTCCCCAGTCTCTGCGTAGTGGCTATCAGCAGCTAGTTTTACAGTAGGGCAGCTTTCAAAATTGGATGGTGAAACGTTCAAAAGTGTCTCCCTTCCATCTGAAAAAGTGGACAGGAAGCAAGGAAGTCCTTTGGACACAGTCCCTGGGCCTTTTACATACCTCTCTTTGCCTTTAGTCTGGCAACTCGAAGGCTTACCCTGGGGGTATTCAGGTGGTTGTATTATAACTCTACAGCATGGCTGTAGTTAGGCGGAGAATAGACATTGTTCTCCCAAGTAAGAGTTCTACCTTCCAGTGAAATTTTTCTTCAGTCCCCAAATTTCTACCATTGCAGAATGTGAAGTACTGAAAATAGTTTATAAGTAGAACTCTTCCATTTGCTGTGTTTGCATTGCCTTGGTCATTTTCCCTGGATGCTTAAACTATATTTCTAAATACTTAATCCAGGTTTTAAGTTACTTCAGTGCTAGACATTGAGGAAAGCGGAATTTTTATGGGGGAGGTAGCATCCTCATTTCCTCTCCAGCTGTACTGCAGCACTGCAGTCTCCAATTGCTAAACTCTGGTGTGTAGACAGTGCTGGAGAAAAACATACCCAAAGTCTATATCAAGAAATGTTGTATTCCCCAACCTGAAAGTATAATGGAAATTATGCAGATTTAACCTGGAGACTGAGCTTTTAAAACTAATCTCTGAAGCAATAAGGACTACAGGTCCTTTTAAATAAACAAAGCAATATAAACAAGACCCTGACTTCAGTGGTGATTTTCTGTATATGCTATTTTCCTGTCATCACAGCTGCCAGTTGAGGATGCTTTAGCTGAAGATCTTGTACTGTACGCTGTTAGAATCAATGGCCCATGAGACCACTTCCAACTCTGTGATTCTATGGCTTATGGCAACCCTAAGGCGAACCTTTTTTTTTTTTTTTTTTTGCAAATTTAGTTCAGAGGGGCCCTGCCTTTGCCTTCCTTGGAGGCTGAGAGAGTGTGACTTGCTCAAGGTCATCCCGTGGGTTTCCATGGCTGAGCAGGGATTCAAACCCTGTTCTCCAGTGGTGTAGTCTAGTGCTCAAACCACCACACCATGCTGACTCCTCACGTTGAAATTACTTTCTGTTTATTCCAAAGCCCAAGTCAGGGGAGTGTTTGTGTCTGTGTCTCTGTCTGTGTGTATGTGTTTACAATTTAGCTTTAAAGCCCTAAGAGGCTGGGTCCAGTGTATCTGAGAGACCACCTCCTCCTTTACAAACCTGCCTACAGCTTACCTTCATTATCGAAGGCCCTGTTTTGTGTCCGTCTCCTAGGGAGGTGCTGTGGAAGGATGCCTGAGACTAGGCTTTATGCACAGCAGAGCCGTGGTTGTAAAATTTTTCCCGGGGAGATGAGCTTGGCTCCTCTATTGTGGTCTTTTGGGATCTGGAAATATATATGTACAATATATACTGTTTTGCTAAGCTTTCAGTTATTAATACCACTCCTTGATTTTAGTTAAGTTCCCCTGTTCTATTGCAGTGTATGCATTTTATCTCTCTCTCTCTCTCTTTTTTAACATTATGGTATCTTATTCTTTTATGGTTTTGTTCTGTGTTGCCTTGAGTGTTCATTGAGTAAAGGAAAGATGTAAAAACCTATTACATGAAATTAAATACATGTATTTTGGGGGACTGTTTCTGTTCCTCCGTCCAGGTTTCTCTCGGAGGTTCCGCCTTAAGGCTATGCAGTCCAGCAAGGCTTGCAACACACCCTCCATTTATACCTCCATCGTGCCTGTGGACTCTTCCACTCAGGAGATTTTGCCATCAATCCTTGAGGTTCGCAGCACAGGTAGGACTCCTTGGAGCAGAGGCACACGGCTCTCCTTCTTAGCTTTAGAAGCTAAATCCCTGGATTCACTATGCCAGTGGTTCTCTACCTGTGGGTCCCCAGATGTTTTTGGACTTCAGCTCCCAGAAGCCCCAGCCACTATGGTCAATGCACAGGGCTTCTGGGAGCTGAAGTCCAAAACATCTGGGGACCCACAAGTTGAGAACCACTGCACTATGCATTCGGCTCTTCAATTAAGCCTCCCAAAACCAGCATTCTGTTCCTACAATACTGTACCGGAAACCTCTGGTGGGAAGCCCCTGGGCAGGACATGAGTATACCCTCTCATGCTTCCCTCTCATGCTCCCCAGCAACCCGCAGATGCATGATGCCTTTGCTACTGGAGATAATGGCAACAGTCTCAGGGTCCTTCCACACTGCACAGTTAGCGCTGTGATTCAACTTTAACTGTCATGGCAATGTCCTGTGGAATCCTGGGACTTGTAGTTCAGGGCGGAGCATTTAGAATTCTCATCCAGAGAGCTCTACTGTCCCCCCAAACTACAAACCCCAAGATTCTCTAGGATGCAGCCATGGCAGTTAAAGTGGAATCCTAGTTTATAAGGTAACCTGTGGCAAAATTGTTCTCAGTGAGAGAGCCATGTTGCTCTGTTACAGAATAAAAAGGGGAAAAGAATGATGGGAAGAGAAAGATAGAATCTAGCTATATTTTTAAGCCTGATTCATTTCGGCATGAGCTTTCAAACCACTTCTTCAGATGAACTGACAGGGATAGTATTATACCACAGATAAGTTACAAGTTGCATAATTGTGGGAGGGGAATCAAAGCATAATAGGATACTTATTGTTTTGTTGTTGTTTTGTGCTTTCAATCCTTTCTGTTTTATGATGGCTCTAAAATGAACTATCAGGGGTTTTCTTGGCAACATTTGTTCCGAGGGCGTTTGCCTTTGCCTTTGCCTTCCTGTGAGGCTGAGAAAATATGACTTGCCCAAGGTCCCCAGTATGTTTCCATGCTGGAGCAGGGATTCAAACCCTGTTCTCCAGAGTTGTAGCCGAATGCTCAAATCACTATACCACACTGGCTCTCATACTTGTTATTATGTGTCTTCAAGTCATTTCTAACTTATGGCACCCTACGATGAACCATCATGACAGTTTCTTGGCAAGATTTGTTCAGAGAGGGTTTGCTATTACTTTTCTCTGAGCCTGAAATGTGTGACTTTGCCCAAGGCCATCCAGTGGTTTTCCATGTTTGAGCGGGGATTCAAAACCTGGTCTCCCAAAGTCCTGGTCCAACACTCAAAAGAATAACACCATGCTGGCTCCCTGTAATAGGATACAGAAAGATGCAATTTGTTCTGCACCTGAATTTTCAGAGTGATAATCAGATAGGTATTAGTTTAACCAACTTGATGAAATGTGCTTTCTTCCAGAGGGCTTATACAGCTACCAGCAAGAGTCCCGTTCAGTGAGCCGACATCACCGTAGTTACTCAACCGGTCTAGGAAGGAGGCAAGATTCAGAGGACCTAGATGACATTCCTGTTTCTGCAGGTACCTTGCTCACTTCTTTTGTCTGATCTGTTGATGGAGTGACCTTTTTATTCAAGTGAATTGTTTCATGCTCGTCTCTTGCCCAAGCAAGGAGATGCTGCAGAGTTTAGTTTCCTTCAGGCAGGAGAGCACTGCAGATTTGGGGCACTGTCTTTGTAACATTTGTTTTACTTAGAAATGAGCAAGCAGAGGTTGGTGGAAATCAGCAAGCACTCCTACATCAGTTTCCCAGGAACAATCACAAATAAAACTGAAGTTGTTGTGGTTCTTATATGTTGTCAAGTCAGCTTTGGCTTATGGCAAAACTATGAATAAGAGATCTTCCAGAGCCTCTGTTATTAACAGCCATGCTAAGGTCTTGCAAACTCAGGGCTGTAGGTTGTTGTGGGTTTTCCGGGCTTTGAGGCCATGTTCTATTAGTATGTTCTCCTAACGTTTCACCTGCATCTGTGGCTGGCATCTTCAGAGATCTTCTGAAGATGCCAGCCACAGATGCAGGCAAAATGTCAGGAGAAAATACTAATAGAACATGGCCTCAAAGCCTGGAAAACCCACAACAACTTATGGATTCCAGTCGTGAAAGCCTTCAACTTTACATCAGGGCCGTAGCTCCCTCATCTGAATCCACCTGTAATGCAGTCTTGCTCTTTTCCAACTGCCTTCCACTCTACCAAGCAGTATCATCTCTTCTCTCTGTCCCACCATCGTCTCAGGTGCACATAGTGAGAAAAATGGAGAGGGCCTTCTTGGTGGCTGCTCCCGGACTCTGGAACTCCTTCCTTAAAGAGGCCAGGATGGCCCCATCCCTGCTGTCCTTATGAAGGCAGGTGAAGACATTTTTGTACCAGCAGGCTTTTTTTTTTTTTTTTTTGACAGAATCACTTCTTTAATCACTTCTACTGCTTGACCACAGGGGAAAAACCATATTTTCCAATCGTGGAGTTGAAGAATGTGTTCTGCTGCAGGCTGATCTAAAGGTGTTTAGCATCTTCTCCTTGGGTTACCAGAAAGATACACTTAACCAGTTTCTCAGAACTCAACAGTCTAATCACTATAGGTTTCTTTTCTTGGCTTCTTTCTGTTCCTGTTTCTTTCATACTACAAGTTTGTTATGAACAAGCATCAAGCCTTGAAAGTACTTCACAGTTTTTACTTTAAGTTCCAGAGTGGCATCCTCACCACGCGCAAAGACTGTACGAGGATGCTGAAAGGCTGAAACTGCCCACATGTGGTTTGTGCCTTCCTCAGTAGCTTTGTATAAGGCAAATGCTTTGTGAGCTCCTGTGATTAGAATCCATGACGGTACCCAGTCCAAGTGTGACAGCCATTGTGGGCACTTTAGAGAGGTCACCATCAAAGAATCTGGCGTTAGCCAATATTGTGTCCATTGCCAAAGTCTTAACTCTGTTTCTAGATACCAGGCTTGAGCCTGGCTCATTGAAGGCAGTGTGACCATCTGGACCAAAACCTCCAACAAAGAGCTCGATTCCTCTGGCTGCCTTGATTTTTACTTCAAAAGCCAGGCTTTTTAAATTGATGGGATGTTGGCCTGTGATGCTGTGCAGCATTTAAGTTGCTCCAGAGACTAGGACAAGGAGCAACGGATTTAAGCTACAGGGAAAGAGATTCTACCTGAACCTCAGGAAGAACTTCCCGACAATCAGAGCTGTCCAGCAGTGGAATCTGCTGCCTCGGAGTGTGGTGGAATTTCCTTCTTTGGAGGTTTTTAAGCAGAGGCTGGATAGCCATCTGTTGGGAATGCTTTGATGTGTGTTCCTGCATGGCAGGGGGTTGGACTGGATGGCCCCTGGGGTCTCTTCCAACTCTATGATTCTATGATTCTAAGTTGGTATAGCTCTAATATTATTAATATTTTTTACAGGTAATTGTTTAAACTTTATAAGTTAATTCTTTTTTAATTGTTTACTTCCATGGATTTTTAAAATTTGCTCTGTTATAAAATCAGCAGCAGCAGCATTGTGATGTCATGTTGTCTTATAGTATCTCCAAAGTATTATAGCCTCAGTTTGGTCACTTTGGTTTCTAGTGAGAGTTCAGACTTGATTTGCTTTCAGGCCCGTTATTTTGGCATTCTGTGATACCCATAGAAGTGTATCCCAAATTAATCATCTCAGCTAAAGCCACAGATTTTTCTATTTTATTCTCATTTTGGACTGCAATCTGCTTGGTTTAGTTATATACACGCACTGAGAGCCAAATGCACTGTAGAAGAGGGGCTTCCTCTCCATTCCATTTGGAAAGGCATCTGAAACTGGTAAAAGAACATTTAGGGGCTCTTTTGTCAAACCCCTGACAGGCAATAAAATTTCAAATCCATTGAAGTAGAGTTACTTTGCTGCAGCTAATGGGCTGGAAATGTTATTGCCTGTGTTTTACTGCCCTTTGTTCCCAAATTCTTGCAAAGAAGCTAGTAAAATGCGGGCTAGACAGGGCTACTGTTAGTTGGATTTGTAATTGGTTGACCGACCGAACCCAAAGGGTGATCACGAATGGCTGCTTTTCATCCTGGAGAGAAGTGACTAGCGGGGTGCCACAGGGTTCTGTCCTGGGCCCAGTGCTGTTCAATATATTCATCAACGACTTGGATGAAGGAATAGAGGGCATGCTCATCAAATTTGCAGATGACACCAAATTGGGAGGGGTTGCTAATACGCCAGAGGACAGGATCAAAATTCAAAATGACCTAGACAGATTGGAGAGCTGGGCCAAGGCTAACAAAATGAAATTCAACAGAGAGAAGTGTAAGGTCCTACACTTAGGTAGAAAAAATGGAATACAGAAATATAGGATGGGGGACACGTGGCTGGATAGCAGTATGTGCGAAAGGGATCTAGGAGTCTTCATAGACCACAAGCTGAACATGAGTCAGCAGTGTGATACGGCAGCTAAGAAAGCCAATGCAATTCTCGGCTGCATCAATAGGAGTATGGTGTCTAGATCAAGGGAGGTACTGGTACCACTCTACTCTGCTTTGGTTAGACCTCATCTTGAATACTGTGTCCAATTCTGGGCACCCAATTCAAGAAGGACATGGTCAAGCTGGAGCAAGTCCAGAGGAGGGCGACCAAAATGGTGAGGGGCCTGGAAGCCATGCCCTATGAGGATAGACTTAGAGAGCTGGGTGTGTTTAGTCTGCAGAAGAGAAGGTTAAGAGGGGACATGATAGCCATGTTTAAATATCTGAAGGGATGCCATATAGAGGAGGGAGAGGGCTTGTTTTCTGCTGCTCCAGAGACCAGGACAAGGAGCAATGGATTAAGATGGTCCCTCTAGACCATCTTAACTGACAATAGAAGTAACATAGAAGACAGAATGTCGGCCTGTGTCTCTAACATCGTCGCTTTTTTTCTCCTGGATGATTTTTAGCATCTTTGCCTGATAAAGAAGCCAGTGAAGCTTGTAAAGGTTGCGTGATTTATTTTGTGCATTTTAGTTGACCTAGCAGTATCCCTGTTTGAATGATTTTGGATTTTGTTGTATTTTGCTGCATGGCCAACACAGCTACCTTTGAATATGTTTTCTGGATTTTGAGAAAATGGAAATAGATATGAATGAGGGCTAAAAACAGAGAGTGGAGAGCCATGGGGGCAAGGCTGAGAGGAAGCCAGAAAAACAAATACAGATTAACAAACCAGTGTGGATATGTTGGGGGCTAATATGTATGAAACACTTGGCACTGTTGTTGTGGGTCCCAGCAGAGATGTAACTGTCTGTGAGGGGGCAAAATAAGAATGTTTTCCTTCCAAATATGAATTCTGTCTGCTTCCAAAATTTTCCTTCAGTCCCCAACTTTCTAATATTGCAGAGAATGAGACATTCAAAACCATTCACATTTCTTAAAAAACGTTTAAACTGTCTTTCTAAATGCTCAAGTTACTTAAGTTACTGAAGTGCTAGAAATTGGGGGACAGAATTCTTACTGAAGGGGTCAGCGGCCTCATTTTGTCCGCCTCCATAGCTGCACTCCAGGTCCCACCCAGTGGTACCAGTGAAAGTTCTATTCCATAGAACAGTCTTCTCCAACTGGAAATGTGTTAATTTATAACTCCCATGATCCCCACATAGCATTTTGCTAGGAATAGTAGGAATGATAGGAATTGGAGTGAGACACATCTGGAGTTACAAGGCTGAGGAAGGCTGCCATAGAAAAATGCTGGTGGAACCAAACTGTATGTGATGTAAGTTGATGTGAAGGAGTCATCCAATCTTGTCTATGTATGTACTTTTATAACTGTACAGGGAGCGGATACTGACTCCTACCCCTGCAGGCTTGTCTTTTAAAGATCATCCTCCTGGCTTTCTGGCTTCAGTGGTGACAATAGAAGAAAGATCACTGTTTCCCACTACAGTTAGGAAAACAAATTTGGCAGGAGGAGGCTTTTGATTGGAAAGGAATTAAACTCTCACACACCACCACCATGCCCTTATCAAACGCAGTAACCTCCTTATGACATTTTTAAAAATTATTTTTCACTATACACTCCACATCTGCAGATTTGACTTTCACAGATTTGGTTATCTGCTTTATTTCTGGGGGAATCTTCCCTCTCACCAGCTCTGATCAGGCTGTACAGTCCTTTAAAAATCTGCCTTTGGTCCTCCTCCTCCACTGCCAGCCAGCCACTGCCTTACCAGCTAAGGATGGCCTGCAGCCAAATTGTTCAGCACCACAAGCCCTCTCCCAGTGCCCCCCCACATCCAAGGAAGGAGATGGGTGCGCAAGAGAGGAAGTACAAGGTCACCCTGCCAACCTATTTCCTCTTCCCTCTCCTTTCTCTGGCCTAGTTTGGACCCTGGGTGCCTGTTCTTCCCACAATTCTTTGCCCCCCTTCTTACAGACACATGCACACACATTTTGATATTTGCCATTTTTCCACTTTTGCAAGGGTCCTGCACCCCTAAACCTAGCAAATGTGGAGGGCCAACTGGAGTCATATTCTCTGAAGCTAAACTGAGCTCTGTTTCCCAGCAACTGCACGTAGCCATCCTGAGTGCTGGGAAACTTCAACATGATAAAAAAAGATCCCTTGAAATTGTTCCTGATGCTTTTTTGAAGAGATACCTTCTACACAATTCTAAATATATATCAGCTTCACTCACGCCCTGCCATGCTTGACTGCTCATTGCATCCTCTTTTAGACTGGTGTGATCTTTATGCACTCTTATTTTAGCCTGTGATCTGCAGTGGCTACTTTCTGCCTTAAAGTTCCACAACAGCCTGCCTTACTTTGGCACATGTTCCTTAGCACGCTATCTGGTGTTACCCCAAAAGGTGGGTGACTCAGAGGTCCAGCCTCATTGCCAGTGCCTCTGTGGAACAATGGAGAATTATTAGCTCAAAGGGAGGTCTGCAAGAGAGGTCTTACAGGATCTTCCACATATGTATACCAATAGTAATGCAGGGATAGCACTTGGATATTACAATAATGTTTTATTGGGGAAATATCACAATCATATGCAACATTCAAGCAGTCTCATAACCACACAAGGCTAACCAAAAGAAAGGAAGAAAAAATTAGATAGCAAGAAGTTTAGGGTGAAGTGGGTGATATTTACTTAGCCTGCAGAGAAGAGGTGAAGCAGTGCGGCTCAGACTAAGAGTCCAAGGGTAGTACAAGAACAGGAATCTGAGCATCAGGGTGATGACGTATGTCCAGAGTACTACAAGTTGTCTGGCTCTGAACCAGAGTTTAAATACCTTGTTTCTAGGGGGAAGAAGGTGCTAATGGCTCTCTGGCAGGACAAACAACGGGGTCTGGAATATGCTAATGGTTTTAGTATTAGGTGACAAAGCACTGATGGAAATCATGATAGCTCCTTAATGGCTGAGCAGGTGAGGAAACAAAGGAGAATTTCAGCAGGAAGAAGAAAAGGGTTGAAGACAATCAGTTGCTCTGTTGAGGCAGTTTCGGTTGTGATTGTTTTTGAAGGTTGAGTCATTGGGGGGGTTATTGCAAGCGCATTAACACCAGAGCACCCCAAATGATCCCTTGATTATGACCTGGCTTTGCCCTGAAATCCCACCTGACCTACTTTTGCATGCATTCAGCCAATCCTCCTTGCCAGCATGGTTTTTCATGCCAATTTCATAACCCAATTATACTAGCACCAATAAATGGATTCCCAGATGTTGAATCTGTTAGTTTAATATGTGCAATTTTTGCTTTTTAGAACGAGAAGAGATTCCTGCTTCTCCTATCAGCAACTCTTCTACTGCCCAAGAAAAGCAAAACTGTCCTGATGGTAAGTCCCTTCACACAGTGATGCTTGGAAGATGTTATGAGATGATTGGGACCTCCAGTCCATGAGCTGGATGTGACCCACAAGCTTCTTCTGCTCTTATGTCTGCTCAGTGATGGAAGATGCATAGGGGTTTAAAGGCTAGGATGCAGTTTTGAGGAACCCAGCTCTGCTTTGCAGTATGCAGTACTAGCTGTTTTCCAGCTCCTAACTTGTGTGTCATCTTTGCTTTTCTAGGTGTTGATTCCAGTCCATCACCTGCCTCTGTGTGCTCTCAGAAGTCAATGGAGAACTTTTTAGGCTCCAGGTGACCCTTCAAAGCTTATCTCTAAAGCAGAGGGAAGACAGGGAGGGGAGATCTTTTGCAGGAAGGTCATTCTTTGTCTAAGAGTGGGAAGACTCCATCATTAAAATCATGCTGAGCTAGCTATCACTGACAGAATACACACACTTAGGCTGATACTGTAGATTAGCTACTTAACTAAGTATTCTTAATTCAGTAGTGTCTTCTGGCCAAACTTTTGTCAACTCCATTCTGTTCTATGAGGCAGCAGCCACTGCAAGTGTTCTTCTGTTGACTGGGATGCAGCAAACTGGCATTTCCACCCTCTTCATCAATCTCTGATGTGACAATCAGAAGCAGGATCCCTGTCACGATTCCTCCTTGCGCTAGAGATTGGTGGCAGGAGGGGGCTGGAAACATCAGTACACTGCTCCCTGATTGATAGGAGAATAGACCTCGGTTCTTGCTCATAGCAGCTGCTGCTCTGTAAAACAGGATTGCACAACTTTTATGGTTGTGGGAATGGGGCCACGATTGTGAATACGTAAGGACCATGAAGATGAGTCAGTTATGGATGTGTAACTCTAGGTTACACATCCGTAACTGCAGTAGTGACTTCCAGGCACTATCTGACATCAACAGAGAACTCAGGTGCTTTTTCCGCCTCAGTTCTGAGAACCCTCTTTTATGCTTCGGATATTTGGCATCAACAGTGTACTAGGTGCCATTTAACAAACTGTGCATCCAGAGGTGATTAACAAGAGATGTAGAGAAGAAATAAGCAATGAGGGAAGACTAGGGCAGCAGAAAACACAGTAAAGTACTTTGTTTTTGACAAAGATCTGAAGGAAAGAGGAGTGTCTTGATCAACAGATAAAAATAAGGGGGGAAATCCAGCCACTGGCAATTGTGGCAGAAAATAATAATGGAACTGACAGACTCCATGTAATCAGAGTTTGGAAAGGGGCACATGGTTCATATATTTATATATTCTGCAGTCCCATTCGTCAAGCAGAGGACCAAAGATTGCTAAATGGACCACTGAAGCTCTGCCCTTTGACGCAGGAGACATCACTGTCCCTTAGACAGCTTTTCAGATTTTATAACGGGGTGGTGGGCAGAAAATAGGTTGGATCTACTGCTAAGTATCTGCAAGAAATGTGTTAAATTAACACAGATTTCTGACTGCTAACTGCTTAACAACAGCAGCAATAAAATGTTTCTCCCCTGCTCTAAAATATGTTGCTAAAGTGAAGAAAGTTTGTTAGGGATAACCTGAAATGGGCTTTTGAAGGGAGGGATGACAACTTCCATTCACTTTTGAGAACTCAAAACACTTACCTGGGCTCAGAAGTCTCTAATTCTAAGTGTATGTGTTCAGCACCAACCTTCAGTGGGGTGGCTTTAAAGGTCTGAGTCAAAATCAAGTGCATTTTTATGCCCCAAATCTGCTATTTACTGTTTTACGCTGGCCTGTTAAGGGCTACAAATACTCTAAAGGTGGTGTGTGTGGAGGTCATCCCTCCAAATGCAGGAAGATCCAGACTTAATAGCCTTTGACAGCTAAAGGGAGCTTCCACGTACCTAAGGAGCGAATCTTCAAATACTAATTACTACGGAGAGACACAAGATGTGGTGTGTGTGTCCAGCTGGCCAAGCTGGCTAACTGCTGTAGCAAATGTAATGCTATAATGGCCCTCCAGATATTGCTGGATTGCACCTCCCATCAACCCTCACCATTGGCTATGCTGGCTAGACTGATAAGTGTTGCAATTCATGTGACCCTCCAGTAATATCTGGAGGACCACAAGTTGCCTAACCTTGACTTAGGCCTTTGGACTGCTACACCAAAGTCATTCGTATATTCTGGTATTTTTAATGGAGAAATCCTTGCTTTCAGATTCAGCATCAGCCGGCGACGAGGTCAAGGCCTGGTGTTGCGTCCACAGTGTCTGACTCCTGAAAGTGAGCTCTCGTCTTGCGACAGTGTCATCCATGACTACCTCCCACTGGTAAGGATCCCCTTTCCCTCCCCGTTTCCCACACCTGCTCAGCTCAGTGGGCACGAGAGGAATCGTACCAGTGCCAAACCCATGTGGTTCTCCTGATCAGTGTGGCTTGGGAACCGGACCATGTGAAAGCGCTTCTAGTGCTGTGATGGTAATATACAAAGGATAGGCAACCAGCGCCTGCCAGGTGTTTTGGACTATGACTCCCACAATCCCTCGTCAGCATGGCTAGTGGTCAGGAAATGTGGGAATTGTCAGCTGAAACATCTAGCAAGCAACCTGCCCTGCCGTAACTGTGCTGTTGCCTACTGCCAGAGGTGTCCATTTCTCATTCTAGGGGCTGGGTCACAATCCACTAGCAGCTCTGCTATGTAAACCCACTCAAATGAAAGGGAGCTGCAGAAAAGCTCAGGAGCTTGTACAAGAGAGTTGCCTCCTGAGTTGCGAACCACGAACTGGGCGGTAACGTTTAAAACATCTGTTTGACTTTTTTCCCATCCCCACAGATGCAGATGCAGCAAGCACCAGGCATGTTTCAGTTGACAGAGAGCTTTGCTGAGGTTGTGCAGATCCCCCTGGACCGTTTGCGCAGGGCCTCTCCCTACGCCTCTCACCGGGCCAGCCTCAGCCCTGCCTCCAGCACTTCCCCTTGGGCACTGATAGCTAAGACTAGTCCAAAGCCATCAGCGAACCAGCTGTCCCCAGATGGCGGAGAAGAAGTTGTTGGGACAGGCAAAGAGGGAGCGATGCGGTCATGCTCACTGCACTCGCACAGCACTTGCTCCGAGGTGCTGAGTGCCGCCGTGTGGGCGCAGGCGGACAGCGGGCGTGGCTCAGAGACAGATGCCTGCGACCATTCCCCGGATGCCTCGGAAGCCAGCCTTAGCTTGCTGGAGATGGGCCTGGAGCCGGAAGAGGGAGATTTGGAGAGCATGAGCTGGGCCACGGCGGTGGCGCTGGCCTGGTTGGAGCACCGCGCTGCTGGGTTCTTTGTTGAGTGGGAGCTGCTAGCAGCCAAGGCCGATGCCTGGCTGCGGGTACAGCAGCTGCCAGAAGGGGTAGACGTTGCCACCCTTAAAGGGGCCGCCCGCCAACTCTTCTTGCTGCTCCGCCACTGGGATGAGAACATCAAGCTGAACATGCTGTGCTACAACCCAAACAACGTGTGAAGGAATGAAGCAGGCTGGGCCTTTGGCTTTGGGGATGCCAATAAAGAGGGCTTTGTTCAGAGCCGGTAGTGTTGGCGTGTTCTTTCAAAGCTCGGGTTTTTTGGTCACCCCACATGTCTGTGCCAGCTGTTATTTTTATTCAGCAACATCTGAAGACGAGACTGTAAATTGCTAGCTCTGGACTGTTATAGAGGACCAGGATCATTCTCAGATTCCCCACAACTCTGAAACTCTGACCAAATTTGTGCATTTAAAATGTTGAAACATGTATGCAGGGTGAGTGGGTTTCCAACTGCATTTCATGGAAACTTGAGATTCCTTGATGAAAAGATTAATAATGTAGACAAAATGACCAAAGCCACTTTGCCCACTGCTAGCAATCTTCTGTGTTTCAAGGGCACCATTTCTGTAGGCCCAAAGGTTTCACTGGAAGTTACTAGACGGACTCCAAAAAGCACCCCTCCATCCTCTATAATGGGGAGCAGCAGCATGGAGTTCCTTGGCAGACAGCCCCAATATAGAGCTGGCTGTGAATAGGACGTTCAAATATAGTTCTGGATAGAACATTTTTTAAACTATGTACTTAATATAAATATATGAAGTTGCCTTATACTGAGTCAAATTAGTGCTCTGCCTCATCCTAAAATGTCCACTCCCTTCAACAACAACTCTTGAAGGCTCAGAGAAGATGTCCTTCAAAGTCCTGCCATCTGAGATGCCAGGATTGAACCTGGGATCCTTTGCACGCAAAACATGTATAGGCCATTCTCCCTCTTCACCACATCTCAGTTCAAGTGTCAGAGGACATTGTGGCATGAGCAGAGAACTTCATGCTTTGAAATCAGCTCAATTATTCCCGTGATAACCACATTCCAGAACTAGACTATATTAGCAGATGAAGCCAATAGGACTGCATCCACTTACTTGGTATAAGAAATTTGGTTTTGTAACACTAAGTTTTTCAAAGACAATACAACCCCTGTAGGGAATAGGGAATGAACATACAGAAGACAGGAATCATTTGGACTGAGAATAGGAAACGCAACTACGTTCTACAGTAACATATTGCACTATACGAGTGCTCCTATTTGGAGTGCCAACCACCCAGGCCTTCTTTCAGGGTGCTCCTTTCCTCTCCTTGCAACCATCATCCTCAACAGAAATGCAGTAAATTGGTCATTGAGCATGCTCCTTACTGGGCTGTTTTGTGGTTGTCCCCCTTAGGGGGAACCCTTATTTGTTAATGTATTTACAAATATCTTCACTTTGCTAAATATACCTATAGCTTCTTCTTGTTTCTCAGAGGCCTGTATCTGTCTAAATTCCCCTTAGGTGCTTCATTGACAGAGTCTCTGTTGAGAAGAAATGATTTGCTATGTGGGAATATATGCAGTCCCACTCTTAATTCCTGCTTCCAGCCTCTTCTGTTGTACTGCACACCAAGAAATTACTACTATAAATTCAAATTTTATCCATTGTTAAAAGGGTTAGTGCCTCATTTGCTTTTTAAAGCTGAAGTTTATGGGATGCTGCAACCTGAAGCAATGCAACAGCTGTAGCCACAAGATAAAACACAAAATAGAGGGCAACAGGCCTTGGCTGTTTTTATTGGAAATGTCCAACATTATCATGGGCAAGTTATCTACTCTCTCCCATCTACCCTCCAGTCACAACAGACAGTTTGAGGCCAGAAGGCAGTGTCTGCATCTCAGCAACAGGAGCTAGGAGGTCCTGGAAACTGCCCATCAGCAGCTTTCCTAGAGTAATTTCCAAGCCAGGCACAGGCTACCTGGTTTGGGCTCTCACTGTTGATGACTGTTCATGTCCAGTTCTTACTGTGCCTTTTTCAAAGGCTGTTTTCTTTCTGGGGGTCCAGGGAAGGTGCCGTCCCATACCAGAGTTGTAGAAGAATGATGCCATGGCATACATGGAGGGAGGCTGAGCTGTAAACCGTGGAGGGATACGTGTTCCAAGAGAGCTCGATCAGACCCAGAATAAGCACCCTGAAGCATAGGGAAGAAAAACAGTACATCGGACTTCAACTTTTTGGGCAGTGATCACTCAGGTGAGTGATGTAAGGCTGGGTGAAGACATACTTGCTAATCAGGAGAGGTGGGTTTTTTTCTTTGCTTCTCCTCTTTGGGGAGAATTCTTGACGCACGCTTAAAAATACAGGCAGCTTCTGGATACAGAACTTTCTTTTTTACCCACTCACCCCTCATATTTCATAGTGACTATTGCCATCTTTAGATAGATTTTCTGTAAGCAGCTTTTTAGTTACACGAACACATAGGCCAGATTGTGCAGGAATTTTGTCTTTTTCACTTCCATGTTTTATCAGTCTCTTTTTTAAAAAATGTTTGTTTCTCCCCCCGCCTTTCTTTTTAATAACTAATACCATGTAAACTGAGTTCTTACTTTCTATGTTTCTGACATTTCATTATTCGCTGGCTTCATTGAATACTATCTGCTTTTCAACTGTGTGTTTGTGTATGTGTGACTCAGAATAAACTCCATGCATCACGACATGAGTAGAACGTACTCTGTGAAAATTTACACCGTAATAAATTGTTATTGTTGGGTACCTTCAAGTTATTTCTGACTTATAGCGACCTTTGGCAAGATTTGTTCAGAGGGGGTTTGCCTTTGCCTTCTTCTGAGGCTGAGAGAGTGCAACTTGCCCAAGGTCACCCAGTGGGTTTCCATAATAAATTAATTACATCTTTATGGCACTACTTTGATCATTTCCTTAAATCCATTGTTGTTTGTTGTTATTTGTCATCAAGTTGACTTCTACTTATGGCAACTCCATGAATGAGAGAACTCTAAAATCCCCAGTTATCAACTGCCCTGCTCAGTTTTATTGAAAATAAATTTTAAAAAACTCATTTTTGCTTTTAATAATTGTACACCAGGGACGTTTTTACACTACAGACAGCTGCTGAAATGGTACAGCAGCAATTGACTAAGAGTGGGAGGTTAAACCTTCATGATGTCCTTGTCAAAATACCACAGTAGAGTCATTTTTTTTAAATGCACATTTAGGCCCCAGGTATCCTCTACTCACGCTTTTGGTATTAAAATTAATTTTATTTGGTATTTGTTTTTCATTCTCTCCATTTAATGATTGTTTTGATTTGGCTGTTGGGACTATTTTAACAAGAATAAATCATCTTAAATGCAGTTTTAAGACATGTTGTTACCCCTGCTCATTGTTTTGTTTTGTGTGTGTTCTGGACTTCATTGTAATGATTTTCATTGTTTAGCAGTCTTGACTGCCATTTAGATAAAAAAGATGGCGATACAAATGTTTCAGGAAGTCGCTGCATCTGCAAGTTCCCTTCATTTGGGAAAAGAGAAGCTTTGGAGGCTACTCTGGGGTTTCTGCAGAAGTGTAACTACAGAGGGAGGAGGCAAAATGTCTAGCAGCAAGAATTCGGTCCCCAATTAAATTTTCCTTCAGTCGTCACACTTCTAGCACTGAAGAGAATGAGACACTAAAAATTGTTCACAGCTAGAACTCTTTTAATTTATACAGTTGGCCTTCCACATTTGCTAGGGTTATGGGCACAGGATCCCTGCAAAAGTGGAAAAATCAGAAATATCAGAATGTGTGTATGTGTCTGTGGGAAGGGGCCTGAGGTGTGGAGAGAGTGGGCACCCAGTGTCTAAACTAAGTCAGGGAAAGGAGAGGGAAAGGGGATGGGTCAGCACAGTGGCCCTACACTTCCCCTCTCTCACTGGTCTCCTTCCTTGGGAATGTGGGGGGCATTGGGAGAGGATTTGAGGTGCTGAGAAATTGGGCTACGAGCCATTCTTAGCTGGTTGGTAGAGGAGGAGGAGAACCAGAGGCAGGTTTTTAAAGTGCTGCGCAGCTGATTTGAGCCACCAAAAAGGAAGGTCCCCCGGAAAAGAAGTACCTGAAGAGGTGGACAGGGAAAACTTGTATATAATCAAATCCATGAAAGTTAAACCTGCAAATGTAGAGGGCCAATTACATTCCCTTAGTACTTGCCTCTCCCTTTCCTTTGGATACCTAAACTGTATTTCTAAATGCTCAAGTGACATTTTAAGTTACTACAATGCTAGAAATTTCAGGACTGAAGGCAAGTTTCATCACGGGGAACACAGAATGCTTATTTTTTTGTTTGGGAAGGCAATGCCTGAGTTTTTTGTCTGGAAACAGTGATATAAAATGAAAAGATATAAATACTCAAAGATGAATGAATAAATCTATCTATCTATCTGGTGGAAACTTACCTGATCATCAACCCACAAACTGTATTCAACTGCACTATGGCTCACAATGAGGTTTCTACACATAACAACAGAAACTGGACTTGTTGGACATAAATCAGCACCATTCTGGCATGTGAATGGATCCTGAGATAAGGTAATCACCCTCATCTTGTTTCCCTTGCCTCTGTGGTCCACACAGTTACATACCTTAGCAGGTGGGCAAGCTTCTTGGGAGGTGTACACCAGAGCAGGTAGGGCAAAGTGTGGAAATACCAGACGTAAAACTGGTAGTGCAAGGAGCGACTGAAGCAAATGCCAATGAAGTTGGAAGTGAAGAGAGCAAAGACTACCTGTGGCCTTCTGTTAAGGTAAGCTTATAGCATGCAAATCAGAGAGCATCTTTGTTAACAGTTCTGAGGTGAAGGCTCAGAACTGATGTAGCTCTTCCCACTCTAGCCCACAATCCAAGAAGGCTTCAAGATGTTCTGTCACCCCCTCTGATGAAAGGATATGGTTGGCTGAGAGCGGCTGTGGAGGGGCCTTCCTCTCTGCTGGATCCTTTAGCAGTGACAGGATACTTTCATCTGACCTGGAGGGGGTGGACCAAAGGGAAGCAGAGCTTGTTTTGATCCATAAGAAAATGCGTCCCTGAAACATCCCAACAAGAGGCTGCTGTCATGTCAGCTGTTCTCAACTGATGATGAAAGTCTAGGTTATGTCTATCTTCACCTCAACACTGGACACTCTTGCTCAAGCTTTGTATATGCCTGTTTCCCTTCTCCATTTGAAACTCCCCAGTTTGGAGTCATGAAAGAATCTTAGTCTGCTCACAATATCTAGCAGTCCTGAGACCTTTGTGCTTTCCACTGAAGTAGAGCTACTAGCTACAGCTATTCGCACTGCAAGTTTAAAGATGGTGATGCTATAAACCAGCCTTTTCCATGGTGGTGCCCTCCAAATGTTCTGGACTGAAACTCCCAGATTCCTGACCACTGGCCATGTTGGCTTAGATTGATGGGAGCTGCAGTTTGAAACATATGGAGGGCACCAGCATGGAGAAAGCTGCTATAAACCTATTTCTTTACCATCCCAATTCATGAACTTGTAAATCAATCTTCCTTAGCTGTTCTGTATCGTGTTTGTTCTTGAAGTCTGACACAGAGTGATTGAAAAGACTTCCAGTGTGGAGGATAGGTCCACCAATACCTTAGCTATAGGAGCTCAATGAGCTCTTCAGAGCAGTATCTCTGAAAACCAGAAAGAAAATGTCTTCATACCCTTCCATGAAAGTTGCTTGTGCAACCATATTGGAATCAAGATGCTGGACCATACAGATGTCTGATTCGGTCTGGATGGGTACAACAATTCTTATGAGCTTTCTGCATAAGGGGGGATCTTTACCCTAGATTCCCTGCTCCAACCCCAACATCCTCCAAACTATGCTAAGCTGACACTCAATCAAAGCTGTTACAGTGAAACACAATCCTCTGGCTGGGACAGAAGAAGCAAAGATCCCCCAAGGATGCAGAACACCAGGAAGTGAGCCTGATTCCACAAATCTCAAAGGCAAACCCTATCATTAAACCCACAGAATTGGTTTAAAGTTAAAAGCATAATTAATAAACTAAACTAAGCTAATTTTGTGTGGGGTTGATAGACACCAAAGTCATGTTCATCTCTATTTTCTCACATTGGATACTGCAGCATATCAGTAGTGGAATGGCAGATGCCAACTCCATGGCTACATGTAACCTCTCCCTCAATCTCCAAGTGGAAGACATGAATCATAATTCAACAGTTAGGGGGAGTCTCAGAGATTTGTGCCTATTTTGTATTTCTTTATCTTGGGCACAAGCACAATGCCATCTCACCTGTGCCACCTGTTGAGTGCAAAGAGCCCTAGGACAGTCAAGTGGCCGATCAGCAGCGCCAAGTGGAATGCCCGGTGTTGGAAAACCTCTTCTGGCAAGAATCTCCAGTTTACCGTCCACTTGAAGAGAAACTGGCGGCCCAGGTCAAAGGAGCGGGTCAGGTACCCGATGGGGTTCACTACCAAGAAGGGCAACCCCAGAACCACCTACAAGAAAGACCAGGACTTTTCAGTCTCTTCATCAAGGATGCCATGATAATGATGGCATCCTTGAGTGGAAGAGTTACGTGGGGGAAATCATGGTGGGAACAGCACAACTAGACAGAACAAGATCTAGATAGCTAGGACTCAGTCCTAGCACCACTCAACATAACTGGAAAGCAATAGCTTGGCTTCAGTTGCAGTTGCCTGCAATACTGCTCATTTACAAGACATGCCTGCTCCACGACAACATTATTTCCACATAATCCATTCAGCCCAATCCTGGCCAGAGAGCACAGGGGAAACACAGAAACTGAGGTCACTATTAAAAGCTTCCATTTGTCAAACTCTAACTAAGGGCACTATTGATTAATACTGACAGTGAATTCCACCCAACATATATCACATTGAAGCTGGAGGGCTCCAATAACACAAGACAAAACTCTGGACAGACATAACAAGCTCATTTCATGTGCTCTGCAGTGCATTCATCCAGAAAAGATTTATTATTATTAACACAACTGCCAGAGAACAACAGGTATTCTTGCAATACTAGGTTACGCAAGCCACAAACCCATTTTGCTGCTTGGAAATTGTGAAAGCTGCGATGCAATGCAGCTATAAAGAAAACGCATGTGTGAAAACACTGGTGAGTTTCTCCTTACTAAGTCCATCTAACATCTCCATTCTGTCTTCAAGATGATCTGTACTGTAGCTCAGCCTTTCTCTGTATCTGTTTACAGAACCTGTTGCATTCATTTTTGGCAGGGCTATTCTTAACTGCTGCAGGCCTGCAACTGAAACTTATGTGTTCAAAGCATTAATCTTGCCAAAAAAAACACCAAAAAAACCTTCTTCTAAGACTTGCCAAAGCAAACAGTCTTCTTCCCCAGGGGCATTTTTCTTGCTACCATCTTCACAAGCCATGCTTTCCCCTCCATTTTGGAAACAAAATACTAGGCACAAATACAAATTTGCATACAGTGCACCCTATTCTGGTGCAACCTCCACATGTATGAATGTAAGGTTGCACAAAGCATTGCATCCCATTATGGTCAATGGATGCATTAGACGAATGCTGGCGCAGTATCCACTGACTACAATAGGACGCAGTGCTCATGTTTCTCATTTTACGTGGGGAAGGGAACCCCTCATATATATGGTGAGTGCACTGTAATTGTTGTGAACAACTGAGCATTTACTCCATGAGTACTATGCAACTGTTTACACGTGGAAAACTCATGCAATGATGTGCAATTATTGCAGGAAAAGGCAGGGTATAAATCCCTCCTATACATTTTAAGAAGCACCACATTGTATGCTAGTTTTGCACCTAGCTGCTGTCTGTGAAGTCACACTATTTGTTTATCCAAGCATTGCCTGATCTAACGAGAAATGGCGTTTCCCAGGGATACTCAGTTTAAATACACACACACACTTTTACATATGTATGTGTGTGTGTGTGTGTGTGTGTGTGTGTGTGTGTATTTATTCATGAAACACTTTCTGTACCGCACATAAAAACAAAGAAGGGAAAAAACCCACATCATGTTTAGTCTTAAGATTAGCAGTTTTCTAAAAAGTGACCATAACAGATGTACAAGCCACAATATATCCAACATTTTTCAGTAGGGGACAGAAAACTTGTGTGGGACTTTGGAGGATACGCAAAATCAGAGTTATTGTTGACAGTACCTGTAAAACTGCACAGATGGTGAGCTTGGGAATGGCACGAAGCAGGCCAAAGCGCCACAGGAGGAGGTAAAGGAGACCTGGCGCAAAGAGCAGAATATTCATTTTCACAGACACAGCCAGGCTGCAGAAGGAGACAACAGAGGTTCATTGGTGCCTGAGATCAGCACAGTCCTTACTGCGGGTGCCCATACACCTTGTCTGCTACTATTGCTTTTTAACGCTGGTGAAACTTCAATTCTCAGCAACCACAGGTGGGCTTCTAGTTATTTTCGGTTGTTTCGTTTTTTGGTAGCCCAGATGGAGCATCAGAGTGGCCTCTGGACCTGCCAGAGTTGCCGACGCTAGCTTTAGAGGGTTCATTCAGGGAAATATACTGGAAAGTGATGTGTGAATTTTGCACGCCAAGACTTCTCAGTCTGGCCTAAGACAGAGACTTGTCAGTGATTGCTCCTAGGTTTTAGAACTCCCTTCCCTGGAAAGCCAGAATGTCCCTTCTCCCTCTCCTTCTATTGGCAAGCAAAAACTTCTTTTTAAAGTATTATTATTTCGACAGACTTTTCAAACTGAAGAGTTATGAAGAAAGGGCTTTTCAGGAGGTGTTGTACTGTTTTAATCTATGCTGCTTTTCTTTATTTTTAACGTTTTAAGTTGTTTCATATTATGAAAAAATTAGTGCTATTTTAATGCTGATCTTCTGTATGTTTTTAGCTACATTGCACTTGTTTTAATTTGTAAGCCACCTTAACTCCCAGTTTTTGCGAAAAGGCAGAGTATAAATAAAGATGATGGCCACGATTCTACATCATAGTCTACCTCACATAAAAATTAGCTGCATAACACAGGTGCTGTGGAACCCTCCAAATGAATTAAGATGCATATCAAAGCACTGACAAAAGCATCCTGATATGCACCAGGCTGTACTGATGCACATAAACAGTACTTAGCTGGTGTGTTTATGTGCACCAGTCCCAATGGTCGCTTTGCTGGCTCCCTTATGTGCTAACGCTATGGCTGCCCCCTGCTAAATATGGACATTGCAAAACTGCTCAATTCTATTTCCCACAGACGGACACCCATTTATGTAGACCTAAGTCCCATTCTGAATTCCAGATGATGATGAAGATGGTGATAATAAATTATAATACTCTGACACCTTCATTTTTGCAGGAGTCAGGGGCACAAGACTCCTTGGAAAGTGGAAAAAACACGACTAAAATCACAAATGCTTTTCTTTTTTTTTAATTTGAGAACACTTCTCTAGCAATCTCTAGGTCCTCCAGCAAGATTCTGGTGGAAGTGGGCCACAGAGTCATACTGGAAGCCCTAGCAATGCCTGGAGAAGTATTTTTTCTATGAATCTCTATGTCCCCCAGTGTGACCCTATGGTCTACTTCCAGTGAATGTGCACAATAGAATCATGCTGAAGTATGTAGAGAGAGCATTTTTGTTCCTGTGGCAGGGCAAACAGAGTTAGAAATTTTAAAACAAATAAATAAACTAAGAAAAATAAAGTCACCCGCAAATAATCAAATTTGCAAGCACCAAACTTGTGAAAGTGGAGGGCCCACAGCAATAAAAATACCTGAAACAGAAGCAGCCCCAAGACCAACGCTCCTCCAGGAAGAGGTTCACAGCCAGAAGGAGGATTGCCATAGCAATGGGATCATTGAAGAGGCGCAGGACAAAGATGGAGTGGATGCGGTAGGAGGCGCAGCACATGAAGAAGAAAACGTAGGGAGGGACCTGCCACAGAGATGCCAAAAGATAAAGCACTCATATACCTAATGGTGCAGTCCCAACGCCAAATGACTAAACTGGTTGCTATTTCCACTTTACAAGTAGGGGCCTTACAACAACATTTTGTGCCCCCAATTTCTTGCTGTATTTACAGCCTACTAAGGGGGCAGGGGCTATGGCACTTGTCACAGGTGGAGGCTAGCAGGTGTGCCAAGTGAAGGATCCCAGTCTGTTCAACCACTGGAAATGCAATTCCGCCCTTAATTCACACACTTCTAGCAGAAACAGCAAACATGTTTCTGTACTACCATGAGGTTCTTGTTTCCCTTGCCCCATCCCCAAAATGCTAGATCCTGAGTGTATCTGATACAAGAGATGAACTGAAAATGTATAGCCACAACTTTTCTTCAAAAATGCGATTACAGCAACCTTCACTACAATTGCACCAGGGATTAGAAAGATGTTTTAGCAACACCTAAGTCTGCAACATCAAATTAGACTGAATATTCCTTGGGACAGAGACCTGTTATTTTGTTCTTCTCTTATTGTTATTAATGTGTAAGTGCCACCTGCATTGAAAAAATATAGTCATACACCAAAGGTTCTCTCTAGAATAGACCTGGATCTCAGCAATGCCAGTTCCTAGAATGCCGCCCCTTCCCTCCACTCTCACTCAAAGCTTTGTGCTTTCTGGCTTCCAGGTCACACAAGTTGCACATGGGATGAATGTGCTGGGACAGAGTGTTCTTTCTGTAACAAGAAAAGTGAATTTTCTTAAGCACTTTTATGATATTGTATAGCAGCTACTGACCTTATCAGTCCGGCTGTAGATGCGGAAAACCAGCAACAGTGTAGTGAGGTAAAGACCAGCAAAGAGGTACTGGGCCAGGCGGATGTTGGTGCCATGATCAGTAATGTAATACAAACCCAGAAAAATGTAAACAAAGCCAGCAGGGTACCTGCAGAAAGAGAGGTAAAGAATGAAAGAACTAGAAATAGCTGCCCGTTGTTGTTGTGTGCTTTCAAGTTGTTTCCAACTTATGGTGATGCTAAGGCGAACCTATCACAGAGTTTTCTGGGGGCTGAGAGTGTGTGATGCACCCAACATCAACCAGTGGGTTTTCATGGCCAAGAGGAGAATCGAACCCTACTCTCCAGGGTCGTAGACCAATGCTCAAACCACGACACCATGCTGGCTCACTGTCCATAACCCAG
Organism: Iguana delicatissima; assembly: GCA_948472985.1. Lineage (NCBI taxonomy): Eukaryota > Metazoa > Chordata > Lepidosauria > Squamata > Iguanidae > Iguana > Iguana delicatissima. The sequence goes on along the minus strand of CAOKZL010000717.1, from coordinate 233,089 downwards.
CTTTCGATGTGCCCAACTAAACTCTTCCAAGTCCATGGAGGCACTGGTACTTACACAAGGGGCCCTGTGTCTCCCTTTAGCTGCATGTAATCCAGGGTCCCATTGACAACACCCTCCACTTCATCCATGTAGGCTTTCCAGTCAATCTCTGTATCTGTGGGTAAAACACAGGAAAAGATGAAGCATGAACATAAGCTTAGGTTGGTTGAGATTGAAGCCTAAAAGGAGCTCTAAAATTATCTGACATAACAGGAAATCACACAAAGGTGTGTTTGGTGGGTGTTCCTTTTCTTGATATCTTACTCTAGCCTGAGTGTCTCTTTGGAAGCTCTATGGTAGATTTTTATTTAAGCTAGTTCTCAGTAAATGGGAAGCCAACAGAAGGATATTAGCCTGATGTGTCATAATTTATTATTTTTTTAGTGAACAATGGTACGAGGTCTTAAGCATAACCCACTCTGTGTGAGATGGTGGGGCAACTGAAAACTCTTAAGACTCCAAAACTCTTAACTCCAAAAGGCATAGTTGTAGCAACAGAATCATATGGGACAAAGAATCCAGGTCACCTATGAAGCCTTCCCTCTTCCTGACCCTCCACAACTCTTCTTCACAATAAATGACCTTCCGTCCCCTTTTGAGAGAAAGGTGAGGTATAAATCAGATGAATAAACAAATAGTACAGCTTCCAATCTTTCATCCTCCTAACCAACAAACTAGTCCTCAAGGTGTGCTGGTGTTCTTCATTGCCACCCAAGCACTCACACAATTTCATGCAAGTTCTGTGCTTCCCTATGTTGTTGTCCACCTTTAAGTCATTTCTGACTTATGGCGACCTTAACGCAAACCTATCATGGGGTCTTCTGGTACTGAAAGTGTGTAACACCCCAAAGTCATCCAGTGGGTTTCCTTGGTCAAGCGGGGAATTGAACCCTTGTCTCCAGGTTTGTAGTCTGATGCTCAACCCACTAAATCATGCTGGCTTCCCCTTCATCTTAATTAAATGAGGGTCTTATGTTGCCTTCCAGAAGCAATACAAACATGATTACAAATCCCATCCACCCTCGCCAGCATAAACCCATGGTGAAGGATGCTGGCAGCTGAAATTCAGTATCACCTGGAAGTCCCAGTTTTGCCCACTACACTGAAAATGATGCACCCTCCTCCAGAGGTTGGACTGCAACTCGCAGCACCCCACACCACTGCAATGACGGTTAGATCTGCTGGGACTTGCAATCCAACATTTGGAGGGCTGCATGATTCTCCCCCCATCTTAACCCTTGTTTCCACATCTCATCATTTTGGATCCTCTCTACTCCCAACCCTGGCATTCCCCCGCAAGAAGATTTGTCAGTGTCCATAAACAAGGCTGTGGAAACACTGGCCATTTCCGCACTAGGTTGTTATAGCGCTATCGTTCCGCTGTCAACCTCCTATGGAATCCTGGGGTTTGCAGTTTAGGGAGGGGCCCGTCGGCCCCTCCCTAAACTGCAAACCCCAGGATTCCATAGGAGGTTGACAGCGGAACGATAGCGCTATAACAACCTAGTGTGGAAAGGGTCCCTGTTTCTTTGGACCACAACTCCCAGGGACAGTGACCCCCCACCCCACCGAGGCCACCTTCCTAAGCTCTGCTCCACGCCCCCCCCAGGAAGCACGGGGCCTGCCAGAGGCACCCCTGGCCCACTCACATGCCACCCTCTGGATGACCCAGTGGCTGACCCCGACTTCCGCCAGGCAGAGGCAGGCGGCCACCAGCGGGGTGTAGTGCGGCTCGAAGAGCACCAGGTGCTTCTCTTGCCAGGCCCGGCGCAGGCTCTGGCGCAGGAAGGGCGGCCCGCTCGGGTGCCCCGGCCCCGCGGCCCCCTTCCTCCTCGGCCCGGCCCCCGGAGCCATCGCCGCCCTCCTTCCCGAGCGAGCCCGCCCTGCAGGGCCCAGCCAGGCTCCCTCCGGCTCCGGCTCCGGCTCCGACGCCGGCCCCCGCAGCCCGGACAGCCTGCGCAACGAGGAAAGCGCTCCCCCGCGCCAACACGCGCTCGGGGCAGGCAGTTCCGGCTCTCGCCAGACGCCCTTGGTCGCCTCTCTCAGACGACAGCCGCGCTTCGCCACCCTGTTACAGTCTTATTATTCCACTTTCAACCCCCCGTGGGATTCTGGGGTTTGTAGTTTCCTGAGGCCCAACAGCCCTCTGGCTGAGAATTCTAACGGCCCCTCCCTAAATTGCAAACCCCAGGATTCCCTAGGAGGTTGAAAGCGGAGTAAGAGCGCTATAACAGCCTAGTGCAGAAAGGCCCCAGGATTCCCTAGGAGGTTGAAAGGGGAATAATAGCACTATTCAGAAATGGCCTGGGTTTTCTTTCTTTTTTCCCGTTTTTTTCTTGATTACAAACACAAAAAACAGAACAAAGGAAAACACAGCACTAACAAAAAACAAAACTACAAATGTCAGACTAAACTAGCACACGACAAACTCTAACAAAACTAAAAATTATTTCCTGCCGCTGCTGCAAAGAACTTGTAATCCAACAGCAACTACTAATCCAATACACCAAAAATCATAATTAATTGTAATGTTCGTACCCTACCATTATTGCCGTAATAAATCATAACGAACCACTAGGTTTATAGAGGCAGCCATAAATGAATTATTAGCACTGACGCTAACTTAACTCCTAGGACCCTTTCCCCCAAAAAACTTAATTATTATTTATTTAGCTATTACACATCTAAAGTTAATAATTCGTTAAGCATCAAAATAAAATGTTTATAACATTCACAGGGTCTTTCTGCACTACGCTGTTGTAGTGCTATCATTCCGCTTCCAGCACCCTGTGGAATCCTGGGGCCTGTAGTTTCCTGAGGCCCAAGAGCTCTCTGGCTGAGAATTCTAAAGGCCTCACCCTAAACAGCAAAGCCCAGGATTCCATAGGAGGTCGAAAGCGGAATAAGAGCGTTATAACAGTCTTGTGCAGAAAGGACCATATTAAAATCGTTCTATTTCCTAGTTCTTATTTACTCATAATATCTTTCTACAGATAGGTACATACATACGTGTACATATAGATACACATATACAAAACCTAGACATCATTTATTCATATATATATATATATGTATATGTATATGTATATGTATATGTATATGTATACGTATACGTATATATATACACGCACACGCATGCGCTCCTGGGTTTCCCGTAGGTGAGGGTTTTTATTTTGACAGATGGACTAGTCAGCTCCCAAGCTGCGGTTGAAAAGGCGACCAGCCCCGAAACGCGCAGCTTCGCTCCGGAGTGGCAGCTCCACCCTCGATTTCCTCCCTAACTCCCCCGGGCCGAATTGCCCCTGTAGATTCATAACACACACACGTTAGGAAGGAGTCGGCGTTTCCAGCGGGACCTTGTTTACGTGCGCGCAGGCGTCGACCCGGAAGTGGCGGCCGGAAGCTCCACGTGGTCTTTCACGAGGACACGTGGCCTGTCGGCGCGATCGGGGCGGCGGGCCGGCTCGCTTTCTCCGCCCACGGCCTTCCCACCGGTTGCCTCTCGCCCGCCCGCGGAGCATGGAGGAGCCGCCGCGGAGGCAGCTGCCGGAGTCCAACGCCCGGTACCGGCAGCGATGCTTCTGGGAGTCGCGCTACCGCCTCGAAGGGGCCGCGCCGGCCGAATGGTTCGGGGGCTTGGCGTGTTTCCGAGACCTCCTGGAGGCGGAGCTGAATCCGGCAGACCGGATCCTGGTGCTGGGTGAGTTCGGCTGCCTCCTCTCCCTCTGACCCTCCCCCGGGAACTGCGATCTGCTCTCACTTGGGGAAAGTTTTATTCTTGGCCGTTTCCACGCGGGGCTGTTATAGCGCTATGATTCCACTTTCAACATCCTATGGAATCCTGGGGTTCGTAGTTTAGGGAGGGGCCTTTGAGGCCCTCCCTAAACTGCTAACCCCAGGATTCCATAGGATGTTGAAAGAGGAATAAGAGCGCCATAACAGTCCAGTGCGGAAATGGCCCTTGATTCTTGGATCTTCCTCAAGGCGGTAAGACAGCCTTGGCCATGTGAGGCCTGGGGACAAAGAGGAATAAAAGACAGGTGATAAAATTTCAGCTTCATTAGCAACAGGTAAGGAAGGCAAGTCACACTCTTTCAGTCTTAGAGGAAGGCAGGCGCTGGCAAACCCCTTCTAAGTAAGTCTTGTGAAGAAAACCCCACGTACTATTGCCTTAGGGTGACTGTGGCCATTTCTGCCCTACACTGTTGTAGTGCTATTATTCCACTTTCAACCTCCTAGGGAATCCTGGGGTTTGCAGTTTAGGGAGGGGCATTTAGAATTCTCAGCCAGAAACCTGGTTGGCCCTAGTAAACTTCAAACCCCAGGATCCACAGGATGTTGAAAGTGGAGTAAGAGCACTCTAACAGTGTAGTGCAGAAATGGCCTGAATTTCCTTGAGCTCCAGCGGTCTTTCTTCCTTAGACTACCAATGTCCAAATGTATCAGACTCTAACTTAGAATCGTAGAGCTGGAAGAGACCACAATGGCCATAAGAGTCCAACCTCCTGCCACCACGGTTTTGGCTATGTTGGTTGCAGCTGAGAGTTGTAGGCTAGGACAACAGGCTGAAGAAAACTGCTGTAAGGTTACCAATTTACCAGAACATCAGTAAATATATACACATAATTTTGTGTACACACACAGTCATATTTAAGATAATGAACTCCTCAGTGCATCAGTGGTCCAAACCAAATCACACACTGAGCAGATTTTTTAGAGTGCTTACACTCCCAATTAATCTTCTGCCTTCCTACTTTTTCAGCTGCTTTTAAAATGGCCTGTTTTCTTTCTCCTCCTCGCATCTCCCCCCTTTGCCCACAGATTACTTCCATTGCTGCAAACTGAAGTCAGAATACAGAAGTAATTTGTCAGCTCAGCAGATGGGAGAGGACAGAATCTTGCCCTTCCCAGTAGGCTGAGACAAAAGCAAACTGTTGTAGTCTCTCCTAGCTTGTGCGTTCTTCCTCATTAATCCTCATTAATCTTTGTTCTTCCTCATTAATTGTTGGCATGTTAACCAAAATCCATCATTGCTTGGCCCCATGTGTTTTAGTTTTTGTCTACAAAATGGTGGTGGGTTTTAGAAAGTGAGGATGACAAAAAGCAACCGCAGTGGATTCTGATCCCTTGCAATAACCAGTCCCCTTCCTTTTTTAAATAATTTTACAGTGTGGCAGTGATATTTTTTGCTGCCTGCAGAATCAACACATCTGAAAGATACAAGGCAGTGGTTCTCCACCTTTGGCCCTCTGTGTCATTCGGGCATCAGTTCCCAGAACCCTTGCCAGCCATGGCCAATGGGGAGGGATTCTGGGAGGTGAAGTCTAAGGTATAGAGAGGGCCGAAGAATGAGAACCAGTGATGTAGGGGCTCCATTTCTACATCATTCTTCACATCAAATTGGCTACCTGATCCTGAAGATGGCCCTAAGTTTCTCTCTGTAATGTAATGCTTCTTTAAAGAAAATCTGCTTTTACTCTAGCTGTAGAGTATTTAATGGATTGAGGCCCCTGTGTTTGCCAGACCTCATCTGCAATGCTCTGTTGGGCTTTGTGAAGAAATAAATCTTACCTCTGTTGCCTTTGGAATCTTATCAGCTTGTAAGACACTAATTGCAACAAAAGACATTTCACTTTCCTACTTTGTTTCTTGATAACCCTTTGTATTGACTACATTTAGTGACCTTTTGTATTGACTATATATTGACTGTATTTAACCATCTTTTCAGTGGGGTTCTATTAACAGTGGATGAAATACACTAAAGGCACCAGATCTCATATTATCTTGGAAGCTAAGCAGTGTAAGCTCTGGTTAATACTTGGATGAGACATTTCCAGTGAACATCAGATGCTGTAGGTTATATTTCAGAGGAAGAAACTGGCAAACCCACCTCTGAGTAGCTTAAAAAAATCTTATGAAATTCATGGGATGACCATAAGTTGACAGGTGACTTGAAGGCACATACACGCACACTATTAAGAGAAAGAAGCTGTCCCACTGGTGGTCACTGGTTTCCATATCAGTGGAGTGGTGAATCAGCTCCAAGCTTTAGTCCAGAATTTAAGTTGGGGGTGGGTTAAATGGCCCTGGGGGATCACATGTGGTCTTTGGAGTGCACTTGATCCACCTCTGATTTGAAGGAGCTATTGGGAGTGCTGAGTCTTTTCTCCAAATTAGGTCTAGCACTTTGGACAGCTCTGTTAAAGTTTGAAGAATATCCCAGAGACCATTCTTTGCCCCAGTGTAATGGAAGCCACTAGCCATCATTGCTTGCCCTTTTGGTGTGCCTCCAAGTCATTTCCAACTTATGGCAACCCTAGCTCCTTGCATGATGATTGTGAAAATGACACAATTAAGGTAGATGAAAAGTATGGCCGCTTCCTCAGTAGACTGTTATAGCACTATTATTTCACTGTCAACATCCTGTGGAATCTTGGGATTTACAGTTTAGAGAGGGTGCTTGAGGCAAACAAAACTGAAACACTGAGTCCAGGGGTCTCACAGTGTCCCCACCAGTGCATTCTGCTTCATGAAATCAAATGATCTCATTCTTTTTTTGGTTTAAAAAGGAGTGAAATGCATGTAGCTCAGCCCACAGACACCCCCCCCCCGATTACTACCCCAAAGTTTGGATGCTGTGTTACATGTCCCAATGTAGCAGGTATGCTGTTCTTTGAGAATAGTATAAAGAGTCTTAGATGGTTGTGGGGTGTCACTGATCAGCTTTCCCCAGCCACTTGTGTCTGTTGGACTACAGTCTCCATCATCTCTAACCAGTACCGGTGGAAAGCTCTAGTAGGCCTTATGGAAGCTGCAAAAACACACTCCACAAAAAGCCGTAGGAGGGCAGCAGAGGCACATGATAGATTAATTTCTGTGTGACAGGGAGCAGCGATGTAACCGGTCGTGATGGTTTTTGTTGTTCTCTGTACCTGTTTGGCATCAGAGTGTGGCCCTGAGGATGGAATGTCATTAAGAGACTGAATGCACATAGGAATGAGGGGGCTGCTGTAAATGAACAAGCAAAAAACTTGGATGTGCCTGAAGCAACACTGTGGATGGAGGGCCTTGGAGATGGTGTTGGATTGTAAGTCTCAGCATTCCTTGCCAGTACCAGCAATTGAGAGGAATGTTGAGAAGTTCAGTCCAACAGTATCTGCAGTGCTGCTTGATTCCCAGGCCTGGATTAGATGATCTTAAGTATGTCTATTCAGACGTATAAGAACTGAGTGGGGAAAAGAAAGGAACAAGGTGTGTGTGGGTCTTGATAGGGAATCCTTATGTGTTTTATCCAGCCCACAAGTCAGCAGCTTCTCCTGTTGGGCTGTAATCTTTGTGTGAGGAAGGTGGAAACATATGAGAGGCTGTAATCCTACGAGCTACTGAGAGAGTTGTTGGTTTTTCTGTGGCTCTCTGGTTTCAAAGAAACATCTGGGCTGCAAGAGGCAGCTAGTTTCTTGTGTTGCAGGGGAACGTGGTTTGGAGAACTCTATTCTCGGAGCCTCTCTGATGGGATCTGCAAGTAAGAACTATAACTTCTGCTGTCGGGATGAATCCTACAATCTGGGTTTATTCTTCAGGCATACTGGTGCTTAATTTTGCAGACTTCTGTCTTTCTTGTTTCAGATTTTAAAATAATATTTTGATGGTTTTGTCAAGAAGGTAGGAGGTGATGTCAGGAAAGCCATTTCAGACTTTTCCCTCTACCCAGTTTTGAGGAGGGGGGAGGAATCTTTTTTTTAAAAAACGTAAGCGATGTGTTCCAGCATTTCCTTTGGGGGATTCAGAACCTTCCTTGAAAATACAGAATGAACCTTGACATCTCTCTTTACAAGGGGTGCTCCCTCTGACTGCTTCTTTGTCCTAGAAGAGCGGGATTCAGATATTTTGAACTACTACAATATCTCTCTCCCTTTAGGCAGTTTCACAGGGTCCTGTAGAACAGACAAGAAAGAACCAGGAAATGCAGTGAAATCCTTTGCATTTCGAGGACAAAGGTGACATTTCGTAAATAAACAGTATCCAGTTGCTTTGGGCTCGCCACTGGGGGGCAATGTGGGACCCCTGGCCTAGATCTTTTGGGTTTGGTTCCCAGTATGTAAAATCTCAGGTGATAATCTCTTACTATCAGAGGTTATTTGTTTTGATGGTGTAGCTTGGGTGTTTTTCCCTGATCTGCTTATGTCTCAGTCATTGCAAGAATCTCTGGGAGCAGGATTATTAGGCGTCGGTTCTTCTGCTGTTGTTATATAGATGCGTGAGGGCTAGAAACTTAATTTTGCAGTGTTTCGGATTTTGTCAAGCTCTGTTTGTCCTCCTGGTGGTATTTTTTGCCAGGTAAAAAGGAAGCAACGTACAGAGTTGTGAAGGCATTTTTTTTAGAACTCTTCCAAATCTCACCTCAATTTGCTTAAAAGTTAGGTTTCTATTTTATTTATTTATTTGCTTAATTGTTGTTTCACCTTTCTCCTAATATGGAGCCCAACTAGCTTACAATATCAGTTAAAACGAAGTGTAGCTAACTTACGGTTCTTTAACAAAAGCTAAAGTACCATTAACAAACAATTCGATCAAAACATTGATTTAAAACAATTACAGCCGTGTGTAAAACATAATAAATAGGTAAACGCACAGCATATCCCATTAAAGGACTCTACTTCAACAAGAGAAGAGCCAGAGGCTATTTCCGCACTACACTGTAGTGCTACTATTTCACTTCCAACATCCTATGGGAATCCTGGGGTTTGCAGTTTAGGGAGGGGGCCTTTAGAATTCCCAGCCAGGGAGCTCTTTGGCTTTAGGAAATGATAAATTCATGAACAGTTGAAACATAGCCTGCTCTTTTGATGTGTTTCATTGTGTTTCCATGACCTTCTGTGTGCTTCTGCAGCCATGTGCTACTTTTTTCTCAATCTACTGTATTAGTGAGCTTTCACATGCATTTGCAAGTGATATGTAGTGAATTAATTTGTATTTTGGTAGCTAAAATGCCTTTGCAAACTAAGAAAAAGACGGGATTCCTCATTTTGATGGTTTCCAGTTTTCGGAAGTGCTCTGGTCCCTAACCTGTTGAATGAGTAGGGGACACCTGTACAGCAATTGAGATTGGAAGTGCAGTAGTGGAAAAGCAGGAGACCGAAGAGACAAATAAAAAGGAGTTGTTAACACCCTCCCTCCCCAAACACACCCTCATTTGGCCTCTTGTTATTTGAAGCAGTCTGTCAGGACTTTTCCAAGGCTGACTCAGGCTTTTCACACTGATGGTTTATAGTAAGAACACTGTAAAATAAGAGCAACTTTTTCTGCCAACTCTAATTTGGCATCTGCCATGAAAATGCTATGCAGATTGTTAATTGCACAAGCCTTAAATATTCAAGTTGACTTTGGCTGCCTGCCTCAGGCATAAAAATATATCTGTTTTAATATTTATCTACAAACTGGTCGTCTTTTTAAAATATTATTACAAATCTATATCTTACCAATTGAACCTAACCAGAACATCTTACTCTGGTAAGAAGGCCCTTGCACCTTTAAAATGGTTTTATGAAAAGTCATACTCCCTTTGCTATCCTTGCTCTCAGAAAAAGAAAAGCGCAGTATGATCAGCCCTCCGCATTTGCAGGTTTCACTTTTGCAGATTTGATTATTCACGGATTATTTGCTGTCACCTCTGCTGCCTCCCTATGCCATTTTTAATAGGGACTGCAAGCCTCGTGAGACTGAGAAACTGCGAACGAGGCTTGTAAGTCCTTATTAAAAGCAGCGTGGGGCAGCAGTGGAGGTGGCCGTAAGCCCACCAGCCACCCATTTCTGCCTTGTGAAGGAACTCCCGTGCCTCAAAGGAATCCATGGTAGATTGAATATGGTGATTATACTTGTTTTGTGTGTTAAATATGATTTCGGAGGGCCGAGAGTTATTCGTGTTTTTTCCACTTTCACGGGGGTTCTGTGCCCTAACCCTAGCAAATGTGGAAGGATGACTGTATTTTGTGTGTGTGAAATTGCCTTTTGGTACATACGCTGTTACACAGAGCAAACAGAGAGTAATAATTAAATCACAGACTCATAGATTTGGGAGAGATCCCAAGGACATCCAGTCCAGCCTGTTGCCAGTGTGCAAATCCACAGGTAAGCAGCCCTGTCATCTGCTTAAAAATCTGCAAACAAGTCATAATCGTAGTATGATACAGTCCTGTCCAGTAGGTCAGTTTTTGTAAATAGAGTTGTTCTGCACTTTTGGAATTTCTGCATGGAATTTTAATGCTAGTTTTTGAAGAATAACAAGTCTCCAGTTCTCAGGAATGTTGAGAGCCCAGTCATCCGTCTTCAAGAACAGTAGACTTCAAAGATGCTTGAATAGATGCAGGTAGTATATCAGAAGGCGTCTGTGTGTCTAAAAGGCCAAATACCTACAGCTTCTATGACTCCCCAATGCTTGTTCTTGGCTTCCAGGATTGTCTCGCTTACCTTTTCAAAATACTGCCCCTAAGTTGCTTGCACTTACAAAACTGGAGTGGTGATGGGGTTTCTACCTTGGTAGCACGTGGCGTGGCTTGCACACTTGAGTCAGTGGCTTTTCATCACAGCTCTCTGTTTATGTTGTTGTTTGTTGTTGCAGTGGCGGTATGTCTTCAAGCCGTTTCTGACTTAGGGTGACCCTAAGGCTGCCCTATCATGGGGCTTTCTTGACAAGATTTGTTCAGATGGGGTTTGCCCTTGCCTTTCTCTGAGAGAGTGTGACTTGTCCAAGGTCACACAGTGGGTTTCCATGGCTGAATTGGAGTTTGAATCCTGGTCTCCAGAATCCTAGGCCAACACCCAAACCACAATGCCATGCTGCCTGTGGCATATGGCAGTCTGAATGGTGGAAGGACAAATTGGCAGGCAGGGTTGTCTTGCAGGAAAAGCTCAGTCTTAGTGCCAAACCCTGGCCTTTCCTGGCTCAGTGGTTCTGTGTATTCATATCTGTGCCACTGAATGACATCTAAAACAAATGAGATCTTAGAAGGTTAGTGAATCCTCAACTCTGGATGAAACATACAGTTGGGCAAGTGTATAATACTGGATGCTACCTGTTGGAAAACAGCACTCTCCCTGAAAAGCATAGCCTTGCTAACCGCATGCCCTCGAGCTATCCCAATTTGTCAGGGACACTTCTGATTAATCTTCTTGTCATCCCACTTTTTCAGCTGCTTTTAAGATGTCTCAGTTTCTCTCCTCCCGCTTTCCTCCTTTCTCCTCAGCTTGCTTCCATTGCTGCAGAGTGATTTCAAGGTGCAAAAGTAATTTGTACCCAGTAACTTAGCAGAGGAGACAGAATTTTGCCCTTCAGTCTCTCCTAAACTGTGCATTCTTCCTCATGAATACCTTTGGCCATTGTGACCACACTCTGGGGTTGTGTGGCCACACCTGTCCCAGTTTTCCGCTGTAAAATGTTGAAGGGTACACTAACAGACCAGAGTGTGGAGAGAGACATTGCATTTCCATAATCAACAATCAAGCTCTTTTTGCTTTTCCCATTCCCAGAAAGTCCACAAGCTGCTGCAGGTACAGCTTAACACAGTCACGTTGTGCAGTAAGTCCCATTGGAGAGCCTTTTGACTGTTTCCGCTCTATTACATCTTAGAATTCAGCATGACTTTTAATACTGCGTACAGCCTGCCACCTCCTTTTTGAACCATCAAAAATTCAACATGACTTTTAATATCAAGTACAGCCCTGTCACCTCCTTTTTGAACCTTTTTTTTTCTGGCAGAAAAGAGCAAAAGATCTCTGAAGTTTTTCTTTTTGTGCCTTTTTGGTTGACCTAGTAAAAGTAATACCACAATATGGATTTTAGGATTTCTCTCGCTAAGCAGTATTGATGCGCCTGTCTTCACTTGCAGCGTGTGCGTGCGTGTGCGTGCGTGTGTGTGTGTGTGTGACTTTTTCTGCAGAGCTGGGCACCGTGCACGTCCCTCCAGCCTGATCGTAACCAGCAAATTAACAGAATCCTGGCTTACCAAGTGGGAGAGTACAGCTGGGGAGGAGAAGGACTCTGAGCCTGCTTTAATCCTACCTGATGGTTTATCTTTCTGATCTGATTGCTGCTGCTGTAGCTTTTAACCTGGTAGTTCCCTAATCTGATACAGGGAGGGAGGCCAGAGTTTCCAGGCAGGTTGGGATTAACTGGCTCTAATCGCCTGATCCTGTTAGAGGACCTGTCTGCCCAATGTGTGATTAACAGTAGCTCGATCTTTGCAATACCGGGACCTGTGATGTTGGGGAGAGGAGAGGAGAGAGCAAATAGGGGTTGAGGTAGCAGGGGATCAGAAGTGCAAATTGTACAGTCTGGTTGGGATGAGATTCTTATGCTTGTGGCAGGGAAGTTGGGATTCTCGTTCCTGCATTGTCAATATAGTACTGTGGTACCTTAAAGGCAAAGACTTTGGAGCATCAGCTTTGGGGGACTAGAGCATTTTGAATCAAATACAGAGTGTGAACTATAGGGGTCAGGTCTCTCTGTCTCTCACACACATACAAACTGGTGGATTTGTAGTTGGTTGACCAACCGAACACAAAGAGTGCACATCAATGGCTTTTCTTCATCCTGGAGAGAAGCGACTAGTGGGGTACCACAGGGTTCTGTTCTGGGCCCAGTGCTATTCAACATCTTCATCAATAATTTGGATGAAGGAATAGAGGGCATGCTCATCAAATTTGCAGATGACAGCAAATTGGGAGGGGTTGCTAATATGCCAGAGGACAGGATCAAAATTCAGAAATGACCTTGACAGATTGGAGAGCTGGGCCAAAGCCAACAAAATGAATTTCAGCAGAAAGAAATGTAAGGTCCTACACTTAGGCAGAAAAAATGGGATGCACAAATATAGGATGGAGGACATGTGGCTGAATAACAGTACATGTGAAAGGGATCTAGGAGTCTTGGTGGACCACAAGATGAACCTGAGTCAGCAGTGTGATGCAGCAGCCAAGAAAGCCAACGCAATTCTTGGTTGCTTCAATAGGAATATGATGTCTATATCAAGGGAGGTAATGGTGCCACTCTATTCTGCATTGGTTAGACCTCATCTGGAATACTGTGTCCAGTTCTGGGCAACTCAGTCCAAGAAAGATATCGACAAGCTGGAACATGTCCAAAGAAGGGCAACCAAAATGGTGAAGAGTCTGGAAGCCATGCCCTATGAGGAGCAGCTTAGGGAGCTGGCTTTGTTTAGTCTGCAGAAGAGAAGGTTAAGAGGGGACGTGATAGTCATGTTTAACTATTCTAAAGGATGTCATATTGAAGAGGGATCAGGCTTGTTTTCCACTGCTCCAGAGTAGGACAAAGAGCAGTGGAGTCAAAGTACTGGAAAAGAGATTCCGCCTGAACTTCAGGAAGAACTTCCTGACAGTCAGAGCTTCTGGCAGTGGAATCTGCTGCCTCAGAGTGTGGTGGAGTCTCCTTCTTTGGAGGTCTTTAAGCAGAGGCTGGATGGACATCTGTCAGGAGTGCTTTGAGGGTGTTCCTGCATGGCAGGGGGTTGGACTGGATGGCCCCTGGGGTCTCTTCGAGCTCTATGAGTCTATGAAACTGATAAGCTGTGTCCGTGATCAGTGCTTACAAAAGTTACTTCTTTGGATGGTAGCTCCCAGAACCCACCAGCCAGCATGATCAGTGTCCATGCTGCTGGGGGGATTCTGGGAGTTGTTGTTGTCAACATGTCTAGAGGACGGTGACCAAAATGATAAAAGACCTGGAACCCTGCCCAACAAGGAGCAGCTTAGGAAGCTGGGTATGTTTAGCCTGGAGAAGAGAAGGTGAAAAGGTGACGTGATAGCCGTGTTTAAATATCTGAAGGCTTGTCATGTGAAAGGTTGTTAAAACAGACAGCCTTGAGCTCACCTGTGGTTTTTCTGTAGTTGAGTTCCAATCCAGACTTGTGCCTGATCCATTGGAAAAGCAAGCTCTGGATGTTTTCACTTCTTCCAGAGCTCTGCTGGGAGACATGGGCCATTTCTGCACGACACTCTTATAGCGCGATGATTCCACTTTCAACCTCCTATGGAATCCTGGGGTTCCATAGGAGGTTGAAAGTGGAATCATCGCGCTATAAGAGTGTCGTGTGGAAATGTTCTTAGCCTCAGTTTTTTTCTCTTGATTTAAGGTTCTGAAAGCAAAATGGATAATTGTAGAAATTCACAGTCTTTGTGGAAGAATGGGAAATCCCCCAAAGCTTCATTGTGTATACACAGCTGTTCCACACAAGTGGAACTGTAGAATAGTAGGGGGCTACTTTGGGATTAATGCACTGCAGAGGACTACATTTCAGTGTTTTTACAGTGGGTGCTTGCTAGCTGTTGCTTCGGTCTGAGATAATCTGTTTCCATAACAGGCAGACAGTGTGGGATAGTGTAGTGGTTTGAGTATTGGGAGTAGCACTCTTGAGAGGCCAGGATTCAAATCTCCACGCAGGGATGAAAACTGGGTAATCTTGGGCAAGTCACACTCTCTCAGTCTTAGAGGAAGGCAGGCACTGGCAAACCCCTTCTAAATAAGTCTTGCCAAGAAAACCCCACAGTAGTATTGCCTTAGGGTGACTATAAGTCAGAAACAACTTGGACAGTGGTTCTCAACCTGTGGGTCCCCAGATGTTTGTGGACTTCAGCTTCCAGAAGCCCCAGCCACTATGGTCAATGCTGAGGGCTTCTGGGAGCTGAAGTCCACAAACATCTGGGACCACAAGTTAAGAACCACTGAACTTGGAGGAATACAACAACAGGTGTGGTAGCTGTTGCTTGATTCAGAGTTAATCTTTTTCCATAGCTGATTAAGCCATCATCCCTTCTTAGTTACTTACTAGTTAGTAAGAACTCCAACAAACAGTACCGCCTTTCTTTTCTGGCAGCATCTGTAAGCTGTTTCATGCATCAGCGAGGACTAGAAACATAGACGGTGCTTAAAAATGGAATCTTGATGTTAGATTTTGCATGGATGTCCAGCTTGTGCAATACATCTCTGCTTCACAGACTGCATCATGCATTGTACATTAGGATAAGGGGGTGGGAGGAAGAGGAGGAGAGGAAGGAAGGGCTGGGTCAGAATCTTAGGGAAGAGATGCAGGTGGAAAGCTAGGACGAGTATGATGGCCTGCCCTTGGGTGTTAGAATGCCAGTGGGTCCCCCAATATATGTGTAAGTACCAGGCTGTACCAATCCCCACCCTGGTGAGAAAGTAATTAAAGTGCCTTCTGCAACACACTCATTATATGCTGCTTCATCTCTAATTAAGCTAATTGTAATCCAAGGCACCCACTCAGTATAACTCCCCGCCTCACCAGCCGATTGTGGTTGCCAGTTTTAGTAAGCTACTAAAGAGGAAATGGGTTAGAGGACAAATCTGTTGATCCATTTATGGTGTTTTGAAAAGATACCATCTTGTCGTTAAGTTCTTAAAAGGAAAAGTGCTGTGGTTGAAGTTTACCCAGAAGTTAGAGGTCCTCTGTTCCCTAAATGTCAGGTGAGCATAGGAAAAGGAGTTCACTTTGCACATGTTCAGAGTTAGTCTTTTAATATTCCAAGACATTCCTGGAATCCCTGCCACCTTCCACCCCCTCCCAATGTTTTTTTTTGTATTTTTTCCAAACCGTAAGCCTTTGGGGCAGAGAATTGCCCTCTCAAGTCCTTGTTGTAAACCGTCATAGTCATGGATGTGTCTCATAAATTCTATACATTGATAACAAACTGAGCATGGATGTTTATGTGGCCAGAAAGTTGTCAGCCGTGTGCTGAGTATTTGCATTAGTTCATGGAGTACCTTTTGATGACCTGTATCCAGAAGCTGCAGTCTAATGTGGGGAATGGTAGGTATTTGGGGAGGAGGAAGACATAACTGTTAAACTAGGGTTGTCTTGTGTCTGTTTTGTAGATATCTTACTCCTCGTTACAGAAAAGATGTAAAGGTCTAGTTGTTCTTTGCCTCCAGGTAGCTGCCCTGATAATATCACTCTATGGGAAACACTTGAAAATAACTAACCCAGGGCCACATCTCTTCCAGGCTGCGGGAACAGTGCTCTGAGTTATGATCTCTTTCAACTTGGATATTTGAACATCACCAGCGTAGACTACTCAGTAGCATGCATCACAAGCATGAAGACTCGTTATGCCCACTGTCCAGGCTTGCAGTGGGCAGTGATGGATGCCCGGGCCTTGCACTTTACAGATGGGAGCTTTGATGTGGTCTTGGAGAAAGGCACTCTGGATTCTATGATGGTGGAAGAAAGGGATCCTTGGAAGGTCTCTCATGAAGCCAGGCAGCTCTTGGACCAGGTGTTAATGGAGGTGAGCTGCAAGAAGTCCTGCTGGGCTAAGCATGTCTGGTCCTCTCGACCTGGACAGAAATGCTTAGCATTCAGTTGTGTAGTTTTTTTGGATCTCAGGCTGGCTATGAGTTGTGGTGTTAGGATATTAGTTGGGTATCACTACCTATTTTTCCTTTTGTTTGCTGCTCAGCATGAGTGCAGAATCACACTTTGCTCCAGAGGCAATCATTTTTCTGTGTTTCTAGCCAGTATGGTTTAGTGTTTTGAGCATTGGACAATGAACTGGGGTCCAGGGTTCAATTACCTGCTTGGCCATGGAAACCGTGAGTGACCTTGGGTATGTCACACGCTCTCAGCCCCAGAAAAAACTGTGATAGGGTTGCCTTCGGGTCACCATAAGTTGGAAATGACTCGAAGGCACAGAGCAGCAGCTACAACAACAAAAAAATCCTTATTGCTTTGACAACAAGCTTTAAAAATAAATGTAAAATTAGATGTGGTTCAGAATCAGTGCTAGTTAAGGTTGCGGAGTGGGGGTATGGATTGTGAGCAGTGTCTGCAAGGGCTTTGCTCTGTTTCCTACATGAAATTATCTCTTTCTCTCTCCTGACCTGGTGTCCTGTTGTCCTACTCTGCTTGCTCCTTATGTTTGTGTAAATTTTCCTCTTGTCATCAGATGGCTCTTTTCCAAAACCCCCCAAAACATGCATAGACCCCGAGGGTCTGGCAAACTAAAATATCAAACTCAGAGCAAGGAAGCAAACTGAGGAGGAAGTAGGACCCATTTCATTTTCCTCTTATCTAATTTGAATGCAAAATCTGAGTTGGTATAATATAGCGTATATAAAGACCTATATGGCTCACTTTGGGCTATTTGAAGGATCATTTCTCCCTATATGAGCCTCTGAGGTCTTCAGGAGAGGCTCTTTTCTGTTTCCCACTACCTTCTCAGTCTTGTTTGGTGGTACAGTTACATTTTTACTGATGTTTTTACCTGGTTTCTAATTTGTGATGTTTTAAATGTCTGGAATCCCATTATTGGGGAAAAAGTGGGATATAAATAACTAAGAAGAAGAAGAGAATATTCATGTTAAACAACAACTTCAGTATAACCCCTTTGATTATTTTCGCAGAAGGAGTTGCCTCAGTTGTATCTTAACAAGGGGAAAGGGCTCTCACTGTGTATTGGTGAGGAAGAGGCACTCTGTGTATGTTCTGGGCTCTCTTGCCTGGATCACTTCCTGCTTTTGGCAGTTCTTTTGTACCCTTTCTTGTTTGATGTCATTGTGGTGTTAGGGTTACCCCTGAACCCTCAAAAAAAAAAAAAGTGGAGCCAATGGCAGAAGATGAAATAAAGTGTACCCAAAACGATCTGTTCCAGAAGCTAACTGTGAAACTGGCAGGGGGAATTAGGAAGAATTAGACAAATGGACATTGACCATTTGCAGTAGACATGTATAGCATTGCATTCCACTTTAACTGCCATGGCAACATCATGTGGAATCCTAGCCTTTCTAGTCTGGTGAGGTGTTAGATCAGCGCTATTCAAAATAGTGGTTACCGTACCTGTGTTGGCCCTGGGCAACTTTGCCGGAAAGAAAGAAACAGTTGTACCCGATGACCATAAATTTAGTGCCAGTCCTTGGAAAAAAAAAATAATGGTTGATCCCCCCTACGTCAATGGCCTGAGAAGCATGGCGTGGGAGCTCTCTGGTTGACATTTCAAAATGCCCCTCCCTAAAATGAAAATCCTAAAGTTTCCCCATGGTGACTAAAGTGGAATCATACTGTTATAACTGGAGAGAGGGACGGAACGGGTCCCTGGCAAGGCATTCAGGTTTGCTTTTGGATGTTGGCTGGAAAGCACTGTTGAGAGACCCCCACCAACAGCACTTATTCGAGACCTTTAAAATTGTCCGCGTGTCTGCTTTTGGCTGACAAAATCCATGCACGTCAGGATGCGAAATGCAATTTCCCCCCACCATTCGTCCCTAAATGCTTGCTCTCCCCGAAAGAAGATCCAGGCTGGGATCGGTTGCTATGGCGATGCCCTGCTGTCATAAATGGCTGCTTGCAAATGGCAGTAATTCAGGCAGAGAAGTTCTTTATGTTGCCTGGCTAAAGGTGGCGTCCCCCTCGGGAGGCGCTTTTTGCTGTTTCTGTGGGACTTGGGATGGGAGTGGAGGCTTCAGCCGGCGCGCTCGCAGAAACCCGGCCCCCGGCCCCTCGAAACTACACCCTGGGGAGGAGCAAGCCTTTCTCCGAGCAGGCCCCTGGGGCCTTCTCGCCTGGGGAAGGAAACCACATTCTGTCTCGAATCTGGAGATCTCTCCCCCGCCCTCATCGCTTCCGCTCTTTCCTAAGTTTTCCCCTGTTCCATCTCATTAGCTTAGTGATTCTCTCTTTTTCTCCCTTTCCTCCTCCTCCGGCCAGCCATAGTTCTCCCTGTTTCCATGGAAACGCTCATCCGTATTGACTAGGCCGTGGCGTTGCAAGAGGGACAGGCAGTGCCTCCGGGTCCGTGTTAATTGGTGTGCTGTGTCCAAAGCAATGGCAACTATATTGAATTTGGTGATGTGTGTTTGCGGGGGGGGGCGCAGGAAGCAGGGTGTTGGAAATCGCTGCTTGCCGGGGATAACGTTTCCCATTCTCATCCCCCCCTTCCCGCCACCATAAAAGGGGATGGGGTGGATAATACCTCTCTCCCACCCTGCAGAAGACACTTCCAGAGTCATTTTTCTGCCTATTTTTCTTTTCCGTCTTTGCTTCCAAGAACCAGTTTTTTTGATGGGGGAAAGTTTAATGGACAGAAGTCCCTCCAAAGCTGGCTTAATTCACCCATGCGTGCGTGGGCGTGTACACCCCAGCTTCATCCACTTACACCAGATTAACTGGAGAGTGGGTTGCCTTGAATGGGAGTCGGAAATTCAACCCCCCCCCATTTCTTTTCTGTTTGGTATTCCGCCTTACCATTCCCTGCCTTGATTGCTTTTAGTGTGATTGCCTGTGTCAGTCCCTCTGTTCCGAAGCAAGTTAACAACAGTTGAGCATAGCCCTCTAAAGAGAGGGTGCCGTTGAAACTCCAGGAAACTGGAAAAATCAGCCCATGGAGACCAAGATGGTGGAATTATTCACTAGGCCATTGCAATGGTCCGGGATTGGGAAATAAGATTTTTGAATACTAAATGGAAAGCTGCCATCCTGGAGCAAACTTCAGCATCACTGCCACTCTCCTGCTGGATTGCTTTATGGGTTCTCATAAGCATCCTCATTTGATAATTGATAATATTCTATAAATTATGCACAACAGTAATAATAATAGTTGAAGGATCAATGCTGTGAAGATATCCTCATTTGAGGGTTTCTTTCAGTGCCGGTGGGAGTGTTACAGAAGCTGGCCAGTGCCAGGATCAGTCTTTTCCTCCCTCCCCAGTCAAATGTGGGCACGTGGACTTTCTGCTTCCAAGTCCCTAGCCTTGCTTTACTGCCCCTAGCCTCTGTCCATCCCTTTCCTCTATGTTGCCACATAAACGGAGATCCTCTCCAGAAGCTGGCCAGTGCCAGGATCAATCTTTTCATCCCTCGCCAGTCAAGTATGGGCACGTGGACTTTCTGCTTCCAAGCCCCTAGCCTTGCTTTACTGTCCCTAGCCCCTGTCCATCCCTTTCCTCTATGTTGCCACATAAATGGAGATCCTCTCCAGATGTGAAGCGGCATCCCCAGTTGACCTCTGCTGTTGAGCATAGAGGCTGGCTGTACTAGCAGCTTCTTGTGTGCTTCCACTTTCCCCAGAGCTTGGAGATCAGGCTCTGGTGACAGAGCAATTTCAAATGATCCTGGGGTGTCTGCTTTCCATTCTGAGAGAAGAGGTGCAAGGTAGTGGGTGTGTTACTGGGTCTTGGGCTGCAAATAGAGAGCACAGGTGGGTGGGCTGCAGTTTGAGTTGGGGGGCACTTGTGAGGCAGAGTTGGGTCCCCACTAGTTAGTGCAGGGTGCCATGGTCTCCACAGAGGATTCTGGGAACTGTCATCCAAAAAAGGAACATTTCCAAGCTCTGCTGAAAGCTCACCTTGTTCAAGATTTTACAGTATTGTAACTAGCCAGTGTATAGGTAATGGGGAGGAAAATCACACATTTCTTTTCTGTTTGTTAATGTTTCCATTTTTTCCGTCTGTGCTGCTCTGTAAATCCCATGCTGTGGGGATGCATCAGATCTGTCTTTGTAAAACACTCTATGCATTGATAATATTCTATAAATTATGCACAACAGTAATAATAATAGTTGAAGGATCAATGCTGTGAAGATATGATGCCTTTGGAACTCTGGAACAATCTGCATATAAAGACTGAAAAAGTGGAATTCTCGACTATGTAATTTCAAACTGCAGGCACTGGGAAATAAGATTTTTTTAAAAAAAGTATTAAACTATTTTCAATTTATTATAAAAATGCCTATTTAAAAAACTATACACACTGATTACATACATACACACACACACACACACACAAATATTAACTTGAACATTAGGATGATAAGCTCCCAGCTTATTGCGAATTTCAGCATCAAACTGAGACAGTTAATTCATTGTCTCATTGACGTGTTAGGTATTAGTCTATTTATTGGGTGAGCTATTACAAAATAGGATAGTACTTCCATTTGTAGTGTGAACCAGTACAGTCTAGAATTTTAGCACCTTATTCTCCCTTTGTTCACATGAGGGGGTTGGTGTGAGCCTGTACCTAAGCTGTATAATTTCAGACTACACGGAGGGACAAGACTCACATGGCTGATTGATATTCTCTGTGGAAGATAGTTGTCTTGGAATAGAAGAATAGATTAGATCCCCTTCCCCTGACATCCTAGTTTTTTACCTGCATGGATTTTACTTTCTGCTGTAGGAACATTCAGCAACATGAGCTGCCATCTGCTACATTCTGAGTTTCTGCAGCCCAGATGCAGCTTTCCCGTTTTATTAGGTCCCCATATAGGACAGCATTTCTCATGCTGGTGTCCCCAGAGATGCTGGACTACAACTCCCATCACCTCCAGTCAGCATGTCCAGGGCATCCAGAGACACACCAGCAAGGGAGAAAGTGGTGTAAATTAGAGTGAAGAGGGGAAGTCCTGGCTTCTTTACCAAACATAAAACAACTGCAGGGCATCAGACAAAAAGGGTACAAACTGTGGAGCTGCTACCCTAGAAGCAAGAATTCTCCCTCCTGTCCCCCCCCCGGCAATTAAACAACACCCACCCCCAAGAGATGCTGGAATAACTGCTGGAAGGCAGAGTCCCATGCAGCTGTCTCTAAGCAACTGCCTTTCCTGTTCTGTTAACTGAAGGCTGCATCAGCGGTGGCAGTGATGTGGCAGGGAGGGAAGCACATATTGGATTTTGTTCAATGAGTATGATGGGATCTGATTGGACTCTTTCATCTCTTTCTCTTCTCCATTTGACTGTGTGTGTGTGTGAGAGAGAGAGAGACAGAGAGAGAGATGGTGTAAGCATTATAAGAAGAGTTTCTCTCTATTTCCATTCTTGTAATTAGACTGGGTGCTCCCCCCTGCCCCTAGATCACCACTTGCAATCTCCCTACTAATTGTCCCTTGTTGTCATCTTGTGTTTGAATTATACAAGCCCTGAACTCCATTCTGACTCTGTATCTCATGAAATGCACACCCGTAGCTCAGCTACTGCACAAACACGGATAGTCAGAACAGCCATAGAACAACCTCTGGTTATCTCTGAAAGCTAATGTTTGGTAACATCCTATAAAGCGTCTGTCCTCCTCCCCAACCACCAAAACAACAAAATAAAACAAATTCAACCTGGATCCTTTGCTTGTAAAGAAAAAGGGGGAGAAGAAGTTTTTGTCTGGAGTTTTGTTTGGGGTTTTTTGTGGGGAGGGGGATAGCTCAGCAGCCTGAGGATGCCTCTTGGGTATGTGTGTGTTTACAAAGACCTCCTTGGCATGTGATGTCTCTGTTTCTGGCTGAGTCTTCCCCCATGTACTCTCTCTGTCTCTTGGCTAGAGTTGTCTCTTATCCTCATCTGCTCCCAGAGTTTGCTGAGATGGACCTGCCAGCAAGGGGCAGTCAAATTGGTCTGGGGCTAGTGCAGCTACTCTACAAGGAAAGATGACAATAAGGCTAGTAAAAAGGCAAGGTACTATATAGATATATAACTATCCCTGTTTGGAGAAGGTAGGAAGGGACAATTTTTTCCTTCCTGTCTCATAATACTAACCTAAAGGGTCATCCAAAGCATGCTATGAGAATCGTAATGAACCAGAGACAGTACTTAGTTGCACAGTAATACTGTGGGATTTGGTACCATAAGATGTGCTGATGGCCACCAATTTGGATGGCTGCTGATATAGATCAGACAGTTGCTTCAAAATTAAGGCTACCTGTGGCTCTTACTCGTAGTTGTCATCAACATCACTAATATCAATAACAATAATAATAATAATGAAAATGGATTTATACCCTGCCCTTCCTCATAAAAGCTTAGGCTAGCTAACAAGCTATTTAAAAGGGCACTTGCTGATGAACCATAGCAAGAGGGAGCTATTGCTTTCCAGTCCTCTTTGTGGACTTCCCAGAGGCATTCAGTTGACTGTTATGAGAAACATAGATCAGCCTGTGATGTTTTCTCTCTTGCCCATCTCTTCTTTCCTCGGTACCCATGTGGAGAATTTGCTGCCATTATGACAGTAGCTTCTAAGATGATTTTTGAAGAAAGAACTGGAGAAATTCAACAGCAATTGAACACAAATAAATGCATGGTACCATCGCGTCTGCGGAAAACATACCCCAGAATACTAGCTGTTGGCTTCATCCTGTACTTGTATGATTCCACTGCCACTCTCTCACCCATCTAACAGGTTGCTGTTAAGGAAAGAAGGCTAGACTAGGCAGATCACCTGTTTGGCCTGGTCCCTCAGGGATCTTCTTAGGAGGGATCACATCTCTATGAAGCTGAAGAAACGTTGAACAAGGCTGGTATCATATATGTGACATCTGCAGCTCACTTCCTCTGATTATATTCTGGTTCACCACATTCTCAGTGGCTACTCCCTTCAGTAGAAGACCAGGTCTGCCCTCTCCTTGTTGTCTTGGTGCCAGCTGGCAAAGTCCTTTTGTCTCAAGCAGGCCTTTAGGGACTGCCTGCCCTATATAGACATTAGTTTAAAATGGACGAGCTGCACATTTTCATAGAATATAGAGTTGGAAGAGACCACAAGGGTTATCCAGTCCAACCCCATTCTGCCATGCAGGAATACACAGAGCACTCCAGACAAGTGGCTGTCCAGCCTCCATTTGAAACCCTCCAGTGAAAGAGACTCCATCACAATCCGAGGCAGCGTAGCATGTTGTCGAACTATTGTCAGGATGTTCTTCCTAATGTTTAGGTGAAATCTCCTTTCATGTGGTTTGAAGCCATTGCTCTGTGCTCTTGTCTCTGGAGCAGCAGAAAACAAGCTCATTCCTTCTTCCATATGCCATCCTTTCAAATATTTAAACATGACTGTCATGTCATCTCTTAACCTTCTCTTCTCCAGGCTAAACACACCATGCTTCCTAAGCCACTCCTCATAGGGCATGGTTTCCAGACCTTTTACAGTTATGTTCTTTCTCCCTTTTAATATTTCAATTCTATTTACCATTATTGAGTTTTAAACTTTCAATTTGTTTTTTTAAATAATATTATCAGTTTAACTTGTATTCTGATATGTATTACAGGTTTGGGAGTTGTGTGACCCTCCAGATGTAGTTAAACTGCAGTTCCCAGCATCCCTCTCTATTGCTGGTGCTGGCTAGGGCTTCTGATACTTGCAGTCCAACAGTATCTGGAGAGCTGCACAGTCTTTACTGTGATGTATTCATTCTTGTGCTTTTTACTGGTGCTTTAAAAAAAAATTGGTGGTGCCTCTAAGGTATAAGTGAATGGCAGGATATGAATCAAATAAATGAAATCAGTACATTTCATCCTGACAATAACCCTGTGAAGTAGGACAGTTCAGATGAGTGGGTGTCATCTGACCCTGTATTGTTGTTGCCACTAAGTATTCTCCATGCTCCTCTGTGTTCGATTCTGCTGTGTTTCTCTTGCTTGGAGATACCTACCAAGTAATAGCATCCCATTCATATCCTCCCTTTCAACTGTATGTCTTGAATCTGTATCACTTCTCTCTGCTGGATGGTTCAGCATTTTTCACACACTGACCCCAGTTTCTTTCCAGGTCTTCTGGTCATGGAGAGGACTTCAGATAGATAAGTGCCTTTGAAAGGAGGAACAAAGAGGGCATTGTCCGGTGGTTATACACAAATGCTGCAGTTTGAGAAGTCACTGGGTCCCACATTTCTAGTTTTAAAAGGATTAGATAATAAGTACTGGGACAGAGACTAGTGCTGGCAAATAGGCTGTATTGGGTCAGGTAGATGGAATATCTGGCCTGTTATGTGACAGCTTTGTAGGTATCTTAAAATGCCTTATGATTAAGACTGGCTTAACTATTATGCTACATATTCTATAGGTATGAGGTCCCGTCCACTTGGTCTTTATTAGTTCAACTCTGTGATTCCTGTAGCACAACTTTGCTGCTCTTTCTTTCTCCGCTGGCATATTTAGAATTTCTACAGTGTACAGTAAAGTGGTTGTTCATTCACAGGGCAGTGATGAGAGCTTTTCTTTTTTTTTTCCCTTATAGAAATTAGATAACTTTCTTTTCTCTCCGGTGGTTGGAGAAACTGTCAAATACTAATTGGCCATTCTCTGGAACATAAAAGATGGCACTGCACAGGGTAAAGCAGATGTGGGTGCTTGTGACTGCACGGAATTCTATATTTTCCCAGGCAAGGGAAGATAAGTTCTCATTTGGAGAGAGTAGAGTATAGCACAGAATATTTCTCCCCCCTCCATTTTTAATACAGCCCTTGAAATTTAGTATAGATTTCTGGATTGCAGGAGCACTTTTAAAGCTTGAGAAAGTTTTGTTTTTGAACTACAACGTCAAGAATTTGCCCCACACATCCTGCTAGGGGAAGGTAGATTTCGGCATAGAAGGAGCAACTTCAGAACTTGAGAGAATTAGTTTTTATTGGACCGCAGCTCTGAGAATTTTCTCCAGCCAGCATACTAGGGAAGGGTGGCTTTATGGATAGCGGGAACAGTTTCAAAGTTTGGAGAAGTTGCTTTTTGAACTACAACTCTGAGAATTTCCTCCAGACAGCATGCTGGAAGAATGTCCATTTCTGGATAGCAGGAACCATTTCAGAGTTTGGGAAAGTTACTTTTTGAAGGACCGCAGCTCCAAGGATATCCCCCAGCTGGCATGCTGGAGGAATATGGATTTTGAGATAGCGGGAATAATTTCAGAGCTTGGGAAATCTATAACTCTGAGAATTGCCCCTTGGCTGACTAAAAATTATTGGAATTGCAATCCAAAAGAATACTTTTCCCAAGCTCTGAGCAATTTAAGGAGCAGGTCCAGCCCTGTAAGTGTTTGTGTGTGTGCACATGTGTATCTTCAAGTCACCTGTCGACTTATGGCAACCCCATGAATTTCATAGGGTTTTCTTAGGCAGGGAATACTCAGAGGTGGTGTTGCCAGTTCCTTCTTCTGAAGTACAGCCCACAGTATCTGATATTTCTTAGAGGTCTCCAATCCAAGTACTAACCAGAGCTGACCCTGCTTAGCTTTCAAGATGAGACGGGATCCGGTGCCTTTAGGGTCCTAAGTGCCTTTTCTTGGCTGCAGAACCCTCCCTTTTCTTTCTTTCTCCCCTGCGCCCCATTCTAAGAGGACTGTTCCTTTGGCTACAGGCTGTTCTGGTTAACCAGTGAGTCATGAAGAGATGAAGGGTATTCAATCCCCACCTGTCGTGGTGGTGCTGGTGGTGCGTAGGGAGGAGGCACAGTGCGGGGGTGTTTCCTGGCGGCGCTGGGTACGAGCAAGAGCTGCGTAGCCAAGTATGGGGTGAGGGGAAGGAAGGAGGCAGGCCAGCCAAATGCTGGCCGCCGAGAGAGAGAGAGAGAGAGAGAGAGAGAGAGCACCCCAGCGGCCGCCTTAGCATGCTGAGCACGGCAGAGCTGGCCGTAAATGCCTTTGACTTTGGATAAAGCCGAGCAAGAAAATTGATGTTCTTTTCCATCCTATTAGCAG
This sequence comes from Iguana delicatissima, assembly GCA_948472985.1. Lineage (NCBI taxonomy): Eukaryota > Metazoa > Chordata > Lepidosauria > Squamata > Iguanidae > Iguana > Iguana delicatissima. The sequence goes on along the minus strand of CAOKZL010000717.1, from coordinate 206,582 downwards.
GAGCTTAGTTCCAGCGAGGAGAAAAATGATGATTAAAAGGGTCAAGTCCACTCGGCTTCTAACAGGGCGTACCTTGGACACAGTGTTTCCTTAAGATCTTGGCTCGGGGATGTTGGGGGTGAGGCAGGGAGGGGAGGGGAGGGGAGGGCAGTGCAGTTTGGGGGCTTACCTTGCGATTATGGAATGTAACCTGGCCCTTGTCAGTAGAAACTATTTACGGGGGTAGGGGAAGCAGCACAAGTGGGGTAACATGCAGGTGCATGGCGGAGTTCAATTCCTGGCACCTCCTATTAAAAGGATCGGCTGGCAAGTTAGAGAATAATTGAGCTGGAAAGGGCCATGGCAGCCACACAGTTGTGCCCCCTGCCATGCGGGAATACATCATGAGAGCACTCCCAGAAGATGGCCATCCAGTCTTTGTTTCAAGACCTTTGAAGAAGGAGAAACTCTCAAAAATCTTCCCTGAGTACTCTCCAGCACCCTATAGGGGCTGTGGGGGCATTTTCACTGTGTTTTAGCCCTCCTCCGTCATGCTAAGCCCAGAAGAGGCCTTTTTTCAACACTGACAGTGACCAGAAGTCACTTCTGGTTTGTTTTAGAAGGACTTTTCTGGGCCTAAAATGGCCAAGGGGGCTCCAAAATGTGGTGAAAATTCTCCTCTAACCCCTACATGGAATTTTAGGGCCATATTTTTTTACAAAAAATGTTTCACCTCTTAGTGGCCCAAGGGCCAGAAAAATGGCTTGGGGGCCTGCATGCAGATATTGGGCTGCACTTTGCCCAGCCTGTCTTGCAGTCACGAAATTCTTTAGGTGGGATCTCTTTTCTTATAACTTGAATAGTTTGGTTGATGTTCTGTTCTCTGGAGCAGCAGGAAGTATGCTCACTCCATTTTCTGTATGACATCTCTAGGTTTTTAAACATGGCTTTCACATCACTCCCAGTCTTCTCCAACCAAATGTACCCAGCTCCCTAAGCTGTTCCTCAAAGGGGCATAGTTTCAGTTTCCAAACCATCTTGATTGCTCTCTTCTGGATGCATTTCAGCTTGTTAGTATCCTTCATGAACTGTGGTGCCAGATGGACCAGTGGTCTGACCTGGTGGAAGCCACATCCATAATTTTCTCCACATTCAGCAGTCACAGAACAGTAGTTTGGGGACATGGATCTTCTGATGGAAGAATTTCTCTCCTGGATCTGACCAAAGATCCATGTTTTGTCTTTGGTCAGGTTTGGGTGCCTACACACCCAACCCATGAAAGCAGTTAACTTAGTGGCAAATCACCTCTGAGTATTCCTTATCTCAGAGCACCTTTTGAAAAAAAATTGGGTCACCATGAGTCAAGAGGCAATTTGAAAGAATACATAAGCCATTGCCATCAGTACTGGAGGTGGATTACTGTGAGACATGGATGTTTCATGTTGTTGAGTGAGTCACCATGACTATTGGGGCAAAGAGAGGGTGTGTTAAATGTTGTGTTTGTTGCAGTTTCCTTTTCACTCCAGTGTGGTTTTGCCAAGGGCCGTATGTAGCATGGAGGGAGGGAAGAGGTAGGGGAGGTCAGAGTTTCAAATAGTCTGATAGATGTGTCATAAAGTCTGTCTTTTCCCCGAGACTGTTCTGCCCATAGATACTAGATTAGGCAGCCCTCTCTTCCTTCTCTTTTTTCTGTCTCTCTAGCCAGTTCCCAAACAAATGCCAGTTTGTCCCCTGCTTTTTATTTTGAGAGTTGCCCAGTGCTTGGAGAAGTTACATTTTTGATTTGTCAAGATTTTTGATTTATCAAGATTTTTCCAACCACTGTGGCCAGTGATGATGCTTGATGGGGGATTTTGGAAGTTGCAGATCAAAAAAGTAACTTTTCCAATCACCAGTGTTGACCAAGAACCTCCTGATGACCCTTTCCTACACTGGAAATGGTTTGGGCACATAATAGGGTATTGATTGGACATCAGACCAGACGGTTGCTGAAGATTTCCTTCTCTCACAAGGGAAGAAAGTATAATTCCATTGTGGTGTTTATCTTTCATGAGTTTTAACTATCAGACCTTTTTTGTGGGTTCAGGATTCACAGATTTGATTATTTTATTTTATTTTATTTTATTTATTAAAAAATTCTTACTGTATTTGCCCCTGCCATGGAAAAAAAATATGTTCTCTCTAGGAATCTCTAGATCCTTCAACGTGCTTCTCTGGTCCAGAAGTGGACCATAGAGTTGTGTTGGAGGACCGCAAGATCCTTAGAGAGAACACTTCTCTAGGCATTGCTAGGTCCTTCAGCATGACTCTGTGGTCCACTTCTGCTGGAAGCTGACCTTAGAATTGCACTGGAGGACCTAGAGATTCTGGGAGAAATATTCTCAGTTTTTTTTAAAAAAAAGTGGTCACAATTTTTATTTTTAGTCATTTCCCCCCACTTTTGTGGAGTCTTGCACCCCTAATCCCCACAAAAGTGGAGGACTGACTATTTTAATTTGTAAGTTGTTTTGAGTCCTAGATTTGAGGGAATGATGGGGTGTAAATGAAGTCAAGAAGTCTCCAAGCAGCTGGATTAAAGCTGATCTCAGCTGTATGTGAGGAGATGTGTGTGCTGTGCTCCAAGAGAAATCCTTGGAATTACCTTCTGAAATTTGAAAATGGGGGAAAGAACAAAGTGGAGGAGTCTACCAATGTCTGTGTCTGTACTGAGCAATGGTCTGCCTCTCCTGAATCAGTCTCCCTGCCTTGCACATATCTCTCACTTGCCCCAGAGGAACACCAGCTGTGTTCTCAGCGCAATTGCATCCAGTGAACTGGTCTGTGATCTATAAAATCTGATGCTGTGATGGATTTGTCAGTCCATAAAGTGCTAAAGTGTGGATACTAGGGACTGCCAAAAGACAAATAAATGGGTCCTAGAGCAAATCAAGTCTCAACTCTCTCTAGAAGCCAAGATGACTAAGCTAAGACTGTAGTACTTTGGACATACTGTGAGAAGATATGACTCATTAGAAAAGACAACGATGCTTAGTAAGGTAGGAGGCAGTAGGAAAAGAGGAAGATTGCTTTATAGCTGGATGAACTTAATCAAGGAAGCCATGGCTGCCCTCCAAGTCTTGAGAGGGGCTGCTGAAAACAACCTGATATTGAGGTGTCTTATTCATATGGTCACCTTAAGTCAAAGTCAACCTGATGACAGTTAACAACAACAAGTTGCTACAGGATGTCCCTTAGTTTTTGGTATCTTTAGCTTTAGTTCCTCTTGGGGACAATGTGAATAATGGGCTGATGGCCCAGGCAAAGGGGAGAAGGATTGTAGAAAAATGCACACCTGTTGAGGTGTACTGGGAAGGGAGAGAGCTGTGATAAGGGAAAAGAAGAAAATTTTCACACCCTTCCTGGCCAATTTAGTTCTTGTAAATATGCAGAGTGCACCATTGTCTGAACCAAAGATAAATTTGGTCACATCCATGGCAGTTTTTTTGTAGCCGAAGACTTGAAACTGTTCTGTATGATAAAACAATCGGGTGTGGCTGGCAGGGGAAGGGAGAAGAAGGCCATTTCTTCTCAAGGCCCTCCCTAAACTGCAAACCCCAGGATTCCATAGGATGTGGAAAGTGGAATAATTGCACTATAACAGTCTAGTGCGAAAATGACTGAGGAGATCCCAGCCTACCAAAGAGACTTCTGTAACTTTGTTCCTCTTCTCTTCCAGGTGAGCCGAGTCCTACGGCCCGGTGGGCGCTTCATCTCCATCACTTTTGCTCAGCCTCATTTCCGGAAACGTCATTATGCCCAGGCTGCCTACAAGTGGTCTATTCGACACTCTGTGTATGGTGATGGCTTACATTACTTCTTCTATGTCATGGTGAAGGGCGAGGAGTTGTCCCCATCCGATCTGGAGCTGGGCCGAAGCCTCCACCTGCGTCCGAGAACTCCCAGCCCCATACACTACCTCCAAGACTCAGACAATGAGAGCTACCTCTCCGCCATTGAGCTGTGAGCGTCTAGGAAAGAGGAAGTGTGGCGGACAGACACTTACGTCAAACTGCTTGTGGGACCACATGCTACTAACATGCCAATCTGCCTGCTATAGCCACTGCCAAAGTATTTCCAGGTCTCTTTGGCATATTAACTCGTAATTTCTTGTTTAAAAATCTGATGCCTTCACTGCCATTTGTAAAAGGTGCTAACTTCCGTCAGAGTGGAATAAGGATGTTTTCCAGTGCCAAATTTGTGGCAAAAAAGAACATCTCTCCCTCCTACTTGGAATACATCCTGCTGCTTGCACCTCGGAGCTGTGAAATAGGTCATCTAAAGAGGGCCAAGAAAATCTCTGGGATTCTTTTCTATTGCTGTGCTATGATCTTTTTCCCATTTGTACTAGGGTGGAACTGTGATATGCTCTGGAGTTTCCCAACAAGCCTTGGAGCAAGCATCTCTCAGAAGAGGAAAAAACCCAGGCTCTGAAGCTGTCCTTGCTGCCAGCCTGGGAGTTGAATTCTGCCCCTACTGACTTTTGAAATAAATGGCAGCTGGTACTGCCAAATTGTAGGCATTGTATCTTAAGGGCTTTATTTTTCTCTTTCTCCTCTGGGCAGTGGTCCATCTTGGAGATGACAATGAGAGGACAGTAATGACCGTCTGACTCTTGCTCTCCCCCACAATGGGTTCTGTGCGTTTCTAGAACAACTTTTGCTAGCCTGCTGCCTTTCAGGTGTTTTGGCCTATGCTCTCATTAGCCTAAGCCAGCATGATGAGCACTGTAGTCAGAGTTGTCATGGGGGGGCAAAATGAGACTATTGCCTTCAAATAAGAATTCTGTCCCCGCCCCGTGATATTTTGTTCAATCCCCAAAGTGGGGGCCATACTTTACCTATTCCATTTTTAAAAATAAAGCCCCTGGTAGCCCATTTTTTGTCAAGAAATATTTAAGGACTAAGGGATATAATCAGAAGCAGTTACTGACAGACTGGAGAGGAAAACTGAAGGCTAAGAACTGCTCATAAATCTATTTACTTTCTGAGTGCTTAACATGAGCTGTCTCTCCAAATTTAATTTGTGAATGATCATGAGATCTAGAACCCTGCTGTAACCCTTTTAAACACACACAGTGTACTGATATAGTACAGATTTGGGAAATGTGTAAGGAAAAGGAGGCTTGGGTTTAAGGTAGCCATCCATGTGAATGGCATGCTCTGGTTTGGGGCTAGAGAGGAAAGTCTTGGCTGAGTTAAATATAGGTAGAACTGATTATCTGTTACAATTACGTGTGAGTTCAGAGAACGCAGCAGGTTGCTTTGGGCACAGAATTCAACACACCATACTGCTGTACATATCTACCCAGAAACAAGCCCCATTGAATTCAACAGAACTTACTCCCAGGTAGATGTGTGTAGGATTGCAGACTAAAAGGAGCGGATTTCTAGCTCTAATAGATGGAAAAGCATGCTGTGACATGTCAGATACTAGAAAGTTACTTTTTAAAGGTAATTGGTTTTTGCTAGGAGCCAGTGTGGTATAGTGATTTGAATGTTTAACTAGCACTCTGGAGACCAGGGTTTGAATCCCTGATCAGCAATCAAAACAGACTGGGTGACCTTGGGCAAATCACACACACTCTCATCCTCAGAGGAAGGCAGAGTAAACCCAACCCAGCCCACCCCCCTGAACAAATCTTGCCAAGAAGACCACTTGATAGGTTCTGCTTAGAGTCACCGTAAGTTGGAAACAACTTGAAGGCACATAACCACAAACTAGTTGCTGTTACTTGTTTTACAGTATGGGCAAGAAATTATTATTTCTTCTTACCATGGCCAGAATCCTGTTGGGGTCATGTGTCTTCTACGTGGACTTACATCTGTGGGAATTAGAATTGGGCAGTTCTGTAACATCCATATCCAGTGAAGGGCTGTTGTTGCATTACTATGGGGTGGAGCCACCACAGTGGCTGATGTTCACTGGGACTGATGTTCATCAGCCATGTTGCGCATCAGAACATCATCTAGAGTAGTGGTTCTCAACCTGTGGGTCCCCAGATGTTTGTGGACTTCAGCTTCCAGAAGCCCCAGCCACTCTGGTCAATGCTCAGGGCTTCTGGGAGCTGAAGTCCACAAACATCTGGGGACCCACAGGTTGAGAACCACTGATCTAGAGAGTGCCAGTATGCATTGGTACACTCTTGCCGATGTCCCATTATGCTTCTCCACAGTTCACTAACAGGGTTCCTTTTATGTAACGTAATCTGTGATAACGGATTCTGGCCAATGTCTCATGCTTTCACAATGTTAACAATTCTGTTGGTTTTTATAAGTTGTTTGGCAGTATAAAAATTAAGCATTGCTGATTGTGTTGCTCATTATTTAAAAAAGAAAACACAGCATAAAACTTGGGAGTATCTGTGTTCCACTTCATACTTTACTTGTTACTTTGACACACACACATACACCAATTTTAACACAAAATAACATGAACACCAACTAACATTTTAAACATAAACTAAAATTAAAACACAATGCTAGAACAGTAAACTAAAAAAAAAAACACTAAATACTAACTCACCAGAACAGTGAACTCACTGACTAAACACTAACTTAGTAAAAACACAGAAGGTCTCTGACCTCCCCTAATCAAACTGTAATGAGAGAGAGAGAATAAAAAATGGAAAAATATTTTAACATTATCCGTCTAAATAAACTAGTAACCATATCTACAAATTATTGCATTATTTCATTCCCTATTGTCCAGAAGGTCCAGAAACAGTTCTGATCTTTCAAGAAATGTTCAGTTGGCTTATGCTTTAAAACATATGTTAGTTTGGCCATTTGCGACAGCTCAACAACCTTAACAGTCCATTTGTTGGTTGTCAATGCTGTAGTCCATTTCCAGTGCATTTCTTGCTGCTGTTGTCATATAACAAAGGAGCAGTCTGTATTTACTGTCCGAATCCTTATCCGTAATACGCAGCAAAAACATTTCTGGTGACACCACGCTACTTTTTTTATTTTGAAAAGTAAATTTATTGCAATTCTCCCCCCACCCAAAAAAAAGTGGTTGAAGAAGACATGTTACTCTAAAGGTCTGGAATTATAGTCAGTGCTTTCAGAATCCAAAAGGAAGCGACAGTCAGATTTCTCTTGCTGGAGAGAGTGCTATTCTTACCCCTTTGTAAGATAAGCTTCTGAAAAATTAGACCAAGATTTGCATCTAACCCAGCATCTGGCCATCCAGATGTTTCCAGCAAGCTTGCAAGACAGGCTTGAAAGTATGAGCCCTGCTGTTGCTCCTCCAACTGGAATTTAGTGTCTCTGAAATGGAGGTTTTGTTTGGCTGTCAGGCCCAATAACTTGATAGACTTGTACCCTCTAATACTTCACAGAGGAAAACCGGAACACGTGGCCATGCAACATCACTGTGGTCAAGATAGTTACTAATGAGGAAGAACACTAAAGCTAAGAGAGGTTGCAACAGTTGGCTTTGCCTAGCTGGAAGGACAAGATTCAGCTCCCCCCCCAGTTAACAGCACCAATTACTTTTGCAATATAAACTGAGTTTCAGCCATTGAAGTTGGTCCAAAGGGGAAAGGTGGGAGGAGAAAAAGATAACTAGGACATTTTAAAAGCAACTGAAAAGGTGAGACAACTGAGGATTAGCTAGGACTGACCCTGGCAAATCAGGACAGTTGGAAGGTATGTAGGTTTGTCTTCTTCAGTAGGAGTTTATTGCCTCGTTTGGGCCTGGCAAAGAAGAGGGCTCGCGTTGCTAAATAAGGAGAGCCTCCACATTTGCTTGGAACAAGGAGCTTGAAGGATTGTGCTTTTCTTCAGCACAATGAGTTCACGGAGTTTATGTATTTTCAGCATCACCACAACCCACCCAGAACACAAGTTGGATTCTGGTTCCTCAGTAAGGCAGGCTAACATTAGGCCTAAGCACATCCTAGGGAGTGATATTTCAGGGCAGACAGTAGACAAATGGCCCCAAGACAAGGAGGAAAGGATTAGTTTGGGCAAAAGTAAGTGGCCCAATTCTAGGTAAAAAACTGCTGGTCAGACAGCTTGGAGATTCTTCTTTGTGTGTACATGTTGAAAAAATTTACTTTTGAGGCCCCACCTGCTAGTTCCATGTAGCAGTTACCAGTCCCATATAAAACAGAATCTATGGAGAGGCTTAGGGAGCTGGGCATGTTTAGCCTGGAGAAGAGAAGGCTAAGAAGCGGCATGATAGCTATGTTTAAATAATTGAAGGGATATCATATGGAGGATGGAGCAAACCTGTTTTATGCTGCTACAGAAACTAGGATATAGAGCAATGGATTCAAACTTCAGAAAAGGAGATTCCACCAAAACATTAGGAAGAAGTTCCTGATGGTAAGAACAGTTTGACAATGGAATATGCTGCCTTGGAGTGCAGTGGAGTCTCCTTCTCTGGAGGTTTTTAAACAGAGGCTGGGTGGTCATCTGTTGTGAGTGCTTTGATGTTTTCTTCCTGCATAGCAGGGGGTCGGACTTGATGGCTATTGTGGTCTCTTCCAACTCTATGATTCCATGTGAGAACACAGGACGTCAAGTCTTTTCTAATTTCCAGCTCTATGATTCTAAGTTCCATTGTTTTAATAAATCTATACTGATTGGTACTAGCAATTGGATTTATGCCATGGCTAAAAATCAGGCAGCCTCCAAGTTCTTTCACTGTAATTCCAGCAGCCCTATCCAGCATAGACAGTGGTGAGGTATGCTGGGAACTGTAGTATTACCAATCTGGTGAACTACAGCATATCCATCCTGACTGATTATTTACTTATATCCCACTTTTCCCCCGAATGAGACTGAAAGCAGCTTACATTTTGATTTTGGCCTCACCATAGGTGCCAGTGGCTGGAGCTTCAGGGCTCAAGTTTTCATTTGCCATCAAGTTGGCTTTGACTTGCAGCAGCCTGATAGATGAGAGACCTCAAAAATCCCCAGTCGTGAACTGCCCTCTTCAGGTCTCATAAATGCAGGGCCGTGGCTTCCTTGATTGAATCGATCTACCTGTGTGGTGGCCTCTTTTGTTTTCTGGTGTCTCCCGCTTCACCAAGCATGATAATCTTTTCTAAGGAGGCATGTTATCTCACAATATGCCCAAAGTACAATAGCTTCAAGCTATAGGATTCAAACTATAGGAAAAGAGATTCCACCTGCACCTCAGGAAGAACTTCCTGACAGTCAGAGCAGTTCGGCAGTGGAATTGGCTGCCTTGGAGTGCGGTGGAGTCTCCTTCCTTGGAGGTTTTTAAGCAGAGGCTGGGTGGCCATCTGTCGGGAGTGCTTGGGTTCCTGCATGGCAGAAGGGGGTTGGACTAGATGGCCCCTGTGGTCTCCTCCAACTCTATGGTTCTATGAGCCCGTTTAGTCGTTTTGGCTTCTACTGAGAGTGCAGACTTGGCTCTGCTCTAGGGTCCATTCATTTGACTTTTCAGCAGTCTGGGGCATACCCAACACCACGTTTCAAATGAGTTAATTTTCTTCCTGTGACCTTCCTTCACTGTCCATCTTTTCAGAATCACGCATAGAAAGCAGAAATATAACTATGTCCTGGATGATTCTGACATTTGAGGCCTTAAGAGCTTTGGGAAAAGACGAGTAACAAATAATAATAATACTAATAATTCCAAAAAAATTAAGTTCTCCTTTTGTACAGGTTACCAAAAAGGCAGGCCTGGGGTAACCCAGTGATTTCCAATGGTGGTTCCTTCCAAGCAGGCTCAGCGATGATTCCCAGCTGTCTCCTGCTCTCTCCTGCCGCCTCATTGCTGCCGTGCCGAGGTCTAGGGCAGGCCAAGCACAGCGCAAAGGGCATTGGTGTCAAAAAGCATTATGTTCAGCCATTTCCTGGCAAAGCCCCCCTCCTTCATTACCTCTCCTCCTCCACCCTCCCCTCTTCGTAAATTTTGGCGGAGGTCCAGCTCTCTGCTCTTTGTGGATGTTAATGAAAGTGCCACAAAACCGGTGAATCATTTTAATGCTCTCCATCCATCTTGGGCGACGAGGAGATGGAGAGAGAGGAAGCAGCCCCAACTGCCTGCCTGTATGTGCGCCTCTCCCGTTCGCTCTCTGATTGAAATCTCACAGGAGCGTACGGGAAGAGACGGAACAGGGTACAGGAAGGCAGAGATGGAGGCTTTCTTTTTTATCCTCTGCTGCAAGCAAATTGCTTTAATCCTGTTTCTGTCTCTTGAATAATTGGGAAGCCCAGCGCTGCAGCAGAAAAGGGCAGTGCTGAGTTCTTAGTAGTCATTTTCTCACAGAAATGATGCTCAGTTAAAAAATCTCTTGAGTCCTTCTCTGCCCTGCAATGCATTTAATATTTTTCAGAAGGCATGGGTTTCCTCTAGGATGCTGGACAGGATTTAATAGCCTGCTTTTTCTCCCCGTTCTCCCCACCACCCTCCCCTATACAATCCATTTTAACTAAGAAAGATCTTTGCTTAGTTCATGGGCTCTTGCTAGCCAGTATGGTTCCATGATGTTTGTTGGGGCATCTGGGAACGGTTTGCAGGCACGCTGCTTTGGGAATACAGTGTGTACAAAGACACATCTCCCTGCCCACTTCCTGCATCTCTATCTTTTAGCAGGGCTGACGATGTTAATTGATTCTACACCTGCCTTTTAATTGTAAATTAAAAGTGTGGGTTTTTAATAAGGTCTAATCGGAGCTATCTCCTTCTGCAAGGTTGTCCAAGGCTGTTCGCATAAACCGTATATGCATCTCTTTCTCTCTTAGAATTTAAATGTTACAATTCAGTAAATGGTGCAGTGTGCATATCAAGACATAGAGTAGTTAAACTGCCCGATTTTTCTGCATTTCTAACCCCAAATAAGCTACTTGGAAGCATTTGCCATGATCTATGATCTATGTGTATCTCTTGATTTAAGTAGTTTATGCTGAAATAATTTCTCAGTGCAAGTAAACGTTTTATCTAATGTTCAGATAAGGAAAGGTATTTGTCTTTTGATGTCTGGTGTGTTTTTGGACCTTTTTTTAAAAAAAATACGTTTCTGATGTCTTGGCTTATTGATCCATTACTATCAGATGACTAGCAATTCAGACTTGAGAGGTTTGAATTTAAGTGCCAGTTTTGCTATGGATGTAATTGTATGAGCTTGGTTCAGTCTTTGGCTGTCAGCCTTTGGTTCCCTGTCTGTAAATGGGGTATAACAGTGGCCAGCTTTGATAAAGACACTTGAATATTATGCTATAGACCATGTAGGCTTTGAAAGAAATTCAATTTAGGATTGCAAATGTTACTTTATTTATATCCTGCCCTGGGACTGAAGGTGGCTTACAAAAGTTAAAATACTAATTAATAAAATAATTAATTATTAATGAAATAATTAATAATTGATTAAATAACAAAATAAAATACTTAATTAATAAAATAATAACGTTTGCATCACTGAAACATTCAAAAGTTGAAATATAAACGATCAGGGTTGGACTGGATGGCCCGTGTGGTGTCTTCCAACTCTACATTTCTATGATTCCATGAGTCTAAAAGCATGCACATTTAAAAAACAAACACACATTATACAGCATGTTATTAAAAGCTCTTTTACCATGAGCAGTCAGTTCCTAAAGGTTTGAAGAAATTTAAAAACAAAACGAAAAAACCTGAATAAGACTACAAAGGGTGCTGCTCTAGCCTCTCTAGGAAGGGAGATCCAGCACTAGGGAATAGCAACCAAGAAGGCCCTTCCCGGACGATTTCAAAGAGCCCATGTGGTGTATTGGTTAGAGCAGAACTTTCCAAATTTTTCATGTTGGTGGCACACTTTTTAGACACGCATCATTTCGCGACACAGCAACTCAGTTTTACTAGCAAACGGGAGGTTAAACTAATTCATTGTAAGAGAAATATACACATACATAAACTGTAATAACAAGATGTATGGGGACACAACATATCTCATGAAAACCTTTCATATATTTTTAAAAATATCTGATTTATAAATAATGACATAGATTTCCAAGATTGTAGGTGACACACCTACAGACTTCAGGCGACACACTAACGTGTTGCAGCACACCCCATCTGGAAAGCCCTGGGTTAGAGCAATGATTCTGAAATTCTGGGCGGGACTCAAGAGTAGTTGATAGTTGCTCAAGAAAAGTCAGTCTGCAAGTACAGAAGATATGAGAAAGAATGACAAGCCTCTGTGTGTGTGCGTGCGTGCGTGTGAGCGCACACTATTGAGGATTGACTGATCTCTGCAAAAGAGTGATGCAAAGCACGCACACCCCATCATGCCTTCCTCCAACCTCAGACATTGCAAAAATCAGCTTCCCTTTTGTTTGATGCTTTTCCCGCTCAGCTTCTCCGAATGTTCCATTATGGGCGCAGGAGGTGCATGCCCCTTGGCGACTACAAGGCACTTTCTCAGGTGTGGGGGAGTGAAGGGAGGAGGCAGGGAGTGTGAGAGTTCAGCATTAAGACAGAGGGTGTGTTACCCTGTTTTCTGGGGGTCCCAAGAGGGACTCCCAAAATGTGCTCAACTAGAGGTGGGGAAATTTAGCTCAGAGCACTGCTTTAGTGTTACGGGAGGCAGGGTAACTTAGCAGGATCTTGTAAGCCAGTGTTTACAGGGTCAGGCCAAGTCAAGGAGCAGACTGGTTTGAAAATAATTAATTATCTTTATTAAATACAGGCACACAATGTAAGCAACACAAGCACACAGATAACTAAGGAAAATAAAGGTGTGAATAAGATAGCGGGATTTTCAGAGGGATAGTTGGTTCAGGTGATACGACACCTGTTCCTGAAGCCCGGAAGAAGATAGAGAGCGATGCTGGGGTTTGGTGTGGCTCAGCACGTGGGACTGAGGGGAAGCTCGCCAAGCAATGCGGCAGCAAGGCGGTCTGGAACTCGGGAGCGATCCCAGGAAGGTCTCGGAATCAGGGGGTTTTATAGGGAGAAGTGTGACTGCAGGCTATGCCTTGGGGACAACAATGGGTTTTGGGGGCGAGACAATGTCTCCGAAAGGTCACAATTTAGCATGATGGTATCAGAGCCGAATTAACAGTGGTGTAGCCAGTATGTAAATGCGCAACGCTTGGCAGTGGATGGTTCAGCCTTTGTCAGGTTGCCTGCTTGGGGCAGGGAGCCCTTTGTAGGTAGTGCGCATACATAATGTGGTGTTTGCCGGGGAGGTCCCTGAAGCTGCGATCTGGCTATTTCTGGCTTGCCTGTATTGTTTGAGAACATTTCAGCAGTTAAGTGCCGAGCCTAGTTTCGTGCTTGTCCGGAGGCCTCACAAACATGTGGAGAGGGGTGGTATGGTAAGGCCGAATTATGATATCAAAAGGATATCTGGTGCTATCGCCAGGTAGGCCTAAACTACAGTAACAGGTGTGTGCAGCAAGAAGAGCTTGTGGGAGAGAAAGGTATAGGGCATAGGAGGCCATGATGTCAAAGGGGGGGGCACAACATCAGCATGTAGATCCAAAGAAGGTCATGGAGTAAAAAGCGTGAGAACTACTGGGTTAGAGTGTTAGGCCAGGACTCCAGTAACCCTACTTGGCCATGGAAGCCCACTTGGAAGCCTCAAGCCATACTGTTCTGGGTTAATAGGATGGTTTTTAGACTGCTTTTTAGGAGTTCTTAAAGAGTATTTTAACTGGTTTTTAAAATGTGTTTGATCTTTGTATTGTTTTAATTATTTTTTTATTTGTGCACTGCCTCGGGAGCCCTTACAATTTGAGAGGCCAAACAGAAATACCTAAATAAATAAGTAATGGTTCAATCTCCTTTCAGGTGGCTTGGGCCATTTCCGCACGAGTCTGTTATAGCGCGACGATTCCACTTTCAACCTCCTATGGAATCCTGGGGATTGCAGTTTCGGGAGGGGCCAGGCGGCCCCTTCCAAAACTGCAAACCCCAGGATTCGATAGGAGGTTGCAAGTGGAACAATAGTGCTATAACAGTCTAGTGCAGAAATGGCCCGAGAGACTTTGCATAGTATAACATGATTTCTTGACTCCATATTATCTTCTGTCATTTTAAGATCTATAATCTTGAAACTGATTTTATTGTATGTCCTTTATCCGCATAAGAATATTCTTCAGCACCCCTGGAAAAAGAAAGCAATTGTGGTTCTAGTGGTGAGAGATGCTCTAGGAGCAATTAACGGACTAGGAACATGCTGTTTATCTGCCAGGAACTCAGAGACAATGTGGTGTAGCATTTTGAACATTAGACTACGACCCCGGAGACGAGAGTTCGATTCCCCCTTCAGCCATGGAAACCCTCTGGGTGACTTTGGGTGCATCACACATTCTCCACCCCCAGAAAACCCCGCAATAGGTTTGCCTGAGGGTTACTGTAAGTCAACAGTGACCTGAAGGCATACAACAACAACAACAGAACTCATTGATTCCTAGATTCTTGGACCTTATCCAAAGCACTGATGGTCCAAACCTCCGGTCAGCAAGATGTGGTATGTTGTGAAACTGAGATGATGGTGGTGGTGATCATTAATACTGTATGCCCGTGTGAGATCTTTCTTGTTGTGAATTGTCATTGTTAATTGCTATCAAGTCAGTTTCAACATATGGCAACCCTATGGATGAGAGATCTGCAAGACACCCTTTTATTGACAACTCTATTGAGATATTCTGCAGATCAGGGGTCATGTCCCTGCTTGACCATGGAAACCCCCTCAGTGACCTTTGGTAAGCCACACTCTCTCACCCTCAAGAGCAAAGCAAAGGCACATCCTCCTCTGAACAAATCTCACTAAGAAGACCCTGTGACAGGGTCACCTTAGCACTGCTATAAGTTGGAAACAGGCTGAGGGGGAACACATGATCTGCCAAAAATGACCAAAAGACAATCGGTGTCAAAAAGTCTAAAAAAAGGGTTTTTTTTTTAAAGGTTGGGTAGGGGTGGAACCTTTTTAAAAGGTGAGTTGCTGTTCCCACAAGCTTCTAGGAGAGAAGATTCATCTTTTTTTTTCTTTTGTCCAGGAAAAAGGTGGTCTAGAGGAGCGAAGTGCCCCCCAAACAGTCTTGAGGTACATGTGTGACCCCAAGACTGCTCTTCCAGTGATGTAGTTCTAGAAGAATCAGGATGGGACCTTCTGTCCCCAAAGTTCTAACATTGCAGAGAGCGAGATGCCGAAAATCTCAAATCTGAAATTCTTCTGTCTGATGCAATCACATTCCCTCAGAAATTTTGCTTGCTCCTTTGTTTGGATTCCTTACCCTATGTCTGTCTGTCTGTTTAGTTTCTCTTGCTCCTTTCTCCCAGCATAGCCTAGTAGAACCATTTGAAAGCACAATACAACTAAAAACCATTAATACAAAGTTAAAAACCAGCTTTCTAAAACCAAATTAAAAGACAAAATCAAGTTAAACAATGCAATGTAATTTGCAATGTAAACATATTTTTAAAAACCCATTTAAAACATAATAGCAATACAAAATGTAAGAAATAGCTGATAAGACTCATAAAACAATTTAGCACAGGATCGGCTGAAGCATTAAATGTTTATTTAAAATACGTCTCTGCAGAAGCGGGTGTTCCCTAGAGAGGAGGACACCCCCACTATGGAATACCTCATATTTTATCCCCCTGCCCCATGCACGTTTCCCTCCCCCTTGGATCCGATTGGACAGGACCCCAAAAGTTACAGCCTATCAGAATCGCCAAAGAAGTTACATTCCCCCTTCCCCATATTTACAGTATGAGTGATCACGCACTTGATCGTGCATTTCCCTCGTTCATCCCGGTGCCTTTATCAGTAGTTTCACTGTACCCCGTTGTGTTCTGGTATGTCCCCATAAATCAGTTTACTCCTTTACAGATGGTGACCTTGTCTTGCCCTCCTTATCGAGGCCTTTCCTTTCCCTCCTTTCCAATTACTTTCAAGGTCCTTTTTGGGAGGCCCTATCATCTCTAAAAATCTTCCTTGTTAGACTTTATTACTGGGGCTCAAATACAAAATATACTAGAATATATGTGTAAATGCGTCTAAAATGTGTTATACTTATAAGCTAATACATATAGGTGAGTAATACATGTTAATAATACTTGCAAAAACAAAAATGTATTTTATTTCTCTCAAAAATGCCACCCATTAAAAGGTCCATTTCCTGCACTATGTTAAAAACCAAAGGACTCCCTATATAAAAACATTTTTGCCTACCAACCAGACCTTCAGAGTAAGGGAGTTTCACAGCCTGGAAGTAGTCACTGAGAAGGTTCTCTCTCTTTCTAAAGGCTCAATTGAAGTCTTAAGTGACTGCAATGCTAGAAATTTAGCCAGGAGCCAGGGAAGCTGAAATCCAAAAGATCTGGAGAACCAAAGATAGAAATCCAGTGCTGTAGGAATTCACAAGGCAGGGGGTGGAGGAGATGGCTTTTTCTTGTGGCTAGTAGATGAAGATATAATGTCCCATACCAGGAGGTTCCTTTTAGCAACCATGACTGACAAGCAAAGACCCATTCTGCCACGATTCTGGTTCGGTCTGATGGGGGCTGTAGTCTGGTACATCTAAAAGGAACCAAATTGTTGAAGGCTGTGTTGAGCTAGAAGCAGAATGCAAAAGACTGGGATTCAGATTGCTGGTCAGCTATGAAACTCTCTTTAAGTGTCCAGGGCCAGGTGCTTTCTCAAAGCCTAGCCTGCCCCATAAGCTTATTGTGGAGATAAAATGGGAAAGTGTGGCAAACGTATGCACTACCCAAAAGGCCTTCAAAAGAGGGTTGGGTCAAAAATGTAATAAGAACACAGCCCCACCCTTCACTGATGTTACGTGCCTTCAAGTTGACTCTGACTTACGGCAATCCTGTCATGCGATTTTCCTGGCAAGATTTGTTCAGCAGAGATTTGCTTTGGCCTTCATCTGAGTGTGATTTGCCCAAAGTTATGCAGTGGGTTTCCATGGCTGAGTGAGGATTTAAACTTCAGTCTCCCCGAGCACTAGTGCAATGCTCAGACATCTGCACTATGCTGTCTGTGCCCCTCATTGACTCTCACTCTATTCAGGGTATCTGTACCTGGGCATATATTTTCTTTCTCTGTCCTATTACTTGAGCTGTTCAGCCTTCTGAGAGTAGTGGTTGATGCTCACTGAGGGTGGTGGGCTGGAGGATGGGTCTGTCACAGGATCACCAGAGGTACAGCCAGCTAGAGCTCAACAATTAGGAGAGTTCCTTTAAAAGTTCTTTCAAAATCCCAGAGTGGATTTACCACCCCAATGCCCTTCGTTGCATTGATGGCTGATGGCTTCCCTGTCAGTGGAGTGGTAAATCCACTCTGGGATTTCGAAAGAACCCTCCTAATTGTTGTGCCCTTTTTCCCCAACTAGATTCTTCCCCTTGGATAGCATCTTTAAAATTCAGACTAATACCCAGAGGGGTTTTGCTGCCCCACTGCCCTCATGGCAAAGTCTCAATGCACCTTGTACCCATCCGGTTCTGGGGCTGTTGGGGTTTCGACAGGCACTGCCCTATCTGTGCCTACTGCTCTTTTGGGCTTCTCTGCAAAGGGTTGCCTGACACAAAGGATCCTGGAGATCTCTGCAGTCATCTGGTTAGTCATCCAGCTGTCTCCCTCCTCGCTCTCTCACTCTGTTTTTAGAAATGCCTCTCTTCCTGAAGAGACCACTGCAGTTGCTGAAAGAGCGGATGCTGCACCACCAGCGTGAGACGCCCGGTCACCCCCACAGTTTGATCAGAGCAATGATGCACCCCAGTCTTTCTATTAGCCCTGCATTACAAGGAGATGGATGGAGAGCGGGAAGGAGGCATCTCTCCGCACAAGACCATTAGTGTCGCTCATGACCTAGATTTATCTCTCCTCTTTGGACAGAGCTGGTGGTGGTGGAGGAAATGTATGCCACGCTTCTTCATCTTCTTTCTCTCTCTTTTTTTCCAACCTCCACTTTGGGAGTAGTTGAAGTTAATTAGGTTGGTTTGCTTCCCGTGTGTGGTCGCTGGGGATTTGCAGATTCCACGCTGAAGGTATGCATCAAAAGCCGAAGGAGAGAGAAAGATTGCTTAAAAACAGGTGGAGACATCTTTCCTCAGCTACGCTGAGAGGTCTTTGAGGGACATGAATTGGACATGAATTTGGGAAAGTTACTTTTAGAAATGACTGCTTCCAGAATCCTCCATTGCATTTCCCCAAAGTAATTTTTTCAAGTTGTGAATTTAGGGCACAGAGAATGGGATTTAGCAGTACAATTTCTGTTGGTATAATATTTCCATATGAGAGTCAGCATAGTTTAGTGGCCTGGGTGTTGGGCTAAGAGTACAGGAGGCGAGGGCTTGAATCTCTGCTTAGCCACGGAAACCCACCGCCTTCCAACACAATGGGTTGCACTGTCAAACTGCTCTTGCCACAGGAATGGCAATGCCAAATGCATTCTTAACAAATCTTGCCAAGAAAACCCCATGATCGGTTTGACTAAGGGTTGCCATAGGTGAGAAATGTCTTGAAGTCACACAGTAGCAACAATTTCTCCATGTAAGTAATGAGCGTCCAGGCTCAGACAGACAGCTCTTATTTAGAAGTGACTGTTTGTGTGAATGGTCTACTTCAGTAAACTCCAGGCTAACTTTGGATGAAAAGTTGTGGGAACACAGCTCTAAGATGTACAAATGAATGTTCTCCCAATTGAAAAGCATAAACCTTCTCCCTGCACATGGAAACCAAGCATGTCAGGTAAAGTTGTGACATCAATTTGCTTCCAAGAGGTGTCAGGGTCAAACCTTGCTGGGCTCTACCCAACCCAGGGCTCTTTGGAGAGTTTGAACTAAAATGCTCATCATCCCCAGTAAACATAGATTATGGAAATTGTACTATGGCACTTCTCCCAGCACATTGGGAAAGTCTGTGACAGAGGAAAAGGAACAGGATTTCAGAGGAACTGAAAATGTAGCTCAGCAGCATAAGTTTGGAAATAATTTCCAGCAAGAGTTGAGAGCTAAGGGTTTGTGAGAATGAAAGATCTGAAGTAGAGATTCCCAAGGATAAAGGCAGTGAATGGAAAGGAAAGTGACGTTTGTTAAGGGAGCAGGAGACTTTGGGAATGCTGAGGCATACAGAACTGAAGCATTCTGTAGAGGTTGAGAAAGTTAGTTTTGGACTACAGCTCCCAGAATCCCCCTGACAGCACAGCTGTTAGATTTCTGGGCATTGATGTCCCAAGGAGCACTTTCTCCAAACTCTGAGTTTAAATAGGGCCGTTTCTGCAAAGGAGCAGTCCTTGTTGATTGCTGGATGAACACTGAAAGATGTGTCCCGCTCCTCTCCATCTGCAGCCTGAAGTGGTTGAAGTCTAGGGAAAACACTGGGAATTTACTTCTCCTGAGTGGATTGTCATGTTCACCCAACTTCTCTAAGCAAGGAGAAAATCCTGGGGTTGCAGCACTTTTTCTCAGGTTTGGCTTCCTGTGGAAGGAGGTCACCGGAGGCTTAAAGTGTTTTGCAGTCATTGGTTTTCTCTCAGAATAGACAAGCTGAGTACAAGTGCAGGTGTGGGGCTGAACTACTCCAACAGGGCCGCTTCAGAGCTCCAATAATAGGAAGCTAGCCCCATACCATCCCCCCAACTGGACAAAGTTTTGGAGAACAGCTCTCCTAATCCCTGCTGTTTTCTCTGGGCAGGGGGCCAACAGTCTGCTTAAAATGCAAACGAACAACAGAAATGCTGAAAGTCATTGTTGGTTTTGAAAAAAACCAAGTGCGACAGTCAAGAAAGCTAATGGAATTCTTAGTTGCATCAATAGGCGTATGGTGTCCAGATCAAAGAAAGTAATAGTACCACTCTATTCTGCTTCGGTTAGGCCTCATTTGGAATATTCTGAGCACCTCATTTCAAGAATGATATTGACAAGTTGGAACATGTCCAGAGGAGGGCGACCAAAATGGTGAAGGGTCTGGAAGCCATGCCCTATGGGGAGCGTCTTAGGGAGCTGGGAACATTTAGTCTGCAGAAGAGAAGGTTAAGAGGGGACATGATAGCCATGTTTAAATATTTGAAGGGATGTCATGTCAAGGAGGGAGTCGGCTTGTTTTCCACTGCTAGAGAAACTAGGACAAGGAGCAATGTATTCAAACTACAGGAAAAGAGATTCCACCTGAACCTCAGGAAGAACTTCCTGATAGTCAGAGCTGTCCAGCAGTGGAATAGGCTGCCTTGGAGTGTGGTAGAGTCACAGAGGCTGGATGGCCATCTGTTGGGACTGCTTTGATGGGTGTTCCTGCATAGCAGGGGCTTGAACTGAATGGCCCCTGTGGTCTCTTCCAGTTCTATGATTCTAAGTATTTTTTTATGTTG
The DNA here is from genome assembly GCA_948472985.1 of Iguana delicatissima. Taxonomy (NCBI): domain Eukaryota; kingdom Metazoa; phylum Chordata; class Lepidosauria; order Squamata; family Iguanidae; genus Iguana; species Iguana delicatissima. The sequence goes on along the minus strand of CAOKZL010000717.1, from coordinate 186,279 downwards.
AACAGTTGTGCAGGGGAAAGTCTGCATCCAGGGCCCAATTATCAACAGTTCAATTAGTGCAATTGCTCCAGGCTCCTGGCTGGCTGGAGGCCCAGACAGTGCTGAGGGGAAGAAAAAGTGGTCCCCTGCTTCTTCTTCTTCCCCAGTCGCTCCTTGGATCTCCCAACATTTTCACCATCATTAACATTTTGTGTGTGAATCTGAGTAACTTGCGTGTACATGCATGGGCGTCAGCTTGTTGTTCCACCAAAGCTGAAAAATGAATCCACAGAGGAAGATTTTTAAGCTGAGGGCTCTTACACATACATACCTCACTTAACAAAGCTTCCTGTTTTGCAACATCTTTTTATACCTACCTAACCAACCTTTTCCTCCTCATCCTCTATCTGGCTGCAGTTTTTTAAGGCACATCAGCATCAGGAGGATGGCAAAAAAGGGTTGAAGAAACATAGCCATAGACTGCAGCAGTGGGTCTGCAGTAAACATGCAATCAATGGTGAGTTTGTGTCTGTTGGGTTTGTGCAAACTGAGAGGATGCTTGTTTGTGTGTGTGTTTGTGGTCTATCCTTCTTTTGTGTGCAGGTCCAGGTCCTCTGCCTGAGCACATGGTCTCGGGGGGTGGAGCATCTCCTGAGAGGAAGTGAGTCAGAGAATTGGTTGTGGGAGGAGCTAGCAGCCACTAGCTCTCTATAGGACAGCAGAATCAAAAAATGAAGAAAAGCCGACAATACCAGGAAGTCCATGCTCACCAAAATATCTTAAATATAAATTGCAGCATGTGGCCAAGCAACACTGAAGACTTCTCAAGAGGGTAAAAAATCATTAATGAGGGAGAACACACAACCAAGGAGAGGCTGTGGCTGCTTGTTTATGCCTGACTCTGCTGGGAAGGGCAAGATTCCACCTCTTTTCTCCTCTTCCTCTGGCTGAGTTAATGGAAGGCAAACTATTTGTACACTTTGAACTCAAGTTTGTAGCAGGTGAAGCACGCTGAGAGCAAAAGAGGAGGAGAGAGACACTAGGACATTTTAAAGGTAGCTGAAAAAGTGGGCTTGATAGAGTGTCGGGGTGCAGCTAGCAGAGTGGTCGTATAACCAGACTGGCCCTGTCTGAGCAAAACCCAGCCCTAGTAAGAGGACGGGGCTGTGGGTGAGATAGCAGAAGCCATAGGCACAGGGAGCATGCATTGGATTCTAGCTTCTTTCAGTGAGATTCTTAGAGAGAACTTTAAGTCAGAACCTTCAATCAGCCAAAGGGGGTATCCTGAAACGAGGGTTGTCTTCTCAGTGGCCTAGTGTGAGGCAAAGAAGAAACCAAACCACTTCTGAGTGGGTCAGAAAGTGGGACTCTGAGTGGGCAATTGCACCTTTGTGCTAAGGAGAGCCAAAGGTCTCTGTGCGTGTGATGCCTCTGTTCTTGAATACTGCAGTGATTTAAAGAAATTAGTTAAACCTCTTTGGGGAAGTGTTATTTTGTTTGAACCTTCTTGAAATATCCAGTACCTTTTTTCCCACTCTCTGTTATTTCAATAAAGATTTCATCCAATTTTTATAATTTCTGCCTTGACAGAGTATTTTCCTCAGTTTTATGAGAACACGCTACCACAGGTTATCAATTGTTCTTGAATCACCATTGATAAGCTTTGCCCTTTATCCACTAGGGGGTAGTTTTAAAGAGGGAGGAAAGGTGAATATGTCGAAGGGAGGGAGCCAGGGTGCTATAGCAGGATTAAAGAGATTTTGCTGCTCCAGATAGGGAGAAAGAGAAGCAGGCCTTGTTTGGCCTTCCCTCCATAGGAGGGTTCTTCTCTCCATCTCCACAAGAAGTATGCTTGGCAGAGACACGAAACACGGCCTTCTTGATGCCTGCTCCCTGTTTTGGACATTCTCTGCCACGGGAAGCTAGGCTGGCTCCCTTTCTCTTGCCTTTTTCCAGGCAAGGCAAGACATTTTGACTATGGCAGCCTTTGGGAGCTGAGCTGATTTATAGCTGAATAGGGATGTAAGTGCTTGGATGCTGTCTCTGTCTCTCCTTGTTGCGTTTTTTAATGAGTTGGCCTTTATGTCTCAATCAATATTTTGTTTTTAATTATGTGTTTGATTCATACAGTCAGTTTATGCCTTACCGTTCTCCTAAACCAGGATTCAAAGAGCTCACAATTTTAGTGCTGTTAGCTGCCTTGTGTGCCTTTTTTGGTGGAAGAGCAGAGTATGAGATTTTTTTAAAAATGTCATTCCTTTACTTAAGAGCCAACTTTCATAGAAGCACATCTTGTAAATATTCTGATCTGTAATCCTGTGGTTTCCATTGAGAAAGAGGGGCTGGCAGCTTTCTCAGGATGGTTAAAGGAGTTTCCAGCAGCACCTCGAGCCCACTGAACCTCTTCCATCTTGCCCTAAAGCGCAGTCGAAGGCCACTTCTGCACTACACTGTTATAGTGCTATTATTCCACTTTCAACATCCCTTGGAATCCTGGGGTTTGCAGTTTAGGGAGGGGCATTCGGAATTTCAGCCAGAGAGCTGTTTGGCCTTAGTAAACTACAAATCCCAGAATTCCACTGGATGTTGAAAGTAGAATAATAGCACAATAACAGTATAGTGCGGAAATGGCCGTAGAGTAGTATAAAGGAGGCTTCAGGATAGGAGCTTCTTTTAAGTAATAAATAAGAACTGAATTGCTGGCCACTGGAATTGTGTAAGTTGACATGCTTATGACTTGTGGGGAGGTGGAATAGAGAGGAAAGTATATCACACAAGCATAGAATCGTACAGTTGGAAGAGCCCACGAAGGCCATCAATTTTGAACCTCTGCCATGCAGGAGAACACCATCAAACAGCTTCAAAGTAATCCTGACAGATAGCTGTCCTGCCTCGGTTTGAAAACCTCAGAAGGAGATTCCACCATACTTTGAGGCAGCGTATTCCCCTGTCACAGCGCTCTTTCTGTCTGTAATGGACAGGTTATCTTTCCTCTTTCCCCCCTGCTCTTTTTTTTTTTTTTGCAATATCTCACCTGATGAAGAAATGCAGAGCTCTTGAAATCTCACCCGTATTTTTGTGTTCTGATTGCTTGGTTAAGTATTACCTAATGGTGGATTTTTTAAAAGTTCTTACTCTTTTTCTTTTCATAAGCTTAGTCTTCGTGGTTGGCAGTTGAAGCAGACAGCAAGGGTACATATGCAAATACTCAGGATATTTTGTGGAAATTGCCGGAAGCCATGGCCAATTCGATAGCATTCCCTTGGTGCTCACGTACGCAGCAGTAGCCCTCACTGGCAATCTATTAATGGATGGAATTGATGCATGTGTGCGCGCGTGTATGTGTTTGGGCGAACACATGTTTATTTGGCGATAACAATGTTGTGCCTTGCCCAGCCTGGGTTTCACTGCGCTCACCTCCCTGTGCCCAGCCCAATGCGGGTCTCATGTTACTCCCGTTCCTCTTTGTCCTGCTTTGACTTGCTGATTTCCCACTTCAAAAGAAGCTGTTCTAGAAATGCACTGAGTCGTGAAGAAAGCCTCTGTCTGTGGTCCCAGGGTGGGGAGTGGGAGGGATGCAGATGGAAAACCCACGTGCAAACAGACTTGCCCTGGGATAAATTAGGCTAGTAGTGACCTGACACTGGATCATAATGTAAAGAGTGTGTGTTGTTTCTTTTGGTCTACTGATCAGGGAGAGAGGCTGGCTGCAAGTATCCTCTTTCTAGATTCCTGCTAATCATCGCTTCTTTGAAGCACAACTTTGATTTGGACTCACCTAAAGATAAAAATGCTGCAGGAGCAACCCACTCCCACACGTCTGATGTAAATGCATATCCTTACAACCCCAGCTTCTTCGATGTGAATCTAAATGCGCAGGCTTGGGTATGCATTGTTGTTGCTGTGTGCCTTCAAGTTGTTTCCGACTTTTGGTCACCCTAACGTGACCCTGCCATGGGGGTTTTTTGGCGTTGAGAGAGTGTGACATGCCCAAGGTCACCCAATGGGTTTTTTCATGGCTGAGCAGGCGTTGAACCTTGGTCTCCAGGTTCATAGTCCAACACTCAAATCGCTACATCGTGCTGGCTCTCCAGACAAGATAGAGATATAGATAAAGATATAGTTGTTTATTTGCAGTGCAAGAAGTGTGTGTGTGTGAACGGTGCTTCTCAAACTTTGGTCCTCGGGGTGTTTTGGACTACAGTTCCCGGAAGACTGGGCCAACTTGACCAGTGGTCAGGAAATCTGAGAGCTGAAGTCCAGTTTGAGAACTGCTGTGTCCAAAGACAATGGACAACAGTTCATAGAATCTTAGAGACAGAAGAGACCAGAAGGGCCATCCAGTCCAGCTGCTGAAATTGAGGAAGGGCATTTGACATTTGCTATGCACAGGTGCTGTAGGCTGTAGTTCAGAGGGAGGAGCTGGCAAACCCACCTCTGAGTATTCCTTGTCTAAGAAACCCCTGTGAAATTCAAAGGGTCATCATAAGTAGACGGGGACTTGAAGGCAGAGGCACGCAAACATGCACAGTTAAACCTTAGGAAGTTGGGGAATATGTTTCTTCTGAAGTTTAGATGCAACAATATTCTATACCTTGAGAGGAGAATTTCTTGTTTTTCAAGACTGTCTGGGCAGCAGGTGTTACCAAAGACTGTGCATCTCCTTTGGGTGCGGAGAAACGCCAACTGGGAATTGTCTTGCTGGGTGAAATCCTCCACTCCACGGCCATTGGAAATCTAATTCAGAGACAAAAACGAAATACACCTTAATTAATAAAAATAGGTGTGCCCCTGAGCATTGCTCCTTCAGAGAAAATTTTGTATCAGAGGCAGAAATAACATGGAAAGAATAGGGATAGGTTCCTACGACACAAAGAAGAGCAGCTCAACATGTTTCAACAAACTTTTTATCTATATCTAACAACATGAAATGAAACAACCAAGCTAAGGAAGCCTTTGATAAGTAAATAAAAATATTTTGAGACTTCTACCAACCACCTGAAGACTTTCTCTAGAAGGCATCCAGGGATGGCTTTTTCATTCACCAGCCTCCATTTTTCTTATGATTTCTATTTTGGGGGAGAAGCTTGTATATCTATGATTTAAAAAAAAAACACCCACCAGGATGGGAGGTGAAGCAGGCTTATTCGCTCCCCCACCCTCGTTTTTCATCTGTTTTGCTGTTTATGCATGCCCACTGTGAGATTTTGGAAGCATTTCCTGTTTATCTTGCCTATTGTAAGCAGACCCACACAAGTGTAGTGGGATCGGCTAGAGTAGCTTCCCATTCATTTCCGGTTTAAGCTTTATTGCATTATTACTGCAGATACACTTTTACCAACTGATACTGAAAGTCCTTTTTCGCCATCTTCCCAATGGTGATGCTGCTAAAAAACTTCCAGCTGCACAGATTATGAGGAGAAAAAGTGGTGTGCATGGATGTAAAAAAGAATGTAAAAATTAGCTTCTTTGGCTGCGTTTTCTTTCTTTGGCACGCCTTTAGCTGAAACCAATTAAGATAGAAGTTTTCTAATATAAGGAGGCAACACAATTAGATTTATTCATTAACTAGAGTGATTCACTTAAGCTGGAATTTTAGAATTCCAAAATTAATTCAATGAGAAGCAGTGCTAAGGAGCTAACAAATTTTGCATTCATCAGCTTGTTCTTTACCCTAAACCTAGTACTGTTTGATATTTGCAAAATGACTTCTTGCTTTTTGTTGGTTCCCCCGGTGTTTAGGTCATAGAGTGTTTATATGATAAGAGTCAAACCACTACTGGCGGCTCATGATTAGCCTGTGACAAATTAGCACTGTAATTTCAAAGGTTAAAAGATTCTAACTCTACAAGTAGTAAGGGTTAGGTTGTAAGGGCGCTGGTCTTTTTTGCCTCCAAATGATTCTCCTGTGTTTTACACCATTCACCTAGTAGAATTTGCTCATCTTTTGCAGGAAACTGAATTTTGAAATTCTCTGCCCTGGGACTTTTGCTGGATCCACATAGGAAACCAAGCTTTATTAGGAATGGCTTAGGAGCTGGATATGTCTAGCTTGGAGAAGAGAAGACTGAGAGACGACGTGATAGCTGTCTTTAAATATCTGAAGGGTTGTCATGTATATGATGAAGTGAGCTGTCTGCTGCTCCACGGACTAGAACATGAACCAACAGATTCAAATTACAAGAGATTCCACCTAAATGTTAAGAATTTCTTTGCGGTATGAGCTGTTCAACAGTAGAACTGACTGCCTCGGAAGGTTGTTGACTCTCCATCTTTGGAGGTGTTTAAACAGATGTTGACGAAACATCTTTCAGGAGGGCTAAACTGCATATTCCTGCATGGCAAGGGCTGGACTCGGTGCCCTGGTGCTCCCTTGCAAGGCCATTCCCGCCCTACACTGTTATAGTGCTGCCATTCCGCTTTTAACATTCTATGGAATTCTGGGGTTTGTAGTTTACTGAGGCCAAAGAGCTCTCTGGTGGAGAATTCTAAAGGCACTTCCCTAAACTGCAAACCCCAGGATTCCAGAGGAGGTTGAAAGGGGAATAAGAGCACTATAACAGTGTAGTGTGGAAATGGCCTACAATTCTATAATTCTAAGTTAAGAGATGGGAGAATAAGAAAAAAAGATTGTAAGGGAGGGAGAAGCTGGAAGCGTTATTGGGGCAATGGATGTGAAACGGGGTTTTCAAAATTTCATGCAGGTTTCCTCCCACTCCAAAGCTCAAACCAAGGATGGAGGGGGAGGAGTGGGGACTAAAATCATATGATGATATTTTTCAGCCCCAGTCTAGCAAGGCTTTTAGTGCAAGCATTTAACTTCAATTTAAATGGCAATTTCTCATTAACTTAATAGTTAAATTCCCCTCCATCTAATGTAAAGGCAATCAAATTAGATGTTTTAGCTCATTAACAGCTCAACATATTAACCCTTTCCTACTTACTTTCCTACCACCGTGAAGGATAAAACAATTCTGTTTCTAAGCTTTTAGCAAAAAGTGCCTGTATGTTTTTATACTGATATTTCTCCACTCAATCAAAAGGGATAGAAAGTCGTCAGCAGGGAAGCAAGGAGGGAAAGTGTGTGCGTGTGTGTGTGTGTGTGTGTGAGAGAGAGAGAGAGAGAGAGAGACTCAAATTCAGTGTGTGAGAATGGGAGGGAGATAGAGAAGGAAGAGCAAATTCTGATCTATAACATAGAAATTCACTGTTAGATCCTTCCAAACTTCAGACACCAGAAGGAAAAGCCAAGGAGAAGGTATCAAAACAGTCTTAGAGCTGTTCTTGCATTTAGATACAGCTGTGATTTCTCTTTTGCAGCTCATAGCTTTTTTTTTGTTTGTTTAAGAACAAAAGGATTCTATACCTTTTACAGGATTTGGAGTAAAGTCCAGTGGGTCCCCTTTTGTTCCAGCCAGACATTGGAAAGTTTTTTTAAAAAAATAACGTGCTGCATTTTTTATTTCTTGCCTTCTTAAGGGATGGGTTTTAAATTACTCTTAATTCTATAGATATTTTAATTATACATATATATATATTTAATGATAGCCTTTTCAATGTCTTACCTTTATGTGTTTTTATTTGCATCTGTTTTAATTTGTGCCGTTTACCGTGTGTTGCAGGTATGGAGAAAGCAAGGGGAAAGGGGAAGGATTAGGAGGAAGAGGAGCCTGACAGCACCGGAATAAAAATTAAAACCAATCAGTGAAAGAGGTGTCATCATCATCATCATCATCATTATCATCATCATCATCATCATCATCATCATCATCATCTCAGTTTCACCATCTACTAGGTGTTACTGGCTGAGCTTTTGGACCGTCAAGGATTCAGATGCTGTCCAAGAGTCTAGGAATCAGTGCCATATTGTCAGATAATGTGACGTGTTCCAATTAGCGCTGCTTTTTGTAATTGTGCTCTTGTGATTCTATCTATGGTGACTGCACTCAGATGTTTTGTTGTGCCCTTTGGAATTGCTCCCAGAGAATCTCTCCCCTCTTCAACTATGTCCGTGGTTCTCAAACTGTGGGTCTCCAGATGTTTGTGGACTTCAGCTCCCAGAAGCCCCAGCCGCTATGGTCAATGCTCAGGGCTTCTGGGAGCTGAAGTCCACAAACATTTGGGGACCCACAGGTTGAGAACCACTGAACTATGTTGTTTTCTTTTCCTAGAGGTTCTGGACCTCAATTTGTAGGTCTTGATCATTCATCATTTTTTTGCTTTCTTCTGTCTTAGAATCATAGAAACATTGAATCATAGAGCTGGAAGAGACCCCAAGGGCCATCCAGTCCAACCCTATTCTGTCATACAGGAAGACACAATCAAAACACTCCTGACAGATGGCCATTCAACCTTGTTTTAGAAACCTCCAAAGAAAGAGATTTCACCACACTCCAAGGAAGCGTATTTCACTGCCAAATTTCTCTTACAATCAAGAAGTTCTTCCTAACATTTAGGTGGAATCTCTTTTCCTGAAGTTTCCAACTACTGCTCCATTTCCTAGTCTCTGGAGCAGCAGAAAACAAGCCTGATCCGTCTTCTGTACAACATCCCTTCAAATACTTAAACGTAGCTATCATGTCACCTTTTAACCTTCCTTTCTCCAGGTTAAGCATATCCAACAACCTAAGCTTTTCCTCATAGGGTATGGTTTCCAGGCCTTTTACAATTTTGGCCTCTTTCCTCTTCAATTCTTCCGTCCCCCAGAATCACCACATCCTTAACCTAAGCTTCCCCCCCCAGCCTCAATCAGACCTGACATAGTATGTTCTAATCATTTATCAGTTTGAATCCCAAAGACCCATAAAATGTCTACTTTATCATTTTAAACAACTTCTTCCAGGTTTGTGTTCCTACCAGTTCTTTGCAGATGGTAGATCATTTTTTTTGCATAGATTCCAATATACTAATGTTTGTTCAATCTTGCCACAAGAACTAATATAAGCTGTCAACAGTATCATCTTTTTCTTTACATAGATGACTTTTATTATCCACATGCTATTTGTCTGAGACACCTGTTTTTGAGCCACAAATATAAGATCTTCAGTTTCATTTTTCACTGTCCTGTTCTTTAATCATTTCCGAGTGTTTCCTCTCCTTATCTTTTTCCCTCATATGCTTTCAATGTACTAAGTATGTACCGGGCTGTTCAGTCCCTGAACTGCTTCCTTCTCTCTGGAAAGCTTCCTGGGCCTTTTCTTTGCTTATGCTCAGTAACCCAGGTCTCCTTTTCTGCTCCTACAAATGGCCACTCAGACTGGAGCAGCACAATCAAAGAAGTGGGCAGGGCCCATTGCTTCTTGGAATTCCTGTTCTTAAGACGTGATGATATGCAAACAGGGGTAGTATTGTGCTTAAGAGAAGGAAGAAGGAAACCACTTCCCCTTTCAGATCTTGCCATAGCCAATGTGATGATGTGGTTAGTGTGTTGGACTTAGTAGGACATCACAAATGCTCTTTCTGGTGATAAGAGCAGTTTGAAAGTGGAATGCACTGCCTCAGAGTGTGGTGGAGCCTCCTTCTTTGGAGGTTTTTAAACAGAGGTCGGATGGCCATCTGTCAGGAGTGTTTTGATGGTGTGTTCCAGCATGGCAGGGGTTTGACTAGATGGCCCTTGCGGTCTCTTCCAACTCTATGATTCTCCTTCTCCTCCGAATGCAGCCAAATGTCTTGGACCCTGCCCTAGACAATTGTTGCTTATTGGTTCCCTAGTATCTAACAACCAGTGGCAAAAAAAATATGCTGGACCGTGAAGGTTCCGTTTAGCTAAGATGATTGCTAGTGTTTATTATGTCTGCCTTCTCTTTTAATTTAATCATTCTAATCCAGAGCATGAAAAAAGATTCTTTTTTGGACTAAAACTCCCAGAATCCCCTAGTCAGTGTCTCTGCTGGTTGAGGGGATTCTGGGAGCTGTAGTCCCCAAAAGTAACTTTTCTAAGCCATCTTCTAATGCTTAATTAAAGGTTATCTAAGTTACCAGTGATTTCAGCAGGTTCCCTTTTCTCTCCAGCTTCACACTTAGCAACCTCCTGTAATGGTTAACTAACAAATCTTCCAAAGTAGGAAAGCTACAGTTATCTAACTCCCCTTATCCTCTGATATGGCTGCCACCAGATTAAAACAGGGGCGGGGGAGCCCAGTCTGAAAATTCAGTATATTCTTGGTGGCATCTCCAGTGATATTAGGAACCTGGTGAGCTGAGCTGTTGCTGGTAGCCTTGTGGGAGGATGGTGAGTCCACTCTGGGTTTGGGTGTAAAATTTAAAGATTCCATCCAGGGAGCTGAATCTTATTGCCAAAGGGATTTTTCAGGACCTTAGACAATTCCTTAAACATTCTCACTAAAACTCAGATCAGTTTAATTACCCCACTGCCATGGGACTCACTTGCTGCCATTGCTTACAATAGAAGCTGGTAGGTGTCTACTTGGAAGTAAATTCTTTTATGCTGAATGATACTAACTCCTGCATAAATATTACAGGTTTGTAGCTGTCAAGTTGGCTTTGCCCTCCCTGCCATTCAAGATGATTTCGTGTAATGCCATGCAGTACCATGTAGCGTTTTTGATGCTTGTTCCTTTATAATGTCCTGTAATTCGTATACTTCATACCATGTTCCTTGCTCCTTGGTGCCATATAATACTTGTATTGCTTTGCTTTGTACTGTGAGGGAATGATGGGAATGGCTGGGGAACTAGTTGGGAGTGAGAGATATGGCGTGTATAGGCTGGGCTGTGAATCCAGGTGCAGGCTGGCAATTGAGTTTCCAAGGTCAAATTCTTGGTGACAGCCACAAGAACAAGAGGAGGGGAGACAAGAGTGGGAAGATGGTATACTTATGTTTGGGTGACAAACGCATGGCTTAAACTTGATATGTATTGCTATACTAGTGTATTTACTCAGCATCGCCTGGGATTTTATTTTTTCATAGGTAATGCTTGTTAGGAAAAGCTGAACTCCTGCGTTTTGATCAGTACCTGTAACTTTTCCCCATATTCCCCAATCCAATCTGTATTCAGAGTTATTAACATACAGAGGTTGGGTTTCTGAGGGAATACACTGCCCTCCTCCTTGCTGCTAGGTCTCATTTCCATAGCAACTGGCCTGAGGCCCAACTCTCTGGCTGAGAATTCTAACAGCCCCTCCCTAAACTGCAAACCCCAGGATTCCATAGAATCCTCTCAGGTAGCCAATCATATGAGGTCTTCACCTCACACAGCCAATCATATGAGGTCAGATCTTTGCCTGACACAGGCAAACACACAAACTTTGACTTTAATGTATTAGATAGTACTGCAAATCATTTGTTCCTTCAGTTCTGGCAACTTTTGCAACATCCACTGTTGTTTTGTCTTTTGGTTACTGAAAAACCTCTAAGCTCTTTTCTTTGAACCATGGATTAACCAGTACCAGGCAGTAGCCTTAAAGACACAGGACTAACCAAGGCCCATTTACAAGAAAACATTTATGAGCAAATGGTCCTCCAGAGAAAAACAGACATTTTATGAGTTTTAAAAGAACAAAGAAGAAATATATCTGTCTTTATAAAAGCAAAGCTTATTAGAGTAGAAAGAATTATGTGTGCACTCTTCTAAGGAATCCTGAAACAAGGGATGGAGGGGTCTCAACCCCTACACTAAGACTAGGTTAGGGTGAAGGAATCCCATCAAAATTATCTAGCAAAATTGGACCACCAAGACTCTTATGTAGTTCAGTTATTATCTGTCAGAGGTTATTATCTGTCAGAGGTGTACTAAATGGTCAAGCGTTGTGATAATGATTGTCATTGAACCGTCCCAAGAATAATAAAGGCTGCCCACAGTCTATCCCAGGCACACTTACTTAGAAGTAAGCTGCACTGAACACATGGAGGCACTTCTAAGTATGCACTGTGCTTGTAAGAATCTTCACATTTACGGGTGTTTCAGTGATAATGGATGGGGAAAGTAATTTGCAGTGATGTATTTTAAGTCTTTTACTCTTCAGTCTCAAGTCAAGTCTCAAGTCACTACCTTCAAGTCTCAAGTTGAGTCTCAAGTCCTTGCAAGATACTTTCAAGTCAAGTCTCGAGTCTGGGAGCCAATTTCATATCCCCACCTGTATTATAGAATTTCTGGACAGAGTTGAACAAAGTCAGTTTTAACAATTTAAGTACAGTTGACCCTCTACTTTTGTGATTTTGCCATCTGCAGCTTCGGAAGTGGAGAATAGGATCCTTCTTACTTCCCATTTGCAAAGCTAGAGGGTTTTTCAGAAGCGGGAAATAGGACTCTTCTTATTCTCCATTACTGAAGCTTCAAGAACTCTAGAAGGAAGGATCTTTCCTCCTCAAGCCCATTGCCTAAGACATTTTCTGTTCCCCTCTGAGATACACACCCTGCACTCTGGGCATGAATTTTGCCTTCTGCTCTTAGGAAAAGTTTTAGAAAGCTTCTCCTATATGTAGTGGGGACAGGCTGCTGAGCAGACCTCAACCCCATCTCAAGCCCATTGCCTATCCCATTTGCTGTTCCCTCTAAGAAACGTGTCCACACTTTGGGCTTGACACAGATCATCATGTGACCGGTAAGTTGTAAGGTTTCTGGATGAATGTGTTGTGTTACTAAACCAAGGGCAGTACGTCAGTCATTAAAAATATGCAAGTCTCAAGCAGAGTCGAGTCAGTGCATAATTTTTGCCAAGTCAAATCCGAGTAGAGTCACTGAAGTGACTTAAGTCTGACTTGAGTCCAAGTCAATTGACTCGAATCTACATCACTGGTAATTTGCTGCCCCTCTGTAAGTGGGCAAAATTAATAACAACCTGCCTGCCAATGTGGAGCATCCTCCCACAATCTTAAACGTTTCCAGAGACTCTGCACCTTCCCATTGCTTCTTCGGCTATTGCCATTGGGAGTTGCATGTTCTGTCATTCCAGATTTAGATTAGATGTGAACACAATTCTCCATAATTTCAAACACTTCGTAGAAGTGATGAGTTGAGATCTCTGGTAGCCTGTTCAATGGAAAGGAAGTGAGAGAGAGAAGGGAGTGGAATTAAACATGAGAGAGAGAGAGAGAGTAGCAGGAAGAGACAAAATGCACATCTGACAGACCACAGCTGGAGGAATGTGGCTGTCAATAGGAACAAATGTGAGGCACCCCATTTTAGAGCATGTGAGTCATGAAGCAAGCCCCAGAGAATCAGAGCCCCAACTTTTACCCCTTAATGAAAAAAGAGAATTTCAGTTTCCCAGGGCCAACCCAAGACATGCACATGTACGCACACATACACACAGTGCTTAGTGTCAGAGATCAGTCAAGTTGCTTCAGCACCTGAACCAGAAAAATCTTGCAGGGATCTCTTGCCACTCCTTCTTTCCTGACAGTAGAAGCACAACAACAAAATAACTACTAGCCTTTTGCTGTTAAGCAGCTGCCTATTTCTACCTAATGGTAGGGCTGGCCATGCTTCCTCCACAAAGACAACTCAAAAGGTAACTTGGAATACACACTCCTCCTCCTTGGATGATCCTTGCCAGAAATCCTTTGAAGAAGCCTGGCCGGCCCCTCCCGAAACTGCAAACCCCAGGATTCCATAGGATGTTTCAAGTGGAATAATAGCACTATAACAGTCTAGTGCAGAAATGGCCAGAGGTGGGTAGCCCTCACAAATCATGTGCTTTCCCAAGTCAATGTTGACCTGATTCCTAGTGTCAAGTTGGCAAAAAAATGAATTTCTTTGGGAGATAAAACTCAATCATTATGCGGACTTCCAAATCTAATGTTGTGAGATGAAAACCCTAACAGGATCTCTTAGCTGTTTGGGACACCTTGGGGCAGGGCAGGGGAGTCAAGTCAGCACGTAAATGGAAGATAGCTGTGGTTGTTTGAAAATTTTGCTTCGAAAATTTGTTTTTTTTTAAAAAAAAACAGAGGAAAAAAAGGTTGCTACTTAGGTCAAAACAAGCAGGACAATTATTGTTGGTATTCTTTCATGTAGAGAAAATTAGCTTAGTAATGCTCCTATATTGGGATGTCTTCATCATATCTTGTGATAGTGAGTTCCACCTGCTAATGGCATACGATGCAGCAAAGTACGTGGGACTCTGAGCCTTGTCCTTTCTTTGCACTGTGGGTGATGCTTACTTGAGTTACCTACTACTACAGCTAAGAAGAGGGGGAATGACTCCGGGAAGCAGGCAGGCAGCAGCAACTGTCAAGGGATCTCGGGTGCCAGGTGATAGGATTAATTAAGCATTGCTTGCTCGTCAGGAGGGGGAATTGGCCTGTGAATAAAAATATCTGATTGTAAGGCACATCCCTGTGCAGAGCCAGCTGGGGCTGAGTGGAGCCCGAGGCTTTTCGGAACAGCGTCATTGGAGACTGCAGCATGGCAAAACAACTGGCATCAGAAATTGAAGGACATGAGGATGCATCTCTCACTCAGAAAGCACCTCCCAAACTCTCCCCCCAAGCATTTATGGATCCATAGGGCTTCCCCACGACCCCCGCCAAAGCACGGCTACCAGTGAGGTTTCAGAGTCTGAAATTTCTTACTTCTCTTCCCTAGTTGGCTCTATTTCTCTTTTGGAATTGCAGAATCAAGGTATTTAGTATGGTGCAAAACTCTAGATACAGTTTGGTTCTATACAGGGCTGGTGCATATTTGTCCTTTTGGGAGTGTGGAGGGTTATTTGTCTGCATCCCTGGGCCTCTGGTGATAACACGTAGCTGTTGTGTGATGACTGTGACTTGCAGGAGCATGTGTATACCTGCTCACCTCCATATGCGCATGACTAGTCCTTCACAAGCATCTGTTGCTCCAAATATCCATCGTAAGGACACAGCTGCTGGCTCTCTGCATGAGAACGCATGTGCAACTCTGTGCTTATCAAATGGCTGTGTGCGGCATAGTGCAGGCTGTCTCATCTGCATTTGTGTGTTTGAGACCAACCCTGACTGTGTGCGCGGTCCGGAGGGTGATGCGGGGTGTGTGTGTGTGTGTGTGACTGCATGAAAGCATGTGTTGCATTGGGTGTCCGTGAACACTCACTCACTGTTCTGCATGCCATGTAGATTTGTGAGTTGCTGTGTTGCCGGACTAGTGACATTGGCAAGGATGACCTGCAACATGATCCTTTTGAATTAAAAAAAAAAAGTAGCCAGAAGAATTCAAATGAATGTTGTCATTATTTTTTAAAGAAGAAGACCACACAATTGCAAGATGAAGAGAAAAAGAGACATGCCACTCTCCTAAGAGTCCCCCAGTCATTGCAAACAGTTCCCAAGGGTCTGAAGGATGCTGCAAAAGCCTCTGACTTGGAAGGGAACCTTGAACCTCCTAGATGGCCATCAACCAGGAATGAGTTGTTTTTCCTCCAGTGCAACCATTTCAGGACCAACTCATGGTTGTGGCCACTTCTTGCTCCCTGGGCCACCCTTTCCATTCTGAATCCACCTTCTTGGTACAGATGACAGCCCAAATGCAGCGATCGTCTCTTGTCAGCTGCCACCATCATCGGTACAACGCAGCTGCCCCTGAGGATGGCCTGCTGGCAGATCCATGTGCTGCTCTCTTTCTCCACAGAGTCCTTTCCCTCTCTCCCAAAGGCAAAAAGGGCAGCTCCTCTGAGAGGCTCTGCTAAAATATTTAACATCCACAAGCTGCTCAGCTGCCTGAATTTCTATTTCTGTCTGTCAAGCAAAACTAGGTCATTTAGTTCTTGCCATCTCAATCAGGCAACTGCAGAGATTTAGGCTTCACGGCTGGAAGAGCTGTGCCTGAAAACCTGGGATTTGGCTGCGCAGTTCCTACAGCGTAAGCATTTTGCCTGACAGAGAGAGAAAGAAAGAGAGCAAGAGAGAGAGAAATTGGTGGTGGGGCGACATGTACCAAGTCTGTAGCTCAGGAAAAGTCTTAGCAGGTTCCCTGTATTTTTCTCCAGGGAACACACAAGAAAGATGCTTTTAAATCTTTCAATCAATTTGGTCAATAGTTCCAAATCCACGGCCACCGGGAAAGCTGCAGTGGCTGGTTTTGCACTCATATCGAGGGGCTTCTAGATCATATTTGATTATTCTTCAAGGAAGATACCTAGAATTGGCTGCTTCCATTTCAATATATGTATGTATTTATTCATTGAGTTTTGTTCACCAGTACAGTGAAAAATGGCATTAAAATTTACAATGGGTCATTCTTAGAATGTCATGACAATAATTTTTTTTTGCTTGTCTTCATAAAATGTCATTGTATATTATTGAAAAGATAATGGTTATCTCATGCACAACAGACAAGAATAAGCCTCTTTAAAAAAAATAAATTAAATTATAAGTACAAAATTAAAAACAACTCTGAACATCGCCTCCTAATAAAGAGGCATCAAATAACCAGCAAGTTATCTGAACACATTCATAAACAGTGCAATAGGTTTTTTTTCTAAATTCATCATGTTCCTACAGAGTCCATCAACAAAGCCATTGATCACAGTATAAGACTTTTTAAAATACATTTCTTGTTAACGATGATGTGTGCAAAACCTGAAACACATTCAAGAAGTCCTGTCCAATACTGATATATAATTAAGAGAGCCAACCATTTCAACGTATCTGCCTTCCAGTGGGAAATCCATCTTATAAAAACCGTCATCTGTCTTTCTTTTATGGGAAAAAAAATACAAACAATCTTTTGATGCAATGTTTTTGACATTAGACATTAGCAGATTGTTGTTAACAAATATTCAGATATAAAAATACAAATATGAGGAGTTTCTGTTAAAAAGAAGCGTGCCATAGTGGGATGACTAGTGGCACCAAGACGTGGCACCAAGACCAGGAAGCTCATGCAAAAAAGATGGAGCAAAAATGTCTCTTGACAGCAAAACCAATCACTGTCTTTGAATGTTATAGTCCATCCACGGTCAGAACCTCTCTGTCTTCCACTCAGCACTGCTGGCTTTGGGTTGGCTTCCAAACTGCTGGTATTTTGGAAACTGGTTGGGTTTTACGGGTGGGCTGAGGGGCAGGCTACCGTGTTTATTATGGACTGGCTGTCCGTTTGAAATACATAAGCAATGACTGCAAACACAATGAGACTGTTATATTTAGAGAAGTGTGTCGGTCTACGTAGTCGGTATAAGTGTATGCGCGTCTGTGTCTATGCGAGTGTCAGCTACACAGCCACCCCCTCGAAAAAAGGTGAAAGGTGTAAAGTGCATTGCTAAAGGAGACCCCCTCCCCCTTAAAAATGGCGAGCGCTGGGCGATCCCATGGCTCAGAGCTCTGAATAGAGGAGCAGCACCTTCATATCGTGGCATGGGGGGTCACCCAAGAAAAAGAGGGGGGCTCTACATTGCTGCTACTGCGGGCTGGACAGAAGGGCTTTGGCGGGGCGGGGGGCGCAAGAGAGACGGAAGCTTCGGGAATGTGCAGGGGGCGGAAACAAGCGGCACCTCAGCCTGGGCTCAGGAGGAAACGGGGGCCGGACGCACGGCCGGACGGACGGCGCCGCAGGCAGGGCATCCGCGGGGACGGCGGTGCTGAAACGGACAGCTCCTCCCGGGCGGCGGTGCTGGAGCGGACAGCTCCCCAAGGCGGGAGAGCTCCCCCGGCCCGAGAGCCCCGCGCGGCGCGGAAGAGGCAGCGCCGGGCCGAGCGTCGCGCTCCGGCGGTCAAAATCAGGACAGAGTTGGGCGACAAAGTCTCTGGGTGTCCCTCGGCGGCTCGCCGTCGGAGGCGGCGGCGGAGGGTGAGATGGTGCCCCCCATCAGGAAGAATCCCTCGTCGGGTTGGGGTCGGCGTTGGGGGTGGAGGGTGTTGCCAGCAGCCTCATCTCCTTCCTTTCGCTTTCCGTGTTGTCCCAACAAACATGCACAGCCAAAAGTGCTAAAAATTCAGGGATTTTAGTCTGCAGCGGGGTCTGCAGGCGCCTTCTGCTCCTCCTCGCCCGGATTTATACGCCGGAAGGCGACTTGTCCGTCATTCCCTTCAAGACTTCGTCTATTCTATCGTCTTCGATCACCACTACGGGGCGGGAGGAGAGGGGGAGAGAAGGGGACAAACACAAACCGCACTGTCAGAATGGAGCTCGGTGGCCGGGGGAAAGGGTATGAGAACCGGGGCCCCGATTCTTGCTCAGGCTGGGAGGTGGGGGGAGGGTTGTACAACCAGGGCTCCCTGTCTCTCTTATCCTGCCCTTTGGATGGAGGCGAGCTTGCTTCCCGTCCGCCTCCCTCCTCTCCCCCTCTCCAACATCTGGTAAACGAAATCGGCTGGAGGAAAATGGTTCCCCGTCCGTTTCCAGATGGTTCCTGCCAGCCTTGGCTAAGGTGATTAAAAAAGGAGTGCAACCGGCCCGCGCAACGGGCTGGGGGGGGGCAGAGGACACGGGAGAGGACTGGCGACAAGAAGGGGGTCTGGAGAGGAGGGCAGGGGGAGCCCGCGGTTCGATTCATGCGGCAGATGGGCCAGATCCGAGCTCACGGGCTTCAGAAACGGGAGGGGGGATCAAAAGAATTCGGTGGTGGTAGATGCAGCAAAGGTGGCTGGGGAGGGGGGAGAGCAAGGGATCGATCCACCACCCCGTTGCCTCCCTCCTTCTGCGGCAAGACCCTCCTGCAACAGCCCGGCTAATGAGTATAATTTCAGCGCATCCCTCTCCCTTCTACAGATCATATACATGAAGTAGTGAGGACCCTGGTCCCTCCGGTCAAGGAGACGACCTCGGTTTACTCCAGAGTAGGACGCCGAAACCGGGTCCCTGATCCGGGAGCGGGCGGGTTGGAATTGTCTTTTCTCTTTGGAGATGACAGCGAATAAACACAAGATCCAGTAAAGGGGGAGGGAGGGAGGGAGGGGATGCCGCCTTATGGAGGGGTGCCCCTCTTAACAGCCCCCCCAAAGTGCGCCCCCCCAACGGACCGACCAGCCCACGAACCCCGCACCCCGTCCAAGCCCACGCGCCCTCAGGCGAGGCAAGACTCACCTCTCTTGGCTCGGCCAATCTGGCCCAGTTTGGGGGGCCGCTTGGACTGGTTGCCCCAGGAGTTGGTGTCCTGGAGGCGGCAGCTGAAGGAGATGTCGCTGACTTCCGAGTCGGTGCCATAGTGGGCCACTTTGTCGTCGTTGTAGGGCAGGATCTCGGACATGGTGGCGGCGGCGGAGGGGTGTCAGTCTCCTCGGAGGGAGACCCGGGCGAGGAAAGCGAGGGGAGGTGGGAGGCGCCGAGCAGCAGCAGCAGCAGCAGCAGCAGCAGCAGGAGGCGAGAGTGCGGGTGCGGGCGCGCGGGGGAGACTGATCCGGGCGGGCGGGCGGGCGGAGCGCGGCGTCCGTCGGCAGCCTCGGTCAGCGGCGTCTGAGCAGCGCGCTCGGGACAGCCCTACATCATAAAGGAAACCCGAGCGGAAGGATGAAGTCATGCATCCGGGGCTGGGCGGGCGGGCAGGCGGGCCGGTTGGACCCCCGGCGGCTCCTGGGCAAGGTCCTCCCCAGCCGGTTCTTCCCCCGCCTCCTCCCCGGTCTCGCGTAGAGGGAGGGGGGAGGCGGGGACAAGGAGCCCGGGCGAGGAAGGAATGGCAATGAGGCTGCAGCAAAAAAACACGCACCGCTGGGTAGACCAGGCAGCCTGAAACTGGAGGGGGCTCGGGATCGGGGCCCGTCTCTTTCCTCTTCCCTGTCTCCAGATTCTGCCCCCCCCCATCCCACCCCTGCCGGGAATCCCTGTGGGCTGCCAGGAGCCGCCGTCGCCCCCCCGCGCTCCCCTCCCCTATGCCGAGGCGTCATTGTGGTTCCCCTTTTATGCTACCAAAAGTCAGACTTTCTTTCCCCCTCCCTCGCTACTTTTGCAGAGCAGCCCCTGGCGAGGCTTCGATGAAGCCCCAGGAGGACATGGGTTATTTTTGAGAATGAGGGGTGGGTGAGACGACAGAGCTCTAGACTGTCTGGATTCGAACGCGGTGTTTCTGAGCATGTGCAGAGGTCTTGTCGCTCGGCAGTACGTTGCCGCGGCTTGTCCTCTCTCGCTCACAGGCGCAAACCAGCCCCTGTCCTGTCTGATCTTGGAAGCTAAGCAGGGTCAGCCCTGTCTAGATGGGAGACCACCAATGATGTAGGCTATACTGTATTTCAGAGGAAGGAACTAGTAAAACCACCTTTGACAATACCTTGCCTATGAAATTCGTGGGGACATCATAAGTCAACAGGCAACTTGAAGGCACATACACACACATACAAGTGTGAAAAGGAAAGTTGTTTCCCAGTTCAAGGATTGTTGGAGTGTCCAGCGAAGTCACTTTAAAAAAAAAGGGCAACAACATTATAACCCTCACGTACCAAGACTTTTTTTTTAATAAAGGAACTCACATTGATCACACTCTGCAAATATACTGCTGCATCTCACTTTTAGGGTTATGAATGCATTCTATGGAATTGGGGGCTTTTAGTGAGGCACTAGAATTCTCCAGGAGAGAATTCTAAATGCCTCTCATAAACTACAAATCCCAGGATTCCATAAGATGGAACCATCACAGTTAAAGTGAATTGTCCTGCTAGAATTGTGTCATGCAAGGGACCTCAGTCTCTCATCACTTCATAAAATTAAGGATATATCAAGTCAAGTCATATTGATTTGCTGGTTTTATTGACCATGTTTTTCTCTTGCCTCTCCCACAGTGAGCTGAGGGCAGTGTACACTACTTCCTCTTACCCGCCTCATTTTTACAACAGTCCTGTGAGGTAGATCACACTGAAAGAGAGTAGTGGCCCAAGAGATTGCACAGAGACCTTCAAGGCTTAGCCCGATGTCATGGAGACTCTTTCACACTACAAAGTTACAGCATTATGATCCCACTTACACAGCCATGGCAGCATCCTATAGAATCCTGAGGTTTGTAGTTTGGCATCTGGCTAGAATTCTTAACTATCCCTCCTTTAATTGCAAATTCCTAGTGCTTCCTAGAATGGAACCATGGCAGTGAACGTAGAATCCTACTGCTGTAATTGTGTAGTGTGAAAGGTCTGAGTTCTGAAGTACTTTTTCACCCTATCAAATTTCCAACATACTGAACACTCATGCTAGGATTAGTATTATGATTTGTGTTAATGCAAAGGTAAGAATTCCAGGACCTTCCAAAAGTTGTTGGACTGTGCTCCCCAGCATTCATCAACACTGATTATGCCGGATTCTGTGGGGCTTGCAACATTTGGAGGGCTGTATGGGTGTGAAAGCTGGACAATGAAGAAAGCTGACAGGAAACGAGAACTCATTTGATGTGTGGTGCTGGAGGAGGGTTCTGCAGATACCAGGCACTGCTAAAAAGACAATGGATCCTTGAACAAATCAGGCCTGAACGCTCAGTGGAAATCAAAACAACTCAACTGAGGCTATCTTACTTGGGCATATCATGAGATGACACGACTCGTTGGAAAAAATGATGATTGGTAAAGTAGAAGGCAGTAGGGAAAGAGAGACGGCATTACAGGTAGATTGACTCAATCCAGGAAACCACAGTTCTGAGTTTGCAAGACCTGAGCAGGGCGGTGGACGACTAGGGCTCTTGAAAGTTTCTTATTCACGGGGGAGGGGCATGATTTGGAATTGATTTGATGGGAAACAACAAATAGAATAACAGAATAATAGAGCAGGAAGGGATCACAAGGGCCATTAGGACAACCCCCTGTCATGAAGGGATACACAACCAAAGCACTCTTGAAACATGGAATCTTAAACATTAGGATTTCTTTTAACTCTAAGAGCTGTTCAATGAAATAAATAGATTGCTTCAAAGGGTGGTGGGCTATCCATTTTTGGAGGTCTTTAAGCAGAGGTTGGATGGGCATCTTTCAAGAGTGCTTTGGCTACGTATTCCTGCATGACAGGGGATTGGATTAGGGACACCTCTTTCCTTATAATTTGAATCCTTTGCTTTGTGTTCTAGTTTCTGGAGCAACAGAAAATAAGCTGTTACAGCACTGCACACCCTCCATGATTGGCATGGTTTAATTGGCAAATTTTATCTAATTGGAACTATATTAATTGGTGTTGATATATATGATACCTGAGGTGACGGGAAGGTCACACTGAAAGAGGCAAATTACTGACTGTATACATGAAATTGCAAGGCAGGTCAGCTGCACCCTCCTCTTAGGCAGGAACCGAGTCATTGTCAGGCTAATAGCACAGCCGCTCTTGAGACAATAGGCTTATGCTAACGAGATGGACCTCTCAGAGTTAAATGGGGAAATTCCCACCAAATTGTGGGAATTCAACCCTGATCCCCAAACCTGGATGTTTCCCTGCATTGTCCCCAAGCCACTCCTCAAGGACTTGGCTATTACAACAGCCATTACCCTTTTGTTACCTAAACTCTAAGACCATTAGCTCTGTCTGGACTCCATTGTCCACTTGGCTGGGACAGTGATTCACATCCACATCTGCAAGATATTTTCCGGTTATAAGAACGCCTGGTTTCTGGCTGCCCAGTGCAGTCTCTTGCCATTTTGAATGCCACACTGTCTGTCTGATTTCTGAACGAGACCTGTCCTTAGGTGTCTACCTAAGCCACATCGCTGCTTTTCTTTGCTACCCTCCAGACTGGTAATTATCACCCAAATCCCTCAAAGTCCTCTGTCACAACTTTCTTCCCTTTCCTTCGGTTAGTATTCGTGAGAGTGTGTGAGTGTTTGAACCTTTTGCATGCTTGTGTGGATCTTGTTAATAAAAACACATTTTTAGTTTACGTTTTAAATCTCTGACTGGTGCTTTCCTGAATGACCCCATAAACATTGGCAAAAAAGATCTCATTAAGTTGCCCCCCCCCGCAGGCCTCCTATTTTAGGGCTAATTATTCCCCATTTTTGAATAGAGGTACTGATGTTGCTGGTGGGCCTCCATGGTCCCCATGTTTTGGGGTAACAAAGCTGGCTCCATCTTCTACATGACATCCCTTCAAACATTTAAAGATACCCATCTTGTCACCTCTCAGTCTTCTCTTCTCCAAGCTAAATACACCCAACTCCCCAAGTTGTTCCTCATAAGACTTGGCTTCCAGCCCTTTGATCATCTTGGTTGATCTTCTCTGGACATGCTCCAGCTCATCAATATCCTTCTTGAATTGTTTCCAGAGCTGGACACAAGACTCCAGGTGATGCCTGACCAAAGCAGAACAGCACTACTACTTCCGCTCAATGTTGCGCTCCTGTTGGTGCAGCCTAGAATTGGATCTGCTTTTTTGGCTGCTGCTCTTTAGCTTGTGGCCTACTAAGACTCTTAGATCTTTTTTGCAACAACAAATGATTCCCATCCCCAGCTTAGTACGAGGGTTTAATGTGCATTTCTTGTATTTTTGGAACAACTGAGGATTTTAGTGCCCCCAGCCTGTCCAAATGAGGCCAACCTACAAACAATCAGAATACGTCATTTCTGTTTCTCTGAAGTAAGCTTTGCCAAAGAACAATATAGAATGTTTTTTGTAACAATGGCAGAGACAGCAGGAAAAATATCCCAATGGGAGAAACCAATAGATAAATTGGGGTATTTTTTTGGTCTGGAATTCTAGATGGGGGGGGTCCTTCAAAAACAACACTATACAAGGCAAGTGCACTTGGGAACACTGGCTTGCATCTTGTTGATTCTCCCAGCTAAAGTCAACTTACTGGATCAATGGCATTTGCCATCATCATTGAACAGTTGAGTCAATGGGGTGGAGGGAACTACCAAGTGGAACTGAGACCATCGGCAAAAACTGTGGAGGAGACAATGTTATAGAATGCCTATTTTAATGGTCTAGTACTGTCTGGGTTCTGCAACAAAAGACAAACCGTCTTTGCAAGAGGTATGGAAAGGGAGAATGATGCAGACTCTTTGCTCACTCTGAACACTGGCTTTTTAAAAAAATCGTACCTAGTGTTGGAGACTGGAATCAAGCAGATAGACAATGTCAAACAGGTGCCTCCTTTCGATTTACTCCCTGGCAAGTCTGTCCCTGGCCACTTTTATCTATTGACCTTCCACGAATTTCTGGATTCTTATTTATGACAACTTCCTATATTAGGCACTTTCTTCCTCCAAACAACAGTGATTCATATATTTTTATATAACCCAGGAAGATCAGTACTGAAAGGCAAATCTTGGAAAGGTTAATATTTTGGTAGCATGCTAGCTGGGGGATACAGGGAGCTGTAATCCAAAAATGCTGCTTAAGGGCTAATAATATCTGCCTGAAGTCTAGTAATATCAGTGGTGAGCCACTGTGCAGTGGTATGGAGAGCCAGGTCAGAAAAAAGAAAACATGTATTAGACCTGATTCAATCGGTGATGAACCTTGAAACTCAGTAGGTGACCATAGGCAAGAATGTCTCTGATATATGATGAAATATATTGAAGAGCGTTCATATCTGCAGAATCCACATACAGGTTTTTTTTCAATATTCATATTTGAAAGATATTTTGGACAGCTTGTGACTATAATATATGAAGTGGCTACTAGAGATCTGCTCTAGGTCTGTTCAATTTGCCACGCAGCAAGAGATCCACCAATGCAGGAGCTGGATGTCACTCAGGCTCAGAATGACTGAAATGTTTCAAGATATCCTTACCCTCTTCCAAAATTGTCCATTAGTAGGGGGTTCAGAAGCTGTACCTATACAGCTACCATTAACCCTGTGGCACCCATATACATGGGAAACACATAGTAATGTAATCAAAACAGTAGTGGTTCCAATGCCACCCAGCTGACTTAAAGTCCCCCCACTGAAGGCTCAGAGTGGATTTGGAAGATCACTACCAGCCTGTTCATGCTTAATTAGGGCTGAAGAAAATCCTCCTTTAGCCTCTATGAGTGTATCTAAACCGTACAGTTAACAGCACTTTGATGTTACTCTAACTGCTCTGGATCCATTCTACAAAATTCTGGCTTTTGTAGTTTGGGGAGGCACCTAGAGGACCGTGCTGTGCTCAACTAAAGCTGTAATTCATAGAAGCAGGCTTAGACTCCATAGCAGAGAATTCTAAGTCTACAGTTTGCAAACCTTAGCATTCTGTAGGATGGAATTCCTACCATTAAAGTGGTATCAAACTTCTGTAACAGTATAATGTAGGCATACTGTGTGATGAAGGATGAGTGAGTCAATAATGTTCAAGCTGGCTGAAGTTCTTCAGTTTACACTGAAGCTAGTTCCAGCTTGGGGGCATAACTAGATAGAATCATAGAATCATAGAGTTGGAAGAGACCCCAGGGGCCATCCAGTCCAACCCCCTGCCATGCAAGAATACACATCAAAGTATTCCCAACAGATGGCCATTCAACCTCTGCTTAAAAACCTCCAAAGAAGGAGACTCCACCACACTCCAAGGCAGCATATTCCACTGCCGGACAGCTCTGACTCTCAGGAAGTTCTTCTTGAGGTTCAGGTGGAATCTCCTTTCCTGCAGCTTGAATCCACTGCTCCTTGTCCTGGTCTCTGGAGCAGCGGTAAACAAGCCCTCTCTCTCCTCGACATGACGTCCCTTCAGCTATTTAAACATGCCTGTCATGTCCCCTCTTAACCTTCTCTTCTGCAGACTAAACATACTCAACTCCCTAAGCCGTTTCTCATAGGGCATGGCTTCCAGACCCTTCACCATTTTGGTTGCCCTTCTCTGGACAAGTTCCGATCAAGAAAGATTTTGTTTTTTCCCCATACAGAAATTCATGCTGATTTCCATATGCTTTTTTCACAATATTTTGTGCACATTTTTAAAAATGTATGCATTTTTTCCCAAACGATTCAAGGATCTTTGTGCTTAACATTTGTACACTGTCCACAGAGGTGATGCATTCTATGGACAGGTTTTGATGCTGAAGTCAAGGACTTCTGTGAGAGCATTAAGTATTAATGTGCTCGGTCATGTAACTGCCTTTGTCTTTGCCTTACATTTTACTTAACTCTGGACACCTAGTTGACACAAACACACACTCCTAGGAGTAATATGACGAGTGAGATCCAATATTGTGCTTGAGTAGTACAAACAGGGCTGTGGTTTCCTTGACTGAGTCGATCCATCCTGTAATGCAGTCTTGCTCTTTTCCTAGTGCCTACCACTTTACCAGACACTATCATCTTTTACAGCAAATCATGTTGTCTCATGATATGTCTAAAATACAACCAGCCTCAGTTTAGTTATTTTGGCATCCATTGAAAGTACAGGTTTAATTTGTTCCTGAGCCCATTTATTTGTCTTTTCGAAAGCCCATGGTATCCACTTAAATATCCTCAGCACTGCAGTTTAAATGGGTCAATTCTCTTCCCATCCACTTTCTTCACTGTCCAACTTTCACGATTAGAGATAGAAACTGGAAATACAACGGCCTGTGTAATTCTGAGGCCATTTCTGCACTAGACTGATATAATGCTATTATTCCACTTTCAACATCCTATGGAATCCTGGGGCTTGCAGCTTAGGGAGGGGCCTAACTGCAAATCCCAGGATTCCATAGGATGTTGAAAGTGGAATAATAGCCCTATAACAGTCTAGTGCAGAAATGGCCTCAGAATTATTGACTTTGGTATTTAATGAGGGATCTTTACACTCAAGGATCTTTCCCAGGTCTTTCATAGCTGCTTTTCCACATCTTAGCCTACTTCTGATTTCTTGACAGCAATCTCCATTTTGACTAATGATTGAGCCAAGGTATAGAATATCTTTAGTAATTTCTGTGTCTTCATCCACTTTAAAGTGAGGTAAATTATCTATGGTCACTATATTTGTTTCCTTAATATTCAGCTCTATCATTGCTTTTGCACTTTCTGCCTTAACTGTCATTGGCTGTCATTCCCAGTTGTTCCAAATACAGCCTTAAGCCCTCATCAATAAAGAGCAATGCTCTAATTAGGAGAGTATTAATATCAAGAGAGCCAGTGTGGTGTGTTGTTTTGAGTGTTGGACTACAATTCTGGAAGCTAGAGTTCAGTTCCCCACTTCCTGATGAACTTCCCGATAGGAAGAGCTGTTCAACAGTGGAATACGCTGCCTTGGAGTGTAGTGGAGTCTCCTTCTTTGGATGTTTTTGAACAGAGTCTGAGCGGCCATTGTCACATCATAGAACTCACTAATGCACTATGTATTAGGAGTGTGATGCATTGTACAGGACTTCAGTGAGCGAACTGAAAGTAATTAGCAAAATCCAAACATTAGAAGCAAGAGTTTTCCTTCTCACAACAAGAGACCCTGAGGGGCCAGCTTCGACTGGTAGTTCTTATCAGTGCTGCATTCCTAGCTTCGTTTACCTAACCGTCTCTGGTTCCCATCCTTGGTTACAAGCAAGCAGCTAATTAACTACTACTACATGTCCCATACTGAAATATGGAGGGCTACCCGACATCAAGAGACCACAAGGGCCATTGAGTCCAATGCTCTGCCATGCAGGAATGCTCTGGTTGTATATTCCTGCATGGTCAGGTGTTGGACTCAGTGGCCCTTGTGGTCTCTTCCAGCTCTATGATTCAATGACTCTGTGACCCTGGAGACCAGGGTTCAATTCCCCACTCAGCCATAGAAACCCACTGGTTGACCTTGGAAATGTCACACACTCTCAGCCCCAGAAAACCCCATGATAGATTCACCTTAGGGTTGCCATAAGTCAGAAACAACTTGAAGACATGCAGCAACAACAACATTAATATCAAAGCCAACTCATGGGCATTGTTGGTGTCATCCACCTTCTTTATCTACCTTTTTGTTTTTTGTTGTTATGTGCCTTCAAGCTGACTCTGACCCTATGGTGACCCTTAGAGTTTTCTCAGCAAGATTTATTCTAAAGAGGTTTCCCATCGACTTCCTCAGACTAAGAGACTGTGACTTGTCTAAAGTCTCTCTGTGGGTTTGTCTGGCTGAACAGTGATTTTAACCTTAATCTTCCACAGTCCTAGTTCAATACCGCCACACTGCACTGTTACCATGCTGTACACCCCCACTCCGAGATATTATTTAATTGGCATAAAATGTAAACGATACACTTTTAAGCCTGAAAAGCCATTCTGGCAAAGAGGACTGGCTGAACATGTACGAAAGCAGTCAGATGATGAAGCTCTGGTGTTAATGAATTTGTAATAATCCCCTCTATGGCCATTTCTGCACTAGACTGTTATAGCGCTATTATCCCACTTCCAACATCCTATGGATTCCTGAAGTTTGCGGTTTTGGGAGGGGTCTCTGGCCCCTCCCATAACTGCAAACCCCAGGATTCCATAGGATGTTGGAAGTGGGATATAGCGCTATAACAGTCTAGTGCGGAAATGGCCTATGACTCAACATTGCACCCGAAACCATCTCAACATAGCAACTGAACTGTTCCCCCTTCCTGCCGAAATTCTCCTTTGTCTCCTCACCTGCCCAGGCATTCAAGAGCTACCATGATTTCCATCGGTGCTTTGTCATCTAATGCTAAAGCCATTAGTCCATTCTGGACCCCATTGTTTGCCCTGACAGAGAACCATTAACATCTTCCCCCTCGGGGCAGAAAAAGAATATTTAAACCTTGGCTCTGAGCCAGACAACTCATAGTACCCTGGACATAAGCCATCATTCTGCTGCTCAGATTCACATTCTGGTACTACCCTCAGTCCCTTAGTCTGAGCCACGTTGCTTCATCTCTTCTCTGCAGGGTAAGTAAATATCACCCACTTCGCCCTAAACTTCTCACTATCTAATTTTTGATTCCTTTCCTTTGGTTAGCCTTGTGTGGTTGTGAGGCTGCTTGAATCTTGTGAGTGTTTGTGTTTTTTCCCCATAAAACTTACCTTTAATCTCCAACTGGTGACCCCGCATTAGTACTGGTATACGTAAGTGGAAAGATCCTGTAAGGTTATCCCTCCTTTCGCCGGCCTCTTTTTTAGCTAATAATTCCCACCATTCCACGGAGGCACTGCCACCACAAGTCATGAAAGAGTTTCATGACTCAGGCCCTTTTTGCATCTTACCTGGTGCTGCTGGCATTGTGCAGAGATTGCGCAAAAAGCCTTCCCCGGGAGGGAATCACATCCCCTGGGCTTCCCTCCATGATGAATGGAAGAAAGTGTGATAGCTCCGTCCCTTCCTTCCACAGGGCAGCCAGATACCGTGCTTCCTCCCCCAGGCTGTGCTGGGGGAGGAAGCACAGCCATCGCGCTTCCTGGCGTTCCGCACACCAGGTAAGTGTGGGAGAGATGCAGGAGGAATGCGCAATCGCGCATCATTTTCGGCAAAGAGCTGAAAATGATATAATGCGTGATTGCCATGGGATCACTACAGGAGCAACGTGCGATCGCGAGGATATCATGCGGAACCGTCCTCGTGATTCTGCGTCGCTCCCGTGGCCATTTCGTGTTCAAAGTCACATGCGAAAAGGGCCTCGGTGGAAAATGTCAGATGGTAATAATATAGGAGAAGAGTAGGAATGTTGCTGTCAGAGGAACACAAAATGTGGGCATTGTATCTCAGTTAAAATTCTTCCCCCCAAGTAAAATTTCCTTTGCTTCCCAAATTTCTAGTATTCTTTCCTCTGAATATTTACTGTCCTTTCCAAATGAAGAAGCCTGTGAAGTATGAAAGCTAGTATAATTAACTAAACCATTTTGCTAGATCTAATGAGAATGTTCCTCCCACATGTCTTTCAGTTTCTTTTACAGTGAGTTCTATTTTAAAAGTGATGCTCAAACTGAGAGCCTTGTCAGTTTGAAATGCTTTTGGACCATTGATTTTTGATGTTAAAACGTTGATATCCCTTTTGTGATTTTCCATTTGGATCTCTCACCCCTGCACACAACTTCCAACTATAGTAAAGGAAAATATTTCTACAGTACTACTCATTTCCCACCCACCCTCTCGTAATTAGCCTTATGAATAAGAAAAAGGAGGAAGACAAGGGTCTTAAAATCACTTCCTCCTCAACATCGTCTCTGATGTGCAGCGTGCACCTGCTCTTTTGGATTAGAGACACATGTCCAAGAAGAAAATTAACAACATTTGGTTTCTGGAACTGGGGGCCATTTTTTTATTTTTTTTTAATGTCAGAGATGGATAAGCCAGCTGCGCTTTGTGAAATCTTTTTTGGTGAAGCATCAAATGCTTGAAGCACAAAAGCTGCGATGAATCAGGCCTTTGCACAGTGTGTGTGTTGTGGAGGGAAGACTTGATGATGTCAGGAAAACTCTTGAACTCAAGCTCCCACTGTTATCAGGTGGGGAAAATGAATCCCTTCCTGTGCATGTTGGTTGAATAGGACTACAGAAAGAAAAGACAGACTTCCTGGACAAGGTAACATTGAATCTAAGCCAAAAGAGTAATTGCTCGAGATCCTACATTGTCCAGCATAATGTAAGAGTTCTCCAGGCGGAACTCCATTATGAATACCATTCACCACCCTACAGGAAACACTAAGATGGTTCTGCTTGAGCTACCTTAGAGAACTGTTTGCATTTTTTTTAGAATTGCATGCCTTGGTTTCAGGGCCCTTTCGTACAGAAGGAAAATAAACTGACACAGCTAGAGTTATACCCAGCATGTCTCTTCCCCCAGGTAAGAGTTAAAGGCCTCTGGGAATCTGTGAAAGGTCAATTTTGACACCCAATCTGTAAACATCTGGTCAGGAATGTTAGTTGCATGGAAAGCTACCCTGGCATGTGTGTAATGTAAGGGGACCTGGCACCTTCTATGTTAGACTGTACAGGTACTGAACTCAGGGCCTTCATTCTGTTCAGATTCTGGTCTTTTGCAGTGCAGGACAGAAACGCTTCTCTTTGCAAAAAGTTGGATCCTGGATTCACCAACACAGTCTCCAAATTTCTCCCGGAATTACTGAGGAAGGAAATTCTCCTTCAGCCCCCAGGACTCAAGATCTTGCTGTGTTTTAGTTTAAACACAGCCGTTCTGTGGCTGATGGAGACTGGTAGAGAAGCAAAGAAGAATCTACCTATGCCCCATGTCCAGACACAGACTGATAGCATCTTCTGTTGAGATCCAGTGGGGTCTCGGTAGATGATGGCATTAGTCTGCATCCAGATGTTGGGAATAGGAAGATGCTTCCCCAATCGCCTTTGTTTTCCACTAGCCATGGAACAGCCATGCTGGGGCACTATTGCAGACAAAACTGTGAGTCATGAGGGGCTTTGGTTGAAGCAGAGAGCAAAAAGGAATGCCAAGATAATTTACATTTGTGTATGTCACTAAAAGGACGCTGGTCATTGACTGGCATCCTGTTAGGGACATACGCATGCATATATTTTCTTCACATCTGCATATGTGCTTTTCTGGATGCTGTGGAGATTGGCATTTTGATCGTCCTTCCACAGTGGTCAAGGCCCTCACCACTAGCATTACCGTACAGACTCTGAAACTCCATCTCCACCACCATTCTGTGGCCATTTCTGCACTGCACTGTTACAATGCTATTCTTCCATTTTCAACATCCTATGGAATCCTGGGGTTTGCAGTTGAGGGAGGGGCATTTAGATTTCTCTACCAGAGAAATCTAAACTATAAACCCCAGAATTCCACAGGATGTTCAAAGTGGAATAATAGCACTATAACAGTGTAGTGCAGAAATGGCCTGTGTTTTGTGGGAGTGGGCAGGAATGGCGAAGTCTCTGGCTGTCTCCCCACAGCTACGTCCAGACACAAAGTGATCACAGCAGTGCTGAGTTCTCCAGAGGACCACAACCAGTCTCAGCACTGATGTCATCACTTCATACCTGGCCAAAGGGATGTAACCAGATGCCTCTCTGATTCTGCCCACTCCCCGCAAGCCACAAAATGGCAGAGCAGTTGTGGGGGAGCTCAGAGGCTGTATGGTAAATCTGGGAACGTATATGGCACAACCCAGGATAGGTCCACCTGCGGAACTGCTATGCTGCACTGGGTCATGCTGAGTTGCAGCCACTGTGTATTTATAGAAGGCTCCCTTCTGTTATTCTAGCAGAAATTGGAAGACCAGGGCTGGTGAATCAAGGATCCAACTTTATTTAGGGAAAGAAATGTATTTCTTTCTCCCACTCTGGCAGATGAGAATCTGTGGAGAATGGGAGCCCTGAGCCATGAGATCTTACATTCTGATAGTTTTCCCAAGGTTGCCAAGTCACTACTGCAAAGCACTTGAGCTGGAAAAATTTCTCGAAGCTAACAAATTTGGCAGGAGTCAACCCTTCTAGGTGTCAGCTGGTCATGTACCACCTCTTGTAAGATAAATGACCATTCCCCCATCCTTGCTACATATCCCATTTCCCAGTTTCTTGGCATTGTAGGAAACAAATATGCCATGTAACCTTCACAGTGTCAGCTTGTTATTTTGGATGAATTTACTTAGCACCAGGATATGCCAATAACAGAAGTGCGAGGCCCTTTTCGCACGGCATTTGCCATGTGAAAGGGCGCCTGGAACGTTGCGTGATTGTGAGGAGTGATCTGCATGACGCACTCACAATTGCACAACACTCCAGGGCCTGGCAGGCACTTTGAGCCGAAAATGGTGCGTGATCGTGCATCGCTCCGGGGCCCCGTGTGCACTTGCCACGCGTGCGGAGCCTCTGGAGCCACGGCGGTCGCGTTTCCTGCCCCAGCGCAGCCTGGGAAACTCCCAGGCTGTGCTGCGGAAGGAAGGGGGGGCTCTCGCGCTGCCTGCTCGAGAGCAGGCAGCTCATGCAGAGCTGAAGCAGCGGGCATGTGAGAGCCTCTCACTGGAGGCTGCTCGCATGATCCCTGCACCCCAGCGCCGAAAAAAGGTGTGTTGCAGAAAGAGCCCAAGTGTTTGGGGAGTTAGAACATGTGAAGCCATTTTAGGTTCCCCTTCACTTTCATACTTGAGAAGAGAAGGAGAGAGTCCACCAGCTACTAGTTCCACACAGAACAAGATACAGTGAGCCCCTGATATCCACTAGGGGTTCAGTTCCAGGACCCCCATGGATATCAAAATCTATGGATGCTCAAGTCTCATGCATACAATGATGTAATAAAATGGTGTCCCTTATACAAAATGGTAAAATCAAAGTGTCCTTTTTGTGGTTGGTTGAATCCGTGGATAAAGAATCCGTGGATATGGAGAGCTGACTGTATGCTTTACTTTGTCTCTGCAGCCCAGTGATGCCTTGTGGGACCAAGTGCTCTGATGTATTGATGGGGCTCCCTTATTCACTCGGCTTGTCCCTGATTATTTCAGCAGAAGTGACAAGATGCACATGTCTGCTCTCATTCCTGGAATGGAAGGACAGGGAACCTCTTTCAGCCCACACTGCAAACTCTATTTCAGAAGAATTCTCATGGCTGCATTCTAGAGGTAGACAGGGCCTAAGGCAAAAGGATGCGGTAGAAAAACACCAAGGTCCTTTCCACACCATACCTCATTAGCACGTTCTTCCGTTATAATCCCAGCATTGCCATTCCTGCGATGGTAGCAGGTTAGGAAAGCTGTTTTCCACACCCTTCCGCCTTAAGCAGATGAGTAGCATTGCTGCCACCGGTGTTCCTTCTGCACTACAGCATCCTTGGCCGCTCCCTTTCCTCGCCTTCACCTGACAGCGCAGCAATGTTGCAATGGCATGACACGTCAGTACACTACTGCATATTCACGCTATAATGCTAAAAAAAATATTTAAAAAGTAAAAAAAAAATTAAATGAGAAATTTAAAATAAACATGGAGAGCTGATAGATTTTGAAGTTAGGGAGTAGCTGAGGGAGGGACAACCTGGGCATGCCCACACCCCGTGCACTAGTGGATCCATGACAACAGGAAGCACTATCAAGTGCTTTTGTAGTACTGAGCTGGCTGATGGGATTGAAGCACTAAAGGAAACTCTTTACGGATTTTTCTTTCCTGGAAATTGTATGTCAATTTTGCAATGCTTGGAAACGGGATAGCAACTGAATAGTGACAACGTTATGCAGTAGCATGACTCCTGAACTGGAAACAACCCACTGCTGTTGCAGGATAGCAGTGTTGTGTGGAAAAGGCCCAATATGTTTTATTTTAAAGCTTTTACTGCCAGGGCCTTAAGTGACACACTTCAACACTGCTGACTTAGGTTCAGTTTGTGGTCTACTAAGATTCCTAGATCGTTTTCATATGTGTCTAGATTCACTCACCTGAAGCTCTTAACTTCTTTTTCTTTTGGGGTAGATTTGCTCACCTGAAGCTCTTAACTTCTTTTTGTTTTTTGCAGTTTCCAGTCCTCAGAATAAAGATGTATATCTTGGTTATCCCACTAGTGAATTGTGCTCGTGGATGGTTCCCACACTGAAAGAATACATTGCGTCTGAAACTTAGGATATCAACTGACATCAAAGGTCTTTGGGCTTTCCAAAAGGGAGCTAGACAATGTCACTTTCCTCTTCCCCATCAAATCTCAGTCCCCATGCATCTCTTCCCATCTAGTCTTGCCCCATCTGCTCTTTGCAACCCATATCTAATATATAAAAGTCAAAGTTTGTCTGTTTGTCCGTGTCAGGCAAAGACCTGACCTCATATGATTGGGTGTGTCAGGCAAAGACCCCGTATGATTGGCTGCCCACGAAAATTGTATGGAATCCTGGGGTCTGCAGTTTAGGGAGGGGCTTTTAGTATTCTCAGCCAGAGAGCTCTTGGGCCTTAATCAACTGTGACTGTCTTGAATAGGCCAGTTGCTATGGAGACAAGGCCTAGCAGCAAGGAGGAGGGCAGTGTATTCCCTCAGAAACCCAACCTCTATATGTTAATAACTCCGAATACAGATTGGATTGGAGGATATGGAGAAAAGTTACAGGTACTGGACAAAACAGTTTGGGGAATTAGAGACACAGGATCTCAAATCCTTCTAACAAGTATTACCTATGAGAAAATAAAATCCTGGGCAATGCCGAGTATATACGCTGCTTCCTTCTATAAATCCCCTGGAATTCAGCGAAAAATGGAAATTGAGAGCAGATTAAAATACTCAGAGTAGCTAAATATAAGTGCAAATTTGCTTCATTTGCATATGATATACTGCATATAAAACTAAGCCTTCCATAAGTATTTTGACATTCCTGCTTAGTTTTGTGATACAAGATGGCATTCATAAGCCACATCCAAGAGTTGCTGCAAACAAGATCAAGCTCAGGGTGGAGGCTACACCAGAGACATCACTAGGGCAACCCTGCTTGCTGTTACCCTGTTTACTGGGGGTCCCGGGAGGGGCGCCCAAATAACCAAAACACAATAACGCAAAGATGGGGAAATTAACTGGAGCATTCACTTAAGCTAACGAGAGGCAGGGTAACTTAGCGGGGATCTTGTAACCCAATGTCTACGGGGTCAGGTCAGTTAAGCAGTCAGACAGTTTTAAAGTAGCAAATATGATGTTTTATTAACAACAGACAAACACTTAAGTCAACACAACCACACAGCAAACTAAGAAATAAGAAATAAGGGTTTTTCAGGGGAAATGGGTGATACGACACCTTTCTCGTAGTCCTGAAGAAGTTGAAGATGGAGGGAAGGAACTCAGCGTGATTCACTGAGGGGAGCTCGCCAGGCAAAACGGCAGCAAGGCGATCTGGAACTCGGGAGCTATCCGAGGAAGGTTTTGAAGTCGGGTGTTTTTACAGGGAAAATATGACCATAGGCTACTCTGTACTTTGGGAAGAACAATGAGGTTTGGGTGTGAGACAATGTCTCCGAAAGGTCAGAATTTAGTATGATTGGATTAGTTCCAAATCAACAATGGAATGGCCAGTATGCAGATGCAGCACGCTTTGCCAATGAAAAGTAGCTTGCCAAGTTACCTGCTCGGGGCAGGGGGCTCTTTGTATCAGCGTGCATCGTTAATGAGGTGTTTGTCTAGGGAGGTCTCCTAAAGCAAGATCTGGCTGAGTTGGCTTGCCTAGGTGGAGAAAGGAATGTTCAGCAATTAGTGGCCATGCCTAGCTCTGTGCTTGTTCAGGGGCCTCACAAACACTTGGCCAAGGGTGGCAAAATGAGACCGAATTATGATATCAAACGATATCCAATATCTTCCAAAGTAAGGCTAGGAAACGGTGATAACATAGCCGCTAGACTGAGTCACCATGTCCCCAAGCCATCTTTTACAAGACTTCCAGCTGGGGAAGTAGAGCCTGGTCCTATCCTGGAAGGGCATCTGTACTTGGGCTCATAGGTACTCTGGGAAATCAAGGTGTTGGATGTGACTGCAACTCTGCTCTAAGGACTGCTCAAACCCTTTGTAGGGGGGAGAGAAAGAAAGAAAGCACTGCTGATGGCGCAGTGGACTGTGATGGGCAGAGAGCAGGCTGAGAGAACAAGCTCACGTGCATAGTGTCCCCAGATCTCCCCAATCCTCAGGGTAAGAAGGAAGATTCTCAGGGTAAGAGCATTGCCTTCAAAATTGGGTACATGTATATTTGTTCCTCATTTGTGAGACTTGCCCCAAGATCCTAAATTGGGAGTCATACTGTAAAGCGCTGGACATACCTAGCATATCTGATACTGGGATAATTTTCTAACACCCCCTTCCTATCTACAGCAAAATTATTTTCAGTAATAATTGTGAGAGAGCCAGCATAGTTTGAGTGCTTTGACTATGATCCTGGACACCAGGACTTGATTCCCCACTAGGTGACCTGGGGTGCCTTACACATTCTCAAAAGTGAAAAAACCCCTCATAATAAAATGGGGTGATAAAAACAGAGAAAAAGAGAGGTGCTTGGCTCCTTCCTCCATCTCCTCCAGAAAAGGAAGCACAGTCCCTTGACCTGCCTAGCCTAGTTTTGTTTTACTTCCCCATGGTAACAGGAATTCCCTGCACTAGGAAGCAAAGCTGAGAGGGAATGGTCCAAGAAAGACCAAGCCCCACATTTGGACCAAACCCCACAATTGCCATCATCCACCACCTCCTTTCATGGGCTTCTGAAAGGTGGGAAGGGAATAAGGAGCCCCCATATTCACCAGTTGCACATGTGTCTTTTTTTTACCCCTTTGCTTCCCAGCCCACCCTTCCCTGATCCACTGCAATAGGAGGAGCTTTCACACCCTGTTACCCTGATTTCTGGGGGTCCTGTGGGGGACACCTAAGTGTGCTTCAAACTACAAGTTGGGAATTAGTCAAAAGAGCACAAGCTAGCAATACGAGAGGCAGGGCAACGTAGCGAGATCTTTTACCCAGTGTCTACGGGGTCAGGCCGAGTCGAGGAGCAAACCGAAGTAAATAATAATTGTTGTTTTTATTGATATACAGCCAAACACGTGTATGCAATACACTCACACAGAGAACTATAGAAATAAAGGTTGGAGTGGGATAGAGGGATTTTAAGAGGAGTTTTGGTACAGGAAATACTGCACCTGTCCTGAAGCCTGGAAAGTCAGATGAGAAAGGTCCGTTGAAGCAGCGTTCTCAGCACGGAGAGCTGACGGGAAGGCTTGTCGAACGAAGTGACAGCAAGGTGGGATGGAAGTCAAGAGCAATCCAAGGAAGCGCTCAAAGTCAGGGGTTCTTATAGGGGAAATTGGGGCCGCAGGCTAGTCCGTTCTCGGGGACAACAATGAGTTTTGGGCT
Organism: Iguana delicatissima; assembly: GCA_948472985.1. Taxonomy (NCBI): domain Eukaryota; kingdom Metazoa; phylum Chordata; class Lepidosauria; order Squamata; family Iguanidae; genus Iguana; species Iguana delicatissima. The sequence goes on along the minus strand of CAOKZL010000717.1, from coordinate 148,816 downwards.
GGAGACAAAGCCTCCGAAAGATCAGTGATTTACATGATTGAGTTAAGACCAAATTGTCAATAGGGTAGCCAGTATGCAGACTCAGAGTGCTTGACAGTTGAGTATTCGGCTCGCCAAGCTGCCTGCTTGGGGTAGGGAGTCCTTTGTACGTAGCGTGCATACATAATGTGGTACTTGCTTTGAGGTCTCCTGAAGCGGCAGTCTGGCTATTTCTGGCCTGCCTGTATTAGTTTGGAATATTTCAGCGATTTGCAGCCGTGCCTGTATGCGTGCTTGTTCGGGGACCTCTCAAGCACGTGGTGAGGAATAGGTGAAGAAGGCCAAATTATTGATATCAAAGGATATCTAATATCCCACAAGCTCGGGCTAGAAAACTGCGGTAGCATCACCTGGGCTGGATTGCCTCTCCCTGCCCCCTCTGCTTGGTATACACCATTATTGTAAAGTTTCACCATGGCGGAACTAAGTTATGCCTCCCTTGCTTTGTCCTCCCAAAGGATTCATTTGCCACCTGTGTCCCTCTGTGGCCATTGAGCAGCAGCTGGCGAGTGGAGAAGCATCTGGTTATGGCCCTATGGCCAGGTGCACAACAATGACATCATCCTCTGGGACCTCTGGAGGTACCCTGGGAAGTCCCAGAGGATGCCTTTGTCATTCTGTGTCTTGCAACCTCAAGGTTTCATCTTCCTTGATAGAGTCTACCCATCTTTAATGCAGTTTTCCTCTTTTCCCACTACTTTCCTCTTTACCGAGTATAACTGTCTGTTCCAATGAGAATTCCTGGTTCTTAGTCCAACACTCTAATCATGATACCACAGTGAAGGTCAAAACATCTCTACACTGTCTGGCCTGTCTATTGCTTTGGTGTTTGTGGATTTAATTCTTCTCTTCTGCCTTTCTTTCCTGAAGTGTCCCCTTGCTCTTTTTACGCATCTGCTTATACTTTTATCTGCATGCCTGAAAGCCTCTCTTCTCTAAAAGCCTCATTTTGAGCAGAGTTCGGAAAATACACACATACATGTGCACACGCTACAGATCTCAAATTTTGCCAGCCACTAGAAAGAATACAGGGGGTTGCCAGGGCTTCCATGTGGGGGCAATGGCAACCCCAAGTGACCTTGCAAAGGGGCACATGTGGAACGCAGGTTCCACAGTTTCCATTCCTTCCTAGAAGAAATGCATTGCCTATCTATTCCTGTGTATATTCTGTAAGACACAAGTACTTCTGGAGGACTAAACTGTTCCATTGTAATGCATGAGTGTCAAACACACACACACATACACACACTATCACTATATACTGATCCATTACACAAAGCACAGTCTTCTCCTGTCCACTCGTTGTCAACCTAACACCCACAATGGAGCACGAGGCAGTAGCATGAGGCACAGCATGAGTCGGTGCCTGAACCATGCGATCACCCTCTCCCGCCATTCAGCGTGCCTGCCTGCCACCATAAAAATAACTTAAAAGTGACAATTCCACTGCAAAAAGAGTGAAATCATCCTTCATTAGGCTCTAGTGGTGACGGAACTTATTTATACCTTCATAGAATCATAGAATCATAGAAATGTAGAGTTGGAAGAGACCGCAAGGGCCATCCAGTCCAACCCCCTGCCATGCAGGAAAACCCTCAAAGCACTCCAACAAGTGGACATCCAGCCTCCGCTTAAAAACCTCCAATGAAGGAGACTCCACCACACTCTGTGGCAGCACATTCCACTGCCGGACAGCCCTGACTGTCAGGAAATTCCTCCTGAGGTTCAGGCGGAATCTCCCCTCCTGCAGCTTGCATCCATTGCTCCTTGTCCTGGTCTCAAGAGCAGGAGAAAACAAGCCCACTCCCTCCTCGACATGACATCCCTTCAAATATTTAAACATGGCTATCATGTCCCCTCTCAACCTTCTCTTCTGCAGACTAAACATACCCAGCTCTCTAAGTCTGTCCTCATAGGGCATGGCTTCCAGGCCCCTCACCATTTTGGTTGCCCTCCTCTGGACCTGCTCCAGCTTATCCATATCCTTCTTGAATTGGGGTGCCCAGAACTGGACACAGTATTCAAGATGAGGTCTAACCAATGCAGAATAAAGTGGTACCAATACCTCCCTCGATCTAGACACCATACTCCTATTGATGCAACCAAGAATTGCGTTGGCCTTCTTGGCTGCCGCATCACACTGCTGACTCATGTTCAGCTTGTGGTCTGTGAAGACTCCTAGATCCCTTTCACATGTACTGTTAGCCAGCCACGTGTCCCCCATCCTATATTTCTGCATACCATTTTTTCTGCCTAAGTGCAGGACCTTACATTTCTCTCTGTTGAAATTCATTTTGTTAGCCTTGGCCCAGCTCTCCAATCTGTCCAGGTCCTTTTGAATTTTGATCCTGTCATCAGGCGTATTAGCAACCCCTCCCAATTTGGTGTCATCTGCAAATTTGATCAGCGTGCCCTCTATTCCTTCATCCAAGTCATTAATGAAGATATTGAACAGCACCGGGCCCAGGACAGAACCCTGTGGCACCCCGCTAGTCACTTCTCTCCATGATCTTTCCATGATCGGAAAAAGGAATTGATCCCAGGTTTAGCACTTGTGGGCTGGAATTCTGTTCGCACATTGTGCTACCATGGGACCTTTTTCCAGCATTGCACAGCAGCAGAGAGGGAAAGGCAGCTCAAACCAAGACATACACAGGTGTAAAGTGGGCTGATGCTTATGCATGTCCCCGACAGAGTGCTGGTCTAAGTATATTTAACTATATTTGCACAGCCCTATTCCAATCTATTCTAGCTGATCACCTCCTACCGGTGTCTTTAGATTACAAGTTCAGAAGGGCAGGAACTTTATTTTAGTTTGCAAGATACCATGTGCAGCGATAGTGCTATATGACTTGCCACTACTATGTAATATACAAGTGCCATATACAAATAAAAGTACAGAAAAGTTGACAACCCATTAAACTATCAAACATTTAAAACCGGAAAGAAAACAACAAATATAAGTCTAGCAAATTATACCAAACCTGTGTCCCTTTAAAAAAAAATAAATCAATTCTTGAAAGTCTGCTGAAATAAAAAAGTCTTCATCTGTCTGGAGAAAGATAGTAAGGACAGTGCCAGTCTAGCCTGCCTGGAAAGGTATGTTACCCTGTAAACTGGGGGTCCCGTGAGGGGCACCCAAATAACCAAACCAAACAAGCAAAATTGGGGGAAATTAGCTGGAGCACTCTCTTGGCTAACGAGAGGCAGGGCAACGCAGCGGGGTCTTTTGTCCTATGTATACCGGTTCCGGTCAGTGAGGAGTCAGGCAGTTTAAAATACTAACAGTTTTTATTAAGCAAAGAAAATAATAAAACTCAAACGCACCTAACTAGAGAGGAAGGAGAGAGAGAAAATTTAGAGAAATAAGCAATATGCCACCTGTCCGAAGTCCTGTAGACACCAATTGAAGATAAGCAGGGATACCCGGCGAGTAGACCGAGGGGAATCTGTGGAGCTGAGTGGCAGCGAGGCGAGGGCGAAGATCCAAACAAGTGATTTCAGTGTAGTGATTTCAAGTGATTTCAGCTCAGTCCAGTGAGAGTTCCAAAGAGCTCCCAAAGTGAGACAACTTTTATAGGGACAGAACGACGGCAGGCTAGTCTGGTTTTTGCATGAGAACAATGAGTTTTGGGATGGAGACAAAGGCTCCGAAAGGTCAGGATTTACATGATTGACTTATGAACCAAATTGACAATGGTATAGCTGGTATGCAGATGTGGCTAGCTCGGCCGTTAAGTGCCTGGCTTGCCAAGGTGCTTTCACAGGCAAAGAGTCCTCTTTGTCTTACAATCAAGGTGTTTGTTTCGGGCGGCTACCCCCCTGAAGCGGAACTGGTTATGTGTGGTGAAAGATACTAGTCTCCCAAGCCTAGCTTCGAGCTTGCCCGGTGGGACCTAACAAACACGCAGCTCATGGCGGGAAAAGGCTGAATTGTGATATCAAAATGATATCTTTTAATTCACCAAAGACCAGACCAGAATGCCGTGGTAACAGGTAATTCTAGACGAGCCTGGGCAAAGCCACAGAGAAGGCCCTGTCTGCTGTGCTCCACGAAATGCACCTGTGGGAGTGGTGAGACTGGACTGTTGCTCTGAACTTACTATGGACTTGGACTGCAAAAACAATGACTGGTAATTGGCTAACAAACTGCTACAAGATCTGCTCACAGCTGCTGATAAGAGACTCTAATTGGAGAGCTATAAACCTTGCTTGGCTGCCAGCACAGGACAGAGAGAGGTACATTGAAAGCACTGACAAAGAATTAAGCGCCATCCCTGCAAAACAGTTGTGTGAAACTCCACTTGCACAGCTGTGAACTGAATGTGAACATTAAGTAATGGTCATGAAAGTACAAATGCACATGAAAGGGGACGTAGGTCTGTGTGGAAGAACAACAAGATGCTAGCTAATGATGTGCAGCACACGTGTGTCTTGATGCTCAGTGGTTCACACGGGGCATGGACACACATGCAGAATGCACAACCACCGTTGTGCTGCATGTACAACTCTGCTTCTGCAACCTGGAAATGAATGTGGCCATTCTTTATCAGACAAAACTGTCCAATTTTTTCCGCAGGGGAACATACATGCGTAAGGAACCAACAGGATTGTAGCCATATATAGCTAGGAACTAGCTATCATGCTGAGAGCTGTCCTTTAACTTCTCTCCACCTTCTTCAATCACAGAACATCTCCTCAAACACAGCCATTGAGAAGAAATTTCATTTTCATTTCATTTCATTTCAATCCAGCAAGCAAAAGCTGTGAAAAGAACAAAAAGCCTATTGTAGCTTCTGGAGAAAAGTAGGGCTCTTTTGATTACAGCTTCTTTTCCCCCTGCCTCGCTGGCCAGGTTATGAAATGCACAGAATGAATAATAGACTAAGAACCGGATAGAGTTCTGGAAACTTTTTCAGGGGAGTGGGTGTTTCAAAACACAGATAATAAATCAAAAAGAAATCTTCAGAAGCCTGAAAAAGGGGCTGAAGGTGGCACCAGTCTCAATGTTACATGTCATGGGTGAAAAAGAAGTAGGAAGAGAGAACAGAGCACACTTGGTGGATGCATAATTGTTCTGAGCAAAAGAGCATCATTTACAAAGCATTCCCTGACAGCATCCATTTCCATGGGTTCTGGTCAAACATAAAGAATGTGTCAAAGTGTGCAAATTAATAGAGATTTTTTTCCCCTCAAGGAAGAGCTTGGAAGCAACTAGTTATAAATAACTAGGTACAAGTAATGATTTCTTCCTTCCATACTTTTACTGGCATATGCAGCCATAAGGCCACCTGCATATGCCTCCCCCCACAAATGTTGATATTCTCTTGTTCCTTCCACAACAACCAAAGCTCTTCTGGACTTACTATATAGCTCCTGCAGTCCCTCCCACATTTCTAGGCCAGGTGGAGAGTGGGAGAGAGGAGAGAGGAGAGAATTGGAGAAGCTCCTAGCTATGTTCCTGTAGCCACGTGCAAAAGGATTATATCATCTTCTGAGATGTCCACAGGATCCTGATGGATCTCATTGGATCTAATAATTTTGCGTCGGGCTCTGGGGACATAGCCAGATGCTTCCCTGATCTTTCACTATTCTTCACCAGGCACAGAATGGCTGGTTAGGAGCTGCAGCAGCTCAACAGTGATTTCAGTGGAGCAGGGAGTGAATGGTCAGCTATAGTGTACTTTGCATGCACAATTACTATTCTACACCAAGCTATACAGGTTTTCGGCCTAAGACCCCACCAGATTCTTCATTGCCTCCAGTATCAGAGGTGATGTGCTTCTCTTTACAAATTTGGGGGACCACTAGCAGGAGACTGCTGTGACATTCATGGCTTTGTGTAGACTGCCTATGTCAGACTGATGACTGGGACAGTGAATCTTTTCTGGGTTTTACTCAGAACCTTAAAGGAGCTATCCAAGGTTCCCAAGTACTTTGGGGGCTTGGATTCAGGACCTTGCATAGCTCCTTTAAAGTCTGGGCTGAAGCCCACAGTGAATTTACTGCTTCACCGACATGGAAACAACTACTCAACCCAACCTGTGATCATCTGGTTGGCCACTCAGTGGATGGAATGTTGGGCTAGGATGGCCTTCACTCAGACTCAACTTGTTACTCCACTGGAAAAACCCTATCCCGGGGTCTACAATTTTGATATTAAAATATGATTCCATGTGCCTGAGAGGTCACTGGATGGGCACGTAGGCAGCAATGGTCAAAGATCGAAAACCAGGTCAGGCCAGTAAAATCACCAATCACGTAGCCCCAGGAGACCTCAAGGTGTGTAAACCCCCAATAAACAAAGGATCCTTGGCCCCAGAGAAGCCGACTTGAGGGGATTAGTGCGTCTGCCCCAAGTTGAGCAAATATCCCATCAGGCGAGGACCAGAAGTCACACCACAAAACATAGCCGAAGATCCTGAGACTTTGGCAGCATCTTGCAATCCCATCACATGAAGGAAATTACCATGGTGGAGCTTCCTTATTGCTCCAACACCCATTGTTCTCCCTGGGAAAGGATTAGTCCTCCAGGCACTCTTTCCCCTACAAATAGTCCCAGTTTTTGAGCAGTTCTTTGGATCACCCCCGGTCATCCCAGCAGATCGTTTCTCCATCCGTTGAGTGATCCCCTCAGCCCTCTCCGTGCTAAGCCCCAGTTCTCTGCTTTCTTCTTGGACCCAGGACTTCAGTAAAAGGTGCGGTATTACCCCAACTGCACCCCTTCAATACCTCCCTGTCCAATTTCCTCTCTTTTGCTTCTTAATAGCTCTTGGGTGTGTGTGTGAGTGATTGCATTGCTACGTGAGATTTTCATTCAATAAAACCATTTATTGGACATTTTTGTCTGGATTTTGGCTTGGCCTGACCCCGTAAAAACTGGGTAAAAAGACCCTGCTAGGTTACCCTGCCTCTTGCATTGCTATTGCTTGTACTCTGGCTAGTTTCCATTCCCCATCGCGTGGAGCACATTGAGGTGTCCCCCAAGGGACCCCAGAAATCAGGGTAACAAACTGGCCTCTTCTAAAATCTTTAAGGAAGCACATGTTGTGCCAGAGCCACAGCTGAGTGAGCAGGTGATCAGTAGCTGCATTGCCTGAGTGGCCAAAAAGGCAACCCATCTGTTACCAGGCTGTACACTCCCACATTTTGATATGGTCTAATTAGCAAAATATATTAGTTGGCAGATGTGTTGGCATAAAATATAAATTATACTTATGGCTGGCAAGGCCATGTGGAAGAAAGGGACACTGGCTGGAAGTAGGTCAGAGGTGACCCCAGCATGGCCAGGTTAAAAGTTCTCTGAAATTAGCCAAGAAAGCCTGACTTAATGGCTCTGAGCTAATCCTATCAACTGCCAACATCAGAAAACAATAAGGTGCCCAGGACCCCTAGTGTGTGCATATCCTAATGCAGCTAGCCCAAAAACACCCTCTCAACCAAGATACTGAAACCAATCAGTCCATTCCAGACCCCATTGTCCACAGCAGGTTCCCTTTCTCTTGCATCTGGAACCTTCACTGCCACAGGCTATTTTCAGGGTACGAATACCCCTGATTTCAGGATGCTCAGTGCGGTCTTTTGAAGGTCTACCCATCGCTCTGCCCATTTGGCTCCTGAATGAGAACTGTCCTTAGGTCCCACCTAAGCCAAAATACATATCTGCTCTTCACTACTTTTCTAGACTGGTAATTATAAATCCTCCCAAACACCTCAGCCTCTCTATAATTTTTCCTCCCTTTCTCTTTCAGTTAGCTCTTGTGTGAATGCTTGATTGTGTGTATTGTGTGTGTATGCATGAGTGAATTTTCCCCAATAAAAACACTTTCTTAGCTTACCTTTTAATCATTGTCTGGCTTTTGCTTGGCCTGACCCTGTAAAGTTGGGTAAAAGATCCTGATGGGTTACCCTGCTCCTTGTTTTGCTATAGCCAGTGCTCTGCTAATTTCCCCCAATCTTAGCATTTTTGGAGCAAGTCAAGGTGTCCCCACGGGACCCCCAGAAGTCAGGGTAACATACCTGCAAGAAGTCCAGAAAGTTTCACAGGTAGCCAGCTAACAGCAATCATAAGATTACACTGGTTGCAGTCCTAAAAATGTTAAAAGTGATTGGAGGCAGACTGGTGGCATCATTTCCCCTGACACTGTTGGAACATTGGCCCCAATGAAGGAAGATGAATTTTCACAAATGTTGGGGTGGGATGGCGAAACTAGATGATTTTGGGGAAGGAGGTAATAGAATAATACATTCATAGGCCTTAATCCTACATCCTCATGTGGACTTCCAATATATAGAGTCATATACCCTTGCCCCCCCCGCATGGCTCTTCTGTGCTTTGCAGTGAGCGGGCAAGCTCAGAGAAGTGTCTGACTATGTCCTCAAGGCAGATGCAAAATGATCACAGGACCACTGAGACCCTGAAGCATAGAAAGCATATATTAGTAGACCACAAGCTCAGCATGAGACAGCAGTGTGATATGGCAGCTAAAAAAGCCAATGCAGTTCTAGGCTGCATCAAAAGGAGTATAGTCTTAGGTCAAGGGGAGTGAGGGTCCCACTCTAATTTGCTTTGGTCAGATCCCACTTGGAATACTGTGTCCAGTCCTGGTCACCACAGTTCAGGAAGGATATGGACAAGGTGGAATGTATCCAGAAGATAGCAACAAAATAGTAGAAGGCCTGGAAACTGTGCCCTATGAGGAGCGGCTTAGGGAGCTGGATATGTTTAGCCTGGAGAAGAGAAGGTTAAGAGGCAACAGGATAGCTATGTTTAAATATTTGAAGGGATGTCTTATGAAGGATGGAACAAGCCTGTTTTCTGCTGCTCCAGAGACTAGGACATGGAGCAATGGCTTCAAACTTCAGGAAAAAAGATTTCATCTAAACATTAAGAAAAATATTCCTTAAGGGTAAGAGCAATTTGTCAGTGGAATATGCTGGCTCAGACTGTGGTGGAATCTCCTTCTTTGGAGGTTTTTAAACAGAGCCTGGATGGCCATTTGCTGGAAGTGCTTTGTGTGTGTGTTCTTGAATGGCAGGGGGTTAGACTTTGTGGTCTCTTCCAACTCTATGATTCTGTGATTCTATTTCTCATTAAACTGTTGGTCAACAGGTAGGAAGGGTAGCAGATACACCATCGGTTCCATAATGTTGGTTTTTCAGCAGAAGTGAAGTATAACACAACCACCGTATGACTACATGAGTACATGAGTGCAGATTTACACAAAGCATGATGTAGGATCTTGACCTATACTGAGAACTTAGCTTTCCATCCTCTAGCTCAGTGGTTCTCAACCTGTGGGTCCCCAGATGTTTGCGGACTTCAGCTCCCAGAAGCCCTGAGCATTGACCATAGTGGCTGGGGCTTCTGGGAGCTGAAGTCCACAAACATCTGGGGACCCACAGGTTGAGAACCACTGCTCTAGCTGCTGGAGCTGGCCAAAAGCAAAAGAGGACAGAGCCAGTGTGGTATAGTGGTTTGTGTGTTGAACTACAACTGTTTACAGATTCCATCTAAACATTAGGAAGAGCTTCCTGATGGGAAGAGATGTTCAACAGTTGAATATGCTGCCTTGGAATGTGGTGGAGTCTTCTTCTTTGGAGGGTTTTGAACTGAATCTGGATGGCCATTGTCATGTCGTAGAATCATAGAATCACGGAGTTAGAAGAGACCATAAGAGTCATTGAGTCCAATCCCATTCTGCCATGCAGGAATGCTTTGATTGTGTGTCCCTGCATGGCCAGGGGTTGAACACAATGGCCCTTGTGATCTCTTCTAGCTCTATAATTCTATGACTGTATGACCCTGGAGAGCAGGGTTTGATTCCCTACTGGGCCATGGAAACCCACTGGGTGTCCTTGGGTGCATCACACACTCTCAGCCCCAGAAAATCCCATGATAGGTTCACCTCATGGTCACCATAAGTCAGAAATGTCTTGAAAGGCACACAGCAATCACAGAAGAGGGAAGTTGGGAGAGTGCAGCTTTTCTCCTCTCAGTCTACATTTGCAAACGCTCCGTATTCTCTCAGCTGTTTGAAGCACAGCAGCTCCTTTGCATCTCATCCCCCACTTCTGTCAGGGCTTGAAAAGCGGAACTAAGCCAGCTGCTGCGGATATGCAGCATCCTTTATGAGCACAGAGAATGGAAGCAATCTGCTGCCATGGAATGTGACACTGTGGCATATTTCACACTGTCTGGAAAAGGGTTCTGCAGATCCCAAGATGATGGTAGAAATATTCTCCCAAAGGTTAAAAAAATGAACTTGAAATATTGAATAGCTGGATTAGTTCATAAAGTATCAGGCAACTGTGGTCAACACAAGGCCCCTGGAAGGGACGGAATTTATAGGAAGGGCTGTATTCCTGCCCTGCTTGCTCAGTAGCTGACTGAAGATCATCCAAGAAAGCTGCACAGCCATGCAGGTGAAGATGAACCATTGAGTTCCCTGGCAAAAACTGGGGATCAGATAGGAACATGCAGGAGAATGGATATTTTCTACGAGAGTCACAGCTGTCTTGTGATCTGATCAGGAGTGCCCGCCCCGCAGCTATCTGTGTGAGGCATCTCTCCTGTCGGATTATGGGCTACTCTGGTGTGAACTACACTGAGCTTCCATGTAAAGAGACAGTGCAGTCCTCCCTCTACATTTGCCAGGATTAGGGGCACAGGACTCCCATGAAAGTGGAAAAACCGTGGATACAGCCAGCCCTCCACATTTGTGGGTTCACTTTTGCAGATTTGATTATTCACAGATTATTTGCTGTCACCTCTCCTGCCTCCCTGTGCCATTTTTAATAGGGACCACAAGCCTCGTGAGAGTGAGAAACTGTGAACGAGGCTTCTAAGACCCTATTAAAAATGGTATGGGGCAGCAATGGAGGTAGCAGGAGGTGGCCCCACCAGCCACCCACTTCTGCCTTGTGACAGAACCCTGATGCCTCAAAGGAATGCACAATGGGTTGAATATGGTGATCATGGGCCCTTTTCGCATGCCTTTTTTTTGCGCGAGCGCCCCTTGAGCATCGCGTGAATGGGAGCGTCGCTCCGTATGACGCACTCCCACTCGCGTGACACTCACGAGGCTAAAGTGGGGTGCGCAGGCATTTTATTATTTTTGGCTGTAAGCCGAAAATACTGCACGCTTGCGCAATGCTCGCGGCGCCCTCGCACATTTACCTGCATGCGGTGCTTCAGCGAGCCGGGCAGGTTGCGCTTCCTTCCCCCAGCGCAGCCTACAGCTCCCAGACTGCGGAAGGAAGGAAGGAAGGAGCGGAGCGCTAGAGCGACGGTCGCGCTAGCAGCAAGCGACCTGCAGTAGGAAGGAGCGGGGAAGCGGCAGCATTCCGAATGAGGCTTCTCGCGCAAGCCACCCTCCCCCGTCGCGCAAACGGGTAAGGTGCGAAAAGGGCCATACTTTTTTGTGTGTTAAATATGGTTTGGGAGGGCCTAGAGTTAGAGTCCTACCTCCACATTCGCTAAGGTTAGGGGCACAGGACCCCTGTGAAAGTGGAAAAACCGTGAATAATTCTAGGTCTTCCCAAACCCTTATTAAAACCCAAAATAAGAATGATCACCTTATTCAACCCACTGTGGATTCCTTTGAGACCTCAGGGTTCCTTCACAAGGCAGAAGTGAAGGGCTGGTGGGGCTTCCTGCCACCTCCACTGCTGCCCCCACCATTTTTAATAGGGACTTGCAAGCCTCATTGGCAGTTTCTCAGTCTCACGAGGCTTGCAGTCTCTATTAAAAATGGCATAGGGAGGCAGCAGAGCGGACAGCAAATAATCTGTGAATAATCAAATTCGCAAAAGTGAAACCTGCAAATATGGAGGGCTGACTGTAATTCTCAGAATTATGCAGTCGCGTGGCCATGTACCTTCATAGAGTCATAGAATTAGAAGAGACCACAAGGGCCACCGAGGCCAACCCCCTGCCACGTAGGACAACATCATCAAAGCATTCCCAACAAATGGCCGTCAAGCCTCTCTTTAAAAACCTCCAAAGAAGGAAACTGTACTACACTTCCAGGCAGTGTATTCCACTGTCGAACTGCTCTTATCACCAGGAAGTTTTTCTTAATGTTTAGGTAGATTTTTTTCCCCTAAAGTTTGAAGCCATTGTTCCGTGTCCTAGTCGCTGGAGCAATGGCTTCAAACTTCGAGGAAAAGAGGTTCCATCTAAACATTATCATAATCTTTGTCCCTGAACTGTCAACTAGCAGTGGCTACTCCAGTGGGCTTCCTGAACCAATATCATTGACCTGTTCATATTAAGGATTATAGGACGGGTGACACCTGGCTTGACCAAAGTATACGTGATAGGGATCTAGAAGTCTTAGGAGACCACAAGCTGAGCATGAATCAATAGTATGATGTATTGGCTAAAAAAGCCGATGTGATTCTAGGCTGTATCAATAGGAGTATACTGTCTAGGTCAAGGGAAGTGATGGTACCACTCTATTCTGCTTTGGTCAGACCCCACCTGGAGTACTTTGTCCAATTCTGGGTGCCATAATTCAAGAAGATTATTGACAGGCTGGAACATGTTCAGAGGAGGATGACTGAGATGGTAAAAGGCCAAGAAACCATGCCATATGCGGAGAGGCTTAGGGAGCTGGGTATGTTTGGCCTGGAGAAGGGAAGGTTAAGAAGTGACATGTTAGCCATACTTACACATTTGGAAGGATGTCATATGGAAGATGGGCAAGCTTGTTTCCTGCTGCTCCAGAGATTACGACACATCGAAACGGCTTCAAAGTATAAGAAAACAGATTCCCATCGCAAGATTAGTAAGACAGTAAGAGCAGTTCAACAGTGCAGTTCACTGTCTTGAAATGTTGTGGAATCTCCTTCTTTGGAGGTTGTTAAAGAGAGACTGGATGGCCATCTGTTGTGGCTTTGATTGTGTCTTCCTTCATGGCAGGGGGCTGGATCGGATTTCTGGTTCCTGAGCCATTGGGTGTCTGCCCTTGGAAAATTTCCAGAAAAGAAAGGAATTGTTGCAGTCAATGGGCACATATCTGTTGCCATTCCCTTGCATACCAGAAAACAATAATTTCCAGTCCCCCACATCAGATAGTTGGAGAAACTCTAACTCATTTCAAGGTAACATTTCTCACTCAATCATGAAACTCTTCCACTAATTCTCTTTGGCCTAAGATGGGTTATTTTGGGGTCTGAAACTCTCAGAATCTTCCAGTAGCTTCCAGTAGACGGTGGATGAACTGGTAATTGTAGTACAAAATAGTATTTTTTTTCAAGGTCTTTTTTCCCCCTTGTAAATATATTTTTATTGAATTTCACATCAAACAGACCAACACATTTTTTTAAGAGGGGCAATTGTTGGGTTTGGATGCATTCTGTTTCATCCAGGGGTCTGAAAAATTACTTTAAAAAAAAAAATCTCTTGCAAGGCCAAGGGGAGAATTAGGGGGAAAGGTCAGAGGGTAAGCATAAGCCCAGAATCTCATATAGCCATTGTGAAGGAAAAGTGTCCTCAGCCAGGGAAAAATTTAGATGCAGAAGAGTTATTAAGCCCTTAGGAACCTCAAGGAAAAGCAAATTAAACAGTAATAGGTCTCTCTGACCTCTCCACCCCACAACTAACTGGCATTTCCTACTCATATCAACAACCACGTAAAATGTAAGGGATAGGTTCAACATGGTGTTTGCTTAGTAATTTTTCATTATGGTTCAATGACTGCTGCTTAATGGTTGGCTAATATATATCCAGTATCCTCCTATGATTCTCTGTACATTTCTATAAGCTGTTGCTGAGTAGATTTTCCAATAAACAGTCATAAATGTTCAAGGATATGTTTGCTTCAGTACCTAGTTGCTCAGCTTTACTACTGACATCCGGACCGTATGTTGTCTTCAGTTCACTAAACCTCCATTCTTGAACCCCAAAAAAGCAGGCATCCCACACAGGCCCTGGCCAACATGGCTGCTGACCATGTTGATTGGGAGTTGTCATTCAAAAACATGACTTCTTCCAGCTCTGTTTTGGGATCAGCTATGCAGCCAGGCGAGGAAATCAGAACTAGGGCTTGCAAAAGTTATTTTTGGACTACAACACCCAGAATCCCCCAGCCAGGACAATGGCCATGCTGACTGAAGATTCTAGGAGTTGTGGTTCATCAACATAGCTTTTTCAAGTTCTGGTTACAGCAGTCGTCTCTGCCAAAAAATATTAGTTTGAAGGTTAGTATTATTTTTAATAGTAATACTGGCATTGGGTCTCTAGCTCTCAGAACACCCCAACCAGCCTAGTGGGAGATTTTGGGATTGATAGTACAAAAAGTAACATTTCCAGGTTCTGTTTGGGACTACCTCTTATTTGACTTTTAGCCCTACAAAACAAAAAAGGCTGGGGGGATATATAGATGTCATCCTATTGTTTTCTACAAACCAGATCCTATCCACTTTCCAAGGCAGTTGCAGAAAAGAACAGAGAGACAGATTTCTCTCAGTTTGCCACCCAAAGACGTCTTAGTTGAAGGCTTTTGGCCTAGAGCCTCCATCAAAGAGACATGCATAATTTTACTCTCATTGAGATATAACTTGGTGGGGAGACTCTGCACAATCACATGTACGTGGTGCAATGTCCAGCAAGGCACAACACACAACATCCAGTGTGCAATGACATGCAATGACACCACTTGCCTAATTCTGGTTTTGCAGCCTTCCACTGAATTTGGACGCTATACATGGGCCAAAAAAATACAACTTCATATGTAAGACACCAAGATAAATAAGACAGGAATAGGATGCCAGCCTTTATTTTTACTCAGCGATGTCTACTGGAAAGATTGCTTTTAAAAAAAAATGGGCAAATGAGTGTTGACTCACTGCATCACTTTGGGTAAGAAAGCAGATGCAGGTGTGAGATTTCTTCCCTATTGTGGTGCCCGGTGAGCTGAATGAATGGTGTTTGGTGCAGTTAATTGGGATGGGAAAATTCCAGCACCGTTGGGTCAGCTATGACTCAATAATGGTGATGTTGTAGCCCAAAAGGTCAAGGCCATTTGGGATCGTGTTAATAGCATCTTCATGTCCAAGACTCAGGAAGACCTCCGCACCCTCTTACTCGACGCTGGCAAGATTTTCTTTAGCCTCCTGAGTCAGTTTGGCAAACACAGCATTTCCAAAAGGGTGCTGAAGAAACTGAAAAGAAGAGAAAGAACAACGAGACAAGGGGGATCATGGGGCAGGTCTCATGCAGAAAAGGTTCAGAAACAACCCAGTTCATCTCTCTTTTTTTTCCTCTGTTTCTTTTGCGTTTCAAAGAAAGATCAGCATTTTTCAACTTGGTGCCTTCCAGATATCTTGGACTGTGATTCCCTCACTCTCAACCGGCATGGCCTTTGGCCCTGAACCTACTGCTTCCGAGGCGAATATGTGAACTCATGTTCATACTTACGTTCTCTTTGTATGTTTGTACATAAACCAAATACTACAGTAATGCAAAGTTTTGGAAGCTGCTTTCAAGGCGAATGAATATGCTGCCCACAGCTGGTTGGCTTCCATGTCATAGGAGCAGTGAATCCACTCTTAGACCATTTCCGCACTAGCCTGTTATAGCACTATGATTCCACTTTCAACATCCTATGGAATCCTGGGGTTTGCAGTTTCGGAAGGGGCTGCATGGCCCCTCCCGAAACTGCAAACCCCAGGATTCCATAGGATGTTGAAAGTGGAATCATAGTGCTATAACAGGCTAGTGCGGAAATGGCCTTAGTGTTATCCCAGACTTTACATGAGCTGTCCAAGGGGCTGAATCCTCCTTCCAAATAGGTTCAGTACCCTGGATAGCTCCATTAGATTCTAGTCAGAATCCCTGCATTCCTGACGTGGAAGCCCTGGTTGCTTTTGCTGGATCCCAAAACATCATCCAACCACTGTTCATTATTTGGCAGAATCTTAGAATTATAGAGTTGGAAGAGACCACAGGGGTCACAAAGTCTAATCTCCTGCCACTGCAGGAATCCACAGCAAAAGCATCCCTGACAGATGACCATCCAACATCAGTTTGTTTATATACGACGCCCTCTATCTATCATGTTTCCTTCTGAACATATTCATGTGGCAACTTCCATGCATAGGGAAACATGAACAGACCCATACAAGAAACCTTCAGAATTCTACTGGAGTTATGATAAACTTCAGAATGTCATTATATTTATCCACCTGAAAAGTACATTCATAAGCTCTGCAATAAAGCTGTAGATGATCTCTCCCCTAAAAGGAAGCCAAAGCCTTGTAATACCTATATAACTCCAATATTTCACCACTAGGAAATGGAACAATCAAGGCTGGATTAAGATGGTTGGGGCCCTGGATGTGTTCCACAACGAGACCTCCTTTGTGCACATGTGTGTAAAGAATACAAAAGCAGCAGAGAAGCCTCCATGCATGATCTCATCTTCATCCTTGCACCTTCAGTGAGGACAACAACCAGATGCCAGGCATTATTACACAGTTACTCAAATAACACACAAAACGTTGATGGTAGGAGAAACACCAGGATATTTTGGAAGTGACTGAAATAGAAACAAAAGCCAGTTATGCCTTTTCTCTTCAGGACCAGACCCCTGGAATGTGAGGGTCCTGGAGCAATTGCACCCATGGAACCATTAAGAGTGTGGCTCTGGCAGAATCAGGTAGAGGCAATTCCAGCTCCAAGCCATGACCCTTTGGGCCCACCTTAACTTGAAAGGTGCACAAACTGAGCATTCTTTTCCTCTGCCTATGGCTGTCTTGGGCTTTCTGTACAGAATGAGAAGGATTATTCTTCTCTATTTGAAGAATAGAGGGCTGGGGCAAAAGGCAATGAGGCCACCTCATTTGTCATTTGGGAACATGGGGGGAGTACCCCAACTTGCTAGCCACAGGAACAGAACTGGGAGTAATTACTTTTTTGGACCACAACTCCCAGAATCCACCAGCTGTTGAACTAGGGAGATCAAGTTTCAAATCCCCAGTCAGTGGGATCAGCTAGAGTAGCATCCCTTTCCTTCCCAGCTCAAGCTTCACTGCATTGTTTACTGCAGACATGCTGGTGCAGTCTGCATTTCTCCAGCCCCCTTCTAGCATCTTCCCAATGCTGAAGCTGCTAAAAGTGTCCAGCTGCATAGAGGACGAAAAGGATGGGCTGGGTGGGTCTAAAAGGAATGTGTGAAAAGGAGCTTCTTAGTCAGTGGCTTTGTTCACTGAGGCATGCCTGTAATTTGCAGTGAATCAAACTTTCAGATGGGCGTCTTCTGTGAGCTGGCAGCAATTGTTCCAAGCGTCAAGCCCATCATCCCCTCTGCCTGCCTTTCTCACACAGCTACGCAATAAGTCCAGGGTGAGATACGTACAGAAGGCCTGCAGTCCACATTTTAGGAAATGGCACAGACTGTCTGCAGCCTTCAAGCTGCAGTGAGAAATCACAGATACAGAATGTTCAGGGCAAGGAGTGATTGCAGCTCACACAGAGGCCTTTGCTTGTCAAGGAAGGCAGAGTCCATGCGGGTGAAGAAAGGACTTGTTATAATGTGCCCTTCTAGTATAAAGATGAAAGAGGAGGAGGCTGGATTATCTGGAGGGATATGTAGCTACAGTCTCACTGCCATGTACAACGTAGGTCCCTTGGCAGAATTGTTATCACACTTTACACCCCTCACTGGGCTCGATAGTAAAACTGGCAAGAAATATCATTTTCCTACAAAACTGGACACTTACAACTGTAAAACATGCAGCTGAAGGACACTGGCCATAAGTCTATGCTAGGTCAGACTGGCCTCAGCATGGCCAGGTCATAAATTCAAGAGGATTAGATGGAAACACTTGACATTCACAGGTTTGGGATAATCCTCTCAACAACCCAACCTCCAAATACAATAGAAGACAAAACTGCCCAGGTACATCTGTCTGTGTGCATATCCTACAGACAGCTTGCCTATCTAACTTACCCAACCAAGAGATTAAGAGACTATCATGACTCCCACCGATGCTTTGTTACCTAAAGTTAATGAGCCTGGTCTGGACTCTTTTGTTTACTCTGCAAGAAAGCAATTAACACACACCCGTTCAGGGTGGGAAATAGAGTATAAAAATCCCAGCTCCAGCCCAGATAATTTGATAGCAGGTTGGGTGTCACGCTGCACACTGGACACCCATTCCTCTGTGTTGCCCTCAAACTCCTGTTCGAGCCACTCCACTTCGATCTTCTGCTTCAAGACTAGTAAATATCACCCCTTCCATTCCAACTCTCTCTCTAGCCAACTTTACTTGCTTGTCCTTTCAATAGCCTTGCATGGTTTATAAGATTGCTTGATTTCTTGTGTGTATCTCTATTAATTTCCAATAATATACCCTTTTAACTGGAATCACTTCTACAGTTAGTACTGGTATACACAGGTGAAAATCCTCCCGTTAGCCTCCTCTTGCAGACCTCTTTTGATGGAGGTTGGCACTGCTGGTGGACCTCAAGATCCCCCAGCTTCTAGGATAACAGAAAATCCAGGCGTTTGCATCCAGAGAGAAAGAGAGAGAGATTAAGAAAGAGAGAGATCTCCAGCACGGTGTACTGGAAAAGCCAACATAAGGTAGTAGTTTGAGCATTGGACTATGACCCTGGAGCCAGGGTTTGATTTCCCTGCTTGACCATGGAAACCCACTGGGTGATCTTGGGTGCATCACACACACTTAGCCCCAGAAAATCCCATGTTAGGTTCATCTGAGGGTCACGGTAAATCAGAAGTGACTTGAAGCTACAAACCAACATTACACTGCTTATTAATGTTTTGCCAGGGGAGGCCCATTGAATCAACAGTATTTACCCATGTGTTGACTCACCATTAAGCAGCTGGTTCAATAGGTCTATGCTAGTTAGGAGAGCCAGAAAGGTGTAGAGCTTTGAGCATTGGACTACAACCCTGGAGAACAAAGTTCCATTCCCCGCTCAGTCATAGAAACTCACGGAGTGACTAGGGCACATCACACACTCTCAGCCCACAGAAAACCCTGTGATAGGGTCTCCTTAGGATCACCATAAGTCAGAAACAAATTGAAGGCACTCAGCAACATATATAGCAGAGAGAGACTAAGAAAATGAACTTCAACAAATGCAAAGTTTCACATTTAGGCCACAAAAAACCACATGCACAGGTACAGGATGAGGATACATGGCTCAGCAATATCAAATATGAAAAAGAGCTTGGGATTATGGTTGATCACAAGCTGAATCGGCAAAAAGCACTGCCTACGCTCATCACTTAACTAGTGGTCATTAACAAACAGTACTTGGGTGGTGACATAGATATCTATGCACTGACGAGCATGTTGAAATGTATAATACCATTAAATGCTTTTGTTCCTCTTTAAGCCATAGGAAGTAGAACTGAATCTCTTGATTAACTCTTGCTTAGCTGTTTCATATTTCAGAAAGTGGGAGATGTTACCTCTAAGGTCTTTCAGATAGTCTGTACTTCTTTTCAAGGGCTCCACATATCTCTGCCCCCAGACACAGTTATAGCCCATTCTAATGCACAAACCTCTTTATCTCCATGAATTTTATTCTTAACAAGGAAGGAAGGAAGGAAGGAAGGAAGGCAGGGAGGGAGGGAGGGAAGGAGAGAGGGAGGGAGGGAGGACAGCCTGAGTCCCCTTCCCAGATGCTGTGAGTTACAGCTGGCTTGAGTCCTAATCTTGAGGAAAAGGAAGGCTATGAAATAAAAGGATTGATTAATTGACTGATTAACTGCCAAAACATATGATATTTTGTGCCAAAACCTAAGTTCTACCCAAAACTTGGAAAATAAACTTTTTTATGCTGGTTGTGGGATTCTGGAAGTTGCAGTCCAAAAAATAACTTTCCCAAGTTCTGGTATTTATATTCAACAGATAGGATTCTGGAAATTATGATCCAAAAAAAGAAAAAGTTTCTTCATGCTATGGGTTCAACACATCCAAAGAAACACAACCAGCCCATCATCTCATCAAACTCTCTGTGACCGTGAGTCAGTAGTATGCTGTGTTAATGGTTTGCCGTCTTCTGTTGTTCACTTGCTACATCTCTGAAGACATACAAAACGAACAGAAGGGAAGGCTGCCACTTCCTCACTTCAAATAGCTGCTTCAGAGACAAGGATTTCAAAGAACAAGCCAATTATTTCCTCATCCAGGTGATTCACATCTCCGGTAAACAACCCAGACATATTTGTTCTTGTCGGTAAAAGCTTCTCCGTTATGTTGCATTCTTGTGAGGTATCAACCTTCTGAGCAGCTCTCTCATAAAGTTTTCTTGAGGACTGGAACCTTGTGACAGACCATGAAACAGACATGGTCAGAAACAGGGGCAGCTGGTGGCTCCAGCATCAGTGGGGTTGTGAATCCACTTTGGGTTATCCAAAATTTAAAGCAGACATCCAAGATGCTCTAAGGCCCCTCCCTAAACTGCAAACCCCAGGATTCCACAAGATGTTGAAAGTGGAGTAATAGCACTACAACAGTCAAGTGAGGAAATGGCCTAACTCCTTTAGCTTTAGTTTTCATTGTACTATTCTTGCAAGCTTGGGCTACACATATCTACTTCTCCTTGGTGATTTGCCCTTCCTTCCATTCTTCATACATGCCCTTTTCTTTTTCTTTTTCTTTTCACTTCCTCCAGCTTTTTCAGATGTTTCCCATTTTTCTTCTTCTGCAGAATTGTTTGTGATTGTACTTTCAGCAGTTCTTTCTTCATGAAATCTCAACTATGCTAGCTGTCTTTGTCCTTTAGCATTTCTGGCCATGAGATTCTACCCAGTATTTACTTGACCTTGATAAAATCAGCCTTCCTGAAATCCAGGTTAATGTTTTACTATACTCTTGTTTGGTCTGTCCAACAATCATTAATTCTAGTATTGCATGGTCACTCCTCTCTAAAGTACCAACTGCTTTGATTCCAGAGACCAACTCTTCTCTGTTGGTTGGGCTGATAATCTCCTTGTTCCTTCCTCCATCTTTTGAAAGAGGAAATTGTCTGTGATGCACATCAGGAATTTGTTGGAGAGCCTATGCTAAGTAAAGTTAGTCTCCCAACAGATATCAGGAAAATTGAAATCCCCCATAACTACCAATGCTGGTGCCTTGGAGATTTCTGAAGTTTGTTTCAGAAGAACATCATTCACTACCTCACCTTGATTTGGTGGCTTGTAAGAACTTCTATCACAATGTTGTTTTTATTTCTTTCTCCATTTGTTTTTTCTCTCAAATGCTCTCCGCTTGTCCAGTCTGCTCACTTGCACAGATTTCTGTACAAGTGAATTTGTCTTAGACATAAAATGCTATTCTCCCTCCTTTACTTCCCCATCTATTCTTTTTGAATAGATTCTGTCTTTCAGTTGTTATATTCTAATCATGGGAGTCATTCCACCAAATCTCTGCTATACATATAAAGTCATATTTACCTTCTTGAACTAGGACTTCAAGCTCATCTTGTTTGTTTCTCAAACTCTGTGCATTGGTGCGTAGGCACTGGGAGCATTGTTTGATCTCTATCTCAGAGGGCAGTGCTTTTATATAAAGCAAGCAAGCAAAAACAAACCATTGATGGGGGAAATCAAAAGTTACTTTTTTGACAACAACTCTCAGAAATCCCCTAACCATGATAGCTGAGGAGTCTGGGAGTCATAGGCCATTTCCACTCTCCACAGATATAGTGCTATTATTCTACTTTCACCATCCTGTGGAATCCTGGGATTTGCAGTTTAGAGAGGGGCATTTAAAATTCTCAGCCAGAGAGCTCTTTGGCCTCAGTAAACAACAAATCCCAGAATTCCACAGGAATTGGAAAGTGGAATAATATCACTATAACAGTATAGTGCACAAATGGTCATAGTCCCAACATTAACTGCAGTTGCTGTCAGGATCCAACAGGATCTATACTGCAAGCCTGAGCCAATAGCACACTGTATGGTAAAAATTATCCCTTCCTAGTCCCCACAGAGGTGTGTTGTCCAGACTGATGCCCTCCAGCTGCGTTGGAGAACAACTCCTGTACCAACGCTCTGGAGTGTCTTCCACTTGGGATGACGAGGAGGAGGTGGAGGAGCTGTTACTCCACTGGAAAACCCTGCCCCGAGGTCTACAATTTTGATATTAAAATATGATTCCATGTACCCGAGAGATCGCCTGGATGAGCACATAGGCAGCAATGGTCGAACGATCGAAAACCAGATCAGGCCAGTAAAATTCCCCGTCACATAGCCCCAGGAGACCTCAAGCTGGGCAAACCCACAGTAAACAAAGGGTCCTCAGCCACTGAGGAGCCAGCTTGAGGGGATTAGTGTGTTTGCCCCAAGTTGAGCAAACTCCTATCAGGCGAGGACCATTTACATGAAGTCATCCCACAACCCAATGCAGCCGAAGATCCTGAGACTTTGGCAACACCTTGTAATCTCATCATGCAAAGGAAGTTACCATTGTGGAGCTTCTTTCTTGTCGCAACACCCATTGTTCTCCCCAGGACAGGATTAGCCCTCCAGGTACTTTTTCCCCTACAAACAGTCCCAGTTTTTGAGCAGTTCTTTGGATCAACCCCGGTCATCCCAGCAGGCCGTTGCTCCACCCATTGAGTAATCCCCTCAGCCCTCTCCGTGCCGAGCTCCACTTCTCCGCTGTTTTTCCCAGACCGAGGACTTCAGGAAAAGGTGCAGTATTACCCCAGCTACAATCCCTTCAATATTTCCCCTGTCCAGTTTCCTCTCTTTTGCTTCTTAATAGGTCTTGAGTGAGTGTGTGAGTGATTGCGTTGATGCGTGAGACTTTCATTCAATAAAATCATTTATTATATATTTTCGTTTGCTTTTTGGCTTGGCTTGACCCCATAAAAACTGGATAAAAAGACCCCGCTAGGTTACCCTGCCTCTCGCATTGCTATTGCTTGTACTCTGGCTAGTTTTCATTCCCCATCACGTGGAGCACACTGAGGTGTCCCCAAAGGACCCCAGAAATCAGGGTAACAAAGCCTTCACATAGTGCCCATTGAGAAAATACTTTAGTACCCCCTCTGCCTACTATCTCTAGGACATCAACAGACTTTTGCAGGAAGCAAAATCACAGCAGGTGGTGGAAGGAAAAAACTCTAGACAGGGTTATGCAATCCATCCAAGCCGTTGTCCTTCTCAGATCATAAGCACACTAACCTAAAGCATCCTCTTTCTTCAGAAGGAAAGGGTTTGCATTTGCTACCAGAAACCCTGGAACTGTTTTTAAGGTAGCGGAGGGGTTCAACATTGTCAGACAGGTTGTTCTTAATTTTGCCTACTTGTAGGTGCTTGAAAGGGAATGGGAAATTATTTTTCCCATCCATTATTATTGAAACTTTCTCAAATGTGAATACTCTTAAAAGCACAATGCATATTTAGAAGTGCCTCCCATGTATTCAGTGTAGCTTGCTTCCAAGTAAGTGTGCCTGAAATAGATTACACACAGTTTTATTATTCCCGGAAGGACTCAACAATAAACACGGTCTTAATATTTCTTAGTGCTTGATCATTTATCATCCAATAGTACTTGAGTAGGATCAACTATGTAGGAAGCTTCGTAGTCCAGGTTTGCTAGATTATGTTGGTGGGGCTCAGACACCCCAAGCCTAGGCCACTTCTGCACTAGAGTGTTATAGTGCTGTGATTCCACTTTCAACATCCTATGGAATCCTGGGGTTTGCAGTTTCGGGAGGGGCCGACCGGCCGGCTCCTCCCAAAACTGCAAACCCCAGGATTCCATAGGATGTTGAAAGTGGAATCATAGTGCTATAACGCTCTAGTGCGGAAATGGCCCTAGTCTTGGCTCCATGTTTGCCACCCAGACAGCTTATAAGAAGGGTCAGACTGCCAGGCACTTTAGCTCTTTGCATGATGTAAGTTGTGACTTTTATTTCTCTAGTTGCTTCCATGAGACCATCAATGTGCAGGGCGTTTCACTGAGTGCACAAAAGTAAATCCCTGCCCCAAGGAACTTACAGTCTCAAATTCAAGAGCACGGGGAGGCCACAAAGGAAGGAGAGAGATACGGAGGCACAAAGGAAGTAAAGGGACAAAGATATGGGACTGATTCAATTACAACAGGGGCATGCAACTGTGGGAGGGTAACAGGCAACATTAGTGCCCCCCCCAAGATACCTGGTGGGGCTGCACCCCACTACAAAAATATTGGTCCAAAAATATCTCCAACCATCCTGTAGGGAGTATGGGGGACAATTGTGCCATGTTTGGGGGGAGTTCATGAGTCATTTAAGGCCTAGGAGAGGTCTTGCTTAGCAACAGTAAGTAGAAAAAGGCCTCTATAGGAACTAAAATGGCCTGGGAGGCCCCACATACCTAAGCCTTTTTTGCACTAGACTGTTGTAGCACTCTTATTCCCCTCTCGACGTCCTATGGAATCCTGGCATTTGCAGTTTGGGGAGGGGCCTTTAGAAGAATTCTCAGCCAGAGAGCTCTTTGGCCTCAATAAACTACAAAACTCAGGATTCCACAGGAGGTTGACAGTGGAATAATAGCACTATTACAGTGTCGTGTGGCCCTAGAGTACATTTGGAGGGATTTGGGAGCAAAAATAACTTTTTAAATTTTTTCCCCCCATGGGCCCCAAAAACAGTCCTGGTGGCCATGTGTCACACCTGAGGGGCACTTTGGCCACTTCCTGAGTTACACCTACACAAGACTCCCTGACAGTAGGGCAATCTTCCTCAGGCTACAGTTGGCGGGGGTGGATGGGAGATGCAGTCCAACCTTTCTGGAGGCCATAAGAGACTGCTGTGGAGTTTGGCATATTTCTTCGGCACGCCGGGCTGAGGATTGGCTGTCCTGGACGGTGCCTGTCTGCTGCATTGCTTCTCTCTTCCAGCGGGGAGGGGAGGGAGAGCGGAAGTCACTTCTCCTCTTAGTTTGCAGTGCTACAGAATGAATGGGAACATCCCATTCATCTCTCCCATCGCAAAATGCCACGTTGGCAGAGACTAAATAAACAGCTGCATGGCAGACAGCCCTGGCTCCCTCCCATTCAGGCTGTGGATTTGTTAAGAGGGAGGGAGGGAGGGAGGGAGGAGAGAGGGAAGGAGGGAAGAGAGAGAGAGAGAGGAAAGGAAAGAAAGAAGGAGAGAGAGAGAGAGAGAGAGAGGGAGAGAGGGAGGGAGGGAAAGAAAGAAAGAAAGAAAGAAAGAAAGAAAGAAAGAAAGAAAGAAAGAAAGAAAGAAAGAGGAAGGAAGGAAGGAAGGAAGGAAGGAAGGAGGGAAGGAGGGAAGGAAGGAAGGAGGGAAGGAAAGAGGGAAGAGAGAGAGAGAGGGGAAAGGAAGAAAGAAGGGAGGAAGAGAGAGAAAGGAAGGAAGGAAGGAAGGAAGGAAGGAAGGAAGGAAGGAAGGAAGGAAGGAAGGAAAGAAAGAAAGAAAGAAAGAAAGAAAGAAAGAAAGAAAGAAAGAAAGAGAGAGAGAGAGAGAAAGGGAGGGAGGGAGGGAGGGAGGGAAGAGAGAGAGAGAGAGGAAAAGAAAGAAAGAAGGGGAGAGAGACAGAGAGAGGAAGGAAGGAAGGAAGGAAGGAAGGAAGGAAGGAAGGAAGGAAGGAAGGAAGGAAGGAAGGAGAGAGGAAAGGAGGGAAGAGAGAGAGAGAGAAAAGAAAGAAAGAAGGAGAGAGAGAGAGAAAGGAAGGAAGGAAGGAAGGAAGGAAGGAGAGAGGAAAGGAGGGAAGAGAGAGAGAGAGGAAAGAAAGAAAGAAGGAGAGAGAGAAAGAAAAAGGAAGGAAGGAAGGAAGGAAGGAAGGAGGGAAGGAAGGAAGGAGAGAGGAAAGGAGGGAAGAGAGAGAGAGAGGAAAAGAAAGAAAGAAGGAGAGAGAGAAAGAAAGGAAGGAAGGAAGGAAGGAAGGAAGGAAGGAAGGAAGGAAGGAAGGAAGGAAGGAAGGAAGGAAGGACGGAAGGACTGAAGGAAGGAAGGAAGGAGGGAAGAAAGAGCAAGGGAGGGAGGGAGGGAGGGAGGGAGAGACGATGGAAGGGAAGGAAGGAAAGTGGGAGGAAAGAAAAAGAGAAAAGGAGGGGGAAGGAAGGAAGGAGGGAGGGAAGGAGGGAGGGAGGGAGGGAGGGAGGGGTTGCCATGTCCTTGATAGTTCCTAGTGAAGGTCGTTCTGATTACACCCCAGCCACCCCAGCAAGAGCATTTTGGCAAAAGGTGCAGATGGAGAAGCATGGGACAGGAGTTCTAGAGCCTGCACAGAGGCAGGCAGGCGAGGACAGACACACACAGAGAGCTGTCAATCACAATGCCCAAAGCCAAGGGCTGAAGAAAAAGATAATGTGCGTCTCCGCTCTCTGTCCCTCTGATTGACAGCTCTGGCCAACTGTTGATGCTGCGTTTTATGTAATCTCTCTCACTCTGCGGTCAGACTGGGGGCTCCCACCAGATTGTGTGTGTGTGTACCTCCGTATCTGTACAAGCATGCATAGGCCCATCCTCCAGTGAAAGGGAAGCTGAGGGGGAGCATCTTTGCCAGAACTTCAGGCTTGCAGTTGTTTCAATTGGGAGGAAGCCACGCACAAACACATGCTTTCCTTTCATCCTCCATCCTTCCCACACCCTCCCTCCCAACCTTGAACACCCCCTTGGGAGGGTAGCAGCCTCCTTCATCGTCCACACACCCCCTCCGCTGCCGCCGCCACCGTCTCTGCTGGATTTTTAAGGGGAAAAGTAATTAACATCTGCATCACCTTGACGCAGAGTGAGCTGCGTGTGCAACACTGATAACGGATCCCTTTCCTCTTCTCCTGCAGCGTTGACAGTGAGCAAAATGTGCAGCCCATTCTTGCCCGCACTAATAGAGTGAGATGTCAAGCCACGGGGTCTATGATCTGTGGCACGCTCCGTCTGCCACTTCGGTGGATTTAACATGCTACTTAGCATGTCAGCTGCTGGTAGAACAAAGACAACAGGAGTTGACCCAAGTGAAGTCCAGCACAGCCAAGCTGTCATTGAGGCCATTTCCACACTAGAATGTTATAGTGCTATTATTCCACTTTCAACATCCTATGGAATCCTGGGATTTGCAGTTTAGGGAGCGGATTCCATAGGATGTTGAAAGTGGAGTAATAGCACTATAACAGTGTAGTGCAGAAATGGCCTGATTCCTTTGTAATTTCTTAAAGGCTGGTCTGTAGTTCCAAAAAGCTTGGTCAGCCTTCTTCAGCCAGGCACCTTGCAGAAAAATCATACTGCAACTCCCAAGGTCTGCAGCTCAAAATTCTGGTGGGGCTCATAGCAGCAGTGGCAGGTCCTCCATCAATCGGTGGGCAAATAATCTGTTCCAAGTTTTTGTCTGAATTTGTAAAGGCACAAGCCCAGGTGTGGACCCTCTTTAGGAGAGGATAGGGTTCAGGACTTTGGATAGCACCTTCAAAAGTTTGGACTAACACCCAGAGAAGATTCACCATGGAACTGACATATGAGCCACCACCAGCTCTTGGTGGACAGGCACTAAAGACAGCCAGAATTACCAGAGAGTGCTGGGCTGGCTTGGGGAGGATAATCTCAATTCTGGCAGTAGCGCAGGCAACTATTAGGAAAGGGGGCAAATGTATAGAAATGAGTGAAGAAAGGAAGAGAAGAAAAATGTGTAAGAAGGATATAGATATTCACAAATGTCTTGCAAGCATGAACAAATAATTATACCATGTTTCTCCTTGCTGCAAGTAACTCCGCAAATGCTACACAGTTTTTGATGACTACAATGTTGGCATATTCACATATCACTGCAGAAAATGCAGAAGGAGGTTTTCTGGTTGTTTTTTGCACAGAAATAGCATTTTCTCTGCAGAAATGTTCTTTTCTGCACAGAAATTCTTTTTTTTTCTTCAGTAAAGGAAATTTATTTTATACACAGGAAAGTTTGCTTCCTATACAAGAAAGAAAGTGCTTTTTTGCTAAGATTGTCCAGAGTCCATTGGGGACTTATGACTTCATAAATTTATACCTGTGGGAATTAGAGTTGGGCAATTCCACAACATCCAAACCCAGTAAAGTACTGCTGTTATCTTACTGTATAGGGGAGACAGCCAAACGACCAATGTGCACCAGGAATAAAGCACAACAGAACAGATGCACAATGGGACTGATATACTTAGACCCTGTTGTGCACTGGGACACCAGCTAGGGAGTGATGACATGCTTAGAGAGCTGGGCAAGTTTAGCCTGGAAAAGAGAAGGTTAAGAGGGGCATGATAGCCATGTTTAAATATTTGAAGCAATGTCATATGGGAACACAAGGCAAGCTTGTTTCTGCTGATCTAGAGACTAGGACATGGAGCAATGGATTCAAACTACATGAAAAGTAATCCTACCTAAACATTAGGAAGAACTACCTGCTGGTAAGAGCTGTTCGACAGCAGAATATGCAGCCTTGGAGTGTGGTGGAGTCTCCTTTAGAGGGTTTTTTTTTTTTTTTAATCATTTTTCCTTTAGAGGTTTTTAAACAGAGTCTATCTGTCAGGAATGCTTTATGTCTTCCTACATGGCAGAATGGGGTTGGACTGGATGGCACTTGTGGTCTCTTCCAACTGTCTTATTCTTGCTGGTGCTTCACTACACATCTTCACAATTTATTAACAGGGTTTGTTTGCACCTCTGCTATATAGCTAGTTATGGATGTAAAGATATACAGCACAGACCATGATAAAGGATTCCAGACAATATGTCCCAAGCTGTGAAGATTCCCATCCTCAGTACTTTCATCATCAGGGTCTCCTGATTGCTTGAAAAACCCATTTTTTAATTCTGCCATTCAACTATTGTTGAATATTCTTTCAGTCTCTGTTGTAAAGACAACAAGAACAAGGGGAAATGGTGATCCAGTGGCACTCCACTCACCCATTCCCCCCAATACACAAAATACACGAGCACGTTTGTCATTTGCTTTGTCACTACTGAGTTGCTCAGTGTTGGATGAGTTGGCATGACTGTGTTTGGACTGATGACGGCAAAACGTGTTGTTTGTTGGGAAGTATCATACATGCAGGTTTATTTATTTATACTGGTGTTCCTAGGAATTGACTTGGCAGTCTCTTCCTCATTTCTTTTTACTGAGCTCTCAGCCTCATCTGGTCTTCCTTGTTATTTGGCCTCTGTAGGGGCTTTTTACCCTAGGGGCACAGGGCCTGCCCTACCCTTAGCAGAGTGAGGTGGCTGCCTCAGGCAGAAGATGCTGGAGCAGCACCAAAGTTTTGGAGGACAATATTATGTGTAATATGCAACCTGTTCTATACCCCTTAAATAATTTTTTTGTCTTCAAATGTTGTGGAAGACTAAGGCCTGCAAAAACTTACATTTGGGGCTCTGGAATGGAAAGGATCACCAATATTCTGCATCAGGTAGTTAGTTACATATGCATTACCAAATAACATTGCCATGCCCAACCCTCCCCAAGCTACCTTAACTGCCAACCACTTTGGCTACCTTTGCCATTAAATCAACAGGCAACTTGACAGCGCATGCACGCACACACACACACACACACACATGTACGCACTCCAGAAGCATGCTCACAAATTGACTCATGGGTCCCTCCTCCTTTCTGCATTCTTTTTCAGCAACCTAACAGAGAACGTCACTGTTGTGTTTGACAGGCAAATAGAAGTCAGGATCCCTTACTCACATATTGCAAATCACCGATAGCTCAATCAGTCATTTTTAGCCTATCTTCTGCCACCCCACTTTTGTGATCTAGGGCCCGCTGGCACTAATTAAATCTTGTTGTCATCCTCATAGTAGTGCAGTGTTGATGGTGGGGACAGGTGTCCAGCCACTGTTTGGGCACGAACGCATTGGATGTCATTCTGGGAATCCTCAGCTTCAGGGATTCCCTCGGTGAATCTGCAACCTGAGTGCCTTGCATGGTATGGTCATGTAAGTCAAATGAATCAGGTGTAAAGAACCAGGCACTCTTCATACACCAAAAAGACCAAGGCATCACAGTATATAACATGTACAGTCATGTCCACAGGACTGTGCAACATGTCAGAAGATGCAACCCCGAATCCCAAGAACCAAGAAAAGTGAACTGAGAGAGAAAGAGGGAAAGGATACCTTACATAAACACTTACATAATCAGAAAGTCTTGTATAAAACCTTGCCCAGTATGCCTGGAACTGCCTTGGAGATTACCTGCATTATGTCACCTGTCTTTCTTCTTCTCTTTCAAATCCTTCTTCCAAATCTACCTTTTCCACATTTGGCACATAGTTCCCATCCCTCACCACAGCCTTTTCCAACCTGGTGCCCTCCAGGTGAGTTTGACTACAATTCCCATCCTCTCCAGACAGCGTGTCCTGAGGAAGACTGCTCTAGTGACCAGACCTTCAGGATATGTAACTGAAGCAACCCTGGACCCTTTCCTCATTTCCATTTCCTTGTCACTCACTTTCCTCTCTTTTCTCTATTGTTCCCCGTGGTGTTCATATTTTTTCTTGTAAGTTCCTTGAGGGCAGGAAGTCATTGCTGTAGACTCTGAGAAATACCATATGTATTGGTGGCTTTCATATAGACAACCAGACAAATAGAAAGCCACATCTTGTATAAGGTGAAGAGGCAAACACTTTGGTGCTACCCTCAATCTGCCCGTACTTCTTACACGTTTTCTGAGCAGGAATCAGTTGAGGCTGATGGCTCTGATATCAGCGAGACAGTGAAGCTGCTCCAGCATGCAGTCTGAACTTTGCCGTAGTTTCCCAAGGGGCTGAAACTATTTCAGGCTCAGGGCTCAACACCTCTGGATAGCTTCTTTAAATGTCAGACTAAGACCCCCAGATCTGATCCATTGCCTCACTGGCACCAGAGTTGCCACCGATGACAAGGCAAACTCTTCCTTCCAGAAGTTACAAGAGACAAAGGTCGGTCGCTGGGGATTACACTCTAGGTAGGACAAGGCTTGGGTTGGATTGCATAACCTGTTTGGATTTTGTCTCTCTCCTCCTCGTCTTGTGATGCCTTTCCCTGCAATAGATGTCGCAGAGACAGCCGGCAGGGGTGGTACTAAAGCATTTTCTCAATGAGCTCTGTGTAGAGTCTGTTCGTTCCACCCCCGCTCCAATACTCTACCTCCCCACCCCCATGTCCCTGGCACACTCCCATGCTATCTCCTGGCCAAGAGGAAGCTTTTGTTGAGAAGCGGCCACCTTTGGCGCAAACAAGGACCATATTAATATTCAGCACCACGGCCAGCTCTTAATGCACCGCCGCTCTGTCTGCCAGGCTGCATTGAGAAATTCCGCTAAGGCGCTGGGCGGCAGGACTGCAGCAGTGAGCTTGTTATCTCCCTATGATCTCTGTCACAAAGGGACAAGGCAAGAGCACAAACACCACCGCTCTCCTCCTCCTCCTCCTTCAGCAGGGAAGGACAGCCGCTGGGCGAGGCTTGGAGCATCTGGTGCATGTGAACCCCGTACCCCTGGGTGGCCCTACTATTTGGGAAGGTGGTGGCTGTTAGTTGCTACCTAGTCGGCTGTGAATTATGGAGACACTATGAATTAAAGACTTCTAAGACCCCCCTGTCATCAACAGCCCAGCTCAGATCTTCCAAAGCCAGATATGTTAATAACAGGGTTTCCTGGATGTCTGTCATCCATAGGATGAGTAGCAAACTAGATGATGTTGATGTTAATCTCATGTAGAGTAGACCCATTGAATCAATAGTATTTCACAGAATCATAGAGTTGGAAGAGACTCCAGGGGCCATCCAGTCCAACCCCCCTCTGCCATGCAGGAACCCACATCAAAGCACTCCTAACAGATGGCCATCTAGCCTCTGCTTAAAAACCTCCAAAGAAGAAGACTCCACCACACTCCGAGGCAGCAGATTCCACTACCAGACAACTCTGACCATCAGGAAGTTTTTCTTTTTCTTCCCGCAGCTTGAATCCATTGCTCCTTGCCATGGTCTCTGGAGCAACGGAAAACAAGCCTGCTCTCTCCTCGACATGACATCCCTTCAAATATTTAAACATAGCTATCATGGCCTCTCTTAACCTTCTCTTCTGCAGGCTAAACATACCCAGCTCCCTAAGGTGTTCCTCATAAGG
This sequence comes from Iguana delicatissima, assembly GCA_948472985.1. NCBI lineage: Eukaryota > Metazoa > Chordata > Lepidosauria > Squamata > Iguanidae > Iguana > Iguana delicatissima. The sequence goes on along the minus strand of CAOKZL010000717.1, from coordinate 116,698 downwards.
CATGGCTTCCAGATACTTCACCATTTTGGTCGCTCTCCTCTGGACATGCTCTAGCTTCTTGATATCCTTCTTGAATGAAGGTACCCAGAACTGGACACAGTCTTCCAAATGAGGCCTAATGAAAGCAGAATAGAGTGGTACTATTACCTCCCTTGATCTAGATACCATACTCCTATTGATGTAACCAAGAGTCGCGTTGGCTTTCTTGGTTGCCGTATCAAACCGCTGACTCATGTTTACCCATGTGTGGACTCACCATTAAGTAGCTGTTTCAATAGATCTATGCTAGTTAGGAGACCCAGCATAATCTAGTGGTTTGGGTACTGGACTACAACCCTGGAGGTCAGGGTTTGATTCCTCACTCAGACATGAAAAATCACTGGGTGACCTTGGACATGTCACAGACTCTCAGCCTCAGAAAACCCCATGATAGCTTCACCTTAGGGTTGCCATAAATTGGAAATGACTTGAAGGCACACAGCAACAACACGGTAGTTAGGGTAGCCAACAGCATTGAGGCCATAGCTGGCCCCATTTCTGACCTGGCCTGTGGTGACCCACCTTCTGCCCAATGGCTCCAAGGAGGCATCTGCTTCCACTGCCTGGTCCATCCACCTAGCCTGATCTGGGAGGAAAGCGAGCTGGAAATTCCTTGGGGATGATGGGACAAACAGAACAAAACGGAGATGTAAAGACAGCATGTGCAGATGAAATTATTGAACCAGGCAGTTGAAATTGGGCATGATAGGTCTGTTCCTGAGGGGTGGCTGTGTCGGTCTGTTGCAGAAGACACTTGGAGCTTCTGTTGTTGTTATTTGCAGTCAGGTCAACTTTGACTTACAGTGACCCTATGATGGAGAAATCTCCAAGAGACCTTGTCGTTAAAAGTCCCGTTAAGACCTTATAAACTCAGGCTGTGGCTTCCTTGATTGAATCAATCCACCTGTAGCGTGGCCCTCCTCTTTTCTGACTGCCTTCAGCTTCACTGAGCATTACCATCTTTTCCAGTGATTCACATCATCTCATGATATGTCCAAAGTATGACAGTCTCAATTTAGCCATCTTGGCTTCTAATGAGAGTTCAGACCTGATTTGCTCTAGGATTCATTCATTTGTCATTTTTAGCAGGTCATGATATCCTCAGAACTCTCTCCCAGCACCCCATTCCAGATGAGTTGATTCTCTTCCTGCCAGCTTTCTTCAATGTCTGGCTTTCAGGACGACGCCAAGCAAGTGGAAATACTTTGGCATGGATGACTCAAACTTCGGAATTGAATGACAGCACTTTTCTGGATGGGAAAATGATGCCACAATGTATCTGGTCATCTTTGAGGTGCCATGGGGCTGTTTATAGGAGATGTGAAAAAACAGTTCTGTATGGGTAAGTGATTCTGGCATGACTGGATGGGGAGACTTCTTTCTTTTAAGAAACTCGTTCCCTTGGAGAGGGGATATGCTGAGAACGGCTCATATTGGTTCCTCTCCCTGTTTAATCCCCCTTGTGCTACTTAGATGATCAGAAATATTAGCACAGCAGCAAGGGACAACAGACCAAGAAACCAAGGGCAGTAGCAAGGTGAATGGGGCAAACAGGAAGATTACGTGTTTTGAATCTGTTCCAAAGGTTGAAGGCTCCCAGCCCCAGCGATATGGGACCATGTGGGTTTGCAATTACTTGAAAATCTAACTATTTCAGGAAGAAAATGGGAAGAACAAAAGAAGAGCCCTGCCAGATCAGACTTAAATGACGCTTCTTGTACAGCATAACACTTCACTCAGATGCTCCAGGAAATGCACAACAAAGAGAGGAGGTTAACCTCACCCCCCATCAAATGCTACTGAATGCTAAGCTTCCTTTCAACGAGAACTTGTAAATCTTGGCTGGCATTCAATATTGCAGTTATGGATTCACAACCTTGAGTTACAGACCCATAACTGTGCTGTATTAAGTAAGACTACATAATCTTTCTGTAAAGACTATGGCCATTTCTGCACTAGACTGCTATAGTGCTATTATTCCACTTTCAACATCCTATGGAATCCTGGGGTTTGCAGTTTAGGGAGTGGCCTCAAAAGTCTATGCAAATGCATGCTCAGTTAGCAGCTGCCTTGAGCAAACGAGGTTTGTTCAGCTGGCAAATGAGGGGCAAGGCGACTGACATTTCCTGTCCCCTCCCAGATGTCGGACTCTTGTTGCAACTCCTCATTGCAACCCTGCTTACTGGTGGAAAGGGGATGGAAATATCATCTTCTTTCCACCCTGATGTCTTTCCCCCAGTGCAGCTGCTGGCTGTTAAGGTGGGCTTGGGGAATCAGGACATGTTACTTAACTATGCATACACAACTAAGTAGCCAATGTAGAATACTGGCAGTTACTTTTTTTTGGACTACAGTCGCCCCACAATTGCAAAAAACATAATTCCCAAGTTCTGCTCTGGGTTTCATTAGGCAAGACTGAGAAGCCCTAATTAGACTGAATGAGGACCAATGTTCATAAATAGCTCCCCCCTTGATATCCATGGATAAGCTGTCCTAGGAGGGGTGGCATAGATGTTAAATATTATCATAGAGAGCAACACAACAACCTTGTTTTCAGATGTTCCATGAGATTAACTGCCTGATCCCATCCGGTTTTACTCAATTATGCAAATAGTTGTTGATGACAGCAGAAACCTTGAGAGATTCAGGAAGTGACTGGGGAAAAAGAAACAATTTACATGAGTTACTTTAAGTACTGAGCCCTTAGCTGTTGAGGAGTTTGGAGTCACTGTACCAACTGGACCACTGATAATCTCGTAGCCACAGCCCAAAGCTATAGCTAACCTAGGGTGAAGACTGCAGGTGCTTCACCTGATGGAGGGACGGTACAAAAAGCTGGGTTTTGGGGAGAGAAAAAGAGAATTTGCAGCTATTCACAGTTATGAATGGGGATGTCTGTCTGGGTTTTTTTTCTTCTTCTTTTTACCCTTTGCGTGTGTGTGTGTGTGTGCGCGCGCACGCGCATGTGTGGTTTCTTTATGCATCCATGCCAGGTGCTGCATCTGTGGAAACTGGCACAGGAATGCCTGCAAGTGCCTTTTCCTCTAAAGCTCTGAGTAGAGCTATTGAAAAGGCAAGCAGGCAGGCACGTAGCCCATTTTTATTCATAAAATCTCTTGAATGAGACTGCGGCTCGGAGCCCTGCCTCCCCCCTCCCTGCCCCACTTGGTTTTCTGGAGCAAAGCCTGCCATTGCCACTACTGCAGCTGGAGGCAGGGCAGAAGAGATGAAGAGGAAACATTCTGGTCCTTCTAAATAGGATGGAAGCTGTCCAGGAGACCGATCCACAGAGGCTAGAGAGCTAAAAATCTATGCAACTCATCCTTCATGACAGCCAGCATAACGTGATGGACATTTTCAGGGCTGTAATATAGAAAGCCTTGGTTCACACTCCTGACTGATCCTAAAGCACCCCTAAAGCTGAGTCAGGTCTACCATACTGTGGTAGAAGATAAAGCACAGAAACATTACTGTTGTAGACTACAGTTCCCATCATCCCCTGGCCAATCATGACCAGGGTCTATGCTGACTGGTGCAAGTTCTGGAATGTGACTTTTCCCAACTCTGATGCAGATCCTGGATCAGCCACAAAACAAGCTGGGAGCAGGTCAACTCTGCCATATTATAGTAGAGGCATGCCATGGTAAAGGTTTACCAGAAGCAGTGTGATGTAAACAATGATCAGGCTTTCAGTTTCCAGTGGTATAACAATAACAACCACAAAATCCTAGGGTTTTTTTTCTTCCTAGTTTGGGCTAATGCTTAAAACAATTGCTGGAGGAGGGAAAGTAGCAGTAGGTTTGTGTGTGTAACAACATGTGTGTGAGAGACCTCCAGTTGTGGTACCATAAACAAATTTCCTCAGCAGCTTCTTGGAGGCACTTGGCTTCTCAATTCTTTGTCTCCCATCCTGAGAAGACCTTTGAGAAGTTACTTATTAGGAGTACGATCTCCAAAATCTACAGCCAGCATGCTATCCAGGGGATTCTGAGCATTGTAGTCCAAAGCTGTAAGTTCTTCAAGTTCTGTTCTTGAGAAATTGTTTTCCACCAGGCTCTGGTTGATGAATTTTGGGATTTTAATGGATCCGAAAAGCATGGTTAGTGGTCTGAGAACTGGACTAGAACTCTGGAGGCCAGAGTTCAAATCCACACTTAGCCATGGAAACCCACTGGGGTAACCTTGGGCAAGTCACACTCTCTCAGCCTCAAAGGAAATCAAAGGCAAACCCTTGCTGAACAATTCTTGCCAAAAAAACTCTGTGATAGCTTTGCTGTAAGGTCACCAAAAGTTGGGAACAACTTGAGAACACAACAACAATAAGAAGCCAAAAATTTTCCACCCCAACCTTCAGGTTTCCTGGAGAGATATGATTACCATAAGAGTCAGATGATTCTAGAGAAAAGACTCCAGCAAAAAACAAACTATCCACGCCAAAGCCAGAAAACTGGCGGAAAGCTAGCTAACAGAGAAGAGAAAGACCTAGCTCCAAACACGGAAGAGTAACAACTTTGCACAGAAAAAGCAAAAATGGAAACTGACCTGGGATACAATGGCTGCAAATGAGGAGGACACCAGCCACAGTGGACTCCCAGTGAGCCAAGAGAAGAGAATACTCAGCAGGCTTAAGGAAAAGACCTGCTGAGTCCCAGTCCTACAGTGACCCACAAGCAGGGCTGAGTTCCCATAGTCTTTTCTTTGCCTTTGCCTGTCTTGTTGGTATTATTGTTGTTGCTCTTTGCCATCAAGTCAGCTTTTACTTAACGGCAATCCTGAAAATAAGAAATATTCATGAGCCTTGGTCATGAACAGATCTTGCAAACTCAGGGCCATTGCTTTCTTCATTCAACCAATCCACCTGCAATGTGCTCCTCCTCTTTTCCTACTGCCTGAACATTATTTATTCAATTTTCTTAAAATGTTTCAACCCCATCCTACCTTACCACCCCCCCACGAGAATTTATGAAAACAATTTTCATAAATTGGACTTATTAATGACTGGAGAACATGATCAGGGTCACTCTGGCCAGAAAGACGTGTTCAGGATCATGATGGTGGGAAAGTCCAGATATGATTATGTGGAAAACTCCAGTGTTGACGGGTTGTGCTGATCCCTTCACCACTTCAGGCTCTTTACATTTTCAAACATGATGGAAGACAAACTGCCCAGAGCAATCAGAGACCATTCCTCAGTCTTACCCAACTGAGTTCTTCTCTATACACCCTACCTGACCAAACATTAAGAGACTGTCATGAATCCCATCAGTGTTTTGTCGTTCCAAAGTTAAAGCCCATTCTGGAGCGTTTGCCAGCCCCAGTTAGTACTGGTATACTAGGTGAAAAGATCCTCCCATTACCCTCCTTTCACAGGCCTGAGTTGAGCTATAATTCCCCCAAATTCTAAGGGGGTCCCTGGCATTGTGGGCGGACCCCAACATCCCCCACGTCTTAGGGTAACAACTACATCAACAAGATCCTAGGGAAGCTTACAAGTAAAACTAAAACAAACAGGTCAAAACAGTTTTTAAAAAAGTAAATGAAATAATTAAATTTAAATTTAAGAATAATTTAAATAAACTGAAAGTGTGTTAAATAACAATTAATCACTTAAAACAGATTTAAAAGATTAAAATAATTCAAAACTATGCACATTCATATTTGAGAGAAGCCGATGAGGCTCAAAGGCATGAAAGGTCAAGTTTTTACTTGAAGCTGAAATGGTATCAGTGTTGGTGCCAAAATGTGAATTAGCTTATTCCTTTGAAATCTGGGTTTTAGCTCTTTTCAGAAAAAAAATATTCACAGAAGGTAACTTTGGTAAAAGTTATTTATTTTCTTACTTAATAACATGAACACTTATGGTAGAAGCAAGATTGAGCTCTGCTTGATGCATTTGCCTTGGAGCAATTAACCTACATATTAAGTTATGGATTTTTAGTTACGTGTTACAAAAAGAAAGAGTAAACCATTTTTACACTTAATTTTCTTTTGACGTGGAAATCTCTTTTTAAAAAAATTACACATTGGCCAACCTTTTTTAATTTGCAGTACTGTTTTGTAAGGAGCTTTTTAATATGGTTTTACTTGTTTCTCTAAAATTTGCAATGGTGTGAGAGCTTTCCAGCATTGCAGCAGCACAGCTGAGAAGGTCCTCTCTTACATCATCGCAGGTTTGGTTCTTTGGTGGGACCCAGAGGAGCTGGCCTCCCCCCGTTACCATAAGAGGCGGAGGACTTTGAGGTCCACCTGGAATGCCAGTGTCTCCTTTGAATTTGGGCAAATTATAGCTCAAAAGAGGCCTATGAGAGGAAGGTAACAGTAGTATCTTTTCGCCAGTGTATTCCAGAACTAACTGTAGAGAGGACTCCAGTTAAAAGTTAAACAAAGTATTTTATCTGGAGTTAACAAACACACAGGAAATCACACACTCTTTTTCCCCCCAGGAACCTCTTTTTTATTTTGCTGGACATAAAAAAATGCTGTTGAAATAATACATTGGAGTAGAAACCAGTAGTGTCAACTTTCTTTTCTTTAACAAATCTTGCAAGATTCCTTGAATCTGAATATTCCATCACAAAAAACACAACAGACTTTTTAAAATAAAAATACACATTCACAATTATAAAAACTGGAGAATTTAACTGCAAACAGTCCCCATATCAGCCCTTGTTGCCAGAAAGGAATGCATTTAATAAAAATAATCCACTTATTAATAAATAAAGTACTAATTCTAATGGCTCAGGAAAATAGACATTCTTGAGAAATATACAAGGCTATTGTAAAGTGAGGCATGAAAGGTTGGATGGAGAGAGATTGGGTGGAAAGGGTGGTAATTACCAGTCCTGAAGAAAGGGTCACAGCTGAATGGCTCAGATTGCATCTGAGGGTAGCATGGAGGAATGGCAGTCTGAGACACCATTTGCTGCATAATATACCCAATGTACTACAAAACAGGCTGGTGCCAAAGCTAGGGTTTTTATATCCTATTTCCTGCCCTTGAAGGGGTGTGATGACAAAGCCACAATGGCTTTCTCAGGGGACTGACAAAAGGGGTCCAGAATGGGCTGATTTCTTAACTCTAGAGTGTGAAAACATTGATGGGACTTGTAATCTCTTAATGGTTGGTCAAGTAGGGTGTATAGGGAAGGTCTCCGTAGGATAAGACCTATCCTATCGCAGTCCTGGCACAGCTGATAAATCAAACAAAACAAACTGAATGTCTCCCAGAGTGTTACTTACTTCCAGGCAGTAGGCAAGGAGTCATAAATAAAGTCCAACATAAACAAAGTCCAGCAGGGTTTCACTGCAAGGGAGTGTCCAAGGCCAATCCGAGCATTTGCCAAAGCATCCAGCAAGGCAGCAGGTCAGATAAGCTCTGACAACTCCTGGAGGAGAAGGACGCCAGCTAAATAGACCCAAAGCCTAGCACAGCTGTGCTTGATTGTTGCCGGTTATAAATCCTGAGAGAGCGACATTGGCTCTCTCTGCCGCATGTGCACTGCAAAGCTGGGTCGAGTTAAGTGTTCCTCTGTATATCTGAACAGGCAGGATTCTCTGTTAGAGCTGGCACCATCCCCTGTTCTGTTTCCGGCACTGTAACCTCTTTCTGTACAGCAGACCCTGGCATGCCTTCTGTTTCAGCCTCTGGCATGCCCTCTGTTTCAGACTCTGAGTCAGAGTCCATGCTCTGGAAGCAGGGCATGACAAGATCAAGAGATGGTCTCTGATTGCTCAGCAATCTGGACAGTTTGTCTTTCATTGTTTTTGGGAGTGCACAGAGCCCGAGGTGTTGAAAGGATTAGCACAAACCCATTAACATTCGGTTTTCCTGCCTAATCCTCTCTGAATTTATGACCTGACTAAGTCTTAGGTCAACTTGACTTGGCAACATGCTTTCCAGTCAGTGTGACCTCAGTCATGTTTTTCAGCCATAAATATGTTTGGTTATGAAAATAACACATACCCCAGGGTGGGGGTGTAGGCTATGGTAACACTCCCCAGCAGACTTCAATCCCAAGCACATATAGGGACTATCAAATACCCAGGTCCCAAGCCATTTTGGGCTTGAAGTAACATCAGAAGCATCAGACTAGAAGTGTACTGGTAGCTTATGCCATCTTTTCACGACTGTCATTATATTCTGTCTTAATGTGTGCTGTCAAGCAGCTGCATTTTGTACTAGCTGCACCTTCCAAGTCTTCTTTAAGGGTAGTTTGGGCATCCAAAAGACAAGGGGCAGGCAATGTTTATCAAGGGAATGGGAACACACAGCAACATGTAAGAGTTTTGCATGCAAACAGTTTTCAATGTCTCATTCTCTGCAATGTTAGAAATTTGGGGACTGGTGGAAACTTTCATTGGGAGCAGAATTCTTCTGTGGGGGCAGGGGGGAAATGCCCTCAGTGTGCCCCTTCTGCATTGCTGCCCCTCTGAGTCTAATTATCATCCTTCCCAGAGGATTACTTTGTCTCATTGTACTGTACTTCCAAAGCGTGTCAGCTTCAGTTTAGTTATCTTGGCTTCTAGCGGAAAATGAATCCTAACCTGGTACCTTTGAGCTACAGCCCTCACAGTAGCTGGGAGAATACAGCTGATTTTCCTCCAACCTTGATAGATTGTTGTGAGCTACTTCTACATGAGTGCCAAGTATTTTGGAATGGCATACTATTGAATGAGCAATTGTGACCCATTTGATTTACAAAAGACCCGCTCCTGGTGAAGATAAAAGCTATAGTACTATTAATTGCTGTGTTAGCAGTTGCATTTTCCCCAGGATCACTCACCACAGGTGAGAAAAGGCAGACCAAGGCCACTTCCGCACTAGACTGTTGTAGTGCTATTATTCCACTTTCAACCTCCTATGGAATCCTGGGGTTTGCAGTTTAGGGAGGGGCCTCAAGGCCCTTCTGCTGAAAACAAGGCCTCAGACAGCTCCTTTAACATTTGGGAGAAAGGCTGTTTTCAGTCTGTTATCTGCAGTACTGAACCTTTCTCCCTCAAGATTCAATTTAAGAAAGATATTGAGAAGCTGGAACATGTCCAGAGGAGGGCGAACAAAATGGTAAAGGGTCTGGAAGCCATGCCCAGTGAGGAGAGGCTTGGGTATGTTTAGCCTGATGAAAATAAGGTTAAGAGGTGACATGATGACCAATGTTTAAATATTTGAAAGGATACTGTGTTGAAGACAGAGCAAGCTTGTTTTCTGCTGCTCTGGAGACTAGGGCACGGAGCAATGGATTCAAAGGGCAGGACAAGAAGTTTCACCCAAACATCAGGAAGAACTTCCTTACCCTAAGAGCAGTGGAATATGCTGCCTGGGAGTGTGGTGGAGCCACCTTCTTCGGAGATTTTTAAGCAGAGGCTGCGGGGGTGCTTTGAGTGCGTGTTCCTGCGTGGCAGGGGCTTGGACTCGATGGCCGTTGCGATCGCTTCCAATGCTATAAGACAGGCCCAGGACCTCCACAGCAGCGCCGTTAAAGTTCGGACTAAAACCCGGAGCGGATACTGCCGTGCCACGGCCGAGGCTCCAGTCTGCACACTAGAAAGGGGCGTTGTTCCTCCCCTTTCAGTCCTCATCCCCCCCAGTCCCCCTTTGACGTTTCGGGCTGGGGAAAAGGCCGACTGCCCCCCCCCGAGTCCTCATCCCCTCCGTCACGCCCTCCGGGTGGCGTCTGCCTGTCCTCTCTCGCTCCCAGCCCGTCTGTTGCCACGGCAACGGCTGCGGCGCCAGACGGTCGGATGGCGCCTGGTGCATACGAACGAGCCGGAGGCAGGTTTCCCGAAAGAGACCTCGGTGGCAGGGACCCCGGCCCCTTCCGCACTAAACTGCCACGGGGCTGTCATTCCACTTTCGACATCCTGCAGCATCCCGGGGTTTGCCGTTCAGAGAGGGGCCTGTTCCGTAGAAAGTTGAAAGCGGGACAATAGCGCTAGAACTGTCTGGTGCGGAAATGGCCCTCTCCAGCGTCGGTCACTGCTCTGCGAGTGCCGATCCGCGGCGCGCCTGTTGTCCCTCGTCCCCAGCCGGTCTTCACGTCAGAACGCGAGTCGGAGGGACTCGCTGCCAAACGGATGGACCTGACTCCGCTCCCGCTCGGGGCTGCGTTTAAAAGCAGTGCGAAGAAGCCAGCAAAGGCCATCCTGCCTTGCTTGGGATAGACCGTGGACACGGGAGGATCGCCGTGTCACGCCTCCACCAGCCATGGGACTTTTTGTATGAGGCTTCCAGGGAAAGGAGGCAGGACCGGGGCACTTTGATCACTCTGTGGAATCCTGGGGTTTGCAGTTTAGGGGGGCGCCTTTAGAATTCTCAGCCAGAGAGCTCTTTGGAAACTACAAACCCCAGAATTCCCCAAGATGTTGAGAGTGGAATAATAGCACTATAACAGTGTCGTGCGGCAAGGCCCGGAGATATTGAACCGTATTCGCCCTTCCAACCAGGTTTAACAGCTTGGACCACAACTTCGTTAAAGTTCAGACTGCAAGCAGAAGCAGGTTCACTGCGCCATTGCCGTGGGAGACGCCAGTCACCATTGACTGACTCTGTGAGGTTCAGAAATAACTGATATTGGAGAGGTGCTCAGTCACACAGGTCAAAATTGCATCTCACAACTGGGCAACAGTAGGCGCTGGGTCATGTCGCACAACACTAGAATTGTTGCTCTCAAGAAAGCCTGGAGGTATATCACCGGAGGTATATGGTTTGAGCATTGGACTAGAACTCTGGAGACCAGGGTTTGAATTCCTGCTCTGCCATGAAAACCCAGTGGGTGGCCTTGGGCAAATCACACTCTCTCAGCCTCAGAGGAAGCCAAAGGCAAACCCCCTCTGAATTATGCCAAGAAAACCCTGTGATAGGTTTCCCTTAGGGTCACCATAAGTCCAATATGACTTGAAGGCACACAACAACAACTATAACAAATGACCTAGGTGGGTTACAGCTCTCTTTGTTAAATGGGACCTCCAAGGTACAACAGCTGTTTGGCTTTGGATGCCCAGTTCTGGCAACCTGACAAGAGGTAATCATCCAGGGCTTGGTCCCAGACATTTTGTTGCATCTGAAGAAAGGCAAGATGGCTTTCTGTTCCCCCTACCAGGACCTTTTGGATGGGTAGCTGAGTCTAATTTCACTGCCAGCAACAAGATACATTCTATAGCTCTAGAGAGCAGTAGGCTGGCCTCATAGAATCAGAATCCTAGAGTTGGAAGAGACCAGTCCCACATCAAAGGACTTCTGACAGATGGCCATCCAACTACTGTTTAAAAACCTCCAAAGAAGACTCACAAGACTCTGAAGCAGCATATTCCACTGTTGAACTGCTCTTGCCATCAAGAAGTTCTTCCTCACGTTTAGGTGGAATCTCCTTTCCTGTAGTGTGAATGCATTGCTCCATGTTCTAGTCTCTTGAGCCAGAGAAAACAGGTTTGCTCCATCCTCCATATGACATCCTTTCAAATATTTAGACACAGCTATCATGCTACCTCTGAACCTTCTCTTCTCCAGGCTAAACATACCCAGCTCCCCAAGCCTTTCCTCATAGGGCATGGCTTCCAGGCCTTTTACCATTTTGGTTGCACTCCTAGTGGAAACAGAGCGTGCAGGGTGGAAGATCCAAGATTTTTTTAATAGCAGGGATTGTGATATCACCTTTCTTCTCCCACTACTGGCCTTCTATGTTCTCTTTGACTGTAGCTGCAATCAGCACTATAACTGAAAGTGGTGATGATATTATTATTATAATAGTAATAGTAATAATAATAATAATAATATTGTTTGATTTATATCTTGCTTTTTCTGCAATACTGTGGCTCACAAAGCCAGCATGGTGTAGTGGTAAGAGCATTTAGGCAGTGAGGGGCCTGAATCAATTGTACCAAGTGAACCAGAGATAATTGGGCCCTGCCTATTGATCTCTTTCCTGGAGAATCGTCCTGTGTAAACCTCTTAAAAGACACAAATGCAAAAGGCAGTCCTCTAGATGTTGCTGGACTGCATTTCCCATCATCCCTCTCAAAGGGATATGCAATTGGGGGAATGGTGGGAGTTAGAGTATGACGTCTGGACAGCTACACGCTGCCTGCTGCAGCTTTTAATTTTTTTGATAAATTCCTTCTTTTTCTGGCTTTTTAAAATTGATCTGTTTATGTTGCTCTCCGTCAAATTGAGCTCTCCTGTCTAGCGTTGACAAATGACACAATGTGAAATCCAGGACAGTGGCAGCCACTGGCTCTGGTTTCTGAACTTTCAGGTGGCTAAAATATCCTGTCGCCAAAATGGACTCAATACTTAGGACAACTTGGAAGTTCAGACTAAAGCCCAGAACAGATTCGTTACCCTGGTGACATTAGAGCAACCACACTGCCATGGGACTAAGAAGTTTGTGTTGCTTGCAGGCTGAAGCAATTCTGGAATATTGCTGAGGCAGGAACGACTGGTGATGGTTGCTATGATTTCAGAGCCAGATGCTAAATAGCAACATGCAGCTGGTGTAGCTGTGGGAGCTAATCTGTGTGGGATGCATGTTGTTACTTCTGCCTCTCGGAGAGCAGGGCCTGTGCTGATTGCTGCTCCCCAGCCACTCCTCCACAACCCGCGCATCAAAAAATAGGCTTGCTACACAAATTCAGCTAAAATAGGAATAAGATCAAAATGCATGGAGGCTCCATCTATCTGGAATTCTATTGAAAAACCATAGCCGCAATTATAGCCAAAAAGCTTTTGAACATTAGTGTTTTGGACTACAGGGCCTTTCCACACTACGCCGTTACAGCGCTATTATTCCACGTTCAACATCCTGTGGAATTCTGCGGTTTGTATTCTACGGAGGCCAAAGAGCTCTATGGCTGAGAATTCTAAATGCCTCTCCGTAAACAGCAAACTCCAGGATTCCATAGGATGTTGAAAGTGGAATGACAGCACTATAACAGTGTAGTGTGGAAAGGGCCTAGGTTTGTGTTATGTTGTACTGTTTGCCATCTTGCCTGATGAAGCATGCAGGAGAATGTAAATATTTGTATAGTATTTTGTGATCTTTGAGTTGATCTAAAAACATATTGTCCCATGATGGAGTCCTATTGATCAATGGCAGCTCTCCACGTATCTCTAGACTGCAAGCAAAACGAAGAACCACAAATGATTTGTGTAACTTTAGAGTGGCTGATGAAGCCATTGTTAAAGATCTTCCATACTTTGTTAAAGATTTTAGTTAAAGATTTTTCATACTTTGGCTCGGTCATTAATCAAAATGGAGACTGTAGTCAAGAAGTCAGAAGAAGATTAGGACTTGGAAGGACAACTGTTACCCTGGGGGTCCCGTGAGGGACCCCAAACGTGCTCAAATAGAAGTGGGGAAAATCAGCTCAGAGCACAAGCCAGCAAAACGAGAGGCAGGGCAACGCAGCGGAATCTTTTACCCAATGTCTACGGGGTCAGGTCAGTCAAGCAGTAAGACAGTTTTAAACTAGCAAAAATGATGTTTTATTAAGAACAGAGAAACACTTAAGACACCACGACCACACAGCTAACTAAGAAATAAGACATAAGGGTTTTTCGGGGAAAATGGGTGGTACGACACCTTTCTCGTAGTCCTGAAGAAGTTGAGGAAGCTCAGCGTGGTTCGCTGAGGCGAGCTCGCCGGATAAAGCAGCAGCAAGGCTTGATGGAAGTTCAGAGTGATCCGAGGAAGCTCTCGGAACTGGGGATTTTTATAGGGAAAGTATGACCATAAGCTAGTCTGTGCTTGGGAGAGAACAATGAGGTTTGGGCGTGAGACAATGTCTCCGAAAGGTCAGAATTTAGCATGATGGGATTAAGTCCGAATCGACAATGGAATGGCCAGTACGCAGATGCAGCACGCTTGGGCGGTTACTCATGTAGCTTGTCAAGTTACCTGCTCGGGGCAGGGGGCTCTTTGTATCAGCGTGCATCGTTAATGAGGTGTTTGTCTAGGGAGGTCTCCTAAAGCAAGATCTGGCTGAGTTGGCTTGCCTAGGTGGAGAAAGGAATGTTCAGCAATTAGTGCCCATGCCTAGCTCTGTGCTTGTTCGGGGGCCTCACAAACACTTGGCCAAGGGTGGCAAACTGAGACCGAATTATGATATCAAACGATATCTAATATCTTCCGAAGCCAGGCCAGTTCACGGTGATAACACAACTGTGAAGGAACTCCATCTGGTTGCTGTGTTAAATGCACAGCTAGAGATGCAGGTTGTACTTTGGACACATTGGAAGACAACATGACAAAAAGACAGTAAGGTTTGGTAAACTGGAAGGCAGTAGAAAAAAAGGAAGACCCCACCACAGATGGTTGGAGTCAATCAAGGAAGCCATGTTCCTGAGTTTGCAAGACCTGAGCAGAGGTGTTGGTAATAGAGCGACTTGGGAGAGCTCACGTTCATAAGGTTAAGTCAAAGTTTGCTTGCTGGCAAATAACAAAAACGACAGTATTTGCTGGCAGATAAGACACGGTTTTTCCCCCAAAAAAGGATGCTTGAAAATGGGGTGTATCTTATGCACTGGTTTATCTCCCTATCCTATGGATTTTGGCTTGGCATAGAGAACTCCCATCGAGGCAAAATGGAAGGGAAGGGGGGTGGAGGAGGCCTTGTGAAAGTGCTCCTTTCACCACCTAGAGCTCCCCCTCCCTTTCCTATGCATTTCCAGAGAGGGAAAACCTGCTCTCACGTTTTGCATTTCCCCCAAAAAAATAATGCTTGAAAATGAGGTATGTTTTATACACTGGTGCACCTTATATACCAGCAATATGGTACTGCAACTACACTTGTATAGTGGCAATTTTATTTTATTTTATTCTATTCATATCCCACTTTTCTCCCGTAAGGGACTCAATTTTGATATCCAGATCTTCATTATGGTAATCACTATAGCACTGCTTCCAAGGAGAGTCCTTGGCTGTATTGACCAATTTCTGTATTGGTGTATCAATCTATCTGTCCATCTCGTCTGTCTGTCTGTCTACCTGTCTACGCAAGCAGCAATTTTTTCTCTGTCAAGAACTGGTCTTTTCTAAAGCGAATGACTCTTGCCTGGTCAAAACCAAGCCACCCCAAAATGCTTTGGAAGGAAATGGAAATAGGTCATAATAATCTCCAACTATTGTAGGATTGCCGCTAAATTTAATTAGTAAATCCTTTGAGCTTTGGTTCCCCTACACTACTGACTGCAGTTTGCATAATCCTTCACCCACAGCTGTGCAGGCTGTTGGAACTGACAAGATTTACAACTTTAGTCATTATGGGGTTAATTGGTCTATTGGAGTTATAGAGAACCTTTTCCTGCTACTGTTATTGGCAGCAGTTGTAAAGGCTCTATAAGAGTAGCGTTCTCTTAGTGAACACTCACTTCCTGATTTGTTCTGATCTGCTGTTTGTATCATATCCTGCTTCATTGTGGTATTGTATTATATTTTGATATTATTTATATTTTAACTTGCCAAACTTGCTCATGTTCTCCTTTAATCTTTTGTACATTAAGAACCTATATACTATTTTTATCTTTTAACTAGAATATATAAAAGACTTTTTCTCTTTCTCTACTTTGTCTTCTGAATTTCCTTTTTATTTACAGCACTGGCAAGGACCAGTAGGAGTTATAGATCCATTGGAGAGATGCAACTCCTCATCCCAATCAGTGGCAGCCAGTGGCTGTTATGTGAATGAGGCAGTCAATCTCCTCCAGATTTGAATATGAACTTTATAGGGACTGTGCCATTTCCACACTAGACTGTTTTAGTGGTGTTATTCCACTTTCAACATCCTATGGAATCCTGGGGTTTGCAGTTTAGGGAGGGACCTCAAATACCCCTCCTCAAACTGCAAACCTCAGGATTCCATAGGAGGCTGAAAATGGAATAATGGCACTAAAACAGTCTAGCGCAGAAATGGCCTTTAACTAACCCATACCAGGGCTAGAGCTCAATGCCACTGATAGCTCCTTTAAAGTTTGACTACAACCTAAGAGCAAATTCACTGTCTCGAAAAACACCAGCTGCCACTGCTTCTTATAGAAAGAGAGAACAACAGTGAAAGATGTAGATACAGTAAACAGATGCATGCACACATGCTTTTTGTATTTTACATTGCCAGCTACATTGCATACTTTAGCCCACAGAAGTGAACTAAAATTCTATAAATAAAAATCAATAGTCACCTACAGATCGTCCCTTCCATTGTAGCAGCCTCATTTACCTTTGACCGTTGTCTCGCCTTGATCATAACTCGAGGGCTTGACGTCCAGTTCCTTTCCTGCTTCTATTCATTCGCAATGCTTTTCATACTGCTTAAATTGCATATCCTTTAGCCTTGCCTTCCAAGGCCATTGGCCTACATCAGCCTTCCTCAACTCAGTGCCTTCCAGATGTGTTGACCACGGTTGATTGGGGATGGTGGGGAGCTCTAATCCAACACATCTGGGGGACACCCACCTGGTGAGGGCTGGCCTATATATCTCCCCTGCCTGGATCGGTGTCAACAGACCTCCCTCAGTGCCTGTCTTGACCACATTGCAATGTCTCTTTATTCCCTCTGGAATCTTCTCTCTCCTTGTCTTTCCTTGTTATGGCCTCCTGTTGGCAGAGCAGATGAAAGGCACAAGTGGTGCCCAGTTGTCAAAGGATGGAGTTTCCGTCCATCGGCAAATCATGCCCGGAGCGTTCCAGATGGACGTTGTCAACTTTGCCTGTCATCAAGAGAACATGAAGCAGCCTGCGGTGCATGAAACACAGCTCAGTGGTTATGGAAGGATCACCTTGTTCTTTTATATTTAAGATACCATGTGTGTTTCCCATTTTAGGACAGAGAGAAGGGAGTGAGAGAGAGAGAGACAGATTGAGAAGGGGATTCCACCCAATCAAGAGATGGACAACAGAGATTCTCTGGCTGACATCTTAGATTGTGCCCGTGTTGTGTCAATGTAGACTCACATATTTACTTAATGATCATGCTACACCACTCTTCTGACAAATACCAACCTGGTGCATTCTTCTATGTACATGCCATTGTACCTGCTTCTTGTTCCATTGTGCAATGTGGAATGCACAGAGGCCGTTTCTGGAATTCCAGTGTACATTAAAGGCACTGCCATTTAGGCTATGTCTGTACTACACTGTTATAGTGTAATTATTCCACCTCCAACATCCTATGGAATCCTGGGGTTTGCAGTCTGGGGATAGAATTCGTAGCCAGAGAGCTCTTTGGCCTCCATAAACTACAAACCCCAGAATTCCACAGGATGTTGAAAGTGAATTAATAGCACTAGGGTGGAAATGGCCATAGTTATGCACCATGCCAAGAATGCACAACTGCACGACTGTAATCCTACCCATTAGCCCTAATTAGAATCATAGAATCGTAAAATTACAGTGCTGAAAGAGACCACAAGGGCCACTGAGTCCAACCCCCTACCATGCAGCAATACACCATCAAAGCATTCCCAACTGATAGCCATCCAGCCTCTGCTTAAAAACTTCTAAAGAAAGAGATTCCACCACACTCTGAGGCAGTTCATTCCACTGTTGAAGTACTCTTAGCATCAGGAATTTCCTCCTAATATTTAGATGGAATCTGTTTCCCTGAAGTTTGAAACCGTTGCTCCGTGTCCTAGTCTCTGGAGCAGCAGAAAATAGGCCTGCCCCATCCTTCATATGACATCCCTTAAACATGGCTATCCTGTCGCCTCTTAACCTTCTCTTCTCCAGGCTAAACATACCCAGCCCAAGGCATTTGCAACTTATAGCAACCCCAGGAAGACTCTATCATAGGGTTTTCTTGGCAAGATTTATTCAGAGGAGGTTTGCCTTTGACTTCTTCTCAGGCCGGGGGAGGTGATAACGGATTTCCATAGCTGAGTGGAAATTCAAACCCTGTTTTCCTGGAGTTCTAGTCCAACACACAAACCACTAATAAATAAAAGTAAAAAATTTGTTTATCTGTGTCAGGCAAAGACCTCATAGATTGGCTACAGGCGAAGACCTCATATGATTGGCTACCTAAGAAGATTCAATGGAATCCTGGGGTCTGCAGTTTAGGGAGGGGCCTTTAAAATTCTCAGCCAGAGAGCTCTTGGGCCTTAGTCAACTGAGCCTGTCTTGAATAGGCTGGCTGCTATGGAGATGAGGCCTAGCAGCAAGGAGGAGGTCACTTTATTCCCTCAGGAACCTAACCTCTGTATGTTAATAACTCTGAATACAAATTGGATTGGGGAATATGGGGAAAAGTTACAGGTACTGGACAAGACAATTTGGGGAATTAGAGACACAGGATCTCCAATCTTTCTAGCAAGTATTACCTATGAGAAAATAAAATTCTGGGCAACGGCAGGTATATACGCTAGTAATAATAAAAAAGAGAGTGTCATCTTCAAATCAGGTAATGACCAGTCAGAGGGAAACTTTAATTTGTTATTCACCAAACCCTCTCCATAGGTAAACCGCAGCTCATATATCTCTTATGAAATCTCTCTGCCTAGTTCCTCCAATCCAAAATGTTGGGTAGGATAGAATTCTGCCCCCTATGGGGCTGGAAGAGGGGCTGAGGTTTAGTGGAAAAGAGACCCTCCCTTTCTGCTGTAGTCTCTTCTGGGCTGAATCTTTTTTTTAAAAAAAAATATTCCAGCCTGAGATATTTCAGGAAAAAGACAAACACCAGATGGGGGAGGCACTGTTTGATTGTCAGGAGCAGGCGGAGAACGTCTGATGTGTGAAAGTACAAGTGGGCCCAAGTGGGAGAGAAAGCAGTGATCTCTCACACTGGCTTTCATCACGGTTGCCAGCTCTGTTTCCTTTGCCTCTCTGAGCTCAGTGCCGGAGATTAAACAGCCGAGATGATACCCATGGATTGGGGGAGGAGGAATCCTCCGTGTTAAAGACATACCCTCCAGAATTTTGCAGACGGAAACCGGCACCCGTGTGGCCAAGCAACATCAGTGTGGTCAAGTTTTTAATGTGGAAGAATGTGCAACCAACAAGATGCTGCAGCATATTTTTGCCTGAGCCTACTGGGAAGAGAATGATTCTGCCCTTCTCTCTTTTCCTTTCTGCTAAGGAAAGTCAGAGCGGTCCGGCAGTGGAATCGGCTACCTCGGAGTGTGTTGGAATCTCCTTCTTTGGAGGTTTTGAAGCAGAGGCTGGATGGCCATCTGTTGGGAGTGCTTTGATGGGTGTTCCTGCATGGCAGGGGGTTTGACTGGATGGTCTCTGTGGTCTCTTCCAACTCTATGATTCTAAGCTAACTGAGTGCAAACCATTTGCACTTTGAACTCAGGGCATTTCCGCACTATGCTGTTACAGTGCTATTATTCTACTTTCAGTATCCTGTGGAATCCTAGGGTTTGCAGTTTCTCTGCCAAAGAGCTCTTGGGCCTTAGTAAGCCACAAACCCCAGAATTCCACAGGATGTGGAAAGTGGAATAATAGCACTCTAACAGTGTAGCGTGGAAAGGCCCTCAGTTTGCAGCAACTGAAGTAAGCTGAGGACAAAGGGAGAAACTGAAAAGTGGAGAAAGGAACCAAGATATTTTAGAAACAGCTGGAAAAATAGAATGACAGGGGATTAATAGGGACTGTCCCTGCCATATTGGGACAATTGGAAGGTATGTAAAGACCCAGGGGGTGACAAGCTTAAAGGTCCTCTTCTCCAGGTAGCATGCTGAATGAGCGGTATTTTGCTGGTCTAGAGAGGGAAATCATGCATCATAACCTTTGGATCCGAAAAGCCTACAAATTCTAAATTAGAATCATAGCTTTGTGGAACTGTAGAGTCAGAAGGTAATCCAGTGCTCATCTTGTCAAATCCCTTGCCATTGTAGGAATTTGCAGAATCTGACATCCACTCCTTTGCTCTAAAATTGACAACAAAGGAGAATCCACCACTTTCCAAGGCACTGTGTTGCACTGTCAAGTTGCTGTTGTCACAGGAAATTCTTCCCAATGTTTAACTGGTAACTTTTAAGCCAGCCTCGGGAGGGACGCAAAGTTCCCATCCCTATCCTCTGTTTTAAAAATATTGTATTAACATATACTTAATATATAAAACAACATAAAAGGGATTAAAAAGACAAACAGTAAGTGCACAGACAAATAAACTTTAATATCTTGCCTAATAACTAAATTAAACTAGACTACAGCTAAGCTAAAAAGCAGCCAAAAATACATATAAATGACTTCTAACTCACTAGCTTTTGGTTCTAAGATAATCTACAAGATACACTTCTTCTAGTGTCTATATCACATTACTGCCTACTATTTAATAACTATGAGCATAACCTTCAAAACCAATAATTGACTTTTCCCACAACACTCTTTTAGATACACAATCAATTTATCCCTGTCATTTTTTTAAATTTAACCAAGGATTCTTCCATAATTAAAATAGTTAATTTATCCATTTCTGCCTAATCCATCATTTTCAACAACCAATCTTCATGTGTAGGAATAGCCACACTTTTCCATCTCTGCTCATACTTCTAGAAGTATTTGTTGTAGTTAGAAAAGAAAAGAAAGGAGAGGGAGTTGTTCATTTCAGCATACGTATGTATCACATGAGCTGATGTGCAACTCAGTCATATGTATTAACTGAATGCGTAGTCAACTGAATACACTGAATACTTATTTAGACTTTGGGCCACTATTTTCAGTAGCACATTTTCAGCAGTGTAGATACATTTAGAGGGGTCATTGTTTTTGCAATGAGCTAGGAAACATCCACTAAGATGACAGTATGGCTTGGATCCAGATCTATTCCTGTTCAGGTGGACCCACTAAAATCAATGGGAAAGAAAGGTTACAATTCAGTTATGTCCCACTAATTTCAATGAGTCTTCTCTAAGCAGGATTAAGTCTGAGCCCTGTCATCCAGGAAAAGCAACTTTTCTAGCCTGTTTTTTTGCTTTGCTCCTACTTTGGTTCTGCATGTACACCCCCTTGGGGCATGACACAATATCAGAAACTGCCATAGAATCATAGAGTTGAAAGAGACCATAAGGGCCATCCAGTCCAAACCACTGCCATGTAGGAAAACACCATCAGAGCATTCCCTTTGGCAGACGGCCATCCAGCCTCTGTTTCAAAACCTCCAAAGAAGGAGACTCCACCATACTTCAAGGCAGCATATTCCATTGCCAAACTGTTCTTACCTTCAGGAAGTTCTTCCTAATGTTTAGATGGAATCCCTTTTCCTGAAGTTTGAAGCCATTGCTCCGTGTCCTAGTTGGAGCAACAGAAAACAGGCTTGCTCCATCCCCCACATAACATCCTTTCAAGTATTTAAACACAGCTACCACATCGCCTCTTAACCTTTTCTTCTCCAGGCTAAACATACCCACCTCCCTAAGCCTCTCCTCATGGGGCATGGTTTTCAGGCCTTCTACCATTTTGATTGCCTTCCTCTGGACATGTTCCAGCTTGCCATTGTGGGCTGCAGTTAGTCATTCAGTACCTAGAACCAGAGGCTTCTGAAAAATAAGCATATGTGATTTGAAAACACCATGGGTGAGTGAAGGGGCATGGCAGACTCACACACTCTGTCATGTTCTCTTGAATGTAACCTCCCCTTGTATGATGTTCTGAAGATGTGTCAGACCACATCATGCCCAAATGATGATGAAGAGCTGTAGACGAGCACATGTGTGGGGCACCAGACTGTGGAAGGGGCTGTGAAATGAGGGCTGTCAACAGATTGGAATGTAAGATCCATGAAAGGTTTGGCGACAGTGGAGGTACTCAGCATCCCAGCATAATTCACAATGTATGACACAAGCCTTCCTAAAGAAGTCGACTCACACTCTTCCAACCAGCTGGATGACAGGAGCATCTCAACAGCTCTCCTCTCCAAGGTTGGTCTTCGAGGAGGTACATTGGGTCAACTGGAAGCCTTTGCACCCAGTTCCCCTGCCTACTGCAATCAATTCCTCACCCCTGTGTTTCCCTCTTTTCCTCCCTCCCTCCTTCTCCGGGCCTCCGCAAAAGAGTGACCCTCTCCACTACATCACAACACACATGCTCGTGCACACAGAGAAAGCAAAACAAAACAAGAAGGCCTGAGCTTTGGAAATGCAGAACACCCAGGGATATATTGCCTAGGCAACGGGAGGTGCCAAAGCTGTATGATCAAGCATCGAGGATGGGGAGTGTGGAGTTGCCATAGAAACCTGGAAAATGAGCATGGTGTTTGCGCATTGTTGCTCGAGAGGCAGATTCTTTTTAACTCTTTGGCTACTGGAAGGAGGAGGAGGAGGAGGAAGAGGCAGCAGCGGCATCAGGACAGGAGGGAGGGGCTTCATGGATTCCGACAGGCAAAAAGAAACAGCAAAAGAGAGACAGGCTTAGGACTCCCTGTACAGAGATCCTTGGTTTTGCTCAGCAAATCAAGCTCTCCTGCCTGGCTTTGCTAAGCAGACTGACGCACTGAATGAGAGCTGGTTTGCATGATGTGTATCCACAGAGATCATTGCAAGGTTTTTACTGAATCCTATCAATTTCACCTTGCTTCCTCCTACAAGAACACTGTCATCTTGGCTTAATTACATTAGGGAACATCTCCTCGTCTTTCCCCCAGCCACTTCTTTTGAACTTCCTTCAACTTTAGTGCAGCTCACCCATAGTGTAAGGAAAATCAGAGATAGGTAAGAAAAAACTAAAATCAGAGGTGGATAATACCTTTAAGGAGGAGCACCACAAAAATTGCACATAAGTGGTGTGAGTTTTCCAGTTCGATAGGATTCTTCATCAGGTGAGAGTTGCATTCTTGGGGGTAAATTACCTTTCTCCTACCTGGCATCCTCCAGATGTGTTGGACTAGAACTTCGTTAGTCCAGATGTGCACAGATAAAGGATTTATGGTCCATCACATCTGAAGCCTGATGGGTTGAGGGAAAGACTGGTGCAAACTTGTGAAACAATTTGGGGGCTACCCAAGGGGTATGAGAGCCAGTCTGATGTCATGGTTTGACTATTGAACTAGGACTCCAGGAGATGAGGTTTCAAATCCCTACTCAGCCATGGAAATCCACTGGGTGATCTTGGGCAAATGACCATGGACTATGGCAATGGGCAAGGGTGACCTTAGGGCAAAGGGAGACCTCCTCAGAATAAATCTTGCCAAGAAAACCCAAGGACAGGGTTGCCATAAGTTCGAGTTGACTTGCAACATGGCCTGGTAACCATGTTTTATGAAGAGAAGCTTGGGGAGCTGGGCATGTTTAGCCTTTGTAGAAGAAAAGGTTAAGAGGCGACATGACAGCTATGTTTAAATATTTGAAGAGATTTTGTATGAAGGATGGAGCAAACCAGTTTTCTGCTGCTCCAGAGACAAAGACAAAGCAATGGCTTCAAACTTCAGGAAAAGAGATTCCATCTAAAATTAGGAAGAACTTCCTGAGGGTAAGAGCAGCTTGACAGTGGACTACGCTGCCTGACATACGTCTCATCTCTGTCTTGCATTCTGTACCCAGAACTCCATGTTCATGACTGCTACTGTAACTCTGTTCTCCACGCCCAAATCTATACCCTGTTCAAGCGCGTGAGGGTGGAAAAGAATTCTCACAACACTCATGGGTGAGTTGGCATAATATTAGTTGTTTTTTGTTTTAGGTGAAAGTCATGCCTCAGCTCGTAGCATTCAGTATAAAAACAATTAAGTGCATTTTGGCCCATCTGTGCACTAAACTGTCAATGAGTTTAGCTAGTGAGGGGGAACCTTCGTTGTATCTCCCGTTCCAGAGCAAGAGAGGTACAAAAGGCCACTCTTGCCAATTATGATAGTCATCAAAGCAGCTTTCAATTGTTTGGGTCTCAAAGCTCAGGCTTCTAGACCATATAGAACTGCACTGATAACCCCATGATCATAGCTTGCATAAGTTATTTTTTGGGACTAGAATTCCCAGAATCCTCAGGCTAGCCCTTCTGTACCCCGAGTCCCCTCCTTAGATGAACATCCTTGGCCAAAGCAATCCTGGGCAACCTTTATACTGGGAATGATAAATAAAACAGCCATTTCCCTGCCAGTCTTTTCTTTTTTCTTCTCTCTATTTCTTCTCCCTGGCAGCTAGAGATGAAGATGTGTCCATACAACATCCAAATCCCACTATGTCTCCCCCACCTGCTTTCCCCATAAAGACTGTCCGCAAGTGCCCCCACCTGGAGACCGATGGTATTGCTTTCAATGTCAGAGGGTGGTGGCTCCTTCCACATCAGCCACGTTGATACGAAACGAGATTCAAACGTCCAATTTGCTACAGTAATGGAAGGCAACTTCTGCATAAGGCAGAAAGTTTAAAAAAAGAACACTTCTGTGAGCAACTAATAATAGACGTGATTAGTATTTAAATAAATAAATAGTCAGTTAGAGCAGTTGGGAATAGCATTCCCTCCAGCTGTCCCCATTTGGCAGGGACAGTTGCAATGAATTCTCTCTCATCCTATTTTCCAGCCGCTTTTAAGAATGTCCTTTCGCTTTCTCCCTTTGTCCTCAGCTTCCTTCAGTTGCTGCAAACTGAGTTCAAAGTGCAAAAGTAGTTGGCACTCTGTTAACTTAGCAGCAAGGAGAGGAGAGCAGGGGGCAGAATTTTGCCTTTCCCAGTAGACTCAGGCAAAAGCAAGTTGCTGCAGCTTCTTCTTGCTTATATGTTCCTAAAAACCTTATCACACTCAGATGTTGCATGGCCACAAATGTCCCAGTTTTCCTCTTTGAAATGTAGGAGGGCATGAACAGTCACTTTGGTCACCTTCAACTTTCCACAGAAATGTCTCACTGGCCTTGTTTAAATTGTGTTGCTCTTTGAAAGTCTCTCTCTCTCTCTTTCTCTCTCTCCCCCATTTTTCTTGACAGTCTTTCTCCCCCCTCTACCCATGCAAACCTGCAAAATGACAATAACACTGCATGCATCTAACAAAGTGGACTCTAGTGCATAAAAATTTACACTGGTACTGCTAAGGGGAGATCTTATGTTTGTGGAATCCACCATGTTTTCTTGTTTTCAACAAGCTTGAAGTCTACTGGTCAGATATAGAGCTTGGCCGTGTTAGTCTTTTGGATTCATTGGAGTATGTTGTTACAGGGAACATACAACCACCACCATCACTATCTTGCCCTCATGACAAAGGCCATTACATGAGGAGCAAGTTTGGAAGCTGGGTATGCTTAGTCTGAAAAAGAGAAGGTAAAGAAGTGTCGGTGACAGCCATGTTTAAATGTTTGAGGGATGTCATATGGAGGGTGGAGTGAGCCTCTTTTCTGCTGTTCTCCTCTCACTTCAGGCACTTCTTTTCTGGGGGAGCCTTCTGTGGAGGGATGGTGGATGATAGGATTTATGCAAATCATGATAAATCTTCCCTCATTCCACTGAGCTCTGACCAAACGTGGCTCAGAGTCAAGTGCAAAACAAAACACGTAGAGCAGAGTTGATAAACACAGCAGCAAAAGCGTGTACAGCAGAGTATGACATGCAGCACTGCTCTGACCCCAAAACTCACCCACTAAGGAACACTGTCACACAGTGTTGTCTTCCAAGGATACCTGGAGGCTTTTAATCTTCTGTTCCAATATGTACATATGTACAGGATTCACAGATCCTCCAACAGAGATTCAGCATTCCATCATCAACACATCAAGCGGAGATAGGCTCTGGCAAAGCCTCCAGCCAACAATCAGGCAGACCGAGAGAAATGTTGGCCAGATCCCATCTCCTTATATACACAGGACTAACTGATGTAACCCCAGCCAGGATTTCATGTCCCATGGCTGATGTAACCCTTTGTCCTGGTTCCTTTACACTGTGAATCAGCTTTTTGTCCCAAGGGGATTACCTCATGAGATGCACAGTCATTCCCCCAGGTGCTTTCCACATGCACATCATAATTTTTTTATTGGACCAAAGGTCACAGCAAACCTTTTCCAACACCTTCCCTCTGGGCAGCTCTGATCAGGCCATGCAGCCCTTTAAAAACCTGATGCTGGTTCTCCATCCCCTTCTCCTCTTCCTCCTCCAGCAGCAGCTGCCTGGCCACGTAAGGACTGCTCACAGCCCAATTTTTCAGTCCTTGTCATGCCTCTGTCTCAGGACCCAGACAAGACTCTTCCCAACAGCCACACCCTAGGGACATGAAAGGAACAGTACTTAGGGCAGCCAATGGAGGTATAAAAGGGAGATCCCAGGCTTCTGCTAGCATTCATATAAGAAAGTGTTACCCTGATTTCTGGGGTCCCTTGGGGGACACCTCAATGTGCTCCACATGATGGGGAATGGAAACTAGCCAGAGCACAAGCAATAGCAATGTGAGAGGCAGGGTAACCTAGTGGGGTCTTTTTACCCAGTTTTTACGGGGCCAGGCCAAGCCAAAAACCAAACAAAGATGTCCAATAAAATGATTTTATTGAATGAAAGTCTCACGCATCAACGCAATCACTCACACACTCACTCAAGACCTATTAAGAAGCAAAAGAGAGGAAACTGGATAGGGGAAATATTGAAGGGATTGTAGCTGGGGTAATACTGCACCTTTTCCTGAAGTCCTTGGTCCAGGAAAAACAGCGGAGAAGTGGAGCTCGGCACGGAGAGGGCTGAGGGGATTACTCGACAGATGGAGAAACGGTCTGCTGGGATGACCGGGGGTGATCCAAAGAACTGCTCAAAAACTGGGACTGTTTGTAGGGGAAAAAGTACCTGGAGGGCTAATCCTGTCCTGGGGAGAACAATGGGTGTTGCAACAAGAAAGAAGCTCCACAATGGTAACTTCCTTTGCATGATGAGATTACAAGGTGTTGCCAAAGTCTCAGGATCTTCAGCTGCATTGGGTTGTGGGATGACTTCATGTAAATGGTCCTCGCCTGATAGGATTTTATTGCTATCGGTGCTCAACTTGGAGCAAACACGCTAATCCCCTCAAGTCGGCTTCTCAGGGGCTGAGGACCCTTTGTTTATTGGGGGTTTGCCCAGCTTGAGGTCTCATGGGGTTACGTGACTGGTGATTGTACTGGCCTGACCTGGTTTTTGACCATTCAATCGTTGCTGCCTACATGCTCATCCGGGTGACCTCTCAGGCACATGGAATCATATTTAATATCAAAATTGTAGACCTTGGGGTAGGGTTTTTCCAGTGGAGTAACAAAAGACTGCTTAATTAGGCCACAGCTGGGTAAGACTCTGAGCCTATATAAGTGCTGGGAGTCAGAGTTTCCCAGCGTGTTAGCTCTTTTTGGGAAATTCTATGAAAGCAGAAAAAGCATGCTCAAATTTCTGTGTGGTTTCCCTGAATCAAAACTAAGAAAACAAAACAAAACAGGCAGTTTCAGGGTACAAACTTGGAAAAGTTTAATAATGGCTTTTATATTTACATATGCAGTGGGGAACCTACATCCTAACTAGCTAATGAATAAATTAGATAGGGTAACTCGCCATCTTCTTGACGGATATGCAAAGCACGGCTGGAGAGAAAGAACAAGAATTAAAAACATGAAGGAGAAAAAGTGAGAGATCTGAGAAGGGGGGTCTTTTATAAGACCAATGACCCTAGGAACTATCCTGGGTCACATGATCCAGTCCTCTGAACACCAAAGGCATTTATGATCGTGGATTTAAATGACATAAGGGCAAATAGTGAGGCCTGAGGTGAGAAGAGCAAAGGCTTTGGCAGGCAAAGTAAAATAAACCCTATGCTATTTAAACCCCACTTTCCCTAAAACAAGATGTATGAGAGAGAGAACGCTGGAATTTTTTTGACAGTAACAAGAGGCCAGAATGGGAGGAAGCTGTTGTAGCCAACTGGTCCTATCAGTAGATGCAGCCCAGCTTACTCCAGAATTCATTGCTTGCAGTCCTAGAACCCTTGACCTTCGCCTGGACTATGGATTTTGCCATTGGACTCTCCAGGGGCAGAGCTTGGAGTGTGGGGAGGAGGGCGGGGCTACGGTGCATGGGGTGGGTGTGGCTGCGGTGTGTGTGGGTGTGGCCAGGGCACACGGGAGCGTGGCTACAGGCCGGGGCGTCCCAAAAATATTGCTGCTCAGGGCGAATCGTCTCCCCACCCCCACGTCCGTACTCTCTCTCTTTCTCTGGACTTATGGTGAATTTGGACTCCGTCTGTCTAAAGCTACTGAGAACTCAGATTGCAAAACTTCTAACACAAACTTTGCCTGCTAGCTCCTGGTAACAGCCTGATTAGACAGCTGGAAGCCTTGGCTGGCTGCCAGCACAGGACGGCATTACAAACTCTCTCGCAAGGCCCCCACCCACAAGGAAGGAAACGGGCAAGAGGGAGGAAGTACAGGGCCACCATGTTGACCCCCCCTTTCCTTGACCTAGTTCAGACTCTGAGTGTCTGCTTTCCTCACCATACCTCAACTCCCTTCCCACGGACACACACATTTTGATATTTGTGATTTTTCCACTTTTGTTGGGGTTCTGTACCTCTAACCCTAGCAAATGTGGAGGGCTGACTGTAGCTAGATTTCTTGCATTGAGTGGAGGGCTAGACTCAATAGGGCCCCTTCTAGCTCTGTGATTCTATGATGCAGCATGACGGAAAATCTGTCTAGTTCTGGGCACCATAGTTCAGGGAAGGACATTGACAAGCTGGAATGTATCCAGAGGAGAGCAACCAAAATGGTAAAAGGCTTGGAAACCATGAAGCCCTAGGAGGACCAGCTTAGGGAGCTGGGTATGTTTAGCCTGGAGAAGAAAAAGTTAAGAGGGGACGTGATATGTTTAAGTATTTGAAGGGATGTCATATGGAAGATGGAGCAAGCCTGTTTTCGGCTGCTCCAGAGACCAGGACATGGAGCAATGGTTTCAAACTTCAGGAAAGGAGACTCCACGTAAACATTAGGAAGAACTTTCTAACGGTAAAAGCAGTCTGATAGCAGAATACACTGCCTGGGAGCATGGCAGAGCCTCCTTCTTTGGAGGTTTTTAAACAGAAGTTACACGGCCAACTGTATTCTTGCATGGCAGGGGGTTGGACTGGATGGCCCTTGTGGTCTCTTCCAAATCTATGATTCTATGACCTATAGCACTACTGTGGTGTAGGAGTTTGAGTTTTGGACTACCTCTGGCTGACCATGGTTCAAATCCCCACTCAGCCATGGGAATCCACCAGGTGACCTTGGGCAGGCCACACTCTCTTAGCCTCAGAGGAAGGCAATAACACACCTCCTCAGACCCAGTCTTGCAATGGCAAGCCTTCACTGAACAACCCCTGCCAAGAATATCCCATGAGAGGGCCACCAGAAGTCAGAGTCAACAGCAACAAACCAAAGCTAGTTAAGATTTTTCGATCCTTCCCCCATAGATTCCCAACCCTCCGCAAGATTGCTGATTTTAATACGAGTGGTTGGTACAGACTACACATTTGCTTTTCTTTGTTGCACAGTGGGAGAGAGAATAAATATTCATTCATATTTTAAAGAACCAACCATACCTCACACAAGAAGGAGAAAAAGAGGTAACAGCATCTAATCAGTTCAATGACCCCTTAAATTCCCCGTTTGTCTGGCTGCTTGTTTGGTACAGCTGGGTTTTCAATCAGGGTTGAGGAAAAGCAAAGTCCAGAACCCAAGCATTAATATTAATTATGTTTTTCATATTAAGAAATTGAAAGCAGAACATGAAGCCCCTTCTTTCAAAATGTATTCTAATGTAACTCAGGCCATTTCTGCACTACACTATTACAGTGCTATTATTCCACTTTCAACCTCCCATGGAATCCTGGAGTTTGCAGTTTAGGGAGGGGCCTTTAGAATTCTCAGCCAGAGAGATGTTTGCCTTCAGGAAACGGCAGACCCCAAAATTCCACAGGAAGTTGAAAGTGAAATAATAGCACTATAAGAGTGTAGTGCGGAAATAGCCATAGAGGAAGTGTATGTTAGCTATATTCCCTGCTCAACACACTTTCCCTTACCTCCCTTACTGTCCTCACTGCAATCATTGAATGTGGAGAAGGCTAGAATAGGAAGTGGAGAGGAACAGGGAGAAGAAGTGCATGGTGTGCTACTTCATGCGCAGAATACACACGTGGGGACCAAGGAAGCTGCAGAGTGCATGTGGAATTGTGGGGTATGCAAGAAGGGAGGGTTGTAGAGATGAGGCTGAGAAGCCGAAGCAGAAACATGAGATGAAGGTGTGTGCATAGATATAGATGGAGAAAGAGGGTGAGACAAGAAGCATTTGGGAAAGAGAGAATGGTGCACACTAGGAAAGAGGGAAAAAATGAAATTTCAGAACAATGGGGTGGTTTCAGCAAAGCTGTCCAGAACCACAGCAGGACAAAACGCACATTGCTGAAAAACTGGAGAGGAGAAAGATTTGGGTCATTTCCACACTAGATTGCAATAGTGCTATTATTCCACTTTCAACATCCTATGGAATCCTGGGATTTGCAGTTTAGGGAGACGCCTCAAGGTCCTCCCTAAACTTTAAACCCCAGGATTCCATAGGATGTTGAAAATGGAATAATAGCACTACAATAGTTTAGTGCAGAAATGGCCTTTGCCACACGTAGGCAGTTCTGGAGAACGACGATGAGAAAGAGAAAAATAAAGGGCTATAGTAAATTTATTTTAGACTAGAAACAGAGAATACTTCATTTTAAAAAATGCAGTTACAGATACGCATGGCCAGTTTAGAAATTTTAAAAAAGGAATACATTCATTTTTCTTCCCTAAAAAAATGGAACTACTTTTACTAGTATTAAGGTCTTGTTTTGTGAGGGTTAAAAAAGACACCAGTGCAATATTAATTATCCCAAATATAGCCTACCCACTCTGTTTAAATGGGAATTAAAAATTCTGTAGACCCAGCTGAGAAATTGAACATGCATACAACGGGGTGTGTAATTATTATTATCAATATCAGGTGTTCTGGTGATCATAACTGTCCGTGATTGTTAGAAATATGTGGATTTCAGTGGGGGAAAAAATAACTAGCTTATTGTTTTCCTTGAACTCAAGGAGATGCCAATGTTTCAGACATCAAATGAAAGTTGGAAGGGCCACCAACCATACCTTCTTGGCTTGAATAACGTGGTAGCTTAGTATGCATATGAAACGGCAGGAAACCTGCTGTGAGGGGGATCTGCTGGTGAAGTGCAAGTCTTGCCACCACCCATTATATATGGCTATTTTTCAGTGATGTAGACTCCAGACTTGGACTCAGTCGGACTTAAGTCCCTTAAGACTCAACTCAGATTTGACTCAGCAATAAATGACTTGACTCGATTTGAGACTTGTATATTTTTAGTAACTGACTTGCTGCCCTTGGTTCAGTAACATAACACATTCATCCACAAGCCTTACAACTTTGAGCAATGCTTCCATCTCTTTTTTGCCTAATGCTCACATGACAATCTGTCTCAAGCCCAAAGTTTGGGCACATCTCTCAGAGGGGAACAGCAAACAGATTAGGCAATGGGCTTGAGGCAACTCTGCATATTGGAGGAGCCCCCCAGAGTGCAGGGTGCAATTTCTCGGAGGGGAACAGCAAATGCGTTAGGCAACGAGCTTGAGGAAGAAGGATCCTTCCTTCTAAAGCTTTTGAAGCTTCAGTAATGGGGAGTAAGAAGAATCCTATTTCCCACTTCCAAAGCTGCAGGCTCTTTTATGCCCACTGGCACAAAGGCCTCCAGCTTTGTGAAGAGAGCAAGAAGGATCCTATTCCCAACTTCAAAAGCTGCAGATGGCAAACACGCAAATGTGGAGGGCTAAATAAAACTGACTTTATTTGACTCTGTCCAGAAATTCTGGAATATAGATCAGGGATGAAGTTGGCTCCCAGACTTGAAACTTGACTTGAAAGCATCTTCAAGGAAATGAGACTTGACTTGAGACTTGGAGTAAAAGGCTTAAATACATCACTGCTATTTTTGTGGCGACAAACTCTCCATCCAATGTAGAGCAACATTTTATGGTAAGCTTTGCTCAGAGTGATGGTCTCTCTCTCTCAGTACCTTCTGATACTCATATAACAAAGAAGAATGTGATTGGTGTTTTGAATGTGCTGCAAATATAATGTGCCTATTTTTCCATTTTGGTCTCTGGAAGTCTTTATTTCTCTTTTGTCTTTCAGAGACTACACCCATTTGGTGTAACGGAAGGAAATTATGGAGGTCATTGGAAGAAGAAGGGGACAGGAAAAGACAATCCTGAATACCAGTAGAGGATCTGAACAGTGCCTGTGTCACTACTGAACTGTTCGTGCTTCTTCAACATTCCCAACAGGATTTTTCTTATTAATGATTGTTCCTTGAAAAGTAATATTTCTAAATTGTGTATGTGAGGGCTACATTTGTATTGCAAAGTACTGTTGATGGAAGGTGCGGTGTTCCATTTATTTACTATTTACAAATAAAGGTGTTTCTTTCCTTCACTTTTCCTTTGCGTTTGTGTGTATCAACATACATACATGCTTCTAACCTCATTCATTCCCTTTGAGTGGGTAGGTGAATGAGAAATAGGGTTTTCCAAAATTCATGCAGCTTTTTCCTTTCTCTAGAGTTCAAAAATGGGGCTGGTGCATGAGAAATCACTGATGGGACTTTTTTATCTTCATTCCAGTAAGCTTTTTAGTACACTAGTATAAATTTAAGCAGAATGGAAGTCAGTGTCTCATTCTTAACATAAACTTAACATACATGCATTATTTTTTTCCTTCTTCATGGGACAATCCAAGCAAGAACATTTCACGGTATAGTCAGTACACCCTCTGGATCAATCTTCTCCAGACATCTGCTATTGTCCAGATATGCTGGACTACAATACCTGGGCAAAATGCATGCTGTCTGGGAATGATGGGAATTGCAGTCCAATACATCCAGTGGCCACTAGGTTGTTGAAGACTGCTCTAGGTAGAAGGTGGGTTCCAATTCCTCACTGCTAAACTCCATGCCTCAATAGAGAAATTAGCTTCCATCAAATTTTGCAAAGACAAAGATCCCTCTTAGTTTCCTTTTTCCCTCTTCTCAGAATGGGCTTCTCCCAAATATGAACCTCTGTACAGCTCCTGCTTTGAGTGTAGCCCTGTTTGCTACAGAAGTCTGCTTGTGACATTAAATTCTGTCCAGGAGTTTAAGAGGCCAGTTCAGAACCTTCTGATTTAAAAGACCTATTTCAAAGAGCCATACCTAGCCTAGATCACCCGTTGGTGACATTTAGGAAAGAGTCAGCCTAGTGAAAACCCTGCGTGCCAATCCGGTTTTGCTTTAAGCTTGCCTGTTTGCGCAGCTGAGCTCTGCATGTGTTTTGCAGTCAGAATTGCTCTGCCTCCTTTCACCGAGGAGGTTTGCTAGCAATACCTCCCTCTTCAGCGCAGTTGGATCATGTGGTTTGGAAATGTATGTTTTAAAAACAAAACCTCGGCTCTTACAATGGGAATAATTAGATAAATTGGCATGGTAATGTTTTCCTTGCCCGCCTCTTCTCCCATTACTCTCCAGAGTTTTTTTTTTTTTTGCCTGAACTGAAGCAGGCAGGAGTTGGAGACGCAGAGCTCAAGGATGCTGAGTCAACTCTGAGCTGGATGGCTGGTGTGTGTGTGTGTGTTTGTGTGTATGTGTGTTTTTTTATGGGCAGCTGAGGGCAGAATGAGCTTCCACCAACCAGAAAGCTGAATCATCCGCTTGCTTTCCACAGCTCTCAAGCACTCTACATAACCTCACTAAACCCTGCTTTCTTATACTGTCAGTTCTTGGTCTCAGAAGCCTCAAGGGCCCCGTTTCGGTCAAAAGGTGAGCCAAAAGAGAAAAAAAACCTAGAGCATTAAATCCATCTTTTTTCTTTCCTGTGACCTTCAAGAGTAAAGCCAAGCACACAACAAAAAAAGCCGTAGCATTCATTACCACATGCAGGTGCCGGATTTGGATAACTTCGAAAGAGGATTGGACAAATCCATGGAGGATAAGACTATCAGCGGTAAGTAATTATGATGGTTCTGTCTCCCTTCCAGTAGCAAAGATAGTGTGCCTCTGCGCATCAGTTGCTAGGGAACATGAATGGGAGGATGCTGTTGCTGTTTTGATGAGATGCTTCCTGGGGGACTCTGGTTGGCCTCTGGGGGCCAGGATATTGACTAGCTCAGTGCTTCTCAATATTTGGTCCTCTAGCTGTTCTGAGTGTCAGTTTCCCCAAACCGTGACTGTTGGCTATGATGCTATGGGGCTTCTGAGAGCTGAAGTCCAAACCATCTGGAGGACCAGACCCACCGAGATACACGGGATCCAGCAAGGCTCTTAAACCAAGGCAGGACATTCTGTAGCTTTCCAGATGTTGGATTGCAACTCCAGCAGCCCTCACCTGCACAGCCTGTGGTTGGGAATGCTTGGTGGTGTGGCTCAACCTCTGGAGGACAGCATTGATTTCTACCCCATCTTAAAGGCTCGACACTACGCAAGAAGGGTTGTGTTGCCACACAGAAAGGGCTGTCAAATTCCTGCCCTGGTGACCTTCACTTAGGAGCAACAAGATGCCCATCTATCTTGTTTTGGCCAAGGCAGAGATGAGGTAGGAAAGTCAGTGCCATCGCTCCTCAAGGCCCCCGGAGGCAAGGAGTCACTTGCCAACTAATGGCAACGGCCTCTACATAGGATGGAGGGGTGGGGAACTTGACTCCCTCCAGGTGTTAGCAGACAGCAACATGCATATGTACAACTGTGGGTGGCAATGAGAGCTGGGAATTCAAATCATCTGGCATGTCACAGCATTTCTATTTCTGGCCCAGGAATGGAATAGGTGTTCTCAGGCTGACATTTATATATCACTGCCCATGTGGTTAGTTAGGAATCAGAGCTGGAAGGGACTGCAAGGGCCATCTAATCCAACTCTCTAATATGCAGGAAGAAAGCACTCCTGCAAGATACCCATCCAAACTGTTTACAAAGACTTCCAAAAAAAAAAAGTGTCCATTAGCCTTGAGGCAATCTAGTCCACTGTTGAATCACTCTCACAATTTAAAGAGAGTTCCAGCTAAACATTAGGATGAACTTTTTTTAAAAAGTTCATCCTAATTTTTAAGCTTTCTCTTCTTCTAATTTGTATCCATTGGTTCATGTCCTATCTCTGGATCAGCAGAAAACAAGCTTGCTCCATCTTCTACATAACATCCCTCCTGATATTTAAAGGTGGCTATCACGTCACTTCTCAACTTCTCTAGCTACATGTACCCAACTTCCCAAGTCTTTCCTCATAAGGCTTGTTTTTCAGACCTTTTATCGTCTCGATCACTTTCCTTTTAACACATTCCAACTCATCAGTATCCTTCTTGAACTGTGGTACTTAGGACTGGACGTGGTATTCCAGACAAAGTCTGACCAAAGCAGAACAGAGTGGCATTGGCACTTACCTCAATCTAGACATAATACAGTCAGCCATCTACCTTCATGGGTCTAACTTCCATGGATTTATTTGTGAATTTCTCCCATCCTTGCTTCTTACCTTCTGTACTCTTTTCCCAGGGGAACCTTCCCTCTTGATCAGGCTATGTCGCCCTTTTAAAACCTGCTTCCGATCCTCCTTTTCCTCTTCCACCAGCTGCTCCTGGCCAGCTAAGGACTCGTACACCACTTTCTTAGCACCATGGAGCCTCTCTTGCCATCCCACCACAACCAAGGAAGGAGAT
Organism: Iguana delicatissima; assembly: GCA_948472985.1. Lineage (NCBI taxonomy): Eukaryota > Metazoa > Chordata > Lepidosauria > Squamata > Iguanidae > Iguana > Iguana delicatissima. The sequence continues at coordinate 81,048 of CAOKZL010000717.1, read as the reverse complement.
AGATGAGAGAGGGGAAGTATAGGCCCACCAGGCCGACCCATCCCCTTTCCCTGGCCTGGTTTGGACACTGAGTGCTGTTCTTTCCACAGTGCCTTGCCCCCCTTCCCAGACACACACACATTTTGATCTTTGTATTTTTTCCACTTTTGTGGGGTTCCTGTGCCCCAACCCCCATGGATGTGGAGGGCAAACAGCCTAGAATCGCACTGGCCTTTTTGGCTGCTGTATCACATTGCTTGAACCAGTGTTGTATGGCTATGACACTGGAGACTAGAGTTTGATTTCCCTGCTCAGCCATGGAAACCCACTGGGTGACCTTGGGTGCATCACACACTCTCAGCCCCAGAAAACACTATGATAGGTTCGTCTGAGGGTTGCCAAAAGACGGAAACAACTTGAAAGCACACAATAACATCACACTGCTTATTAATGTTTTGTCAGTGATCTACTAAGGCTCCTTGATCCTTTTGCACGTACCACTTTCATAGCCAGGTGTCATATTATGCATATACATCACATCATTGACTTGTGTTTAGCTTGTGGTCTCACTAAAGACACCTAGATCCCTTTCATGTGGAAAGCTTTCAAACCAGGTGTCTCATAGCTGTTCCCCTTAGGGCTTGGTTTCCAGACCTTTCACCATTTTGGGCCCCCTCCTCAAACACATTCCAGCTTGATATCCTTCTGTTCCAGGGAAGGTCAGATCTTTTATACCATGCTGACAACTTCTGGCACATCACCAGCACACTGCATAACCACATAGATCCTTCCTAATGGGGCCATGTGGAAAAGAGAAGTAAGAAGCTATGCAGCATAGTGCATGAGCAAACACATAACCGGTGTGATCTCATCATAGGTATACACAGGCCTAGAGAGGCATTTGGCTTGGGTCCTTCTGTGGCATCCAAAAACCCAGAAACCAGGGCAGCTGCAGTGCCATTTCAGAACCTGCGTCTCCTTCTGCCCACCCCCCCACAGTGACCTTTTTGGTTTTGGACTGCAGCTCCCAGAATGTAGTGCTGGATGAGAGGTTCTGGGGAATATAGTCCAAAAACATAAGTTTCCCATACTTAGCCTTAGGCTTTCCCCCTGTGACACTTATCCAAAGACGGCCAAGCATTTCAATGGAGGCAGCACAAGTCACTTTCCATCCTCAGAGGTTGCTGGGGACCACACTGTATATCTTCCCTTCTCTCGCAATGAGATTAATTCCTGTGACTGGAGGAGAGGTGGCATCATCTCTTCAGATCTATGTATCTGCCTATCTATCTGCCCGCCCACCCATCCTTGCTCTGCTGAATATCCATTCTATTGGTGCTTAAAGAGACAAGACAGGCTTGGACAGATTTGTCAATTTAATCAATTCATCTTGATTCCACATTTCCTGTGTGTAACTCTACTGAGTGCCATCCAGTGCCCAGCTCAGCCCCAAAAGCAGGGCCAAACATCAGTCCAGTCCAACAGCGAGGCAAAGCTGAAAGAAAGTGAGGAAGTCTCTGTACTCCATCCAAAACTCAGTACCAATCATCTGGGAGAAAACCAAACCAAGGGGCAACTTTAATCAGCGAGGCATCTGTCAGAAGAGATGAATAAGCTGCTGGATATTCATTTGCGGCTTGATCTGAGCATTGTCTGGTGGGAAACACATGGCTTGTCATATGTCATTGGAGTGCAACTCCCATCATCCCTCATCACTGGATAAGGCTGATGGGAATCAGAATCCAACAACATCTGGAGAGCCACAGAGCCCATCGCTGCTCAAGCATTTCTGAAGGGAGGGGAACAAATATCCAAGCAGTTAAACGGTGGAACTGGCAGTGCCTTAAAGACTTGAAGAGTGTCTGCTGTTTAGTAACAGGCCAAGTGAAGGTTGAGATGAGTGGCTGGATCACACCCACAACAAATTTGGATTAGAGTACTGCTGGCATGTTCCCTTTAGACCTACAACAGCAGGCCTGCCTTGACTGGAACTGGGTCCTTGGATTCAGAACAGAACCAACCACCATCTAATAAGCTCTACACCACAGGGTGGGAATTATGTGAATGCTAGAGAGCCAATGACATTTTCCCACTGTAGGGTAGCAGGATGAAGAGCAGCTAGTAACAGCTCCTAAGAATCTTTAAACTAGGCTGAGAATCATGCAGTCCTTCAGATATTCTTGGACTCCAAGTTCCAGAAGCCTTAGTCAGCATTGACAATAGTGATGAATGCTGGGAGCTGCAGTCCATCAATATCTAAAGATCCCCATGATGCCCACACACTGTACTTCTAGGAAATTCAAGACCTACTAGGTGATGGGGCACTGAAAAGCTTCACCACTATGTGAGGCCAAGCCAGTGGTCACCAGAGCCTGTAGCCTCAGTCTTACACGCAGAACACACTCCAGAGAGAGGCAGCAGCACTGACATCAAATTGGTGAGCAATGTTAATATCCAACCTGGATGTGGCTAGAAAAGAAAAAGGTAGTCTGTAAAAATGGAACTCTGTTGTGAAAACTCAACTGACCTTTGGGACAACATGTGAGCAGGATACTTCACTTAGTAGTTTTTTAAAAAGTGTTATTTTTCATTCCCCCTTCCCACCCACCCTCAAGATCCCTCTTCTTTGGGAGAGGTCAAAGCCCCAATGCTGAGGCAGGGAGCAGTCAATTTGGCTTACAGAGGCTGGCTCAACATGGCTATTTTGCCCAGGTAAGCTACTTAAGTTATGGCTTAAGATCTTCACCCTCTACTCTGGGGGTTGGCAAAGTATAGGAGGCCCAACATTGCTGGACTGCAGATCCCAGAGGCTGTAGGCAGCATAGTCAGTGTTGAGGAATGCTGGGCATTGCAGTTCAGCCAGCTGCAGTGCTAGCTTTCATGTCAAGGAAGTGATAAATTTGGTCTGGGTTTGAGTCTCAACTTTGAGTGATCCAAGGGGCAGGACCCTATTTACAAAATAGGTTCAATGCCTTGGAGAGCACCTTTAAAAGTCAAACTAAAATCCAGAGCAGATTCAGCATCACACTCACACGGAAGCACAACAAAACCCCACCAACATCTGGAGAGCCCTTTTTCACTTACCCCGAAGCTGTAGGATACTTGCACTGGTTGCAAAAATTTTCAAAAAAATATTTTTTTGTCCCACCATATCTGGAGTCCATACAGGCCAATTCTGAAATACAAAGCATCTTCCACTCACTTCATGTTGTTAAAAAGAAAGGCCTCTCTCCTAGGACTAAAATGATCCAGGAATGCCCCAAAACAAAATGAACATCTGCCCTGTGCCCTACAGGGCATTTGGCAGGCAAAACTGTTTTTTCTTTTGACAGGAGCAAATAGAGTGGGGGTGTGGACCTCCAAGGCTTCTGGAGAGGGCTAATGAAACCCCCTACCCTTCTACCCTGGCCTAGATAAACCTGAGTGCAGTATCAACTCTGGACTCACACTTCCTAGCACTACATTATTTGGGGGTGGGAGGTGAGGGGAAAAGAGAGACTAAGGGCCTTTCCACAATACACAGTTATAGCACTGTGTTTCCATTTTAACTGTTATGGCTGCATCTCATGGAATCCTGGGATTTGCAGTTTAGGGAGGGGAATTTGGACTCTCAGCCAGAGAGCTCTGGTGCCTCACTAAACTACAAATCCCAGGATCCCACAGGATGCTGCCCTGGCATTTAAAGTGGAATCATAGTGCTATAAACATGTAGTGTCCACTCCCAGGCATAGTCATGACTCTCACTCCCTTTCTTCTCTAAATCCCTGGCACGCCAGAGTGGTTGTGGATGAAGAGTCCAGTGGATCTTCTAGTGCTTTCCAGGCTGTTCTTTTAGGCTTGATAAAGAGGGACCACCCGTTCTATGTGCCTCCTGCAAATGGGACACCTGCGATTGGGCAAAGCCTGGAAGCAGCTAAAGCAACAGCAGACGTGGCCGCAGGGGAGGAGCACACATTCCCGAACGTTCGTAAGGCAGATGACGCAGGCATTTTCAGGTGGCTCAGCAGTCTGGTCCTCGTCCAGGTTCTCATGGCGCAAGAGGTTTTCAAATTCTCGCCGCTGCGCCTCCCGTTCTCGTTGCTCCTGGTGATGTCGGTAGGCACGGCGGAGGGCATGCAGGATGGCGGCAGAGGCTACCAACCCGAAGACCAGAGTAGCCCACTTCCAGAAGCTGCTGACTGACTGCAGGTCGGCCAGCAATGTCTGCCAGTCGCCCACGCACAGGAAGTAGCCATTACCGTTGGATGGGGGCTGCAAGTGGATGGACCCGTCCGGATGCAGCGTCAGCTGGCCAATGCCAGTGAGGCTGCTGCCCACCAACAGCATCTCTTCCGTCTCCAGGAAGCCCTTTGGCTTCTCTCCACTCAAGTAGTGGCCCAGCAAGTCTTTGAAGCCTGCGGAGGTCTGCTGGAAGCGCTCATATACTGTCTCCAGGGGCAGACTGAAAGCCTCGAGGGGTGATTCCACATTCACCTGCCCCCCAGCTGCGTTGCCACTGGGGGATGCCAGGACGAAGGGACGGTGTGGACTTGCTCCAGCACCACCCGCTCGCTATCTGTCCTGCAAAGAGAACAGAGCACTGAGAACAGGGTTGTCAGACTGAAAATCGGAGACATCACCTGTCTCTTTCAGCGGCTTGGGCAGAAGAAGGCATTTCAGCAGCGGTTGCTCATTGCGCAGTCAAGTAACTACCAATCCTTGGCAAAGTTTCCTCTTTTACACAGCCACTACTAAAGGCACATGGACCCATTCCAGTTCTCAGTCTGGCAACCCAGCTGAAACACGGGCCTCATTGCGGGACCTGAATTCAGAGAATGATCACCTCTAAACAACAGAAATAGACAGAATTAACTAACTGCAAACCCAGCTAGGGACAGCGCTTAGCAAAGATAATTTCTGGACAACAAACACCATAGCCACCAGAGCTGGATGTTTCAGTGAAGTAGGAGAGGGCACCCCAAACCGGGAGTTCACCCCAACCACAGATATTATTTAGAGTATTTATATCACACCCTTCAGCCAAAATGGCTCCTAGAGCAATTTATGAATCATTAATTTTACAGTTCCATACCTGCAGACTTACACAACCCATAACAAAAGAGGGATGGTAGCGGGGAAGGGGACTGAGATCAGTGGAAATGGGCTGCTCTTCTCTCCCTCAAAGGCCACAGCTGTTATAATGGAGGGAGGGCCTTTCACCAGCTGCTGAGCCTAGCCACGGTGGAACTGTGCCTGCCTGCTCTTCTCTCCATCAAAAGTCAGAGTAACGGCAGTTGGAATATGGCTCTCATCAGCTGCTGGCGCCAAGACAAATATGAGCCTACCCAAGTTTTAAGATCTTTGGGAGAGGGCCTTCTCTCACTCACCACCATCACAGGTATGCTTGGTGAGGATACAGGAGACAGCTTTCTTCATGGGCATCTCAAACAATGGAATACTCTCCCAGAGGAAGGATTGGTCCCCTCTCTGCTCAGTTTTCACGGGCAGGCAAAGAGCTTCTTATTTACCCAAGGCTTTGACTGTTAACTGGCCATGGTAAAAGGTATTTTAATTAGGGTCTACGGTGGGTTTTTTCCCCCATCATTGTTACACTGTTTTGGCCTTTTTAACTTTTTTAAATTACTGCTTTTAATACAGCTGTTTATATACTCACTTTTAACTTTGGTATTATCAGAGGAAAGCAAAGGTAAACCCCTTCTGAACAAATCTTGCCAAGAAAACTCTGTGATACATTAGTTTTAGGGTCACCATAAGTCAGAAATGACTTGAAGGTGCAAAATGACAATAACAAATTATCTATTGTTTTAACTGTATTTTGTTGCAGCTTATATTGTGAACTTCCTTAGGTCACATACTGAGAGAAAGGTGGGATATGAATAAAAGGAAATGAAATAAAACTTGGAAGGGGCCAGAAGTCTAACCCGCTTCTGTGCAAGAAAACTCAGCTGAAGCACTCCTGAAAGATGTCCATCTAACCTTTGCTTAAAGACCTGCAAAGGAGACTCCACTACCTTCTGATGAAGTTGCATTCCACTCCTAAACAGCTCTTATATTAAAAAAAGTTCTTCCTCAGGTTTAGCTGGAATCGTTTCTCTTGCAAATTGAGTCCACTGGTTCATGTTCTAGACTCTGGAGCAGCAGAAAACAAGCTCGCTCCATCTTCTACAGGATGTCCCTTCAGATATTTAAAGATGGCTGTCTTGTCCCCTTTTAATCTTCTCTTCTCCAGGCTAAACATACCCAACTCTCTACAACATTCTTCACAGGACAGCTTCCAGAACCTTGATCATCTCTGTCACCCTTCTCTGGACATGCTCCTGCCTAGCAGCATCCTTCCTGAATATATAAATAACCCAATGTATCCCTTGTTCAGAATTTTTCTAAGGCTCCTTTTCTTGGGCTACAGTTCCCACCATCTAGCCCACTGAGTCTTCCCCACACTTGACATGATCCTCTGTGGAAGTTTCATGTACTGTACATGACAGAAGATCCCAGAAAAAGTCACGGCCTTAAGAAACTGCTGACTCCATGACTCCACTCTGAGTTTTCCCACCCTGACTTATGCTTACCAGCTTCTGGCCAAGCTGTTCCAGATCAAGCGATGTTCCTTCAGCATCAATCTCTCAATCACCCCATGCAGGTCCTTGTGATACGGGCTGGTCAGAGAGGCATCAGCTGGCTGTACTACTCCTAAAGAGAGAGACAGCAGGATTGTTGGAGGGCAGGATGCAAGAGAGGTAACAGCCATTGTGGTGGAATGATTGGCAGAGCCAGGTATAACAAGCTGAGCCTCTGCCACTAGGCAGATGGTTTTTGGAGTCCTTATTAGCATCATGTCCAAATGTTCACAGTTCTCCAGTGGCATGAAAGAGTTCATTTGTATTAGAGATCTTATATAAAGGGATCTTGTAGCACCTCTGAAACTGAGAGAAAGAATTGATAGCATACACTTTTGTAATCTTAAGTCAGCTTCATCAGATGCACATAGACTTAAGTCTATAAAAGCTTATGCTACCAACTTCTTTCTTTCAGTTTCAAAGGCGCTACAAGATCCCTTTGCATACTGATCGAGACTAACATGGCTATGTCTTTGAATTAGTGACCTTGTTAGATACATTTCATACATTAGCTTGGCAGTTTGAAGCTGAGAAAGGATATGAAGGCTAGGAATGAACTGGAGAGGGGGAGTCAATTTTCCTTTGTTGCTAATCTGCTCACACAGTTCTCGTAGCTGTTAGAGGGGAGATGAGTCACACTTGTGGACTTTTATTTTCTTTGTTTGCTTCTCTACCGTGGAACCCTCAGGCAGCCATCATCCATAAATCTCAGACCATGTGTGTTCATGTGCGCACCCCAAGCCAGGTGCCAATACAGCCAACAATGGTGACAAAATCTGATTGCCAGCTAAGTCTTCATTTTGAAACCTGAGACTAGTACTGGGATAACTTTATTCCTCCAGATTTTTTTCAACTACAACTTACACTGCCTCTTACAATTGGCCACACTGGCTGCAACATTTGGGAGGTGAAGTCTGGAGGGCTAAACATCTGGAGGGCTAAATACTCCCAGTCCCTGCACTAGACTCTGGATTATAATAGTTGAGAATAAAGGCAAAGGCAGGGAGAGAGAGAGGATTCTCTCTCCATGTCTGGTCAAGTCATACAGCAGATACGTACCTTCCAACAGATTTTTTCATTTACAGAAGCTTAACTATCTGCCCAATCAGCCTGAGTCAACTGCTGCTCAGCACAGGTAACTAGCCAATGACTTATTTGTAAACCTGCAATACACTGCAACAGTAGATACCTGCCTCTGCTGCTGGCAGAACTGTCATAAGGAAGTTTGGTGAGCAATTTAGTTTTGAAAGCAATAGGCGGGGATGAGGAACTGGGAAACTGATCTGCCAGCTTTCATGTTCAAATGAGGATAAACTATCTTGCAGCCTCTTACCTTCAATGACCACATAGTCCAGGCACTTGCTATCTTTGGCAGAGAGAATGCTGGGAAGACTGGCACTGACCTGAAGCTTTGGAGCCTCCTACATAAGACAAAAAAACAGAAGCAGTAGAGGTGGTATAAAAGCTACCTGAGAAATCAGGTGAGTTGTGAAGTTCTGGGTTCAAATTTCCCCTTAGCCAAAAGAATAGCCTTTGTCAATTTGGTGTCTTGTAAGAGTCTGTCTTTCTGGATCAGAGAAAATGTTCATCCAGCTGAATATTCTGTATCCAGAAACGGCCTGCAAATTGCCTTGGGGAAGGTCACAATCTGTTCCCAGATGCAGAGGCAGCAACAGCCCTCCCTGATCTGTTCTCTGCATCTGTCATTTTGAACACACATTTATCTTGGCACATAGGCACCAACAGACCTCTTTTCCTCCATTAATTTGTCTAACCTAAGGAAGAGGCCTGTATGCCCCCTGATGTTGTGGGACTGCAGCTCACATGAGCCCTGACCAGCACAGTCAATCATAAGTGATACTGGGAGTTGTAGTCCAGCAAATTCAGGAGGACCACAGGTTCCCTAATCCTGGTCCCATCCTTTCTTAAGCCATCAAAGCTCATTGTCATCAATAAATTTAGGAAGAGTAAATCCTGTAGGTAATTACTGCATGTTTGAAGTGATGATTCCTTCCATCTTTTATCTAACGCTAACCATTTTTTGTTGAAAAATCCTCGACAATATCCAGAGGTCTCCAGTTTGTCTGTGTGGCAGGGAGGGAATATTTACGAACTGCTTATAGCTGAAGATTTCACAAGTGGTGGTATAATAATAAAACATACAATATAAGAAACAAGTTGCGACATTTACATATTTGTAAAACAGATGGCAAAATTAAACTACACCAGAACGGCTTGTAAAAACAGATAAGTCACCAAGATGTGCCTAAAAATAAGAACTGAGGGAGCATATCTCATGTTAGAGGGAGGAGTATTTCCACATGGTGGGTGCCATTACATTAAATGCCCTGCTCCAAATGACTGCAGAATGAGCTTTGAGACAATGTGGTACTACCAAGACAGGCTCTCAAGATGACCTTGAAAGAATAAACCTAATATATAAAAGTTAAAGTTTGTATGTTTGTCTGTGTTAGGCAAAGATCTCATATGATTGGCTGCCTAAGAATATTCTATGGAATCCTGGGTTTTGCGGTTTAGAATTTAGAATTCTCAGCCAGAGCGCTTTTGGGCCTCAGTCAAATGTATCGGTCTTTAATAGGCCAGCTGCTACAGAGATGAGACCTAGCAGCAAGGAGGAGGCAGTGTATTCCCACAGGAACCCAACCTCTGTATGTTAATAAATCAAGCCACAACTATGCTAGGCTTCAGAGCTATATAGTTGTTGCCTTTCCCCTCCAGGAGTTGTCAGAGCTTGCCTGATCTTCTATCTTGCCGGATACCTTCCTGAATATTCCGACTGGCCTTGGACACAGTTGTCTTGGAACCCTATTGGACTTTATTTATGACCCTGTACTTACTGCCTGGGAGTAAGTAACGAGCTGGGCGCTATTCAGTTTGTTTGTTTGAATTATCAGCTGTACCGGGACTGAGATAGGGCAGACAAAGGACCTCAAATCTTTCTAACAAGTAGTACCTATGAGAAAATAAAATCCCAGGCAACACTGGGTATATACGCTAGTGCTTCTGTAAAGGAGAAGGCATCTTCTCAGGTAACTAGCTCCTAAGATGTTTAGGGCTTCTTATGCTAACAACTAAACCTTTAAAGCTGGTCTGGGAGGTGACAGGTAGCCAATACAATTTCTTCAGTACAGCTGTTACCTGCTTTTGGTAGGTCACTGTGATGTCATGACTTATATTTGGAAATGTTGTTGAATTTATTGGATGTACAAACATTCCACCAAGAAGCTGTTCGGAGAGGGAAGAGAATGGAAAGTCAGAGTGAATGCTGATTGGTGGAATGCTTGAGATTTGCATAGGATGGTGAATGGCAGTTGGGAGTTCAGTTAGACAAGAGGTTTTAGAGTTAGACTGGGGAAAAAGATGGATTTTTTTTCCAGGTTGGACTGAGTTAAACTGAGAGGAGAGCAAGAGAGAGTGTGCAGTGTTTTAAATGTAATAAATTATTAATCTGCTGTGTTATGTTTAAGTTCTGTAAATAAAAAAAATGTTTTTGCTTTCATACGCTTTGTCTTCTGGAAAGACTACCTATCTGAGAGCTTGCATTCAGACAAGGTGTCTGTGGTGGCAGCACTGAAAATAAAGGGTTGATGTCTACTGAGGACAGAAGTTGGATAAATCCTCCTAGGTACCTTGAGGGCCTTTAAAGAGTCTACACAGTTGGTGTTATGCAGCTGGGACTGAAGGAAGCCCTTATGTGGTGGTAATGGCAGGGTCAAGGAAAGCCCTCACCCTTGGTGATTGCAGTGAGCACCATGGAAGTCTTCACATTTCATAGAATCATAGAGTTGGAAAAGACCCTAGGAGCCATCGAGTCCAACCCCCTGCTATGCAGGAACACCCTCAAAGCATTCTCAACAGATGTCCATCTAGCCACTGCTTAAAAGCCTCCAAAGGAGGAGACTCCACCACACTCCCAGACAGCAGATTCCACTGCTGGACAGCTCTGACCGTCAGGAAGTTCTTCCTGAGGTTCAAGTGGAATTTCCTTTCCTGCAGCTTGAATCCATTGCTCCTTCTCCTAGTCTTTGGAGCAGTAGAGAAAAAGCCTGCTCCCTCCTCAATATGACATGCCTTCAAATATTTAAACATGGCTCTCATGTCCCCTCTTAACCTTCTCTTCTGCAGACTAAACAGCCCCAGCTCCCTAAGCCCCTCCTCATAGGGCTTCATGGCTTCCAGACCCTTCACCATTTTGGTTGCCCTCCTCTGGACATGTTCCAGCTTGTCGACATCCTTTTTGAATTGAGGTGCCCAGAACTGGACACAGTATTCCAAATGAGGCCTAACCAATGCAGAATCAAGTGGTACCATTACCTCCCTCGATCTAGACACCATACTCCTATTGATGCAACGAAGAATTGTGTTGGCTTTCTTGGCTGCCGCGTCACACTGCTGGGCGGGTTAAAGGATTTGGTGGGTTAAAGGATAGAAACTCCACATTTGGCCACCGTGGAGGGACTGATTGAGAGAAATTGTCACAGCGGATGGCACTAGTGGGACTGGCTGAGTGGAAAACCCCACAGTTGGGGAGAAAAGAGTTGGAAAACCCCCATTTAGAATCCTAGCCAAATCACTGCATAGTAGGTGGAGACTCCTTTAAGCTGTTATCCCACGAGCATGGGGGAGACAAGCTGTACAAAGGTGTACCTGGATCTTAGCCACCACCTTGGCCTTCTTCCTGTGCAGGTAATAGAAGAGACCGGAAAAGGCCAGGCTCGACCCCAACCATATCAACTCTCCTGGTGTCAGGGGCAAAGCATCCATCAGAGCTTCTTCACTATGGCTGCAAGAGGCGAAGAACAATAGAATTAAAGAGTTGGAGGGGACCCCATAGGCCACCAAGTCTAACAGCACCACTCCCTTGCACATTCAATGCAGGAACTCCAGCTAGAGCATCCCCAGCAGGTAGCTGTCCACCCTTTTTTGCTCAAAGAAAAAGACCCCACTGCCTCTCTAGGTCATTGGTTCCAATGCCACACCACTTTTACTGCCAAGACATTCTTTCTAATGTTCAGCTGAAACCTACTCTCCCATAACTTAAAACCTTTAGACCTGGTCCTACCCTCTGGGGCAGCAACACACAAACCTGCAGCTTCCTCTCTGTGACATCCAGAGTGCAGTCATGTCACCTCAGTCTTCTCTTCACCAGGTTGAACATGCCCTCAACTTTTCTCATATGTTTTGTTCTCTATACCTTTTATCATCCTTGTTGCCCTTTTCTGAACTTGCTCCAACTCGTTGAAATCCTTCTTTAAAAGAACCAGATATTAAGCTGCACGGAAACAGTGATATGCCTCATAGCCCCACGTGATCTTTGACAGAGACCACCTTGGAGGCAAGAAAGTGGGTGCCTTGACAGAATAGCTCAAGGGACAGCCACACAAGTCCAGGTTTACGTTGGATCAAGCCTGAGGAAAGCAAAAGGTAGGGGCAGACTGCCTATTCGATGAAACTTCGCCTCCTCTGTTGGGTCTCCCTTTCAGAATAATATAAAAAAGCTTCAAAAGCCAAATTCCATTCAACAGTCTAAGGATGCTTCCAGATAGGTAATAAGGAAAGCGTTTCAGGGAGCAGGACTGTAGCAGCACTTTTGAGACTAGCTTATTTATTTATTCTCTCCATCGATGCGTCTGAAGAAGTGGGCTGAAATCCACAAAAGGTCAGACTAAAGTAAGTAGTCTCAAGGTGCTGCTACATTCCTTCTCCCTCCTCCTTGCTCTTTTCTTTTTGTGCCGTAACAGATTAACATGGCTATCTTCCTGAAAATTCCAGATGGATGATTCTTTCTGCTACCAAACACATTCTGCAACCATCAGCTACTGTCCCCCTTAACAAATTTTCTATAGAAAGAAATGAAAAAAATGGCAAAAAGAGTGAAAAAATAAGGGAGGCTCAGAGAAGACAGCAAAGTCAACCTCTGATAAAATTCCATGAATGAAGCAGGGTGATTTCAGAATAAATATTTCATCTGGAAATGCCTAGAGAATATAAGATCACGGGTATATAAGCAGGAAAAAAGTTTAACATTCATTTATCATTTTTATATATTGGTTACATACATATCCTGCTTTTCTTCTAACGGGCCCAAGCTGGCATATGTTGGCTCTCCTCTTCCCGATTTTATTCTCACAATACCCCTGTGAGGTTGGTCAAACCGAGAGAGAGAATGGCCCAAAGTCATCCCGGTTTTGTGATTCAGTGCGAGACTTGAGTCTGGAGGGTCCATCCACACTACAGAATTATAGCATTATTATTCCACTTTACCTGCCATGATTCTGTTCTATGAGATCCTTGGGCTTGAAGTCTGCTGAGCCAATGCAGCACTCTGGCTGAGAATCTCAACCCTCCCTAAACCAGAGTTTTCCAAACTTTTCATGTTGGTTACACGCTTTTTAGACACACATCGTTTTGTGACACAGGAATTCAGTTTTACTAGCAAACCGGAGGTGAAACTAATCCCTTGTAAGAGATACAGACACATATCATAAACTGTGATAACAAAATGTATGGGGATACAACACATCTCATGAAAACCTTTCATATATTTTTAAAAATACATGATTTATAAATAATGACATACCTTTCCAAGATTGTAGGTGACACACCTACACACTTCAGGCAACACACTAACGTGTTTGGAAAGCCCTGCCCTAAACTGTCGGTCCCAGAATGCCATAGGATAGTTCCATGGGAGTTAAAGTGGAAAATTGCACTACCATTCTATAGTGCAAATGAGCCCCTAAGATCTCCCAAGGCCCAGTCCAGTACACACTAACAGCCACTACACCAACCTGGTGCGATACTAGTACAGCCAACCAAAACCACCCTACACAGTGGAATACTATATAGGTGAAGCTACACAACCAAGGTCCCCCAACAAAATCAGCAGCAGAGTAACCTCAGGGTACAGGACTCAACAAGTGCAGGCTCTGGGGTCAAATCCTGCCTCTCCTTCCCCGCTGGGTAGTCTGGCTAGGCTAAAAGCAACACAGGGGCCATTTCCGCACTAGCCTGTTATAGAGCAATGATTCCACTTTCAACATCCTCTGGAATCCTGTGGTTTGCAGTTTGGGGGGGGCCTTTGAGGAGGAGGATGTTGAAAGTGGAATAATAGCGCTATAACAGTTTAGTGCAGAAATAGCCCTAATTTGCATTAATGATATAGGTATGAATTAGAAATAATAAATTAGAAATACCGAGGCACGGGTTGCCTTTATCTATTGGATTTGACAATGGCCCCAGCTTCCTCGACAAGGTGTTGCAAGGAGTAAATCGGCTGCTTGGTATCCAGTGGAAGCTGCATTGTGCATACCAGCCCCAGAGTTCTGGGCAAGTAGAAAGAATGAATCAGACTCTCAAATCACATCTGGCCAAACTATGTCAAAACAAAACCGAAACAGAAAAGGATCGAGCTACTGGCAGGGGAGAAAGATACATCAGACTTTAGTTAGGTTGCCCTCAATGTTGAATCTGTAGGAAGAAAATTACCGTCACGTCTTTGAAGCCCTACCATGAAGCAAGAACACTCTGCCCATGTTCAGAGGCACCTTCGCCTTTTCTTCTATGCCTTTCAGAACTGGGCAGCGTATACACTAGAATACGTTCGAGGACACAAGAGAGATCCACTAAAGAATTTTTGGCACTTACTTCCCACCCCAGAAGTTAGACTCACATGTTCCCGCTGCCTCCTTCCGTTCTTCTCTGACGGAACCAAGAGGCGCGGTCTAAAGTCTGCCCGAGACGCCAGCAAGCACGCTTCGCCGCGATGGCGTATGGGAAATGAAGTCCAATGAATAGCGACCTCAAGCCACAGCGGTCCTTTGTGTTGCTTCAAGACTACAATTCCCAGCATGCCCTGCCGGAAATAGGAAGTATGCGTTTTCTACTGAGGACTGTCCCCCATGGTTGGTTGCGTCATGAACTACAGATCCTAGCAAACATAGATCATTTCCGCACTAGATTGTTGTAGCGCTATTATTCCACTTTCAACATCCTATGGAATCCTGGGGTTTGCAGTTTGAGGCCCCTCCCTACACTGCAAACACCAGGATTCCATAGGATGTTGAAAGTGGAATAATAGTGCTATAACAGTCTAGTGTGGAAAATGTGTTTGCTTCATGTTTGGTTTGTTCTCGAACCCATTTGTTTGACTTTGGCCATTTCCGCACTAGCCTGTTATAGCGCGATGATTCCACTTTCAACATCCTCTGGAATCCTGGGGTTTGCAGTTTCGGGAGGGCGGTGCTCAGTTACATATTGCATACCTTAGCTGTAGCCAGTGATGTATTTTAAGTCTTTTACTCCAAGTCTCAAGTCCTTGAAGATACTTTCAGGCCAAGTCTGCGAGCCAACTTTATACCCCAACCCATATTCCAGAATTTCCAGGCAGAATCGAGTAAGGCCAGTTAAGTCGGCCCTCCACATCTGCAATTTTGCCACCTGCAGCTTTGGAAAGGGAGACTAGGATCCTTCTTATTCCCTCCTCCTGAAGCTGGGGGCTTTTGTGTCAATGGGCATAAAGAAGCCTGCAGCTTTGGAAGTGGGAATAGAGTCCTTCCTACGTCCCATTTCTGAAGCTGCAGGATTTTTCAGAAGTGGAGAATAGAGTCCTGCTTACCCTGCATTACTGAAGCTCCAAAAGCTTTTGAAGGGATGCCATGTAGAGGAAGGAGAGGGCTTGTTTTCTGCTGCTCCAGAGACCAGGACAAGGAGCAATGGATTCAAGCTGCAGGAAAGGAGATTCCACCTGAAGCTCAGGAAGAACTTCCTGACGGTCAGGGCTGTCCGGCAGTGGAACGTGCTGCCTCGGAGCGTAGTGGAGTCTCCTTCCTTGGAGGTTTTTAAGCAGAGGCTGGATGGCCATCTGTCGGGAGTGCTTTGAGGGTGTTCCTGCATGGCAGGGGGCTGGACTGGATGGCCCCTGAGGTCTCTTCCAACTCTACATTTCTATGATTCTGTGATTCCTCCTCAACCTGTGGCCCAACACATTTGCTGTTCTCCTCTAAGAAATGCACTCTGGGGGCAAGTCTTTGTCTTCTGCTCTTATGAAAAGTTTTAGAAGGTGCCTCCCATATGCAGCAGAGACAGACTGCTGAGTAGAGCCCAAGCCCATTGCCTAACGCATTTGCTCTTCCCCTCCAAGAAATGTGCCCACACTTTGACCTTGAGACAAATCATCGCATGACCAGCAGGCAAAGGGGAGATGGAAGCATTGTTCAAACTCATAAAAGTTTCTGGATGAATGGGTTATGTTACTGAACCAAGGGTAGTAAGTCAGTAGCTAAAAATGTACAAGCCACAAGTCAAGTAGTCAGCGTGCCATTTATTGCAGAGTCAGTCCAAGTCAAGTCACTGAAGTGACTTGAGTCCAAGTCAACTGACTTGAGTCTACGCCACTGCTACCAGCCTTCTTCACTGTCCAACTTCCACCTTCATACATAGACATCAGAAATACCCTGGCATTGATTACCATGACTTTGGTATTCACTTATATACTGCATATTTTAGCTGTGGCAACCTGGGACAAGGGACTTGCAATCAGATGCAGGATGGTTGTGTTTTGCTTTTCTGCGTGTGTGTATTCATTTCTTGTAGAGATCACATTGTGATGTAAGAGGGGTTTATTGTATTTAAATTTGATATCACATCTGCTTGGATACTTTTGCAAAGAGAGATGCCTAGTAGACACCATATGCAAAATAATATGGTGCCATTCTGGTGCTGCCTTAAAAGTTTCAATTCTCATGTCTGAAATATTTATTCCTGATAGGGTTGCCAGATTGAAAACTGGAGACAGAATTGTTGTCTAGAAAAGGGGATTTCAGCAAAAGTTTCTTGTTGCCTGGTTGCTTGACAAACATCTATTGAGATTCCCACATCCATTAAAGGTACAGAATCCCTGTCCACTTATCACTCTAGCAGTCCTAATATTTGGGAAAGGATCTCGATGGTTAACTGAGGGGTGCAAACCCAGGCATTGACTTGTGAGAAAATTCCCCCCATTCCTTAGCTTTTGTATCATCTAATACGATGAAGACTCCTGGAGAACTTCAAAAGCTAGTGCTCTTTTGTGATGTTCGAGTGGTCGTAATATAAGGATTTCTGCACTCTGGTTTTTGTTTGAACCAAAGGGACATGTAAGTTGGTTTTTGTGTACTTCCACCCATTGGTGAGTGACTCCCTTCCAGTCGAAAGGAAAAGTGGGACATAAACGTTTGAAATATGTGCCTGCAATCCAGTACATGATTACCTGGAAGTAAATCCCATTGAATTTATTTATTTGATTTTATTTATTGTATTTTTATGCTGCCTTTCTCCCAGCATGAGAGTGGTGTCCTTATGAAACATGCCTAGGATTAGGTTCTGAAGCAGGGCCAGAACTGCACAGCCCTTAAGTGTCATTGAACTGCAGCTTCCAGAATTCTTCACTATGCTAACCAGTTAGCAATTGCAGTCCAACATCTGGAGGCTGCACAATCTCCCCCCTCCTTCTAAAGACTGTAGATTTTCTTCCAAAAATAGCCTGACTTGCTTCCAGAGAGATGATAGCCAAAAGATATTGTGCACCTTCCTTTACTTTCCTTTTTTTAATTTGAAATGAGGAACAGATAAAACGATGTTTATAAATGAGAGATGATTATGTAAATTCTGTACATAAGGCCATGCTCAGAATAGATTTACCAGGTCTCTAGGGCTGGGCCCTCTTTTTCAGTCTCTGGGACAAAGGGGAGGAATTTCAGGGCATGGACACTGCCTTGAAAAGTCTGTAATTTCTCATTTGATGGACCTTTTTTTAAAAACCTGCCATACTCTGAGTAACTGTAGTTGACCCTTAAAAGTATCATGCTTAATGACATCAGAGGTTGCCCTTGTTAACCTTGCTAGGACTTGCCCCCTATAACATCACGAGGGGTTACCCCAGATCTGATTTTGGCACTGAAATCTCAGGACCTGGGATAATCCTGATTTAGCAACTCTAATCCAGAAATATCCATAAATTCCCATCTACTATAAAGTTACGCTTCGGGATCCACTTTCCCAGGTTCTGGTGATTCCTCTCTCCCCGATCCTTGGAAGAAACTGGCAGACCTTTTTTTTGTTTTGTTTTGTTACCTTTTCATTTCATTTGAGTGGAGGGAGACTGGCTGCCTACCCTTGGAGTCCACAGTGTCATTCTGGTAATTGTCTAAGGCCATTTCTGCACTAGACTGTTATAGCGCTATTATTCCACTTGCAACATTCTATGGAATCCTGGGGTTTGCAGTTTTGGGAGGGGCCCACTGGCACTGCCCTAAACTGCAAACTCCAGGATTCCATAGGATGTTGCAAGTGGAATAATAGCGCTATAACAGTCTAGTGCAGAAATGGCCTAAGAGGCTTTGTTTTTCAACTGGGGAGAGTTTAGCCCCCATTACTGAGTTTCACACTGACCTGGATTGCAACTGAAGTGTATTGCAACTGAAGCAATGTAACACTACACAGACTTGGAGATATATGAATGAAATGGGTCCCCACAGGCATGCTTGGACAAAAGGCCCCTTTCAGATCAGAAAAAGTTGAGGACCACTGATTCAAGTGACACATCTCTCCTGTCCAGTTCGCAACAACCAGAGGAGAAGGGCTCGGTTGAGAGTTCAAATCAACCCAGGATCATTCACTGTGTTACACAATTTGCACTCGGGAAGTATAAACCATATTTGAATCTGAATCCCTTTGGTGGAAGTCCAACATCACACAAGGTCTTTCCATGTAAACTTTGAGAGATGAACACTAGAGAGGCACTGAAAAGTTTTTCCTTGCGAGAAGGCAAAGAACAGCTAGTAACAACCACTACAAAAGGTGTCATAAACCAGGTTGGGAAGCATTCAGCCCTCCAAGTGTTGCTGGATTGAAGCTCTTGGAAGTCCTGTCCAGCATAGTCAAGGGTGAGGAGTGCTGGGAGCGGCAGTCCACAGTATCTGGAAGGACAGCCATATTAAAATACTCAAAGGGATGTCATGTAGATGGAGCAAGCTTGTTTTCTGCTGTTGCAGCAGAACGCAAATCAATGTGTTCAAATTATAAGCAAAACGAACTTCTTGACAGCAGGAGCTGTTTTGTGGCTCAGAGGGCGGTAAACCCTCTTTTGGAGCTCTTTCAATGGAGGTTCAGTAACCCTCTTTCACGAATTGCATGTTCCTGCATGGCAGAGGTTAACTAGATGACCCTTAGGGTTCATTCCAGCTCTCTGATTCTCTGATTCTAAAAGTAGTTATACTAGCTAGAGTAGCTTATACCATAATAAAAATCCTCCCAGAGATGCTACATAACTCTTTGTTGTTTGTGTTGCAACAGACCAGCATGGCTATCCATCTGCTCCTGGAAATTTTGTAACCAAAAATCTTTAGTGCCCTGGTCAAAGCACAATTTCCAAGATTATTTAGGGCAGGGTGGGCAAAATGCATGCCTCCAGATGTTGTTGGACTGCAGCTTCCAACATCCCTTGCCATTTGCTGTGCTGACTAGCTATGCAACCACATCCAGAGGCCACGCTTCGTTCAGTCCTTCTTGATAGGAAGCCATGACAATGAAAAGTGGCATTGACCTGACCTTGGAGGCCAGTGGTCTAGGGAACTGGGGAAGTACTAGCAGACCTCATCTTAGAGGTTCCTGGGGAAGCTGTTGTCACTCATATCCCCAGGAAATCATGAAGAGCAAAAGTAGCCACTGGCAGTAGCATTTATATGCAGAGGGAGAAAATAGCTCCATCCTGGAGACCCAAAAACATCTGGAAGGCCACCCTCCTGAAGAACAATATTGCAAGTTTTCTGGCTCAGATTTTCATTAAGGTTCTAGTATGTGTCTACAAAGATACTGGAAGATGTGTATCAAAAGGCTAGTTACAAGCATCATTACGGCATTTGATCTGCCCCATAGTCAACTTGATGTCTTTTATGATTACTCAGAACTAAACGCTTAGCACTGATCTTGGATGAAATAACAGAGTTCATCTTCTGAGGGACTAACACTTTGAAGTGAGAAGGATAAGAGTTTTCTGCTTATGAATTTGTCCCAAATCAGATTGAGAGTGATGAATCATAGAACTGTATAGTTGGAAGAGACCACCATGGCTATTGAGTCCAACCCCCTGCCATTCAGGAAAATACCATCAAAGCATTGCTAACAGAGGGCCATCCAGCTTCAGTTTAAAAATCTCCAAAGAAGACTCCACCACACTCTGAAGCAGTGTGTTCTGCTGTCTAACTGCTCTTACCATCAAGAAGTTCTTCCCAACATTTAGATGAAATCTCTTTTCTTGAAGTTTGAAGCCATTGTTCCATGTCCTAGTCTCTGGAACAGCAGAAAACAGGCTTGTTCCATTCTCCAGATGATTCCTTCAAATATTTGAACATAGCTATCATGTCACCTCTTAACCCTTTTTCCAGGGTAAACATACCCAGCTGCCTAAGTCACTCCTCACAGGGCTTCATGCTTTCCAGGCCTTCTACCATTTGAATACTTTATGATTGCTACAATCTTGTTCTAAGCATTGCTACCTGAGATCTTTTTAGCTTAGGGATGGGGATTGCTAGACAATATCTCCCATTATCCTTCATCACTGGCCATAGCAGATCAGGATGATGGAGGCTGAAGTTCAAGAATATCTGGAGGGCTACACACTCCTTGTTCATTTTAGCCTGAGGAGCCCTCCACAGCACACAACCTTGTGCCTTCAGAATCATCCACGTCCTCACAACAAATCTGGACAAGAGACAATGAGTTGCCCATGATCACCTAAGGGAAGTTCTAATTCACATTAACGGGGACAAACCCCAGCCTGACTTCCCTAACAGCAAAACACTGCCAACCCAGACATTTCCTTAATTTCTAGCATATCTGGCTACTAGCCAGCCAGAGGCAGCAGTCTGCATTTTTGGACTGTATTTTCCTCTCCATTTTTAACATTTATTTGCACCACACATTTCAAGACCACACAGAAATAATCAAGCGGAAACTGCTTTTAATAATTAAATACACCGACAGCATCCCTCCTCTCCCCTTAACACACATACACACACTCACACACTAAATCCAAGGCACTAGTCCTCACCGAGCTCGAGGGATGGGAGCGAGTTTGGAATTTCTAAGCCAAGCTAATCTGGAACTGAGAATAAGACTCGGGAAAGGGTGGAAGGAAGCAGACTTGGAAGCAAATCTGTCCCAATGCAGATCTCCTTTCCCTCCCTCCCCTGGGATCTGAGACCCCCCCAATGCCCAGCTGCCATGTGGTCAGTGTGCTTTCGACAGGGTTGTTTTACACTGCCCAGAGATCTAGGCCATTTCCACACTAGACTGTTAAAGTGCAATTATTCCACTTTCAATATCCTATGGAATCCTGGGGTTTGCAGTTTAGGGAGGGGCCCTTGAGGGCCCTCAAAGGCCCCTAAACTGCAAGCCCCAGGATTCCATAGGATGTTGAAAGTGGAATAATAGCACTATAACAGTCTAGTGCAGAAATGGCCCTAGTGGCAGAGGTGTGGACTCTTCTCTTTGGGAAGGAGGGATAAGGTGTGGAAAGCATGATAGGTGCCACACTAGCTAGGAGGAGGTTCTATCATTCCACAGTGACTGGGTGGCATTGTACGTGCTTGTAGGTGTGTACGACGCCTTCCTTTCCTGTTACACAGTGACAGTGGTTCAGCTCCACCTCTACAAAGCCAGCAGGAGGGGGAACTGTCTTACACCACAGCCGTGCTTCTTCTTTGGATTCATGACTTGTAGGAAAACAGAGGGCAGCATCTGTGTCTACTATCACCTCCTGGCAGGGCAGGGACGGGAGGAGATGCTATGGGCGGAGTCCTCCAGATCTTTGCTGCACTCTGCAGTCGCTCCTAATGCACACTAGCTGAGATGGCTTCATAATAGGAAAATACAAAGACGTATACAGAGAAGTACGGGCCCTCTACCAACGCCTATTAGCAGTGGCAGTGTACCTCTAAGTAACAGGCAGTACAACGAAAGCAAAGACGAATGGGTTGCTGTTCCCTTTGGGTTCTGCTTGCAAGCTTCTCAGAAGGATCCGGCTGGCTTGCTGGAAAAAAGAAGAATGGGCTGGGCAGGCCTTGCTCTGATCCAGTGAGGCTCTTCTGACATCATTATGCACCCTGCCATACCCCAAGGTTTAAAGCTGTTCTCGTTGCACCTGAAGCTTCCATAACTCTGGCCCCACCAAATGAGGTCCTCAACTGAATCAGCACTGCCACCCTTGAAATCTTCACCCCTACTGCACCCCCATAGCATCTAGGTGATTGAGTCGCTAGGGGCAGTTCCCTGATTGGCTTCCTAGACCCATTCCTGAAAAGGCCAAGCTGTGTCCGCTCTGTGGCTGAATCTGGCAGAGCAAGAAGTCAGAGGCACCAGAGCACCACAGAGATCAGGGAGACGTTCCCCAGGGGGACAGCTGAAGACCAGAAATGAATGCTGAAGGGGCTGAGTCGGTGATTCTCCTCAGGCCCTGTGGAGGGAGCAAGTGATGTGGGCAAAGGAGAGGGAATGAAGCTGTGCTTTTGCTCCTCCTTGCCTCACGGCATGGGCTCAGGAGGGAAATACTGGGTAAGCTCACTTTTTCTCCTGGCACCTGGGCTCCAGGCACCGCCGCCTGGATCGCCCACTGCTCCCCAAGGAGTTGAGTGCCAGGCTCAGCTTTGTCCCTGTGGGCTGGGTTGTGCATGGGGCAGTTGTATGTATGTACAGACTCCTGCCAGGGGCAGCTCCTCTCGCCTTGCTTCCTTGGTCTACCACACTTCGCAGTGCTTCCCAGGGTTCATGAGGGAGCCGACAGGGCACTGAAAGTGCTCTATAAAGTCCCGGGAGTTGCTGAGGGTGCCGATGACCCGGAACTTGTCGGGGCTGTGTGGGTCGGTCATCAGGCCCTCATGGGAGCTCTCTGGCGTACGCACAGAACACCAAACCTGGGGGGAAAAAAGGGAAGATGATCATTCACATTTTTCTTCTTGCTTTCTGTTAATCCAGAGCCTATGATACAAACTAGTAGATTTGAATTACAAGGAAAGAGATTGCAGCAAGACATCAGCAAAAACTTTCTGGATGCGAAGACCTGTTTGACAGCGCAATAGCCTTTCTCAGAAGGTAGATTTTCAAGCAGAGATTGGATGGGCATTTAGAGAGTGCTGTGGGTTTCTGCATGGCACAGGGATCCAATGGTCACTGGGCTTCCTTCCAACTCTGTAATTAGATGAATGCATAATTTGATCTGGAGAACAGAGAAGACTGGTCAAATTGGACATTCCTGGATTTAGAAGAGAGGTAGAGCCATGCAGGTGGAAGGGTGACTGTCTTCAGCTTCTTCTTAAGTTATGGCCACACACATACGCCCCCCCACCTTTCCAGCTAGGTCTGCAGGTTCACTAGGTATCTGTAAGCCCCCCCGCCCTCAACAAAGCAAGGACAAAACTTCCCAGTGGAATCAGAACTCAGCACCTCAAACTTTTCTCTCTCTTTTAAAGCAAATTTCTATTCTGTTTGCAGAAAGAAACGCTATGAACACATATGGGTGAGGGCATTTCCAGGTGAATCTCACAAGACTAAAATGATGGCATGAAACGCAAAGGGATTGAGCACAACTTGAAAGCTCTCCCTAGTTCCCTGTCCCACCCAATAACCTATAGAATGGAGCAGGGGTCCTAATGTGAGAGGCTATGCTGATTTTTGGAGTTCTGTTTGCCTAATTTAAGTGTCTGAAGCTGTAATGCTTATGTATTGGATAGTGTATTATGAAAACAGATGCATGCTAGTTCAGGGTTTGTAATCAACCTAATTATAGACACAAGTGTGAAAACTTTAGAGAAGCTGAAAGTAAATGGCCAGCTTATAGCAATCCCAACAGTATAGGGTACTGCCCCAGTGACAGTCTAATGAAGGGGAGAACATTTGCACTTCTATCATCATTGAGAAATTTGCTAATAAACCCTCCTAGCAGTTGCACTGGCTGATGCAATCAGAATGGCAGCCAGGTAGAGTCCCAGCAGATCCAGGGGGAACATCATACTTAAGATCTCCGTTTTGATTGGATGAGCTAATTGGGGTAAGCTTGCGATCTTTTAGCTGGTTGGCTAAACAGAGGCTGCAGAGAGTAAAGAGCAGAAGTCTTTTAAGCATCAAGGCACCAGATTTTGCTCTTGGCAAAGCTCTTCCACATCTAGGCTGCAGCAGCAAAGCAACTGCTAATAACCTGAACTCCCGCAAGTGGAAAGCTATTCCTATCTTGGTGAAGCTTGTGGTATACCCAACAAAATGCCAGTGTAGACACAATGGAAGCTTGTGACATTGTATAATTCTAACAACGGTGAAAATTTTGTTATAAGAATAGTACCTAGACTAATTCAAAGTCTATGTAAGCTGTACCACTGAGGATAGTGTGTTTATCAGTGCTATTTGTATTACCAGAATAAATATTAGTATAAAGCTGCAACTTATTTTCTGGTTAATTTCCTGATAGACCATGATTTAAGAATGCTTAAAGGGAATACAGATGTAGATCTGACTATTGGATAAGATGGGGTTCTGCACCCTTGGAAGCCTAAGTGACTAACAAGCCAATTCCAGAAAATCCAGACAGATTCAGACCAAGAAGTATAAGGCAACGAACCTTCAGCTTCTAAAAGATATATGGGTGGAAGAACTATACCCATGTCACTAAGTACACTTGGGAAGTAAGTCCTGCTGAACTCAGTAGGACTTGATCCATAAAACCTACTGATGCTTGCACTGTAGATTTTGCAACTAAAAAGAAAAATTGACTCCCATAATCAATTTTGGTCACCCTGAAGCCTTGGCTAGAGTAGGAGCATTAGCAGATCAAGAAATGGTTTCTTTCTAGGACAGACAGAGAAAAACTTGGGCAGCCTAAATTACCCCATTGGAGCCCCCCGAAGCTATGCATTTGCTGTTGGCTTCTGATGAGCAGCACCTGCTTACTGCGGACAAGATGCAGCCCCATCTTAAGAATGCATCCTCTTGGCAGCACGCTTTTCCAGCCAGGAATCTAGTTCAGGAAATTCCCCCTTGAGAGAAGTGCTAAGAAAAGTGGTGCAGCTGTAATTTTTGACTTTACAAAGAGAGAGATTCAAACTGGGAGAGAAGTGCCATGATCTGGGAACAAATCCCCCCTTCCACCACAACACGTCATTGCTCTGTCATTGCTGCATCCAAGCAGCTGGCCGAGAAAACACAGAGGTGCAACGATGCTGGGATTACTGGCCATGATGATCAGACCAGCAGGTTACACTTCAAAGAAATGATAATACACCTCATCTGGACACATTTTTCAAAGCAGGCACAGGTGACATATTGCCAGACTGCAAGCTGCATGATCCCTCACTATTGGCTGTGTTGGCTATGGCTGATGCAAGGTGCAAGCCAACAACATCTGAGGCCCACATGTTCCTCAGTCCCATCTTCAAGCACAATGACCTATGGCAAAATTGGAAGTAGAAGTGTGGGAAGCATATGGCCCAGAGGATTCATGCAGTCCCTGAAGACACCCCCACCAGGAAAAATCTCTTAAAAAAAACAGAATTGCACCTCTAGAGACCTTCAAGGGACTTGGCCAAATGACCATCTTTCAGGACTGCTTTGAGTTTATATTCCTAGATGGAGGGATTTGGACTTGAGGGTCCTTGGGAACCCTTCCAACTATGTGATTCTGTGATTCTTTTCTAAAGCAAGGTATTCTTGCACCTTGTTTTAGCCTCTCTAACCCTTTTATGAGAAACCTGAAATGGCTAGTATAGCCCATTCTGAATTGGCACATGGGTGCTCGAAATGGCCCCTGATCTTTCTGTGGTTGCTCAGTTTTCCTGAAGTGGATGATCTGGGGGTGGGAAGAGAACATAGATACTGAGGGGTGAGTGGTTACATGGAAAATTATCAAAATACACTTGAGTTGAGTGGTTTGGGATGTTGGCTCTCTCTTTGAATCTCATCCTTAAATATAAACGTTAGACTCAAAAATCCATAGCAGCTGCAGCTGCTACTCTCCATGTTCCATCTTCTGCAGACAAACAGACAACTCACAAGTTGGCAGTACAAAAAAAAAATGAGTGAGGGTTTGGATGGCATGTTACCCATCTCAGCTCTTGCTTGTACAGCTAGACACAAACTTTCAATGGCAATTTCACGGTATCTCTATACAGGTCTTTGTTCCATTCCCACTGGAATACGTGGGCCTGTAATTCTGGGATTCCAGTTCTCAAAGGTCATGGCTGATAACCGGCCTCCAGCACTGATCAACCAGCAGATGGAACTGAAGCCCAGCCCTGCTCTATCAATAGTGTATCTCCAAGCTCGGAGCATCAACAATTCTTCCAGCTTTCTGTAAGCAATTCCAGGCCTTTCTATGCCCCACTGCTCGAAAGCTCTTAATGCACAGGTAGGAAACCTGTCTCTCCAGATGTTTTTCGGACAGCAGCTCTCACAATTGCTCAGCATTGGACATGCTGAATAGGGCTCATGTAAGTAGGAGGCCAAAGCATCTGGATAGCTAAAGATTTCCACTCCTGTTTGAACTGGAGACACCAGGGACTGTTCTGGGAATCTTAATCTTATCACTGACCTGTGGGGGAGGCATCTGCCTTGTCCATGATTTATGTTCTGGTGGTGGCAGGAAACCAAGTTTTAGGACACAGATAGTGGCAGAAATACTCAGGTCACGGATGGATTTTTTCCATCTCAAACAGAGGTTACCTGTGCAAATCCTAAGAAGAAAAGCTGGTGGTTTGTGAGGTCCACGGATGGCAGGCGTTTCTCCTCGCCATTCTTCTTCAGCCAAACTTTATAAGCCTGCAAGGAAGCAAGAAAGAACCTATGCATCCAAGTTCAACAGGGCCTGATCCTTTCCCTTCTGTTCTCATGCTCAAATGGATTCAAGTGACAAGAAAAAAGATTCCACGTAAGCATTAGGAAGACTTTCTTGACTGTAAGAGCTGTTTGAGAGTGGAATGTACTACCTCAGAGCATGGTGGACTCTCTGCCTTTGGATGTCTTTAAACAGAGGTTGGATGGGCATTTTGGGGGAATGCTTCAGTTGTGTATTGCTGAATGGTAAGGGGTTTGGACCAGATGGTCCTTGTATTTCCTTCCAAACCTATGATTCTCTTGGGGCAACTAGGAACTGAGAGACAGAGGCAGCTTAAGAGATCTACCAGGTCTCTTTGCCATGACCTGCCTTTTTGGGCAGGGATGCCCATTGTCCCCAACACGGCTTACTCACATTATAGGCGGCCTTCAGTCCCCCATTGTCAGCAATGTTCTCGCCCAGAGTCTGCTTGCCATTGACATGCTCCCCGTTGACAAGGTACTTGCTGTACTGTTCCGTCATGCACTCCGTCCGGTTCTTGAAAGCCTCCAGCGATGAGTTCTGCCACCAGGGACGCAGATTCCCTTCTTTATCATACTCGCGGCCTAGAAGAAAGAGAAACTGCCTTGTTGAACCAAATTGGAGAGTCACTTGGGATTGTAGTTGGTCTCCAAAAGCAGCCAAGAGATTTCCCCCAAGAGGGCCCTGCTGGAGACAATTTTTCTCTCTTTATCTGTCCCTGGTCAGATGTTTTCTGGCTTCAAACAGCAAATCCCCCTAGCAAGACAGGATGCTGTCCCACGCTGTGTTCACGTCACCCAGTAGCATAGATTGTGGGTGGCAGTGGGTCTATAGTGCTTGAGATAAAGCACTTTATCTGCTCAGGTACTTTAGATCCTTTAATGCCAGGGATTAAACCAGGACCACTGAGCTGTGTCTCAGTAATGACTGAGCTACTGCCAAAAACCAGCTGCTTTATTATTTATTAATTTCTCTTGGTTAATGCTGTGCATAGTCTGCGGTAAAAACAAAAGGCCAGAATTTTATGCAAAAGTAACCTGCACAATCTCCACAAGCCACATTGCATTGTTATGCAGAAAGGGAACAATTGCACGCGTGTGCTGAGTTTGCTCAGGTTTGTCAGTTGCTACAGGTCATGAAGCATGCAGAAAACTTCTTAGCAATAGAAAACTTATTACTGCTCCATTGCCCTTCTGAGATTTTTGACAGACATTATCCACAGATCTTTAGACATATGTTCACAAATGTACGGACTAGAACTTTGTTTTATTTAAAGGGCAATAGAAAAATAAAAAAGTAGGGTCACATTATCAGTCATTCAACAGGAACCATTACTCTGGGCTCCTCACAGGCTAGGGGGCCAGTGCTAAAGGGGAAGAAGGCATGACTAGCCTTTTCTCCTTCTTCCCTACTCACTTCCTGAATCTCTGAATGTTTCTGCTACCATCAATATTTTGAGTGTCACCTGAGCAACAGAGTAAAACAGCATGGGATCAGACAGTTAAGTATTACTAAAGTTGCAGGGCAGAAGTGAGTTTTACATGAAGACTTACATGTTGTTATATATTATTCTATTTAACTTCCATGCCACAACTCCTAGAATACCCACAGCATGTACATAGAGGGCACTTTTTTGGGAACTGCCCCAGTGCCTCAACTGCTTTAATTCTGCCTTGGATTCTGGTGACATCTTTATCAGGCCAACCACAAAGCACAAAATACATCACACTAGATCAGTGGTTCTCAACCTGTGGGTCCCCAGATGTTCGTGGACTTCAGCTCCCAGAAGCCCTGAGCATTGACCATAGTGGCCGGGGCTTCTGGGAGCTGAAGTCCACAAACATCTGGGGACCCACAGGTTGAGAACCACTGCACTAGATTCTGAAGCTCACTGGCTTCTTCATCTGGCAACAATGGTTAAAAATAAAAACAAAATTCAGAGGGAGAAATGTTAAGAGTCACAGGCTTCCATCTTGCTTTAGGTGGTGATGCAGAAGCTAGTGGGCTTTAAAAACTAGCATAACGTATTTTATATCTTTCAGTTGGCTTACTTAAGGCATCACCACAATGTGTACTTTGGATTTTGTTTTGTTGTCTCTGTATTTGAGACGTGAGGGAATTCTAAGAGTTGTAGCCCATAAAGTGACCCCTCTAAGCTCTGTACCCATATACAAAGATCCTAATGTAGCCTTAGGTGTTGATGAGGTTAAGAAAGGGAGGGAGGGTGTCCTAGCTGCCCACTGGGGTTCACCCATGCAGAGATGATGAATTCTCACCATGCAAGATGGAGCAGGACCAAAAGCAGCACAAAGAAGCCTGGTGAGATGACAGGGAGGTTATCACCTGGAGAAACAGGAGGGCAAACAGATAGGGAAGCAGCAGTGCCCAGCAGAGTGAAAAAAGGAATTCTGGATGGTGATGAATGAATAAGGCAAGAATATGCAGAGGAAATATAGTGGTGTGTGAGTACATGTGTGTGCACACCTGTGAATGAACAGACTCCTAACAGAACAATTTTGTGGGTCTTTTGCATAGGGCTGGCTGAGCTATCTAACCTGACAGTGCCTCAGGAGGAATTAGATAGGTTGGAAAGGTTAATTTTTTGGACTACAACTTTCAAAATCCTCCCATTCAGCATGGTCACAGACTATAGGCATGGGGGCGTAGAGGAGGTTCTCGTAGTAGTAGTGTGAAAGAGGAACACTTCCAAAGTCTGGGCAAAGTTATGATGTGCCCTACCAGCAACATTAATTCAGAACTTGATTTGTAAACTGCTTTGGCTATGGCTGATTGCCTACAGAATCTGAAATCCCGAATCCTCTGCAACATGGGTGATGACCTGTTCAGTAAGTGGAAGTGAAATCTTGACCTGTTCCAGGTTTGGAAAACTTTGAGTAAGGTATGAAGTGCTAGGCAGTTCTATGGAATGGAGCAAAAATGGAATGGGGGGAAAAATGACAATGGACCTTAAAGCTGTCTGATTTATATAAAAAGTAAGGTTCCCTGCTCAAGTAGTTAAGATTTATGGATCTAGAGATCCATAAAAAGGGTCTCTCTCCTTTAGAAGGATGCAGCATGCATGCTGGATGGAAGAAGCCACAAGCATTCATCTAAGAGGCTACAGAGCTTGGTCCTACCTTGGTCATCGAAAGCATGGGTGAGTTCATGCCCCATCACAACACCGATGCCTCCAAAGTTGAGGGCCCTCCGGGGAAGAAAGTGGGAGAAAGTATGAAGTCAGGATATTAGTAGGCCAACCTTTGGAAAATTGCAGGCAGGGGAACAAATGTTTTAAATAAAACAAATAAGGCATACACAAGTGTAGCACTAAACAAACAAGTTGGGTTCCTTCTGTCACACACTGCTAAATAATCTGGGAGTCAAGAGGTTAGCAAAGATCTCCCTCCCTCTCTCACACATGAACACCCACATATCATAGAATCACAGAAATGTAGAGTTGGAAGAGATCACAGGGGCCATCCAGTCCAACCTCCTGCCATGCAGGAACACCCACAAAGCACTCCCAACAGACGGCCATCCAGCCTCTGCTTAAAAACCACCAAAACTTTAATATGCAATTAAAGTTTCTCTCTTCTCAACAAAAAACAGGAATTGGCTGCCTAAAAGGCCAATTAAGGGGAAGTTCAGAAAAGCCTTGTTACCTCTAAATAGGAAGCAACTACTGAGGAACAGGAAGCAACATGAATCCACAGGGAAGAAGCACTTTATTCAGATGTCAGAGTCATATGAACTGTGAGTCACACGCAGCATCCTACTTTTCTGGAAGGCCCTCTATGGAGTCCTCATCAAATCCTCCCCACCTCCTGCTTTCTGAATTTATTTTCCTCAGTTAAAAACTACCACTACCACTCGTGGAAATCTCCAGGAGCAGCAATTCTCCTTTAAAACAACGTACAGAGGGTCCCTGCCTCTTGTTTCTCCTTAGCTGCCCAAAAGAGGTTTCGCAAACTGGAAGTGGATTTCAAGTCACTGTTGATGGGCATCTCGTGGTGGATCCTCAGGGATGAAAATGGCCCTTAGAGATCACCCACCTGTTTTCTGGTGAGACAGTGAACAAACTAGCAATGCAAAATTCACAGCAAGCCTGTGGATGGGCAGACTGGGGGAGAGCGATAGCCACAGATCGGGTATGAAAAAAGGCAGGAAGAACAACACAGAAAGCCTGCAATATTACATCATGCCCCTGATGCCTGGATTCTCTGAAACAAGCATGAGTGAATGAAGGGCCGGCAATTGGGGACTAAGTAGCCGGTGAAAAGTAACCACAGAGAAGAGGTTTGGGCCCACAGCAAACTGGTTTCCTTCCACTGTTGCAGCAGGAGCTCAATGGAAGCTAAGGCCATTTCCGCACTACATTCTTATAGCGTGATGATTCCACTTTCAACATCCTATGGAATCCTGGGGTTTGCAGTTTCGGGAGGGGCCGGCGGGCCCCTCCCGAAACTGCAAACCCCAGGATTCCATAGGATGTTGAAAGTGGAATCATCACGTTATAAGAGTGTAGTGCGGAAATGGCCTTAGCTTATGGGGACAAGACTGACAAATTTTCAGGCCTGGCCTAGAACTGGCTTTCTGCAAGGATTGGTTTCTTCTTGACCACTAGAGGAATAAGGAAGAGTCAGCAGCATATCTGTATATCCAGGCCTGCCATGTTTCCATTTCAAAACAGATCTGACTTACTCCTCTGCCCCTGCTCACTTTGTACTACGTACTTCTCTGCAACCCAGGCACTCTGAAGACCAGAGACACCAGATCTGAGCCTGCTGAGTACAAAGCCACCCCCACCCCCGTCCCAAACCATTTCTTCCTGACAAAGAGCCAAAGTACCCTGACGCACTTGGGGTGGTTGCGAGCGTAGAAAGGAGCCTGAAGGATCCCTGCTGGAAAAACAATGCCATTCTTGTTGGGGAGGTAATAAGCATTGACTGTCTGTGGGGTCATGCTCCACCTGGAGAAGGAATTAAAAAAATGGATGTTACAAAATTTGGAAGAGATGATCTTTACGCAAGGCTGTCGCCAGCAAAATGGACCAGCTGGATTCCGTCTTGGAAGATTCCTGAGAACCAGATATACAGCAGACTGAAATTGCAAGAATCACCCACGCTGGAGATCTCCTGATGCCTGGGCCATTCCAAGTTGCTCATTTTAACTCTCCCCCAGGAGGGAAAGAAAATCTCTCTTCATTTGAAAAGCAACAGTGTCAGAAACAGGGGGTTTGGTCTGATCTTCTCCCCAGCATGCTAAGCTACCATATGATGGAAGGATTCATTTTCACTGGTTCGGACTATTTTTTAACCTGTGAAAGCCCACTGTCTTGCAGTTGTCTAGCTGTAGTCTGACCTGATGCAATCTAGAAAGAAGCATGACTCTTTTCTATTTCTGTACATATGAATGTCCTGGAAATTCTGGCATTCTACTGTGCTCACCAAATCTCCCTGTCAACCCACCTCCATGAAAAGCATGCCTTGAAATTAAACTAAAGAAAAAACAGGTCATGTTATTTAAAAATTTGCATTTGTGCAGAACCCATTTCTCTTTTGGGTTATAAGGCCTGAATACCACCTCACCCTGACATTAACACGTTGCCATTATGTATTTTCTGAAGCTGCATCTCTAGAAAAAGGGAAAAGTCCCAAGTCCAAGCCCTTGAGTGCAGAACTCCTCTTCTGAGACTCCCTTTGACAGCAATATGTCAGGAAAGCGAGGGTTTAAAGCAGCGGCTTGTACCCCTCTCCCAAAGGAATGGACCTTTGGCCAATGCCCTTCTCAAAGCACACCCACCCCTTGCCCTTGCTCCTGAACTCATGCTTCCTGCCTCTGCTCAGTGGATAGGATGCTGGTAAATTTGTTGAAAGAATCCTTACTGGTCTCGGTTGGGGGGTTTCCTCAGCTGGTCTGCCATGAACCGGGCAGAGAAGTTGTAGAAGTTCAGCATGTTCTGAAAGAAGGAGTCTTCTGAGACATCATACTAGGGGAGAAGATTAGGGAGGGGAAAGAGAGATGGTTGAATAGGATCAAAGCTCTTTAGCATGACTGTGGGAAAAGAATCATAGCTCTCTCGTAGGGGCACGGCTTGCCAAACTCTTCATCCTGCAGGCAGGGAAGCATTTTGGGAGATGTGAAAAGCACATGCTGCCATGCAGGACTTCAAATAAGTTTGGAAGAAGTTCTTCTAAACTGTTAGAGTGATTGTCAGCAGGAAAACAGTACAAGAGGGAAGATTAGAGCCCTGCTCATAATCATGCCACAATCCTAGTTTAGATTTAACCACTGCATCTTTTTTTTTAAAAAAAAAAAAAATAGACAATGCCAGTTGCAAGCAGATGATTCAAGTCTTTCTCAGTTCAGCTCTCTGTGTCATGTCAAGCGGATTAAGATAACTGGAAAGAAGAACGGATGTGCTCGCTCTCTCTCAGGAGACCCACACATTGCCCTCTGACTATGTTCATACCCCATCATAGACATCGTCCAGCTCCTTATCATCAAGGATGAACTCTGGGAAGCCAATCATGTCGTAGATTGAATCAGCCTGTAAAAGAGGAAAAAAGTACCATTTGAGGTTCACAGTTAGCAAAACTGCAAGAAAGGTCTGGTTTCTGGAAGAGGAAAGAAGCTGTGCCGGAGGTCACATGCAAGTGCATATTAAAAAGTGCAGGTGCCACATTGTGATGCCATGGATTTGTACTTGGAAATGTTGTCACATTTATTGGTTGTATATATGAGTATAAGGTAAGCAACTGTTGGGAGGGGTAAGAGAATGGAATGTTGGACTGAAATCTGTTTGAGCAGATTTCCATAAGGCTGGTGAATAATACTTGGGATTTCAGTTAGACAAAGAGATTTTAGAGTTAGATTAGGGTTGGAGGGAAAGAAGGGAGTCTGGGCTAGGAATTTGGTGTGTGGCTGGTTTGAGTCAGCCTGAGAGGCGTGTGAGAGAGGATGTGCTGAGTTTTAAATGTAATAAATAATTTATCTGCTATATTATGTTTAAGTTCTGTAAGTAAAAAATTATTTTTGCTCTTATGCACTTCGTTCTCTGAAAACAATCCCTGTCTGAAAGCTTGGATTCAGACAAGGTGTCTATGGTGGCAACACTTAATATAGAAATCTGATGTCCCTGAGGACAGAAATTGCATAAATCTTCATAGGTACTTTGAGGGCATTTAGACAGTCTCCACAGATAGTGTCACATAGGTGGGAGAGGATGAAGTCCTTACATTGGGGCAGAGACAGGGATCAGAGAAAACCCTTATTCTTGGTAATTGCAATGAGCACCAGAAATGTCTTCACATTTTGTGGTTTAAAGGGTGGGAACTCCACATTTGGACACAGTGGTGGGACTGCCTGAAAGGATCTTCACAACTGTGTGGCACTAATGGGACTGGCCAAGTGGCAAACCCCACAGTTGGTGGGATAAGGGTTGGAAAATCCCCCACAGCAGGGGGATAACGGTTGAATCCTCATAAAAAGCACATGAGTATGGAACACCCATTTGGGAGTGGTATACTTCTAAAAAAACTCAGGACCTAAATACCCTAAAGGCACCAGATCCCATCTGATCTTGCAAGCTAAGCAAGATCAGCCCTGGTTAGTACTTGGATGGGAGACTGCCAATTAATACTGGGTGCTCTAGGCTGTATCTCAAGAGGAAGGAACGGGCAAAACCACCACCACTGAGTACTCCTTGCCTAAGAGAGCTCTATGAAATTCATGGGGTTGCCACAAGCTGAAAGCACATTCATACATACTTGTAAAGGTATAAAGGAGAAACAAAAGCAGAAATAGGATGTTGGACCTGTTGCAACTGTTGTCTGATCTTGCAGGATTTTTAGATAAATGTCTTACAGGCCTGGAGTCTGCAAATATCCTTCCGTAGGGTTGTATAACTAGCAGTCCCTCCCGCCTGCTTGCATACTCCAAATCTCTGTATTTTGCAAGGTATCAGGCTGCTATATGCCATCATTATGGAGTCTTTTTTGGTTTAGGGAGTTCTCCTTTCTTCCCTGGTGTTACAAAACATTTATCTCCAATACAGAAGATCAAGCCTGCCTCTGACAGCACTTCCGTTACAGCCCCTCCAGTCTATCCTCCCCTGAGACTTACAAGACTTGAAATCCATTAGCATCTCTGGGCTGGCAATCCATTCTGTTTGAAGTGTGTGAGGACGATGAAGCAATGCATTTTGCTTCTGCTATTGATACCAGCCTACAAACCGTCATGGTTCAAAGTATCCCAAAATGTGTGTGATTAATTCTCAAACCACAAGTGTAGGTTCCCTGCCACACTGCTAATTACAGATTCTTGTCATCTTTCTTTGATCCTGTTTACAAGCTAGTATTCTATGTTAATTTACTGAAACCAAGGCCATTTCTGCACTACACTGTTATAGTGCCATTATTCCACTTGCAACTCCTTATGGAATCCTGGACTTTGCAGTTTAAGGAGGGGCATTTAGAATTCTCAGCCAGAGAGATCTT
Source organism: Iguana delicatissima (assembly GCA_948472985.1). Classification (NCBI taxonomy): domain Eukaryota; kingdom Metazoa; phylum Chordata; class Lepidosauria; order Squamata; family Iguanidae; genus Iguana; species Iguana delicatissima. The sequence goes on along the minus strand of CAOKZL010000717.1, from coordinate 46,057 downwards.
TGGCCTCAATAAACTACAAACCCCAAAATTCCACAGGATGTTGAAAGTGGAATAATAGCACTATAACAGTGTAGTACGGAAACAGTCCAAGGCTGAGACTCAGGAGTGTCATGATGTCACAGTTTACAATTTGAAAACACCTGTGACTAGGGAGGTGTACAAACTGTGATGCAAAGGGCTCATGAGGTCTTTACCCCATCCTCGCTTGCTTCCTCCACTTTCCTCTGCAGGCTGGCTGATGAGCCAGGTGGCTAAGAGAAGAAGCTTAGCTTCTTAAATAAGGTGGCTATATTTTTCAAAACTGCTGCAGCAATGAGGGAAATAATAGCCTCTCCCAATTAGGAATCTGGCTTCTAAGACTGCTGTTCTCCCAGTGCTATTAAAAGCAGAGAAATAATTACTCTGGTGGAAATTGCAGAACATGGGAGGTGCTCATCTCCTTCCTCCTGCCCTACAATCCCTATTATCTCAGCAGGCAGGTTCCCGTGAATGCATGAGAATAATGTATCTGTATTAAAATGTGAGGACAGGGTGCCTTAGGGCTCTTTCACACTACTGTTGTTGTGGTGATGGTGTGCCTTCGAGTCATTTCCAACTTACGGTGATCTTAAGACAAATCTGCTGTGGGGTTTTCTTGGAAAAATTTGTTTAGAGGGGGTTTGCCTTTGCCTTCCTCTGAGGCTGAGAGTGTGTGGCTTATCAAAGGTCACCTAGTGGGTTTCCATGGCTGAGTGAGAATTTGAACTGAAACCACTATACCACACTGGCTCTTAAAGCCAGACAATTTCATGTTAGCTGCCATGACTCGATCCATGGAATCCTGGGATTTGCAGTTTAGGAAGGGGAATTTAGAATTCTCAGATGGAGCGTTTCAGGGCCTCACCAAACTACAAACCCCAGAACTGCACAGGATGGAACCGTAGCAGTTAAATAAAAGTGCTATAACTGTGAATGGGCACTTAACATTGGATGTGATTCTCAGTGCCAAAAACAATGTGCACCCCTGCCCCAGATATTCTGCTGGTGAGGAAAATGTACTCTGTCCATGCTTAGGGATGCTCTGCTAACTCAGGATTAAGACCTGACTCAAACACAATGGGTATCCTCATCCCTCACCAGTTTCATATCCTACATCCACAGACAAAATTCTGTTTTCCTTGGCTGTTATCTACCAGGTGTTCCTTTTCAATTCTGATATACCTACAGAGTGAGACCCAGCTCTTTACTGAGTTAGCAGAAGCCAAAGACAGGTCTCTGCCTCAGGGAGCTGGGAATCCACTACATTCAGGGAATCATTTTTTCCTAATTTTACACATCCAGAATAAGAGCTCTTGATCCAATGCACCCCCACAAAATGAGGTCTAAATTAAGGAACTCCAAACCCTTCATTGTAAATTACACAAAAAAAACCTGAAATAGAAATGTAGAAAATGTGTGTCTTTTAATTTCATACAATGGTAGAATTACAGAATCGGAACAGACCACAAAGGTACTTTGGTCCAATCTCCTGCCCCGGCAGTAATCAACAGTGAAAGCATCCCTCTGACGGCCATCCAACTGGTTTGTTAAAATTTGTATAAGACACCCTCTACCTACCATGTTTCCTTTTGAATATGTACGCCTGGCAACTGCAATGCATAAGGGTACACAAGCAGAGACCATATGGAAACCTTAATGCAGAAGGCAAGTGTCTTTTTTAGATGCAGGCCATACATGCTTTCATAAAGTTCTGGGGATGTGGCCATCTGGAGTGCCAGAGCAGTCTAGGAATAGCTCCTCAGGAGAGAAACCTAGTGCCTAGTACGAGGCTGAAGAGTAATTAAACCATTATACAAGCCAGTTAGAAAGTGTGACCTTGACTGGGGATTGAGCCTTTGATGAAAGTGTAGCCAAAGGGCTGTTTCTGATACTTGTGCTTATATGAGGGTTTAAAGATATAAGTGAACTGTCTAAAATTACTATGAAGAACTATATTAATTTTGACCTGCATAAGAATTCCAATACTGTATTCCGTATATTATCTTAATAAATGTTCCAGTTTATTTTTTATAAATAACGATTCAGCTGAGTGGTATGCAGCATTCAAAGTAACACAGAAAACACATGCTACCATAGAACTATTAGGAGATTCTAAATAACCATTGAAAGGCTTCACCTTTTTACACAAAGGCTGTGTTATGTGGGGGCTTGGGAGGCAGAGCTGAATGGAAAAGACAGAGCACCTTATCAGATTGGGGAACTGCCATACTAGTTTGGGAGAGAAAGAAGTAAGCCCCTGCACAATTAGAAACATTTTTTAAAAATCAAAGTTATCATTCTCACAAGCCCAAACCTGAAAAGGTTATAAACCTCAAAGTCACCTTCTCCTTAGCAGCTTGTCTGGTCTTCTCATCCATCCAGTCAAGCTGGTCCAGTGATTCCTCAAAGGCTGTGCGTATCTCAGCTATCATGTCCTCAGCCTGAAAATAAAGATGTAAGAAGAGTCGAAGAGGGCATCAGTGCTTATCCTCTCACTCTTCACCTCATTCCCAATATGAGGTAAAGCAGCTAGAAATAAATGGCTTTAAGTTGCACAAAGGACAGGGAGGGAGATGCGGAGGAAAGGGATGGTTTAATCCTTCACTTCCCAGCTTTCAAAACTACATATCCCTCCCCACAGATGTATCCCTTCTTTAGTGGATTTGATTTCTTGAAGAATAGTGAAGAATGTTAGTGAGTTATCACGTGCACTGTATACATTGATTTTATTTGCTTAAGAGATGTAAAATGGACATTCAATAGTTAATCAAACAGACCTGGAACAATAATATTAATAATGTAGTTTTTCTAGCCATCACGAGTAGGCTGTGCAAAGTCACCTCACTCTGCAGAGATAAGGATGTCTTGTTTTGGAATGCCTGGGAACCTGTTCCTTTGTAGAGTGGGGTGATTTGCACCTTGGCCTGTGAAAGTGTCAGTACTTTCCAGAATAGGAGATTGTACATTTAAGGATCAGAAGAAAATCAGGTCAGTAATCAGGTCTGGAGAGGAGGCATTTGGACATCTTCCAGCCCAGCAACTTGGCCTGCGGGGCAATGTCTGGTTCATTAAAAGGACCTCCGTGAATGGCAGCTGAGACAAAGAGCAGCTTCGATTGACTGAAGGGATATCAGCTATCTTTGTTTTTATGCTTGATTGCTGCATTCCCTTGAACATCTCTATGTAATCAATAAACCATTATTTTGTTGCATCAGTGGCTCTGCCTCATTTTGAGATCATCCTTGACTTAGTAGGGCTGGGGCCTGATAAAGGCTCCAGAACTATTACATTTTTCCAAGGAGTGCAGAACATTCTTCCCTAATTTTCTCTTTGAAGGCAATTACCAGTAATTTTAGCAATTTTTTCCCCACTCTGAGAAAGTCTTTGAAAACTGTGCAACTTTCAAAGACGATTTGCAATTTGGGATTTATTCTGTTCAAAATTCAAAGTGGTATTTCTTTGCAGGGAAAATAGCATCTTCTGTGCAGGAAACAGCATTTTCTGCAAAAAGATGTTTCTGAATAGAAATATTATTTTCTTTTCAGAAAATACTGCTTCTTTTATGGAAAATGCTGTTTTCTGTACAAAAACCACATGTGAATTTTGCAGTGAATATGGTTCCAACTACAGCATTTTCAGTTCAGGAAACAGCATTTTCTGTGCAGAAAAATCGTTTTCTGTGCAGAAATATTAAAGTAGCATACTGCACAGAAAATGTGGTTTTCTGTGCAAAATAACCATATGTGACTTTTAGACAGGGTAAGTCCCAAACTGAGAAGTTTCCCATCAATATAGGATTCTACTCATTGGGGTTTCCTGATGCTCAAGAAACATGTTTTCCAACTCTTTTATGAATGTTTTCAAATATTCTTTCCATCCCACCAAGAAGTAAAAACAAGAAAAAAAGGCTGAGATGTAAAAAAGAGATATACCCCACAGAGTTATGAATGGAGCACTAGGAAGATGGTATCACCTTGGAAGAAGGAGATACCCACAGGGCAGCTTGTTGGCCCGGCTGAGGATACTCACAATTTGCTTGCTGTGTCGGTCGAAGGTGGCTTTTACGAACAAAGACCCAAGGGCAAACCCCAAAGTATCATCCGTGTTGGAGATGCAGGTTTGCCAGCGAGGGGTGCAGGACTCCAGGGAAAGAAAGAGAGAAACAGAATGAGACCTAAAGGGGAGCAGAGCTCCAAAATGTAGTTCCTAAACTGAGGGTCGGGGAGAGCAGCTGCTTTATAAAGACAGCGGCCGGCTATTGCTCTTCAGCCAATAAAAAAATAAATAACTCAAGAACACAGAGACGGGCCCAGGCCAGAAAGACCGTGGCTAGTTTTCAGCCAACCCATGCGGAAGACCTCCACAGGCTGGCAAGGCAAGGGTTGCTTCAGGTACAGCTCAGAAGGGGAATTCTCTGCCCCTCAGCCCTCATTCCACAGAACCAGCTGTTCACCTTCTTGGTTCCATAAAGGGTCTCCAAGAGCTTCTCCTGGGCTGTCTCAAACCGCTGATCCAGGCTGGAGGCCATTTTCTGAACCAGGTTCCAAATCATATAATTGTTCAAGACGCTACAACAAAGGAAAGAACACAGCCATGTTGAAAGCCTAGCTCCATCACCAATGGAGCACGGACAGACCAAAATCCCCACCCTCGAGGCTCATGCGCTCTCTCAGCTCCTTATTTAGACCTCAGGTCTATAAGCAGTCACAACTCTATACCAAGGTCATTTCCATATTACTGTAGACCAGTGGTTCTCAACCTGTGGGTCCCCAGAGGTTTGTGGACTTCAGCTCCCAGAAGCTCCAACCACTATGGTCAATGCTCAGGGCTTCTGGGAACTGAAGTCCAAAAACATCTGGGGACCCACAGGTTGAGAACCACTACTGTAGACTGTTATAGTGCTATTGTTCCAATTTCAACATCCTACGGAATCCTGGAGTTTGCGGTGTAGGGAAGAGCCTTTAGAATTCTCAGCCAGAGAGCTCTTTGGCCTCAGGAAACAACAAAGCCCAGAATTCCACATGATGCTGAAAGTGGAATAATAGCACTATAACAGTCTAGTGCAGAAATGGCCCTAGATTCTTATATGGCTGCATATCAGCTTGCCTCAGACCCAGCCATGAGCTGCACCATGCTGAAGATTGGTTGCATTGCAAAAGTCTCCAGTTGTTTAAATAATCTGGAACTTTAGGCTGCATTAGGTAGACCTTTGGTTAGATCTAGCCCAACTCCTCCTATGTTCTGTTTCTTATGGCCTTATCACACTGCACCTTTATAGTACTATTATTCCACTTTAACTGCCATAGCAACATTTTGTAGAATTCTGGAGTTTGTAGTATAGCGAGACCCAAGAGCTCCCTGGCTGAGAATGATAAATGCCCCTCCTTAAACTGCAAATCCCAGGATTCCACACAATGTTACCATGGCAGTTAAAGTGGAATAACAGCACTATAACAGTGTAGTGTGATAAGGCCCTTAGTGTTCGTTAGCAACTGTCCAGTTTCAAACCCTCAAAAGTAAAAACTTTTCCATGTTTAAAAAAGGAACTGTGGGATTCACACCTTGTTATGCTCAGTTACAAAGGCTTTAGCAAGATTTATTTACAGAAGTAAACGCTCACGTAGCCAATACTTAAGGCAAGATCCGTAGAAATGTGGCCTGGAGTCTCTTCTCTGAATGCCACTGCCGTGCATTGGGCAGATTGGACGAAGGTCCTCTCAGCTGTGGCATCCTTTATATATGGAATTCCTCCCCTAAAAGGCTTGTCTGGAATCAACTCTGGCTTTTTGGCAGAAGGGCAGAGGTTGGATGAAATATCTTTTAATCTACATCCCAGTTGCAAGAGAGTTCATTTTGGCTATTGCTTTATGAACTGATTTATTATATGGAGGCTACTTAAAATCTCTCAGAGTTTGTTATTGTTATTTACTCTCAAGCTGACTTCAACTTATGATGACTTTATGAACAAGAGATCCCCAAGAGTCATCAGCTGCCCTGCTCAGCTCTTTCAAGATCCTGGATTCTCTGGGGAGTCAGTCCACCTGTAATACAGTCTTCAGCCATTTCTGCCCTATTCTGTTATAGTGCTATTATTCCACTTTCAACATCTTGTGGAATTCTGGGGTTTGTAGTTCCCTCAGGCCAAAGAGCTCTCTGGCTGAGAATTCTAAATGCCCTTCCCTAAACTGCAAACACGAGAGCCATTTCCGCACTAGGCTGTTAGAACGCTATGATTCCACTTTCGACATCCTATGGAATCCTGGGGTTTGCAGGATTCCATACGATGCAAACCCTGGGATTCCATAGGATGTTGAAAGTGGAATCATATTGCTATAACAGCCTAGTGCAGAGATGGCCTAGGATTCCCATAGGATGTTGAAACTGGAATAATAGCACTAGAACAGTGTAGGGTGGAAATAGCCTTCCTCTCCCCTACTGCCTCCCATCTCACCAACTTTTCCAGTTTTCCAAGAGATTTTTTACTATTATTCTGTGCTATTTAATATTTTAAACCACACACTGCCCTGAGAGTTGGCAAGGAAGAATGATTTGCACATTTTCTAAAATGGAGCAGGCTGCTGTGAAAGATTAGGAGGGTATACGAGTGCCCCTGGAGATCTTGGAGGGCTACCTCCTGTCACTCTCTACAAAAAAATCCTTTTTTTTTTTTGCCTCCAAATGACCCAAATACTCTAAAAGGCTGGGGGCATTTTCACAATGTGTTTGGGCCTTCCTGAGACATTTTAGGCCAGTGGTTCTCAACCTGTGGGTCCCCAGATGTTTTTGGACTTCAGCTCCCAGAAGCCCTGAGCATTGACCATAGTGGCTGGGGCTTCTGGGAGCTGAAGTCCAAAAACATCTGGGGACCCACAGGTTGAGAACCACTGTTTTAGGCCCTGGATAGACCTTTCTTAACAAAAGAAAGTAAATGGAAGTCACTCCCTCTTCACTTTCTCTTTCAAAAAAGACTCTCCTAGGGCTAAATTGGCCCAGATGCCCCCCCAAAATGTGATATAAGCCCCTAGAAGGCATTTTTAACCTGGGAGAGAGGGAGACTCCAAATATAGTGAAAGTGCATTCCAGAGCCCATAGAAGCCATTTTGGGGCATTCTGGAGCATTCTGGAGCAAAAGAACTTTTTTTAAAAAAATGCATTTTTTTTTTTAACCTCTGGGCAACCCCAGAACCCAAAGAACGGCCCGGGGGGGGGGGGTGCATGCAGCCCATGGTTGACACTTTTCCCAGCTCTGCTTAAAATAAATATATTGCACTATTGTTGTCATGTGCCTTGAAGGTGTTTCCAACATATGGTAACCTTAAGGAGAACCTAAAATGGGGTTTTCTTGACAATATTTGTTCAGAGGGGGTTTGCCTTTGCCTTCCTCTGAGGCTGTGAGAGTATGATTTGCCGAAGGTCACCCAGTGGGTTTCCACAGCTGAACAGGGATTCGAACTCTGGTCTCCAGGATCCCAGACTAACACCCAAGCCGCTAACTACACCACATTGACTCTCTATAGTATTGCAGTATTACCAATAGTAGCAGAGCTTGGAAAAATTAGTTTTGTGGACTACGGGTCCCACAGTTCCCCAGCCAACATGTCTAAGCCCATTTCCGCACTACACTGTTACAGCACAATTATTCCACTTTCAACATCCTATGGAATCCTGGGGTTTGCAGTTTCGGGAGGGGCCACGTGGCCCCTCCCGAAACTGCAAACCCCAGGATTCCATAGGATGTTGAAAGTGGAATAATTGTGCTGTAACAGTGTAGTGCGAAAATGGCCTAAGACCACAATTAATGCCAGGATCTGGAAGAGTGTAGCACACACGACCCTCCCTGGATTGGGTGGCCATGCAAGGTCCAAAGTGCGAGATGCTGGGAGGCAACACCCAAACCAGTTCTGGTCTTTGAGGATGCAGTATATTAAGCAAAGAAGCGAAAAGAAAAATGAAAGGCACACAAGCTGACTCCGTCGGAAAGGCCAAGCAGGCAACGGAGCAAGTTTCTCTTTGTTCCAACAGATTATATAGGTTTTTCGTACACGAGTGGCAAAACAGGGTCCCAATTCATCAACCCACCGTGCCGAAACGGGCAGGAGGGGGCTATCCCACCTCGGACACCAATTACTGAGGCACCCATGGGCTGGGTGCATGATAGGCTCACGGCCAAATCTCACTACCTGCCCGAAACAGCAGCTGACGGTCTCTAATCAAGCTTTGCCCTCCCCTCACTGTCCCGGACGGTGTGGGGAGCGAAGCACCCATTGTTAACATTCCTTGGCTATTCTCACAGGACTGCAGCATACGGGGCAGCCTGACCTAGCAATGCGACAGCATGAACTAAACTCCCAAATATGTTCATTAGTGCAAAAGCAGGCTGACCTGAAATGTGTGAGTGTGCAACACAGAGGGCCTCTGGCCCAACAAAGAGGATTCCATGCAGGACTTCTAGATGCATGGAATAAACACAAGGCTGGCCATAGATGGCAAAACCCCTTCTAAAGCATGCGGCCGGTACCTTTTGTCAGTGTTATTGATGAGCTGAGAGACCTGCTCCAAATATTCTTTGCCATAAACCACCACAGGCTCAGCATCTGTTAGCTCGAGCGGTGAAAGGAAGGAGGAGATGAAGTCCAGCCAGTCGATGGCAGGAGCAAGGACCTGAAGAAGACAAGAACAGACTCACAGCTTGTGCAGATTTTTTTTGTTTTGTTTCTCTTTCCTTTGTATAAAAGGAAGATAAAGGGCCGGTGTCTGCCTGAGGACCGTGGTGCTGAGCAGTCATTCCAGAAGCAGAGAAAGTCTTCTTGGTTTGCTAAGCTGCAGCTGAAGACAGAAGACAGATCTGAGTCACTCATGGAGTCTATATTTTTTTAAAATGGAGGACAAGCCATTTGTCTCAGAAATACGTACGGTGCTGCCACTGGAGATACATAGAGTGCCTAGGAGAGCCCTGAATCCAATTAACAAAAGGACAGCTGTGTTAGCCTGTTCTAGCAAACTAATGAAGCATCTTGTGGCATCTTTATGGCCAATAGATTTATTTTAGCACAAGCTTCTGTAGATTACAAGCCAGTTCCGCTCACAAACACTCATGCTGAAATAAATCTGTCAGTTGTAAAGATGCTACAGAACTCCAAGTTTGTTTTCCTTTTTAAATCCAGTGAAGTCTGCAGTCATTTCTTATTGTTATCTTAAGACTGAAACTAAATACAGACTTTATGGTCTCAATACCACAGCCTGCTTTCTTTCACACACCTGCTCCCACAGTTTGTTATGTTTGATATTCAGCCTAAGGTGGAGTTCTAGAGAACTCAAAAGCTTGCCCATTTGTGGCATTTTGATACTCTCAAATATACTACACCTAACTATGGATCTACTTATTCAGTGAGAGGAACAAATTCTGCACATGCTCCATTTCTCCAACGTGATTCTTTTACAGAACTTAGCCACAAGTTCCTTAAACATAAGACAAATCGTGGGGGCACACCTTCTTAAGTAAGATGCTGGGAATATGAGCGCTAACTTTCTCCTGTTCCCTGATCCGGAAAAATATAGTGGTTGCAATCTCAGTAGCAGTGCTAAATCCTTTCCAGACTTTAGTCCAAACTTTAAAAGAGCTGTACAGTCAGCACTCCACATTTGCGGGTTTCACTTTTGTGGATTTGATTATTCACGGATTATTTGCTGTCACTTCTGCTGCCGCCCTATGCCATTTTTAATAGGGACTATAAGCTTCCTGAGACTGAGAAACTGCCAATGAGGCTTGTAACTCCCTCTTAAAATGGTGTTGGGCGGCAGTGGAGGTGGCAGGAAGCCCCCCAGCCCCCCACTTCTGCCTTGTGAAGGAACCCTGAGGCCTCAAAGGAATCCATGGTGGGTTGAATATGGTGGCATATTTTTTGTGTGTGTTAATTATGATTTGGGAGGGCTTATTTGTGTTTTTTCCACTTTTACAGGGCTCCTGTGCCCCTAATCCTAGCAAATGTGGAGGGATGACTGTATAAGGTTCTGAACCTGTTGGACAAGAGAACTCAACACCATGGATAGCCCTTTTAAAAGTTCAGACTAAAATCAGGAGCGGACTCACTGTCTCCCTGACATCAATCGCCGCTATCCAGAAACTCCGCACTGCAACGGGGTCATTTCCGCCAAGCTCCTCTTACCCATCCACCCTCATCCAGTACAGGCTGAGTTTTGGGCTTTCCAGCCTGCAGCATCTTTTCGCACACAAGACTTCACTTGTCTCCCTGTTATCATGGTGACGCGTTGCTCGGCAACCAGCGAGGGAAAAACGAAGCTGGTCCTGCTGCCACGTTGCTGCGAGAGCCGAGCTCAGAAATGATGGATGCTGAGCACGGAAAGGTAAGGAGGAAAAAAAAAAAAAGCCAGGATGGGAAAATTACACACGGGAATATCAGTTCAGCTGTTTGGCGCAGGAGGGAGCGCAAGAAGATGAAGGACTGACTGAAGTGCACAAACAACTTGAAATAATTTTGCAGGTATTTTCTTCCCCTTCTCTTGAATAGGTTAGAATTTACAATATTGTTCACAGCCAGGGCGGATGCACTACATTTTGCTGCCTGAGGCAGAGTGGCATATGGCAGGCGCCTCCTGTCCGCACAGTAGTCATCCTGCAGAGTACCTAAAGCACATTTATTTTGGTACACGAGTGTTAAAAAAAACCCCAGCAAGCACTTCTCTCCATCTCTGGGGCCATTTCCACACGAGTCTGTTATAGCGCGACGATTCCACTTTCAACCTCCTATGGAATCCTGGGGTTTGCAGTTTCGGGAGGGGCCGACTGACCCCTCCCGAAACTGCAAACCCCAGGATTCCATAGGAGGTTGAAAGCGGAATCGTCGCGCTATAACAGACTCGTCCGAAAATGGCCTGGCAGTTAAACTCTCCTCCGAGCAATTAAGTAACAGAATCGCTGTCCTTCCCCGACACCCAAAATCTGTAGCCCTATGGCAAGCCAGTTCACATTAGGGACAATCCCCACATAAGGAGCTTGCCCAATCCTTTTTTTAAAAAAATATTTTTGTTAAAACACCAATTTTAAATATATAAAAGAACAGATAAAGGAATATGTAACACTAAGATGGAAAACAACAACAGAACAACACTAACAAAACCTATCCTTTTCTAGAAAGACAAAACTAAAGCAACAACGACAACAACAACAAAAAAGAGGGCTACATGACTTCCAGCCCCCCAGCTGATGGTTATAAGATATACTAGAATATATACTTCTTCAGTATTATAAATTTATATAAATACTGCTGCTATCATAACTACAAGCTGCAAAACTTCAAAATCCAAAATCAAGATTCTTCCCCAGTGATCTGTCAAATAAACAATCCACATGTCCCAGTATTCCTTAAATCTACTCTACGATCCTGCTTTGATCAAAAAAGTCAATTTGTCCATATCCGCCAAATCAAACGGTTTTACCATCCAGTCTTCTTAAGATGGAATAGCTGGATCTTTTCAGCTCTTAACGTAAAATAGTCTGGCAGCTATATATACTATATGATTCTTCCAAACTTCTCATTTATATGATTATCTATCAGTCCCAATAAGAAGAACTCAGGTTTCAGCTGAATCTTTATCTTCAGGATGTCTTCTACTGATCAACATCCCCAACTCTTTTAAGTGTCTGAACAGCTATGTGTCCATTACAACAGTTCAGGGATGGGCACGTACTGGGAGTAAAGTGGCCATTTTTGGCACCTCTGATCTCTGCATGGGCTGGGTTGTGCCACTATTTTCCATAATCAAACCCTTTCACACTGCACAATTCTAGCACAATGATTCCACTTTAATTGCTATGGTAACATTTTTGCGAATTTTGGGATATGCAGTTTAGGGAGGGGCTTTTAGAAACTTTAGTCAGAGATCTCCAATACCTCACCAAACAACAAACCCCAGGATTCCACATGACACAACCATGGCAGTTAAAATTGGAATCATAGTGTTGTAACTGTGCAGTGTGAAAGAGTGTCCTATCTCAGTCCTGGCACAGCTGATAAATAAAACAAAACAAACTGAACATCCCCCCTCCCTGCTTGTTACTTACTTCCAGGCAGTAAGCACGGAGTCATAAATAAAGTCTAACATAAACAAAGTCTTGCAGGGTTTTGCAGCAAGGGAGTGTCCAAGGTCAATCCAAGCATTTGTCAAGGCATCCAGCAAGGTAGCAGGTCAAATAAGCTCTGACAACTCCTGGAGGGGAAGGACACCACCTACATAGACCCAAAGCCTAGCGCAGCTGTACTTTGATTGATTGTTGCCGGTTACATATTCTGAGAGAGTGACACCGGGTCTCTCTCTGCTCCCTGTGCTATGCAAAGCTGGGTCTAGGTAAGTGTCCTTCTGTATCTGAAGAGGCAGGACTCTCTGTTGGAGCTGGCACCATCGCCTATTCTGTTTCCAGCACTGCAACCTTGCTTTGTACAGCAGGCTCTGGCATGTCTTCTGTTTCAGCCTCTGGCATGCCCTCTGCTTCAGACTCTGAGTCAGAGTCCATGCTCTGGAAGCAGGGCATGACACCGAGTCCCAGAAATGGCATTACTCACTCACAGTAGATTTTTTGCATAACTCCCAAAACAAGATGACACATACCCCCTCCCCAGAAACAGTGTTGTAAGTGCGAAACCACACACACAACACCCAAAGGTTTCTTTGGCCAAAAAAGCATTTTGTGCCGAAATGGGAAGGAGATTTGAGAGGGCATGAGCTGCATGACATCCTCAAGGGGTACAAGTGCCTGATTCCCACTCCTGCCTTATTCTCGCTCCTGGGGTAATTCATACAACAGCCTTGTAGGTTCGGTCAAGCTATATTATCCCTATACTCAATCCTAGCTTCAGCATTCTGAGGATAGGAAGTGCATGGACTTTGGATCCTCTTGTTCTGAAAAAACAGGAGGCGAGGGGAGTTGAGAATATAAATACTACTTTTGCCTTCCTTGGGTACAGGTGTAAATGGAGAACATCATTCTTCTTGGGACTGAAGGCTCTTTGCCAATCTTGGGTCTCACCACCCTCTGAAGATTGTTTTCTCATATTTTAACAGAGTGATGGACACCCAGAGAAAGGAATACTAGCAGCATGGTCCCTACCATTAGGCAGAGTGAGGATGCCATATCAGGCAGTAGATTCAGGGTGTCATGAAAGAGTGACGAAAATCAGGAGCTGTTTAATATGTTACTATTGTATTTTTATAGCCAGAGATGGTGAAGAGGTGTTTGTGGGAATTTCTGCCTCTCATTCCAAAATATCTTGAATAGGTCTCCAGTACCATTCACCTTTACCGGGAGTGGGGGTACAATTTGCCATTCTGCTTCAAGCAGCAAAATATCTTAGAACATAAGACTCAAAGTGTCAGTCCATACACTGGTGATGGTCCGTTAGCTGTCAGCTGCTGGTTCCTTTGGATATTCCAGGGCCATTTCTGCACTACACTGTTACAGTGCTATTATTCCACTTTCAGCATCCTATGGAATCCTGGGCTTTGCAGCTTAGGGAGCGGCATTTAGAATTCTTGGCCAGAGAGCTCTTTGACCTCAGTAAACTGCAAAACCCAGAATTCCACAGGATGTTGTAGGTGGAACAATCGCATTATAACAGTGTAAGATAGAAATGGCCCAGAAAAGAAAGAAAAGAAAAAGAAAAGAAGAAAGGAAAGAATTGTAGCCAACAGGCACAAAAATGGTACCCATCTCTGGCATGCTGGTAAAAATATTGCCACTCTTCCACATCTGTTAGCTTTTGAAGCACCTTTTAAGAACACTGGGCTTAACTTGAAGATTCATTCTGCCCATATGGAAGTAGTAAAGTTTGGAAAAGTCACTTCTTTGGACTACAAATCCAAGAATCTTCAGTCAGTATGACCACTGGCTATGCCCCAAGCCGGAGAACTCTTCTCACCCATATTAGCATGCAGGGCATCAATAAATTTCTTCCAGTTCCACAGGACTGTTTCGTCAGCTTTAATGGCCATCCTATCTAAGCGGTGTCTTCATCTGTAACCTTCTAAAACTGAATATTTAAACTTAAACTGACAGGCGCCAGGGCACTTACACTGGTTTAGACTACCCTCCTTCTCTCGCTTTAACAAAGCAACCAACATAATACCAACAATTTCCATTTTCCACATTAACATCAGAGCAGGCAAGAAGCACAGACGTCACTTCTCTACTTCACACTTCATTATCACATCCGCTGCTGCAGAAAAGCCTCACTTGGGGAAAAGATTCGGCAATAAGTTGGGTGAGTCAGCAAGTAGGGAGCCAGGTCTCCCCTCCTCCTCCAAACGAGAGGGGATTCTATTATTTGATGACTCATCTTGAGATATCTTGCTCCAGTGAGTGAGGAGAAATACCCTTGGGACCAACCACGAAGCTTCCTTTTGCTCATGCAGAAGCAATTGTCCTGGGCTGCCCTGGCTGGCTCTGACCTTGATTCTTGGAAATAGAAGGATAAACGTACAGCCAGAAAGCTTAACTTTTTCCCCAGGTCATCTCCTTCTGTCTTCTTGATTTATTCATTTGTGTGTGTGCGTGGCGTCTTTCCAAGAGGTCATTTGATGCTGAGCCTAGCTTGCTACACTATTGGGCAGTTTTGTACACTCTAGTTTCCCCCTCATTTGGTGCACATCAGGGGTGAGCAAGTGCACAGAGAGGACATTTTTCCCCAAGCCTCCACCAATGGGCCACACCAGTGTTGCCTGATGTGATGGAAGTGATGTAACATTGGCCATTTCCCCACCATGCTGTTATAGACAGGACTACTGTTCCACTTTCAACCTCTTGTGGAATTCTGGGATTTGTAGTTTCCTGAGGCCCAAGAACCCTCTGGCTGAGAATTTTAAATGCCCCTCCTTAAACTGCAAATCCCAGGATTCCATAGGATGTTGAAAGTAGTGTGTGTGGAAATTGCCACCACCTCTGGTTTCATTTTAGGCTGATTTTGGGTGGTTTTAGTTTTGGGGGTATGTGGGAATAAAACCATTGCATTTTGCAGCAGTTTTGGCCCATCTAGGGTGTTCTTTTAGGTGAAAAATCGTATCAAATAAAAAAAATTGTGAGGGCTGAAAACTAGGGCCCTAATGCCTGCACGGGGCCCATGGGCCACACATTTCATGCATCCCTGCAGTACATGGTTTCACTGGAAGAGACTCCTCTCCAGAGCAGTAGAAGAAGTTTCCAGAAGTTCTCCACTACACAAGAACAATGGCTTAAGAGAGAGTCAGTGTGGGGTAGTGCTTGGAGTGTTGGCCTGGAGGCCCATCCACACAACACAGTTATAGTGTTGTTATTCCATTTTAACTGCCATGATTCCATCCCACGCAATGCTAAGGTCTGTAATTTGGTGAGCATCTCTGGCTGAGAATTCTAAATGTTCCCCCTAAACAGCCAATCCCACGATTCCACAGGACAGAATCATGGCAGCCAAAGTGGAATGAAAGCACTACAACTGTGTAGTGTGAATGGGCTTTAGAATCACAGACTCACAGAGCTGGAAAAGACCACAAGACCCATCAAGTCCAAATCCCTGCTATTAGAACTCTGAGAGATCACGGACTGAATTCCCACTCAGCCATGGACATCCTCTGGCTGACACTGGAGAAGTCACGCTCTCCCAGTCTAAGAGGAAGGCAATAGCAAACCTCCTCTGAATAAATCTTGCCAAGAAAATCCTAGGTGAAGCTGGAGTTTGGAAGGGTAGCTAATATTCCAGAGGACAGGAGCAGAATTCAAAATGACCTTAACACAGTGGTTCTCAACCTGTGGGTCCCCAGATGTTTGTGGACTTCAGCTCCCAGAAGCCCCAGCCACTATGGCCAATGCTCAGGGCTTCTGGGAGCTGAAGTCTAAAACATCTGGGGACCCACAGGTTGAGAACCACTGCCTTAACAGATTGGAGAGCCGGGCCAAAGCTAACAAAAGAAATTTCAACAGGGAGAAATGTCAGGTACTACACTTGGGCAGAAAAACATTAAATGCATATATATAGGACAGGGGACAACTGGCTTGACCACTGTAAGTGTGAAAGAGATCTAAAAGTCTAAGGCCATTTCCGCACTAGACTGTTAATAGCGCTATGATTCCACTTTCAACATCCTATGGAATCCTAGGGTTTGCAGTTTAGGGAGAGGCCAGCTGGCCCCTCCTGAAACTGCAAACTCCAGGATTCCATAGGATGTTGAAAGTGGAATCATAGCACTATTAACAGTC
Organism: Iguana delicatissima; assembly: GCA_948472985.1. Taxonomy (NCBI): domain Eukaryota; kingdom Metazoa; phylum Chordata; class Lepidosauria; order Squamata; family Iguanidae; genus Iguana; species Iguana delicatissima. The sequence goes on along the minus strand of CAOKZL010000717.1, from coordinate 29,796 downwards.
TAATGCGGAAATGGCCTTAGTAGACCACAAGCTAAACATGAGTCAACAGTGTGATGAGGCAGCTAAGAAAGCCAATGTGATTCTTGGTTGCATCAATGGGAGCACAGTGTCTAGATCAAGGGAAGTGATGGTACCACTCTAGTCTGCTCTGGTCAGACCTCGCCTTTGAATGCTGTGTCCAGTTTCTGTGCACAGAAGGATACTGACAGTCTGGATATTAACAAGCTGGATCGTGTCCAGAGGAGGGCAACCAAAATAGTAAAAGGTCTGGCAACCATGCTTTATGAGGAACAGTTTAGGGAGTTGGGTATGCTTAGCCTGGAGAGGAAAAGGTTGACATGACATGATGATAGCCATGTTTAAATATTTGAAAGAATGTCATACAAAAGATCGTGCAAGCTTGTTTTGTGCTGTTTCAGAGACCAGGACACAGAGCAATGGCTTCAAACTACAGGAAAAGAGATTCCATCTAAACATTAGGAAGGTAAGAGCAGTTTGACAATGGAATGTGCTGTCTCTAAATGTAGTGGAGTCTCCTTCTTTAAAGGGTTTTAAACAGAGGCTGGATGACCATCTATCAGGAATGCTTTGTTGGTAGAGAGTTGGACAGGATGGCCCTTGCTGCCTCTTCTACAACATGAAGGTATATAACAAGGGCTATACGTGCTCAACAGGCTGTACTTTAGCCACCCCTGTAAACAGTTTCACTTCAGGAGATTTTTTCCGAATACATACGAAGTTTTTGGAAGTCCTCCACCAACCAAGAATACCAGCTTGCCTAACGCCATCTGTCCAGGGACCAACTCCAACCAAAAAAGGAATTAAATTTAAAAAAACAAATCTCAGGGGGTGAGTGCCAGAACACGGGCTACATGTAAGCAGTTTGTGGCATGTAAACCATTATTTAAATAATTATTTTGTAATGTTTTCATGTTCAAAGTTCTTCATATGTCTAGTCTGGCTTTCCCCCAACTGGTGTCTCCAGATATATTGGATTGTAGCCCCGCTGCTCAGTCAGGAGGTAATTGAAATTGAAATTGTGGTTAAACACATCTGGAAGTCCTCAGTGTAGAGAAGGTTAATGGCAGTAATGGTTATAATAGTCTTGGTTCATTGCCCAGTTTCTTAGCTGCCACATTATACCACTGTAATAAATTATCCCCATTTTCCCCAGTTGGAAGTAAAAGGCAGGGTAACAACAACAACAGTTTTCTATACTGCTGATGCTACATCTTTATCCTCATCATTATTTCCACTCTGTCCTTTAAGGCAAACTCTTTATAAGGTAAGTAAGAACAGTTTGGTATTAAAAATACAACATGCAGAGTATTCAAAATGTAAAAGGGTTAAAATGCAACAAGCCAGCACAAAGATCTGAAAGGCTTTGCAATTTTTAAAAAATGAATGTACTTACGGTCCATCTAGAGAGCCACAATGGGACTTGGCAGTTCTCTAGGAAAGCAATTTCAGAGATATGGGACCACCAGAGAAATGGCTATACATCTGGGTCAGAAAGCAAGGCATGTGAAGCTGAGCTCTAGACCTTCCTCCTCTCTTTTCTTAAAATGTGTGTGTGTGTGTGTGTGAGGGAGAGATGGAGATCACACTACAGAGGTACGCTCCTCATTCAGTGTGCTGCACATGTGTTTTGTGCTCAAGCATTTGTCTAAAAAAAAAAACCCTCATAGGAACCAGCTCTGGCTTTATGGCTGATGGAAGTTTCTCAGCTTCTGCTCTTCACTAAGGCTTTACAGCAGCTGTCAAACACCATCCAGGAGGATTCATAGGCTCATCTGCCACAGTGGGGGAGACACGCTGCAACTTTCACAAGACCAGTGAACCACATATAGAGAATCAGCGAGGCTAGGAATCTAATTTAGCATCACCTGACGACTCACAGACAGAGTGCTTTGGGAAGCCCAAGGGGTATGTGTGTATGTACGAGGGGGAGAGAGCGAGCGAGAACGACGAGCGAAGAGGAAGAGATTATGAATTGCTGCCTCCAAGGGAGCCTGTGCTGTCTGATGACGACCTGGAGGCCGGCCTTGGCATCACAGCTGCAGCTGCAGGCTGCTTGGGATGCCAATCTGCCAGGCTTCACAGCAGCTGAACAGCAGCACGGATGGAATTCTAATTAAGAGAGAAGAGAAGAGGAGGGTTTGTGGCTTCCTTTGGCTTATGCAACCAAAGCAGGCAGGTTCTCAGATGAGGGAACTGTACGAAGCAGGGATGAAGGAGAAGGGGAAAGGCGGTGAGAACGCACTGCTGCTAAAAAAAGAGGAAGGTGCCTTCTACTGAGCAGTGCTGGATTTGCAAGCAAGCTAGAGTTTAAGGTCTCAGACTATGAGGGGTCTCTAAATAGAAACAAAACCACTAATTTCAAGTTTTATCTAACTGTGAAAATAATGCACTTTTTTTGGAGATAGCTTAGGGCCTCAAAATGTCTGAATTGAGACCGGATACTGAGTCCTTAAGTCCATCTACACACCAATCAGCAGCAATTCACTAGGGTTGCCAGAGTCTTTCCCAGCCCTGCCTGGCTTGGTGTAATGACTTGAGTGTTGGACTACAACTGTGGAGACCAGAGATTCCTGCTCAGCCCTGCAATCCACTGGGCAAGTCACATTCTCTCAGCTTCAGAGGAAGGCAAAGACAAATCTCCCTCTGAACAAATCTTGCCAAGAAAACCCCATGATAGGGTTGCAAACAGTTATAAACAACTTGAAACACAGAGTTGGAAGAGATCACAAGAGCCATCCAGTCCAACCTTTTGCCATGCAGGAATATACGAAGTACTCACAACAGATGACCATCCAGCTTCTGTTTAAAAATTTCCAAACAAGGAGACTGCATCACACTCTGAAGCAATGTATTCCACTATTGAAATGTTTTTACCATCAGAAAGTTCTTCTTAATGTTTATGTGGAATCTCTTTTCCTGTAGTTTGAAGCCATTGCTCCATGTCTTAGTCTTGTGAGCAGCAGAAAATAAGCTTGCCCCATCTTCAATGTGACATCCTTTCAAATATTTAAACATGGCTATTGTGTTGCCTCTTAACCTTCTCTTATCTAGGCTAAACATACCCAGCTCCCTATGCTGCTCCTCAGAGGTTAGAGAGGCAGCCTATAAATATAATGAATGAATGAATGAATGAATGAGAAACAAACATGTTCTCTATCATTGGAAAATGGCTGGAAATGTCTTTTGATTGATTCTGAAAAAACTGCCTTACCCTATGGGGCCATCTCTCTCTGTATTGTGAGCTCTTAAGTGGCAGCAACGATTGTCCATGGTTTCAGGTAGGATTCCTTCCAAGCTCTGCCTGGAAATCTTTGTAAACTCTTTAGGTTTCTCACCCATGTATTTACCAGGACTGATTCAGCTTAGTTTCCAAAACCAAATGACATCAGGCATGTTTGACATGGGATGGTGGTAGGAAATAGCCATTAAACCTTGGAGAAGGAGACATCCTTCCATGTTTAAGGCTGATGTAACAAGACATGCACCTGCCTGAGAGAAGAAGCATTGCTTTGAATGGGAGAGAAGGAAGGAGGGTAGTGAGATTTAGCTGAAGGTTGGAAGTGGGTGTACACAGCTTTTCTGTGAGGAGCTCCTGCAGAGTTTATTCTAACCATTTTTTCCCCTATTGCATGAGAAGCGAGAGGGCTGCTACCAAGAAGAGCTTCTCTTCAATCTGCCTAGCACCATGTGTTAAACTGTATGGTCCTGCATGATGCAGCCATGCTGTAACCCTGACCTTTAGGAGCATGAAAAAATTGGAGCAGTCAGGTAGTTGGTCCCAATAACATATTAATAATCTAAGCAGGCTTTTGTGAAAAAAAATTAAATGTTCAATTTCTTTACCTTTTTCTTTTCTATTTGTTTTTAGAAATAACTTTGCCCCTGACTAAAGCCTTCACTGCCAGATGTACAAAATCTATCTCCTCCTGCACATTTTATTCTTCTATTACATAAAACATGTCCAGCTGCGTATTAGAATAATGGCTGAGCAACACGAGGCAGCAGATCCACTGCCTGGTAGAAGCACATATTGTTTGCCTTCGCATATTGTACATTTGTGAATGAAGCTAATATTACCAGCTCCTCTCCACAAGGGTCTCGTTTCCAAAGGAAATTAAATAGAAGTAGAATAATTCTTCAAACATCTCAAGGAAGGAGGGAGTAGCCCCAGCAACCCTGTTACATTAGCCCATGGAAGAAGCTCTCTAAGCACTCCAAAAGGAAATCTGTCTAAGCCCTGCAACACAAGATCTTTAAACTGAAGTCCACAGCAGCTCATGAAGAGAAGGTCATGTGGACAGGCTTGTGGGGAGTAAAATGTAGAAACAAGGAGGTAAGCCTTAAAGATGTCAGAAATGTTGGGCCTTCAACTGCTCCAGTGTAAATGTCGCAAAAGAGAAATGAGCTTAGGGAGTCTTGCAAAATCCTGGGGTCCCTGGATTTTCTAGCCTTGGAGGGCTTTTATTTTCTGTGTGAAGAAGCATGTGTGCATATGTGCGAGTATGCTGAAAAGGAAAGTGGATAGGGAGAGAAGAAAAGCCTAGAAGGTATGGATCTTCTACCTGCAAGAAAATACTCGAGCTCAGTGAAGAGGGAGAGCCAGGGCAGAAGCAAGTCCCTCTGAGGCTGCAGGGATAAATGCCTCAACAAGTGAGAGAACAGAGAGATTTGCAGAGCTTAAGGACTGGAGATGGCACTGCACGTATAGCTCTCAGGCAGTGCTGGGGTAAGGATTTTGCATTTTTGCTGGAGGGAAAATGAGCATCTCAGAGAGGAGGGGGAGGAGGAGGCTGTGCCTGTCTCCACATGACGTGACCTTCTGCTGGCCGTCTCCTTCTGCACTCTCTCCTGTACATCACACTGCTTTTGATGCCAATAACCCTTTTCCTTCTATTATCCAACAAGTCAGCTTCCCTATCTGCTTCAAATCTCTCTTTAAGAACTTCCATACAGCCTTTCTGGAACCACTGCCTAGCCTCATCTCAACCAACCTCTGCCTTCACTAACACCCAGTTCTCCCTTTTCCTTTTATTATTCTTCTGCCTCCTATCTTACAATTCTCTTCCAGTCTTGTCCTGCTAATTGAAAACACCCCTGACATCAACAGCATCATATCTGTAGCTGGTCCAATGCGACAACCAACCTCTTGAGGATGCTCAGGAAAAAAACCCTGTAGGTTCTGCAACCCAAAATCTGCCTGTTTCAAATGCAGCTGTGAATTTTTGCCTTCTAGGGCTTCTCCCTCCCATGTGCACCCTGCTCTCTCTGTCCATCCCCATTCAGACTCCTCATTTCTCTAGACTAGTAAATTGTGTGGCCTTCCAGTATGGTTGGACTACAACTGCCAACATTCCTTGCAATTGGCAGTGCCAACTAGGACTACTAGAAGTTGCAATCCAGCAACACCAGTAGGACCACGCAATTCCCATCCCTGCTCTAGGCCAGCTCATGCCCTGCAGTGGCCATACTGACTGGGGATGATCAGAGCTGTAGTCTGATACTTTTGAAAGGTGTCATGCTGGGAAAATGTAAAGTTGAAGGCTTTCACAGAAGGAATCCATAGGTTGTTGTGGTTTTCCGGGCTTTGAGGCCGTGTTCTATTAGTATATGAAGATGTCAGCCACAGATGCAGGCAAAACGCCAGGAGAAAATACTAATAGAAGATGGCCTCAAAGCCTGGAAAACCCACAACAACCTATGCTGGGGAAAGATTATGATCCCTCTCCCCTTGCCATACTATCTCGTTTTCCTTAGCCCCTCCTCTCTTCCACTTGGCCTGTTGCTGTTGCAGGTCTCTAACTCCTGTCTTCCTATCTCCCAGATTCATCTACTCTGACACCTTTGTGAAAGAATAGCAAGTCTAGCCACTCACTACCAAAAGCTCCATCACAACCACCACAAAGTCCATTTATGTATCACAGAGTCACCAAAGTAATACCACTGGGATATTTTTATGTCTTTTCACCTTTCTCTCAACAGATGGAAGTCCACAGACCCCAGGCAAGTCTTCCTCAACTCTGAGCCTTCAAGAAGAGTTACAGTATGGCCCCCATAAAAACCAGCACAGTGACCACGGATGACAGGACCTGTACTGTAACACTGTTGAAAGGCTTGAAGTTGAGATAAAGGCTCACAGGACACCTCTGCTCCGTTTAAGGATTCCAAGCAATGTGTTCTAGATTTCCAAAGACCCTCCCCCATTTTTTATCCAGCAGGAGCTAAATCCAAACCCAAAACAGGTCCAAACACCCTTGCCCAACACTCCAACACCCCACTGCCAGGCTCCTTTTTTTTGCCTTGTCTAGCCAGAACCCACCTGCAACTCAGCAATGTTCAGCTTGTGGTAAATCTTCTCATCATCCCGCCGTTCATCTTGGGGGACAGTGAAGTTGGCCAGCTGAATCTCCAGGTCCAGCACCTGCTGCATCTGTTCTTCTGTGGAAGCTTTCGCTCCGCCCAGGAGCATTCCCAGCTCCACCATGTAATCCAGGTAGGCAGCCAACACCTACCACAGCAAGACAAAGTATCTCAGGGATTTCAGGGCATTTGATTCATCCCAGGATAGCAAACAACCCCTCCCATCCCACCCCCCTCAAAAAAACTCATGTCCTCTTGGTCAGATTTTTCAAGTCATCATGGTGCTCCCATCCTGTAATCCAGCAGTGACACAGACAGAGAGGCTAAAGAACCAGTGGTGCCAATAGAGAAGGGCGCCCAGAAACACCCTCAACACGGAGATGCCAGAACCTGAAATGCTAGAGGCTCCCATGACCAAACTCCTTGGCTTGAATCTCTCTTGAGTCCAGACCAAAACTGTGGACCTTGAACTCCTTTTGCGGAAAATAGCTAGCATATCCACTTCCAAGAGCTTTGCGATCCATGGAGCCAACATGCCAGTACAGGCAGTGTGCTGGGCATGAGCTCTTGGACAGACAAAGGAACAGAGAGCTTCAGGCCAGAGGTTTTCCCATTTAATTCTGTCTGCCCTGCGAGAAATTGGTGGAAGAGTTTCAAGACTGAGCCCTTCAGTCTGGTCTCAGACCTCTCCAGAGCAAAGTGTTCACTGGGAACTCTCCTTGGTGCTGTCAGAATTATGCCTTGTGCTTCAAACCCAAAATATAATGATCAAGATCAAAGAACGTTAGACTAGGCCAACGCCATCTTCTTCCAATATTTCAAAAAAGGAAGGAAGGAAAGAAAAAAAGAATGACAGCTAGCATGGTGTAGTGGTTTGAGGTGTTGGACTATAACTCTAGAGACCAAGGTTTGAATCGCCACTTGGCCACAGAAACCCAATGAAAGACCTGGGACAAGTCATACTCTCCCAGCCTCAGAGGAAGACAAAGGCAAACCCCCTTTGAACAGATTTTGCTAAGAAAACCCCATGATAAGGTGTCTTAGGTTTGCGCTAAGTCAGAAACAAGTGGAAGGCATACAACAAGAAAAAAGAATAGCTCCCCAATGGACTGGTATCCTTCATTGTTTAGGGCCGGTATTGCCAGAGTCAGGAACTATGCCAGTATATTTTAGTAGATAAAGAGACTGAGCTCACACTCAGGAACTCTCTGGTTCAACCCTTTCCTCTGGCATGAAATCATCACTCTCTCACAGCCTCACTCCCCATATCTGCTTCTCACAGTGACTCAAGGCTGACGTTTCTCCAAGTGTAGTTGTAAGAATCACAGACAATTTATGTGCACCACTTCGATCACTTTAAAGCCCCAGAGTTTGGAAAATTATTTTTCAGAAATAATTTGCTGCAGTTATGGTTCTGAGAAACAAGGAAGTAATTAGTTACCATTTCAATTACAATTTATAATAGCAAATTGCTGCTTGTCTTTTCAAAAGTGGCTAAAGTCATTGCTTTTGGGCTACTTGAATAAATCTGAATGCTACAAGCCACTGGCCTATGGTGGAAACATACTTTCTTCCTACCTAACACCCAAAATAGGGCATAAGGCAGAGCATGAACCAGACCTAGAGCCATGTGATATTCCTCCTCCACTATTCAGTGAGGCCACATCTCCAAAACTCTAGATGTAACTGAATTTGTAGTCAGATTGCAAAAGGAGTAGAGTTACCCCTTGTTAAGATAATGTAATAGAAGTAAATAATTACAAGTAAGCCAATATTTTCAGCTAGTTACTTCCAGGCTCAGGAAAACACTATGCATTCCTCCCTCCACATTCACGGTTTTGACCTTCACAAATTTGATTATTCATGAGGCATGTGCTTACCTCCTTCCTCTCTTCCTCCTCCCACTCCCTTGCATTCCCCACCCCAGGCTCGTGAGACTTGTGTTTAAAATGGATGTCTTTTCCTTTTGGGTGAGCAAAGCCCCCTCCTGCTGTTGGAGGCCTGTCCTCTCTACTATGTGACTGAGCATTCTGCTGCAGAATGGCTGCTGATTGGTTGGGTGCTCTCTTTGCTCCTACCCCTACTTTCTCAAGATGGCGACTGGAAGTAGCTAAAGTCCCAGAACTCCACTGTTCTCTGTCGGAGGGGAAAGTACTGGTAAGCCTTTTTCTTCCCCCGGGAATGCCAAGGACAGAAGCAAAGGAATGGGAGTGGGAGGGGAATGGGAGAGGGATTGCAGGGGGGAGTTATTTGCAGTTTTTCCACTTTTTTGAGCGTTCTGCTCCCTGAACCCTTGCAAATGTGGAAGGGCCTCTATATAGATCAGTGCTACTCAAAATGATGGTCTGTGGATTGGTGCCCGTCCTATTGGCTGCTAATCCACAGTGAATAAAGAAACAGCTATAGTCAATGGGCACAAAGATAGTGCCAGTCCCTAGCATGGTGGGAGGAAAAACCCTGCCAGTCCTTTACTTCAAAGAGCTTCAGAAGCACTGATACAGATGATGGGAATGATGATGACAATAGTGATGATGATAACAATTTGTACCATACTTGGCTGCCCTATGTGGTGAACTACGGAACAGCAGCTTTGCATATCTTTCTGGGAGTCAAGTAGGTTCTTGGTTGATCCGGTTCACCCAGGCTGGTCACTGGGGTCCTCTCGAACAAATGTGTTCCAACTGTCCTACTCTGACCAGGACAGTCCCACTTAATCCTCTGTCATCCCACTTTTTCAGCTGCTTTTAAAATTCCCGATTTTTCTCTCTCCTCTCACTTTCTCCCTTTGTCCTCATCCTACTTCAGCTGCAGCAAATTGAGTTCACAGTGCAAAAGTAGTTTGCACTGAACTAAAGAGCGGGTAGAGGAAAGAAGGGGATGGAATTCTGCCCTTCCCAACAGGCTCAGGCAAAAGCAAACCGCTGCAGTCTCTCCTAACTTGTGTGTGCTCCCATATTAATAATCTTTCCCTTCAAGACCACACTCTAATGTTGCTAGGTCAGATATGTTCTGGTTTCCCCCTGGGAAATTTTGGAGGCACGTGAACAGGAAGAGCTAGAAAGGGAAAACCTCATCTTCACAGCAGCTACAGCATCACTATCATTCTCCATCTGCTCTGGTCCCTGGCAGAGCCATTGCAATAGCCAAAGGATGAGGTTGAAGCTGGTCTCCCTTTGCCTTCATACCCTTACCTCCTCATCTTCACCTTGATTTTTAATATTTTAGTACTCCGCAGTTCCATATTTGGCACGGAAGCCAAATACTCCTGAGAATTTCCGCTTTTCATTTCTACATATATTTAAAGCAGGTTTTTTTCCACCTCTGGTGGCTACTAAGACATGCTCGAAAGCATTTACTTCTTAGTTTAAGGTATTTATATCCCATCTTTCAATTTAACAAACATTCTCAAGGCAGCTTCCAGATAATAAAAGCCACACACCATAAAATACACCCTAATGAAACAACAGAACAATAAAGCACAATGATAAAAACAGCAGAATGTAATGTGAAAAGCAAGTGAAATACCCATAAAACCCTGCAGGATTTTTTTTAAAAAAATCAGCAGCATTATAAAACACCATTATCACAGTTCAATTAAAACCCTAGGTAAAAGAGATTTGTTTTCCCCTGGTGCCTAAAAGTTTATTGGTACGGGGCAAACTTGTCTAGGGAGACAATTCCATAGGCAGAAAAAGCCTGATTTCCACTCACTTGACCTGCAAAATTAGGAGCCACAGAAGAAAGTTCTCCCACAGATGATTTCAAGATCCAGGCTGGCACAAACAGGAAAAGGATTTTATTTAGGTAGCCGGGCCTTAAGCCAGAAAGTGCTTATGCAAAGAGACACACTGGAAGTCAGTGGAATTGTTCTATCACTATCAAGGTAATTCCCATGTGGTAACGATAATTCCCATCTAGGTAATGATCTAGCTCAGTGGTTCTTAATCTGGGGGTCCATGGAGCCCTTGCAAGGGCTCCATAAAGCCCTGCTGCTGGACACCAACAGCGGTGGGAGCAACACGGATATGGCAGTAGGGGGTGGAGGGTGCCAAAAATGCTCCCTTGTTTGCAAACGAGGGAAGAGTTTGGGCATGCACACATGCCTGCTACCATGTCCCTTTTGCCAGGGATGCAGTAGCAGGGGGTGTGGGCACTGAGGGACATGGCGGCAGTTCTGTGCACATACCCAAACTATGACACTACAGATCAGCGTTTGATTCCCCACTCAGCCATGGAAACCCACTGGGTGACCTCAGGCAACTCACGTTCTCTCAGCCTCAGAGAGAGACAAAGGCAAAAAATCTTGGTAAGAAAACGTGTGAAAGGGATCTAAGAGTCTTAGTGGAACACAAGCCAAACATGAGTCAACAGTGTGATGCAAAAGCTAAAAAAGTCAATGCAGTTCTAGGCTGCATCAATAGGAGTATAGATTTGAGATCAAGGGAAGTAATACCACTCTATTATGCTTTGGTTAGACCTCACCTGGAGCACTGTGTCCAGTTCTGGGCATCACAATTCAAGAAGGATGTTGACAAGCTGGAAAATATCCAGAAGGTGACAAAAATGGTATCTGGAAACCATGCCCTATGAGGAGCGGCTTAGGGAGTTGGGGATGTTTAGCCTGATGAAAAGAAGGTTAAGAGGTGATGTGATAGCCATGTTTATATATTTGAAGAGATGTCATTTTGAAGATGGAGCAAGCTTGTTTTCTGCTACTCCAGAGATTAGGACACGGAGCAATGGGTTCAAACTATAGGAAAAGAGATTTCACCTAAGCATCAGGAAGAATTTCCTGACAGTCAGAGCCATTCAACAGTAGAATATGCTGCCTGGGAGTGTGGTGGAGTCACCTTCTTTGGAGATTTTTGAAACAGAAGCTGGATGGCCATTTGCTGGGGGTGCTTTGAGTGTGTGTTCCTGTATGGCAGGGAGTTGGACACAATGGCCATTATAGCCTCTTCCAACTCCATGATTCTATGAAAAAAAACCCATAATAGGTTTGCCTCAGGTCACTATAAGATTTTTTTTTTAATGTTTTATTAATCAATTAAAACACAAAATAAATAACAATCACCCCCCTTTCATACACAACACCAAGAATTATACATCCACAGAACAATTTACATACCTACAAACCATACAATCTCCACATCTACATACATCCAAGTTGTCGTTTCTACTACGAAAATTCCTCTTATCTTCTTTTCTATCTTCTTTTCTCAATTTCACTTCCTAGGTTCACCTATCCCCAGTTCTTTTCACGTAAGTCCTAAACCCTTTCTCTTCTTTACTACCCTATAATGGGTACCCCAATATACATTTCCAGTATTTTATATTTTTGTTTTATTTCCCGATATTTCTTTTACTATCGCTGTTACCTAGTCCGTTTCGCTTTAATCCCCTATCATTCCATACTTTTAACCTTTATTTTTAACAGGAATATGTCTATCTTCCTAAGGTTCGGCGAATCCCTTCCCTTCTCCCACTTAGTTTCCAACTTTAGCTTCTTCTAGATGCTCCTCAAGCTTTCTCCATTTTTCTTCAAAGTTTCCATGCATTTTTCCCTGAATCATCCCAGTTAATTTATCCATATTTTTCATCTCTACAACTTTTAACAACCATTCAACTATTTGGGGTGTATCATTATTCTTCCATCTCTGTGCAAAAAGCAATCTCACTGCAGTAATCATATAAAGTATAACTTGCCAATGCTTTCTTTTAACTTCTTGCTCTATCTTATAAGTCATGTTCAATAAAAACAACTCTGGTATAAACGGCAAATTAATTTTTAAGATACTTATCATTTCCCTATGAATTTTTTTCCAAAAGTTTTGCGCTTTATCACAAGTCCACCATATGTGAAAATAAGTACCATTATCCTTATTACACTTCCAGCATTTATTATTTTCTATCTTATATATTTTGCTTAATTTAACAGGATCCAAATGCCATCTATATAACATTTTAAGATAGTTTTCCTTCAAATTCTGTGCAACTGTAAATCTATTCACTTTCTCTCCAGCTACTCTCCCAATGTTCTATTTGAATCTCATACCCGAAATTTTTAGTCCATTTCACCATAGCTTCCTTTATTTGCTCTGTTTCTAATTCTCTCGCCAATAACAAATTATATAGCTTTGAAATTGTTTGTTTCCGTGATTCAAAAATTATCTTCCGAAATAAATCCTCTTTCAGTTCTGATTCAATACCTTCCGTATTTTTGTCCATAATGTATCTTTCTTTCATTTGCCTGTATAAGTACCAATGACATTTAAACCCTAGCAATTCTAATTCTTCTCTGGATTTCAACACTAATTCATTATGCCTTTCACTTAATATATTATTGTATCTTATCCATCTCTCCTGAGGATCTCTCCATCTGCCAAAAAGTGCCTCATGTGGAGATATCCATTGTGGTATTCTTACATGGTATGTTTTCTTAAACTTTAACCAGTTTGTCAAAAGTGCCCTTCTTAAATAGTGATTTTGGAAGTCTTTGTCTATCTTATATTTCTCATAATACATATAGGAATGCCATCCCAATCGCTTTCCTGCCCCTTCTAAACTTAGTAGCTTTTCATCCTGTAACATTATCCATTCTTTAATCCACAATAGTCCACAAGCTTTATGATATAATCTCAAATCAGGTAGGCCAAAGCCCCCTTTTTCCTTTCTTTCTGTTAACAACTTCCATTTTATTCTTGGTTTCTTTTGCTCCCATATAAATTTAGTCAAGTCCCTCTTCCAATCTTTAAATGGTTTGTCATTTATAATAACTGGTAAATTCTGAAATAGAAAAAGTAATCTGGGTAACACATTCATTTTTATAGCAGAAATTCTTCCCATTAGTGATAGTTTTAACAATTTCCATGTTTCCATCGATTTTTTCATCTCCTTCCATACTGCTCCATAATTGTTCTCAAAAAGTTGATTATTTTTCTTGGAGATCCATATTCCAAGATATTTCACCTTATTCTCTACATGAAAGCCTGTTCTTTGAATCAAATTTTCCTCCTCTTCTTTTCTCATATTCTTAGTTAATATTTTCGTTTTATCTTTATTTACTTTAAACCCAGCAACTTCTCCACATTGTTCCATTTTTTGAATCAATAAATCAATGCTAATTTCCGGATTCTCCAATATTACCATCAAATCATCCGCGTATGCCCTTACTTTATGCTCATAACCTCTTACTTTACATCCCATTATATTGGGATTATCCCTTATTACATTTAATAATACTTCCAGAGTTGTTATAAATAACAGCGGCGATAGCAGGCATCCTTGTCTCATTCCTTCTCTGATCTCAAAATAATTTGTTTTGTCCCCATTAATAATTAACGCTGCTTTCTGATCCTTGTAAATCTCTCTTATCCAAGTCAAGAACTTTTGTCCTATTCCCATCTTTTTCACCACTTCTATCATAAAGTCCCATCTAATATTATCAAAAGCTTTCTCTGCGTCGATAAAAATCATAGCTAATTTCTTTTCATTATGCCTTTCATAGAATTCAACAATATTGAGTGCAGTTCTAATGTTATCTTTAATTTGTCTATTTGGCAAAAACCCATTTTGATCTGTTTTTATAACTCCCTGAAGAACCTTTTTCATTCTTTCCGCTAAGATACTCGCGAAGATTTTATAATCCAAATTCAGCAGTGAAATTGGTCGATAATTTCCTGGGTTTTTCTTGTCTCTCCCCTCTTTTGGCAACAATACAATACTAGCTTCATTCCATGAGTCAGGCTTTCCGTTCTCTATAATATCATTAAATAATTTTTCCATGGGTTTTATCAGCAGCTCCTTTAGTTTTTTAAAATACATTGCAGAGAAACCATCTGGGCCAGATGCTTTCGATATATCCTGTTTTTTTATAGCTTCCTCTATTTCATTAACCGTTATCTTCTCCTCCAGCATTTGTTTCTGTTCCTCTTTAATTTTTTGAATATTTGGGATCCTAAATACTCTTCTATTCTTTTATGGGACTTCTCCGAATTCTGTAAACTATACAAACTTTTGTAATAGCTATGGAATATTTTCTTTATTTCTTGTTGATTTGTTGTTATTTTTTTTCTGTCACTAATCTCTGTGATCAATCTTCTTTCCCTCTCTTTTCTAAGCCTGTATGCCAACCACTTCCCCGGTTTGTTCGCATGTTCAAAGTATCTTTGTTTCAACCATTGTATCTTCCTCCTTATCTCTTCCTGATTTTCTGCATTAATTTGCTCTTGTAAGATCTTCAAATTCTGTCTTGTTTTTCATCAAGCGGGTTCTTTCTCAACTTATCTTCTTGCACCTTTATTTCATCCAATAGCTTTTGATACTTCTCCCTCTTTCTCTTCTTCAATTCTGATCCTAGTTTGATCATTTGACCTCGGACAACCGCCTTTCCTGCATCCCAGATTGTTTTCATTTTCAGATCTTCCATCATGTTTTCTTCAGAGTAATATTTAACCACTTCCTTTATCTTCTCTAAGCAACGTTCATTCTGAAATAAACTATCATTAAGTCTCCAACTTATTCTTTTCTTCATAGATTTTAATTCTAATTGAATTGGATTATGGTCTGACAACGTTCTTGGGGGTATCTGCATCTCTTTCACCCTTTGTAGTAAATTCTTGGAAATCATGAATATGTCTATCCTAGACATTGATTTATGTGCCTTGGAATAAAATGTGTATCCTTCCGAATTTTTATAAAGCCCTCTCCAAATATCTTGTATCGTCAACATTTCAGCTAATTTGAAAAAAGATTTTGGTAGTTTTCCTTGATTTTCCTTAAATTTCCTTTGCGTTTTCGGGGCTAGTCTGTCTATTTTTGGATCCAGGACCCCATTCATATCCCCCATCATCAAAAAATTGTTTTGACTGTTCTCTTCTGAGTACTTCAAGAACTCCTGACTCAATTTTTCATAAAATTCACTCTTCTGTTCCGTTGGGGAGTATACACCTATTAATAGAACTTTCAATTCTAGAAATTGAACTTCAACTCCCAAATAATGTCCGTTTTTATCTGTGAATTTTATTTCAGAGGGATATTTCTGATTTATGTATAAAACGACCCCTTTTTTCTTTTTATCTGAGGCTGCAATGTAATTTTTTCCCAACTTAGGGTTTTTTAAATATTTGGAGTCCTCCTCTCTAATTTTCGTCTCTTGAAGGCAAATCACATCTGCTTTTATTTTTTCTATATAGTGGAAGATTTGTCTCCTCTTATAATTAGAGTTCAGCCCTTTTACATTCCAAGCAAAAAATCCTTATTGTTGTCTCTTTCATTTTTGTCTTTTACCCTTGTATATCGTCATCTTCAAGATATAGATCTTCAATTTCCATTTCCAGTCTTTGTGGATTATCCATTTCTACTCTTTCCTCTCTCTCTTCTCTTTCTGATCCAAATTCTAGACAGCTTTCCTTCTCCTCATTGGACTCTCTCTCATCATCTCGAGCCTTTTCACTATAAGAATTTTAACTGTCTTTTTAATTGTAAGCATCTTTGAGTCTCAACCTGGGAAAAAGGTGGGATATAAATAAAAAGAGGAGGAGTCAGTTTTCAAAGGGGAGAGACATGATGGCTGGAAAGAACCTCTCCCTGTCAGCGGCACTTTGTTGTTTGTGCCCTGAAGTCACTTTCAACTTATGACAACCCCAAGGTTGTCATATCACGGGGGGGGGGTGTTGGCAAGATTTATTCAGAGGGGGTTTCAGTTTGCTTTCCTCTGAGGCTGAGAGAATGTGAATTGCCAAAGTTACCCAGTGCCCGAGGGGGATTTGAATCCTAGTGTTCAGCAGCCTTTAAAAATAAATATTTGAGTATTTAAATCTAAATATTTGAGTTAAGTCTTGGAGGTCCCTGGCAACAAATTATATTTACAGAGTGTCCTTGGTAAAGATAAGAGTAAGAACCACTGATTTGGCTCAATTTCTCCTGAGCTGCTGTGCCTCAACCTGGGTGGCAACAATGGAAATTATAATCAGACAGACCTGGAGGACACGACCAGAGAAAGTTCAGCTAGCTTTGCTTGCAGTTTCTGACATTTAAGGATGACATGAAGGTCAGCTTTTTGTCTAACTACACGTAACTGAAATAACGGCAATATTTCCCCCCCGTTTACCCCCTTTTTCCATCCTCCTTGCTCTGTTGTACCCCGGATCTATTTCTAGATAGTATGATCTATGGCAAGTGGGGAAAATAAAATTCAGCCTGGAGTCTAAATTCAATTTGAGAGAAGTTTGATAATGATAATGTTAGAATCACTGTCCTACATTTTGTCTATATAAAATTCTACATCTTTAGACAAAATATATTCCCGCGACACTAGCACTGTTTTTCTTTTTCTCCTGTATGACCTTTGACTCCTTTGCCTAATGAGGAATCCAGTGGAGCTTCAAAAGCTTGCGTGATGTATTTTGTGCTTTTTTAGTTAGCCAAATAAAGGTATCACTGTTCTGTGGATTTTGCTGTATTTTTCTGCATGGCCAACCCTTGAATATGTTTCCTAGGTGCAGAATGTTAATCAATTTTTTAAGCACACAATTCACATCTTGATCCAAATTTACATATGTAGCGCTAGTGGTAGCAGTGGAGAAATGGATTGGTGCCGGCATGGGCTGCTGTTTTGTGACTCCTTACCTTCTCATTGGCTGTCTTGTTCAGGTAGTAATCCCGTGAAGGTAAGAAAAGGCCTGACTGATCCAGCTGCCATACACAAAAGGGAACCAATGAATCCAGATGCCAGAATGTCCAGCCCTGACCTGCCCCTACAGATCCTTCTAGTCCCCTACAACACAGGAGAGGGGAATAAATTACCACCCGGGTATCTCCAAGCCAAGGAGAGGAAGCTTCCCATTCCCAGCCAGCAAAGGGCTAGTTTTCCATTAAAGGAGCCACCATAAAAGAAAGACATCAGATGGAAGTTTTCACTCCAGAACAAACACTGGTCTTTCTAAGGCATGGTTTTCATTAAGTATCACAGCTGGGAAAAGTTACTCTTTTGTAGAATTGAGTTGTCACCCTAAAATGTAACTTTCCTAGATTCTGTTAGGGGATAAACCTATTTCTGAGATGTATGATTTTTGACTACAGGTACGGGCTCACAAGATTTTAATGCTCCCTTTGACTTGTACGCATACACAGACAGAGAGAGAAACTAGCATATTAGGAAGTTAGGACAGAATTCTTTATTCCAGGGATGTATTTCTCCCAACAGAGATGCATCTGATCATGTGAAATTCCACCTGCAGTCTGAAGTAATACATTCCAGAAACAGATTTGCCACCTCCATGAGAATGCAGTTTAAGAGATTTCAGTTCCTGAAGGATGATAATAGACTTCACATGGTCGTATGAACAATGTGCAGTCCATGGCTTTATAGATTCATGATCCTTCCCACTAACTGCCCTTATTTTATCTCCATGCAAAGGCTATAATATCCAAGTTAACCCTATTGCTTTCTGGTCCTCTCTGTGCCAACCCTCTGCAAGTATTTTCTTGTGCTCTCACTTTCAAACACATCAAAAACATCAGGAGAACAGATTTTATGAGTCTTATGCTTCCAGTCCTTCCCCGTTATCACCTGAAAGCTTGAGCAGCTTTCTGTAACAGGAGATATATTTCAGATGAGGCAGCAAATGAGGAGGGGAATGACCCGGGATCACAAGATACTTCACATTCCCCTCCAGCTGACTGTGTTCATGCTACATGACAGGCCAGGGTATGGTTTGCTGAAATCTGTGCTCATGTGTCATGCTGTGCTAATGCAGCACTGAAAATAGGCCATGATTTGTTAACTAGCCACAAACTAGAAGTACCATCTATGGTTTGTTAGCTTATCAATTCTGGCTTCTTGAAACTGTGGTTTGTTGTGTCATCCAAACCTACAGTCCTGGCTTGGCCATGGCTGGTCTTTTATCAGAGCGAAGACTGAACTGGACATGTCCATTCTTCCCTCTTTGTGCTGTTTTCCTATCTTCTCATGCTGCCATTATTTCTTTGTCACATCTTTGCTTTGTACCCCCTACCATAGCCTGGGAAAGCTGTTCTTTTGGGTTATAACTTCTATTTATCTCTAGCCAGCAGGGCTACTGACCTGGACTGGCTCTGGGTAATATTTTATACCTCTACCCACAACAAGCTTCATTCTGCTGTCCTCTCTCTTCACTCAGTGCTTTGGCAGATTTGCAAGGTTGACAGTGATGGGAATTTTACCCTCCTCTGATCTAAGCTGATTTCTACAAAAATTCTTCTGGATACAGGTGGTTGGGTAATATTACCTGGATGATGTTGCTGTTGGAACTCTTGGAATCTGCACCCACAAAAACAGTAAAGAATGGAGAGGCTCGATAGGTTCCTGACACCAGTTTCAAGACCTCCATGAAGTTAGTCTGATTCCAAGGGCCAGTGATGTTCCAGCCTCCAATCTATGGAAAGCCAGGATGCAAAGATTAAGGATCACAACAGAGAAACTGCCCTTTTCCTTTTGTCCCTTGTAAACGTAAGCAAAGAGGTATCCAACAGGCTGAAATTCAAAACACTGAAAACAAAAAGTCGCACAAAGCACAGTCCCTTTAGGCACTGGGAATTCAGCCCAGCCTTCCATCTGGCTACTGCAGTTTCATGAGATTTTCCCCTGCATGTTCAAGTCCTTCAAAATCTTCAAGGCTAAGACCCGGGCTCTGTTTCAATGGCATCTGTGATTTTCAAGATGGGTAAAACTTCTACCTGATACTAAATTCCAGGAATAGTTCATACCAAAATCTTATACGCACCTGATTTGTTTTAACCCTCCCAATTTCTGGCTCATAAGAAATTCTGTAAAGTCCATAAGGCCTGCAGATGCATACATCCAGCTATGATAATCCAGTAAAAGATGTAGTGGCAATATAGTAATGGGTACCAAATTAGCCAATCAGGGGAGAAAGGGGGGTAGGCCATTTATGGACGGTATTAACATTCCACCTATATACTGGGCTACTTTTTTTTTTCAAAACCTCAATTAAACCAGCAGGCTATAATCCTTTTGGGGACTTGCATCTTTGGTACATCTGCAGGGAATTAGAATTGGGCAGTTCTATAATGTCTGTACACAGTAAGGGGCTGCTGTTATGTTACTATGTAGGGGAAGTGGTAAAGGGACTGATGCTCCTTGGTCCCATTGTATGTCAGAAGACCAGCTAGGGAGTACCAACGCACATCACTAGAAGTTTGGTAGAGCAGTGGTTCTTAACCTTTCCTTTTCTTTACCGAGGACCCCCTGCAAATATAATTTTTTGCCCGAGACCCCTAAGACTTAGCTCAAGATTTAAATATTTAAATTTAGATTTAAATATTCAAATATTTATTTAAATATCCACATATGTATGTATACAAAGGCTTCTGGAGACTAGGGCCATTTCTGCACTAGACTGTTATAGTGCTATTATTCCACTTTCAACATCCCATGGAATCCTGGGGTTTGCAGTTTAGGGTGGGGCCTTCCATAAGATGTTGAAAGTAGAATAATAGCGTTATAACAGTCTAGTGCAGAAATGGCCTAGGATTCAAATCCCCATTCAGACACTGGGTGACCTTGGGCAAGTCACATTCTCCCAGCCGCAGGGGAAGGCAAAGGCAAACCTTCTCTGAACAAATCTTGGCAAAAAAGAAACTCCTGTGACAGCTTCATTTTAGAGTTGCCGTAAGTCAAAAGTGACTTGACGGCACACAACAACAAAGGGCTACTACCAGCCCGAAGTTCTTTCTAGCCATCATGTCTCTTCCCTTTGAAAACTGACTTATGGCAACCCTAAGACAAACCTATCATGAGGGTTTTCTTAGCAAGATTTGTTGTGTTTGCCTTTCTCTGAGGATGAAAGAATGTGACTTGCCTGAGGTCACCCAATGGGTTTCCATGGCCAAGTGGGGATTCAAATCCTGGTCTCCAAAGTGATAGTTTGCAAACAAGGGGGCAGTTTCAGCACCTAGGACCCTCTCTGCTGTCATGTCCCTGTTGCTGCTGGTGATGTCCAGCAGCAGGGCTTTGCAGACCTCTTGCAAGGGCGCTGTGGACCCACAGGGGTCCCTGGACCCCAAGTTAAGAAGCACTGTGGTAGAGCACAGTAGTAGAGCTCTTGCCAGCACCTTGCTAGGTATCTTCACATCTCACTAATATGGTTTCTTAGCACCTCTCCTATGTAGCTAAGCATGCACAAGTTACGTAACATAGACCATGACAGAGGTCTTCCATCATAGCCATTACTATACTATATCTATCAATAACTATTAGCCATGGTAATTTATCTGCCTCCAGTCATTGCTCTTTCACTTATAACTTACCAGCAGAAGTGTCATTGACTTTCCACCCTGCCTGGAGCACTACGTCCCACAATGTTTTGCCCACATCAGTGGCTGTGACAAAACCGAAAGAGGTGACGCCATGTGCAACCTATTCACTGTAACTTTTACAGAGGGTGCCATTCAACGAGAACTTTTGTTGTTGTTTTACTCAGTTTCTTAATTAGCCCTAAAACTCTTTTGTAGTTAAATTTTCCTTTAAACAAAAGAGACACATGCCATTGTTTTTAAACCTTCCTCAGTATCATCTTCAGTCCCAAAAGTCCTACTGGTCGCTGCCAAAATAGCAGTGATCATAATTATTTTTGCACAATTTTGGAAAATTAGCACTAGTCAATTGCAGCATTACAGTGCTGTAAAAAACAGAATATAAAAATTAAAATTACAGCATAATAAGGTTATGCCTCATTTTTGCTTCCATGAAAAAGAGGTATAGCATTACAAAACTTTTTTAAAGGTTCTGCTCTGCATGGCTTGGGTCCAGGTTATCTGAAAGACCGTATCTCCTTGTATAAGCTAGTGTGAGCTTTAAAATCTGCAAGAGAGAGCTTTCTCTCAGTCCCACCATCTTTGCAGGTACGGTTGGTGAGGACTCAGGAGAGAACTTTCTCTATGGATGCTTCCAGGCTGTGGAACTCCCTTCTACATGAATTCTGGTTGGCACCCTCCCTGCTCTGACAGGTAAAAACATTTTTATCCAGGCAGGCTTTTGAAATTCAATTACAGAGCTGTTGTGCTCGTGTAAAGTAGTGTGCTGTATTTTTAACCTTCTCTTGAAACTATGTTTTAAGTGTTTTTAGCTTGTCTTTAATCATGTTTTTAATAATATTGTTATTTAATTCTTTTTAAGTTCTGTAAATTAATGTTTTAGCTGGATTTTTTAAAAATTATTTTAAGCTGTTTCCCTCTCTCAAATAGAGGCGTATCTAGGATGGGGCAAAAGGGACACGTGCCCTGGGCACTAGTGCCAGGGAGCACAAAAATGCCAAACACCCCCCTCCACGTGGACCTGGTCCTCCACCACTCCCGCCACCCCTGCCAGAGTCTTCCACTTACTTACTTACTTATTTTTGCGGGGCTATGTGGTGTGAGCACAGGCACATCCTCTGAGGTTTCCTGGGACAACAAATGCTGTCCTCTAAGGCCATTTCCGCGCTACACTGTTATAGTGCTATTATTCTACTTTCAACATTCTGTGGAATCCTGGGGTTTGCAGTTTAGGGAGGGGCATTTAAAATTCTCACCCAGAGAGCTCTTTGGACCCAGTAAACTACAAACCCCAGAATTCCACAGGATATTGAAAGTAGAATAACAGCACTATAACTGTGTAGTGCAGAAACGCCCTATGTCTCTGGAGACCAGAGTCTGAATCTCCACTTGGCCATGGAAACCCCCGGAGTAACAACAGGAAAGTCACATTCTCTCATGCTCGGAGAGAAAATGCAGGATGATGATGATGAGATGACTGCATTGTGTGGATGCATTTTACAAAGTGAGTGAACAAAGCGTGGCCTTTCCAGATTAAAAACTCTATTGTGGAGGAGCCCTAAATGAGGAGCCATGCAGGATACATCTGAATACTCCATGTAAGGCAAAACTACAGGAAATGGCCATCACCCCCATAAGCTGTTTATGGATTTCCATGGCTACTGAAAGATAATTGTTGTTGTGTTGGTGGTGGTGTGCCTTCAAGTCCTATTTTGACTCAGAGCAATCAAACCACTGGGCTTTCTTAGCAAGATTTGTCCTGAGGGGGCTAGCCTTTGCCTTCTCCTGAGGCTGAGAGAGTGTGATCTGCCCACAGTCACCTAGTGAGTTTCCATGGCTGAGCAGAGATTTGAACCTGGTCTCCAGGGTCAAGTCCAATGCTCAAACTACTACCCCATACTGGCTTAGGTCGTATGAGCCAGCAAGACATTTCTTGCCGTTTGATGGCCCTACCTATTCTGTGTCTCCTACTTTTTCAAAGTAACATGAAAAGTGCCCTCTGCTGAGTTTATGCCCAATTCAGCACAGCTGTAAGAGCAGAGAACTGTCTAGCAGTCATCAAAAAAAGTAACTTTTTGGACAGTTCTTACAATCCATTGACCTTGCTGATCATGGGGATTTTGGGAGTTTTCATCCAAATGGTAGTATCTCCAGTTCTGGTCTTGCTTGATGAACCAAGAGCCTCCAGGCTTCCTGCCACACTGGGGGCCTTTCCACACTATCTGTTATAGTGCTATTATTCCACTTTTAACATCCTATGGAATCCTGGGGTTTGCAGTTTAGGGAGGGGTATTTAGAATTCTCAGCCAGGGAGCTCTCTGTCTTCAGTAAACTACAAATCCCAGAATTCACAGGACGTTGATAGTAGAATAATAGCACTATAACAGTGCAGTGCGGAAAGGCCCTAAGTTGTGACCATTTCCCTGCTAGGCTCACCTTCTCAATCAGATCCATCAGTGGTTGGGAGCCCAGCTCCTCAATTTTCTGCTCCTTCAGGCAAGACAAGTAAAAACGCTGGGTCTTCCTTTCTGCCTCACTGCTGGAGTTGAACGTGGCATTCTCTGGAGAAACAAACACATCACCTGTGAATAGGAATATAAAGGCCTAGGGAAAACTGACTGTTAGAGTGAGGACATTTTGCTGCAAACTTTCTCCCCACCAAGATAAAATTTTGGAAAGATGGGCATGAGGAAGGATTATGTACTTTTTTTCTTTTAGAATGATGGATAAAATATTTAAGACAAGGCATTTATATATTTTGTTGTTATGCGTCAACTCTGATTTAGGGCAATCCTATAAGAAGGTTTTCTTGGCAAGATTTGTTCAGATGGTGTTTGCCTTTGCTTTCCTTTGAAACAGAGAGCAGGTCTTGCCCAAGGTCATACAGTGGGCTTCCATGACTGAGCAGAGTTTTGAACTCTGGTCTCTAGAGTCCTAGTCCAACATTAGGACTATTATAGCACACTGGGGCCATTTCTGCACTGGACTGTTATAGTGCTATTATTCCACTTTCAACGTCCTATGGAATCCTGGGGTTTGCAGTTTAGGGAGGGGCCTCAAAGGCCATCCCCAGAGGCCATCCCCAAAGGCTCCTCCCTAAACTGCAAACCCCAGGATTCCATAGGATGTTGAAAGTGGAATAATAGCGCAGCTCTCCTTCATATATTTAGTCCTCCAAAATTATTTCTAGAAATTATATAAGAAGAAACTTTCAGATAATACTATAAGCAGAATCTTATCATTGCAGCAACTGCATTGAGCCTCCAAGGCCTCAGCAGGGCAGCTGATGAAGGGGATTCATAGGAGTCACTCACCCATAAGTCAAAGTCAACTTGAAGGTGATAATAGTAACAACAAATCAGCCATTTTTGGTTTTGAGTTTCCCTTTCTCTGTTCTTTTAAAGGAAATGACCAATTTATACCTGCTTGACACTATCGGGGAACTAAAGGAGACAAAATAATTTTTTAGTTTACTTCTGTTTTTATTGATTTTATTGACTTTCTGATTTCATTGATTGTTTCTTCTATTTTTATTGATTTGGGGGGGTTTTGTTTGCTCCTTAGAAATCGGCAAAACCAAGGAAGATCTCAAGGAAGATGTCATGCCCTGCTTTCAGAGTATGGACTCTGACTCAGAGTCTGAAACAGAGGGCATGCCAGAGGCTGAAACAGGGAGCATGCCAGGAGCTGCTCTACAGAGAGAAGTTACAGTGCCCAAAACAGAACAAGGGGCAGTGCCAGCTCCAACAGAGAGTCCTGCCTCCTCAGATATAGAAGAACCCTTACCTAGACCCAGCTTCGCAGAGCGCAGGCAGCAAAGAGAGAGCCAGTGCCATTCTCTCAGAATTTATAACCAGCAACAATCAATCAAGTCACAGCTGCGCTAGGCTTCAGACCTATTTAGCTGGTGTCCTTTCCCTCCAGGAATTGTCAGAGCTTATCTGATCTTCTACCTTGCTGGATGCCTTGATGAATGCTTGGATTGACCCTGGACACTTCCTTGCAGTGGAACTCTGCCAGACTTTGTTTATGTTGGATTTTATTTAGACCCTGTACTTACTGCCAGGAAGTAAGTAATGTGCCGGGAACTATTTAGTTTGTTTTGTTTATCAATTTTATCAACTGTGATAATGGGACTGAGATAGGACAAAAGATCAGGATCTTGCAGCTCTATTTGTAATAATTTTTTAAAAAGTACATTGGTTTGTAATTATTTTGTGCCTAAACTGTATTTTCAATGCACTAAATATAAACATTTCATGGCAATGGTTTGGGTTTTTGGAACATGGCCTGAATTTCCATGAACGTGAGCTTCTAGCGAGGGATGGGCTGCACCTCACAAAACTTGGCAGGAATGTTTTTGCAAACAGTCTCGCAAGGAGGATTAAGAGGTCTTTAAACTAAGTTCTGCTGGGGAGGGAGACAATATTATTCAGGGCAGGGACTTGGCGAGCGCAGGGGGAAAAGGCCCAATGGATACTGCACAAGTAGTACAAGAGGCCAATGGCAGGAGGAGTAGAAACAATAGTACAGGACTTGCAGGAAGGGCCCGGGGACTTAAGTGTCTCTACACTAATGCACGGAGTATGGGAAACAAGCAGGATGAACTTGAACTCCTAGTACAACAAAATAAATACGATTTGATAGGCATCACTGAGACCTGGTGGGATAAGTCTCATGATTGGAATATAGGAATAGAGGGGTATAGCCTATTTTATAAAAATAGACCAAACAAGAAAGGAGGAGGAGTAGCCTTGTATGTCAAGGATGTTTTCACCTTGGAAGAGATCCTTGACTTAAACCCAGTAAGCCAAGTCGAGAGCATTTGGGTAAGAATTAAGGGTGTGAGAAACAATAGGGATATTCTGGTGTGGGTTTAATACAGACCTCCAACCCAGGCTGAGGAGTTTGATGACGCCTTCCTCAACCAAATGACTGCACATTCAAGGAGGAGAGATACAGTAATAATGGGAGATTTCAATTACTCAGATATATGCTGGCAGTCAAACTCTGCCAAGACAGCAAGGTCCAGCAAGTTTCTTGCTTGTCTTGCAGACAACTTCATGGTCCAGAAGGTGGAAGAGGCCACAAGGGGATCAAATATTCGAGTTCTGATCCTGACCAACAGGGATGACCTGCTTGCTATAATCTTTGAGAAATCTTGGAGGACAGGAGAAGTTCCGGCAGACTGAAAGAGAGCAAATGTTGTCCCCATCTTCAAGAAGGGAAAAAAAGAGCACCCAAATAATTATCGCCCAGTTAGCCTGACATCAGTACCTGGAAAGATCCTGGAACAGATCATTAAGCAGTCAGTTTCTAATCACTTAGAAAGCAAGGCGGTAATCACGAGAAGTCAACATGGATTTCTCAAAAATAAGTCATGCCAGACTAATCTTATCTCTTTTTATGATAGAGTTACTAGCTTGATAGATGAAGGAAATGCTGTGGATGTAGCATACCTCGATTTCAGTAAGGCCTTTGACAAAGTTCCCCATGACATTCTTGCAAAGAAACTAGTAAAATGCGGGCTGGACAGGGCTACTGTTAGTTGGATTTGTAATTGGTTGACCGACCAAACCCAAAGAGTGATCATGAATGGCTGCTTCTCATCCTGGAGAGAAGTGACTAGCGGGGTGCCACAGGGTTCTGTCCTGGGCCCAGTGCTGTTCAATATATTCATCAACGACTTGGATGAAGGAATAGAGGGCATGCTCATCAAATTTGCAGATGACACCAAATTGGGAGGGGTTGCTAATACGCCAGAGGACAGGATCAAAATTCAAAATGACCTGGATAGATTGGAGAGCTGGGCCAAGGCTAACAAAATGAAATTCAACAGAGAGAAGTGTAAGGTCCTACACTTAGGCAGAAAAAATGGAATACAGAAATATAGGATGGGTGACAAGTGGCTGGATAGCAGTACATGTGAAAGGGATCTAGGAGTCTTAATAGACCACAAGCTGAACATGAGTCAGCAGTGTGATGTGGCAGCCAAGAAAGCCAATGCAATTCTCGGCTGCGTCAATAGGAGTATGGTGTCTAGATCGAGGGAGTTACTGGTACCACTCTACTCTGCTTTGGTTAGACCTCATCTTGAATACTGTGTCCAGTTCTGGGCACCCCAATTCAAGAAGGACCTGGTCAAGCTGGAGCAAGTCCAGAGAAGGGCGACCAAAATGGTGAGAGGCCTGGAAGCCCTGCCCTATGAGGATAGACTTAGAGAGCTGGGTATGTTTAGTCTGCAGAAGAGAAGGTTAAGAGGGGACATGATAGCCATGTTTAAATATTTGAAGGGATGCCATGTAGAGGAAGGAGAGGGCTTGTTTTCTGCTGCTCCAGAGACCAGGACAAGGAGCAATGGATTCCAGCTGCAGGAAAGGAGATTCCACCTGAGCCTCAGGAAGAACTTCCTGACAGTCAGGGCTGTCCGGCAGTGGAATACGCTGCCTCGGAGCGTAGTGGAGTCTCCTTCCTTGGAGGTTTTTAAGCAGAGGCTAGATGGCCATCTGTCGGGAGTGCTTTGAGGGTGTTCCTGCATGGCAGGGGGCTGGACTGGATGGCCCCTGTGGTCTCTTCCAACTCTACATTTCTATGATTCTATGATTCTATGTCAAGCTAAGTTACATAAGATTCATTTTATGTTCCTGAAGTAACAAAGTGACTTCCCATCTATCGTTTTTAACTGCCATTAAGTCAACTTCAACTTAAGGCAATCCTATGAACGAGAAACCTCTAAGTCACCCTATAATCCACAGCTTTGCTCAGGTCTTGCAGATTCAGGGCCGTGGCTTCCTTGCCTGAGTAAATCCATCTTGTAATGCAGACTTCCTCTTTTCCTACTGCCTTCAACCTTACCAAGCATTATTGTCTTTTTCTAGTGAGTCGTGTCTTCTCATAATATGTCTGAAGTATGACAGGCTCAGTTTAATAATCTTGGCTTGTAGGGAAAGTTCATGCTTCATTTGCTCTTGGACCCATTCATTTGTCCTTTTAGCAGTATGTGGTACCCCTAGAACTCTCCCCCAGCACCACATTTCAAATGATTTGATTTCTTTCCTATCAATTTTCTTCACTATCCAGCTTTCACAGCATACATAAAAACTGGAAAGACAATGGCATGGATAATCCTAACTTTAATTTTCAATGACATATCATCACATTTCAGGATCTTGTCTAGTTCTTTCTGTAAAGGAGAGCCTTCCAAGCTTTTCATGCTGGTGACACACTTTTTAGACATGTATCATTTCATGACACTGACCCTTTTTGCATGGCATTTGCCATGCAAAAGGGCACCTGGAGCGTCGTGCGATTGTGAGGAGTGAGCTGCACGATGCACTCACAATTGCGCGATGCTCCAGGGTAGGGCAGGCACCGCTCACGCACCTTCTCATTTTCAGCTTTCAGCCGAAAATGGTACGCGGTCACGCATTGCTCCAGGGTCCTGCGTGCACTTGCCATGTGTGCGGAGCCTCCGGAGCTGCGGCGGTCGCGCTTCCTGCCCCAGTGCAGCCTGGGAAACCCCCAGGCTGCACTGCGGAAGGAAGAGGCAGGGCTCTTGCACTGCCTGCTTGGGAGCAGGCAGCTCGTGCGGAGCTGAAGCAGCGGGGATGTGGGAGCCTCTCACTGGAGGCTGCTCGCATGATCCCCAACCCCAGAACTGAGAAAAGGTAAGCTGCAGAAAGGGGCACAGTAATTCAGTAGGTGGAGGCAGCCCCTTCACCTAAGCCTGCCCACCACTGCCGCCTTGCCAGGGTCTTCCTCAGCACAGGGTGGCTGCAGGAGAGGCAGTCTCCCCACCTGAGCCTGGTCCACCACCGCTGCCCTCGCCAGGGTCTTCCTCAGCCAATGGCAGTAGCAGTGGAGCGCAGCCCCTCCACCGCCGCCCTCACCTGGGTCTTCCTTGGCTTGGGACAGCAGCAGCAGGAGAGCCAGTCCTTCCATTTGTTACGTTTGCACAACACACCTACACACTGCAGGCGACACACTAATTTGTCGTGACGCACAGTGTGGAAAGCTCTGCTGTAAAGGGTGCTAATATCACTTTTGTTTTTCAATTTTTCAAAAAAGTTCAAAAAAAATTTTTTTTTCTAGGAAACAAACCCATGTTTTCCTTCATGGCTTGCAGAGATCAGGAAACTTATACCTCTCTGCCTGTGAAAGGGTAGCATTTGGAGCAGGCAACCACAAATTCCTTTCTGGATCTTGATAGCCCAGTTTCTTAAGGCATTGCCAAATAGTGGTTCCAGTTCAGATTATAAAAGGAGGCTGACGACTAGGCGAAATCTCACCTAGCAAGTGCTTCATGATGGCCTGGTTCTGATCCCAAATGTTGTTGAAGGTGCTCCACTTGGAGCGGCCATCAGGCAGTGGGTTCCGCTTAATCCAGCCCCCACAGGCATACTGGTAAAAATCATCACAGGGATTGGTCTCTTGGTCCAGAGCTTCCAGGATTTTACCGGCTACAATGATGCAAGCCTCAGTCAGGCACGTGGTGTGCGAGGGATCTGAAAGAAGAGAACACAAACACACACACATAGTCAGAGTACCATTCCAACGGGACGTTAAAAGGGCTGCCTTGTTCAGAATACGGCTTAGACCTGGGCCATTTCTGCACTAGACTGTTATAATGCTCTTATTCCACTTTCCTTTGAGGCCCCTCCCTAAACTGCACACCCCAGGATTCCATAGGATGTTGAAAGTAGAATAATAGCACTATAACAGTCTAGTGTGGAAATGGACTCACTCTCTGCTGCTCTAAAAGGCACAGCTAGAACCAAATGGGTGGGAATTGCAGGGAAGCAGATTTGGGTTGAAAGCAGAATAAAAGGTCCTAACAAGCCAGAGGTGTTTGACAATGGAACATATTGCTTCAGGAGGTGATGGCCTTCTGTCAGTGGAAGTATTTAAGCAGAAGCTGGACAGTCATACACTACAAATGCTGTAGCTCCATCCTGCGCTGCAGAAGAGAGGGACAAGCCAGTATAGTGTAGTGGCTTGAGTGTTAAGACTACCGCCCTGGAGACCAGAGTTCAATTCTTTGCTCAGACGTAGAAACACACTGGCTGACCTTGGGCATGTCTTAGCCTCAGAAAACCCTGTGAT